>JAVHJO010000005.1:1200000-1800000 GCA_036971675.1 Orbilia ellipsospora
ATAGCACACGACTATAATTTGGAGGAACGCTTGTTTCAGTGCATCGCCGGCCCTTGAACCGTTTCGAGATAAAATCGACCAACTGAATTAGCAGCCTGGAAGTTATCCGCTTCCGTTCACATCTCGGTCGCAGTAGCAGCGCTGGCCCAGCATTCAACACACCAAATTCACAACACCACAGTTACACGACCTCACATCTCGCTTCGACGGATATTGTAATAAAGCTATAGCTCCGACCCCGCTCGATCTGAATATTTTGTAGATATATATTATAATTTCGGGAGGTGGAGATGCCCGCAATACCGACATTCACCTCGACTTCTTATCTGGCGCTGCCTCCGACGACAGCAGCATTTTGGCAATATGTCTCGTCGCCCCTCATTAGCCATTCGCTTCAAACTGTTCTCTCCGCTTCGAGCAATCCGACAAAGCGGTATACCATCTCGTCCATCATCACTTCATTCGCCCAGTTTCAACATGTAATTGGTTCGATAATGTCCAGCTCGGATGATGCTGCAGCGGAATATTTTGAATGGTTTCTCACAAACCAACTCAACCTTTCACCCGAGAGAATCAACGACAGATGGAGTGCTGTACGGGAAGCCATGAAGGAGTCTCTAGGAGCGCTAGTAGAGGCTAGCTCGAAAGTAAAGGGTCGCAAGAACGTTATGCTACACCCAGCTGTTCTAGAAGCCAAAGAGATCTTGCATGAGATGCAGTTGGATGACCAGGAAAACGGTATCGCCGTGATCACTGTTAAGAATGGCAGCCATTCTCCTAAACCCCTGGCTAAACGACTGGCAAAACAATGCTTTCTCGACGTGGAAGAACACACTTTGCGCAGCGAGTTTATGGCTTTCAGACGGGATACACCGGGTCCGAACGGTCGATGCACAATTTCTACCCCCCGCCCAGTTTGCCCATCCTCTATCCTATCCCTCAGAGTCTATCACGACGGACTTCTATCGGTTGACTCGAGGCACGCTTTCCAACCTGGTCCTCCTAGAACCCCGATCTCCCACATTATTTCTCAGTCACGAGATTCGCTTCAGTATCAACTACGAAACAAACGATTCCCTTCTCCTTTAGAGGCTCGCGACTCGTCAGTATCGTTCCTAGAAAGGCAGTTCGCAGAGGCGATGCACATCATGCCTATCCGATATCGAGCGCCAATTGAACACGACATTGAACTGTCTCGCCTCTTAGATTCCTACGACCCTGACTACGACGGTTTCACCGATGAGAAGGCTGATGTGATCAGCGTTTCCGTTTCCCCAAAGTCTCGAGCAGGGAGCGTCTCCAGCCTTCAATACCCTCCACCATCGCCAGTAGAGTTCCCAACTAAAGAATACTCCCTCGTTCGCGAAAACTTGTATTCTCGACCCGTCAGCGGCACCGGAAGCGACGTCAGCGAAGTTAGCACCATCGGCAAGGTTACCAGAAAGAACAGCCAGTTCACATGGAAAGGCGACTGGGAAACCGAAAACGAGGATGAGTTTTACCGGGAAGCCTTGAAGTACAACCCAAGCCGATAATATCACAACACTATACATATACATACACTCAACATAACCATTTTCAACATTTTTTTTCTTTCTCTCTATCATATCCCGTTTGATACTTTCTTTTATTTCATTGCATCATATTTACTTTGTTTTGCCATCGTTACTTTAGCGCGCAGTTTTCCTTTTTTCATGATATCCAAGGTGGTTTTCTCGATCCAGATTTTCCGAATGTCAACAGCGACATTCCATCCATTCGCTCGCCAAAACTTTCCTTATTTCAACATATATATATTTCCTTAGCATGCATATTTTTAGACCTTTGCATTTCGGATGGCGTTACGACATTAGAGATACTAGTTAAATTGTCTTTTTTTTTTTTTCTTCATTCTGTCTACATACTGTCCCCGACACGCCTCACATTTCCCGCGTCACGGGTTTCAACTATTCTTGTATATACTTTATATCATCTTATTTACCTCAAACTAAAAACTTTGACCTCTCTAAAACCCACAGCCTCTATGTGACTAAATCTCAGACTCCGCTACTACTTTCACGGGTACGATTTACAGCACTAGGCGTATCTAGCCCAGCAGGGTCAGACGATGATGCAAATCTCTCCGTCCGGTCGCGCCCTCTTTCCAGATTATCATCATCCCACACCAATCCCTTCTTCCCTCCCCTTTCTAGCTCCCCATCGATTGACCGTGCGACGACGGGCGGTGGTAGCGGCAATGGACCAGAGACATCTGCAGCTGTTATGCGTCGGTCAGCCGATTCGACATCGAGCTCTGAGGATCTATTGCGACTTCTCGACGGCGAACGAGAAATCAGTCCACCCAACCCCGGAATATTATCTGTCATTCGAGAAACGGAGCGGGATATCGTGACGGGAATTCGGTTTCCGAGCTAAACCAGAAAACAAAATGTTAGTTAGAATCTTTGATGAATCAGAAAGTCAATCAAACATAGTGCGTAGTTGCGACCCACCTTGATAAACGGCACGGTGATACCATGAACAATCACGCTAGATAAAACCGCAAACCAGATAACCAACCTCGTCGCAGTCACCATAACCTTCACTCCTTCCAACTGTGCCGGATCCAACTCTAACGTCTCAACGCTCTTCAAAAAATCCACAGTGATGTAGAGATAGAATATTGCGCTGACGCCAATGGGACCAAAGTATCCCGCGAAGATGGCCTCCCTGATATTCTGAACCCGTGGGATATATTTATGCAGTAGCAGAACTATGGGCGGTCGACGCAATAGTAGTATCAACACAGCCATCCCCATCAGCCTACCGAATGGCAGACCCGTGGTGTTCACAAAATCAGTCCATGGCGCAACGGCTCCAAACCACAAGAATATAGTGATATTAAGTAGCATATCAATCGTAGGTTGCAGACTATCATCCAGGGTTTCCAACCGAAACCAATCATCCAACGTGAATGCATTCCCAGCTATAAAACATGCCAACACGTCATCCGTCCCAAGCATACCGCACGATCCGACGATGAAAAGAGCCAAAGCGATAGCAAACACTAGAAATGATTCCCTATCGATCAACTTCTTCTCGCTGGCCCAGTGTAATAGATCTTTGGCGAGCCATCCAACCACGCAGCCATATGCCACGGAGAGTAAGATGGTGTATAGCACCGTTTCAGTAAAGAAGAGGGATACTCCGTGCCCAGTATTGTTGGAGAGTATCGCATATCTGTAGATGTATAGTGAAATAAATAGGAAAGGGTATCCTAACCCGTCGTTGGCGCCGGACTCTGCGATGATGATACGCTGAAGTGGGACAGGGATATGCTTGTCTGCGAATTTGCCCTTGACGATTGTATTTGACAGAATCGGATCAGTGGGAGTGATGCAGGCACCGATGGCAAGTGCTTGAACCTAATTCAGTTGAAAGTATATTACGCATGAGCAACTCCATTCTTCATAAAGAGCGGTGTGTGGAGGTAGATTTACATATGATAAACCTGGGATAAGTCCGTACACAATAGTACCACTAACCAGCCACATGATCGTCATGACCGGGCCAAGAAGCATACCCAACGATTTCCATTCATAGATCAGGTATTTCTTGGGTAACTGCACACCCGCAAGGACGAGCTGCACACCCAATACCAGTCGACAGAAGGCGAGATTGATAGCATCTAGATTGTCTTGCGAACCGCCTCCCGCGTATGCCAGCGGTCGTATAAGGTTTGCGCCGTGGGGCCCCAAAGCAACTCCCATAAGCAGTGCGATAACTAGAACATTTTTGAGAATTGTCAATCATTTGCTTTCGTAGTTGCGATGACGTAGAAATTGAAACGGGAGGCAAAATTGTTTGCGCAACACCGGTTGTGCCGTCGCTTTGATTTCTAAGGAAAGTGCAACATACGAGCTTCAGATAAGTACAGCCGTTCTTTCACAAAGAAAGATACGAGTCCGAAGAGGAGTACGAATCCTCCCAGCACGGTGCAGACAATGTTGAACTCCGTTACAGCGAGCGTTGGCATGTCGATATCGTACAACGCCGCCGAATCGAAAAAAATATGTAATTTATTGAGTAAAACCAGTAGAGTAGACCAGAGATAAAACTTCGTATTCAATTATCAGGACAGCGGTAACTCGCTCCCTTTCTGAATTGATTGTTATTGACGTAGAGAAAGGGAGGAGAATGCCGCGCGAATTTGAACGAGAGCTACCATTGAACCGGACTGCACGAGGCTCAGTTGTAAAGATGTGATGCCGTCAACCAGGTGCGGAAGACGGGCTTCGGTATTGATATATCTGATTCACGAGATAGTTGGTGGATGCGAGCTCGGAGAGCTATGCCGGAGAACTAGTATCGTTCGGTGATATCGACGTGATGTCAAGGTTGGACGTTACACGAAATATAGTAGTCGGAATGATGATGGAATCTCAACGAAAATTCCGAATCGAGCAAGCAAACAAAATTTTCTGGGGCGAGCGGAGCGCATCGGGAAGTCCTGCCAAGAACCAAGGTCCGCAGCCGTAGCCTCGAATCTGGGTTACCGCAGCCGAAAATCAATGTCTCGGGTTCAACATGCACAAAGGGTCGGGAAGGCGATATATTCTTTGAAATTGACAAAGGTTCTATATTGCAAAGCTACACGCTGAAATTCTAAAGAAAAATATGTACAAAATACTCAGGCGTTAAAATTCTATATAGGGGTATCTTTGATATCATCATGGGCCTCCATTTGTAATTGTGCGCAGCACAATTTACCATTAAAAATTAAACAAAATCAATTTGCATTCCACACTCACAGCTTCCCTTGTCCTTTCTTCAAACGCTTGATGAGACTTGCGGCCTCGCTCGCAAAATAGTGATTTACTGTGCTTGCGATTTTAACAGCAATTGGTGCCTGTTCAGGTTCAATCATAATCGTCTGAACCCCAACATTTCCACTCGTCTTCTTGCCTTTCGCAGAGACGACCAAATGATTAACCCCAATAGTGGCATTTACGGTTGGCTGCAATTGAATCGCGAGATTGCCAGACGCGCCGGCGTCCAAAAGAATTGAAGAAGCCGAAACAGCCTTGACAATATTCTCGCTATCAACCGCGAATAAATCAAACGTATCAGTGATATTATTGCGGTTGACGATTTCGACGGTGACATTTTCCGTTTGGCCAACCTTCAGGCTTATTATCCTGGGCATATTGATCTGGACTCTTGTCGGAGAGACCATGTAGAGACGAGCTCGTTGGAATGGCTCGCCCTTGTGGTTGATGCCTTTGAAATATACCATAAAGTCGCTAGCTGGGATCTCAGTGGTGTTTCCTTGAAACCTCGTCCCGTGGTGCTTGCAATAGTCGTCTATTTTGATAGAATCTTGTTCCGCTAGAGGCATATCATCTTTAGTGCGAAATTCGAATTTACCGCTCGTGAAGTTGCCATGCACAATTGCCTCGACCTCTTTCCGTTCTCCGGAAAGTGGTGAATCGAGAATAGAAAAGCGGCCTTCATGACCTGGGCGTCCGGCTAGTTCGACAAAATTAAAGGATGAGAGGTATAGTTTACTTTGACCGGACACTGATAAGGAGTAATCTGTCACGCTGTTGAAAGCAATTCGATATATCCCAGTAGTTGTGACGGATGTCATATTAAACGCAACATTAGCGGCCAATCTCTTGACGTGGGTTCCTTTATCTTCAGACGGCTCGACAGGATATCGAGAGCCATTGGGAAAGAACAAATCGAAGGTTGAGATTCCACTAGCCGTTATCAGGACAGACTCCAAGCTAGAATCAAGCGGGAATGAAAATTCCATGGTGCCATTTCCATTTGTTGCTCCGGCTACGGAGAGGACTTCAACATGACCGGGTGGTGAAATCATCTCCAAGAATTCTGAAGCCGCTGAAGTGTCATTTTCACAAACTTTGAGAAGATGCCCACCAGTGCACTTGGCAATATCTCTCCAGATTTGCTCATGAGTATTGTTTGTTGGAATGTCGCGTCCGACTATATGAATAGGATGTATTTTATGAGGTGCGGCAGCTTGTAGAAGAGTTCTCCCGTGATCGTGTATATCATCCGCCATGATAAACGTATGCGTGTGATGCTCTGCGGAAGCAGCTCTAAGTTTCTGAACGGGTTCGAAATCTTGTCGCTTGTGCAATTTAACAATATCCTTCACAGTGCCCCATAAAGCTTTCAAGCTCATACCTGTGGCCCCTTTCTTGGCCTGGACGCCGAATAGTATCTTGACTTCGTCAGTTGTTAATTGTTTAAATATTTCGTCCGTAAGGTAAATCATAGTAGCGTTAATAGAAACGCCAACCGCATCATGGTGCATATCTCGGTGTGGGGAGAGAAGACAGCTCGTTGAATCTTTATTGATTCCTTGTCCTCGTTTTGTAATTCCAACACCGAACTCTGTCGAAGATCCGTCGAGTTGACCGCCGTGGCTGCATTTCCCAGCCTGTGGCTTTTGGTAGTCCGGTTCACCAGAGTAGTATCCCGTAGTCAAGCCGTTCATAAGTAAATTATTCTCGCAGCCTCCGCAATCTTTGCGGAACGTGTCGCATTGATTACAGGTGCTGACATTCCATAATAGCGGATGCAACATTGCTCCAGATACACCGACACCAGGATGGGGGACAAGTTCTGCTCCATGAGCAACGAGTAATTCGATCCAATTGCTATGCGAATAAAAGTCCTGAAGAGTGTGAAGCGCTTGACCTATCGACTTTCTAGCACCAGAATAGCTTTGTTGTTTTGTAAGCTGGATTGCTTGTTGCGCAAGATCCAAGAGTCGTGCTTGGGCTTGTATAAAGCTTTCTCCGTCAAAATGAAGTGAGCCGTCCGTTTGGTCGTTATCGACATTTGCATTCGCACTTGCGATCTCCTCAATAGCATTGTTCATTCCATAGAGCTCTGCCGCGGTGAATTGGTCGTTATTTAATCCGAACCAGGGAGTCCAGAGCTGTTTGATAGCTATTTCGGTCTGTTCTTCATGCGAGACGCCCAAGGCGCCATATAGAGATTTCCATTTTTGTGGAATAAATCCCACGCTTTCTCTTATTAGGAAAAATTGGAGGAATAAAAGATGTACCCTGATGAAATGCATCTGGAAGAACTATTTTGACATTGATCTAGTAAATGAATAAATTGTATGAATAGAGTACTTTGTTGCCTAAATGAAAATAATATAAAGGAACGTATGATCCAGCTCAACCAAGTGAAAAAAGTAGAAAAATAGTCTATAATCAAATGTACGAATAGCTAAAACACCAAGAGATCATCCCTCGCCTCTATATATCCCCAGTGTTTAATATATACCAAACATCTAATATGACAATCCGGGTTAGTCCGATGAACAATCGAGCTATGTTTCTGATCAAATCGTTTCTTGAAAACGTGCATTTCACTATACGATTCAAGCCCGAAGATCGTCGAATCAGAGAGCATTATTTTATCATGTTTCCCGGAAACTCAAATTATCCATCGCAGATCTGGTAGGTAAAAAAAGCAGCATGTGCTTGATAGAGTGGCATAAAATTATCTCGGGCGTCAAGGCCACCAGGGCGCGACGTTACAAGATCTCAGAAAGGAAAGTAGGAACAATGTGTTGGTCAGTGCATATCTTCGACCTGTACGTGCTTGCAAGCTTGTTGGGACCGAGGCTCAATGGGCAAAGGGGGCACAACCGCAAGAATGGCAAGTCAGTTAATCCGTCGGGCTGATCTATCGATATCGGGAGAGCCTCGCATGAATAGTCATATCATAGATACGCAATAAAAATAACAAAATAGTACCGAATTTGGAGATATCTTTTGCCTACTCGTAACTTCGCCGTGCTTGGCGCTAGACTTTGATTTTGCCTGTTTCGTTCGGATTTTGTCTCACTCGTTTCTAATTCTAGAAATTCTCGAAGGGAATAAAATACGAAGGAAAGAATAGGATGGCGTTTTTTGCAAATAGGTGAGCCCACTTGCTACGAAGCTCTTTGGCTCAGAATAGTTACAGTTCCGCGTACAGCTTGTTTGAGGCTGGACCGAATAGGTCCACGTCGAGTTCAGGTGTGTTTGGGATCAAGACCAATCGGCCATAGCCATGACATCCCGAACAACACATTGTTTTTTGAGAACTCAATAGCATTGCATGTGCATATTGTCTATCGAAACTGCAGGGGGGCTGGTCAACGAGGGTAGCCTGATCGGTCCGTATTATCTCCTCTTTGGAAGTTTGGATTTCATCGACGTCCATTCTGGGAATCTCTTACTCAGATTTAGCTTTTTATTCCCAACAATGATCTAGGAATTAGTTTCAATACATCGCCTCATTCTGTTTAGTGACATCACTAGGTTATTGCAGTTCTGCGAAACTAGTTTGATACAGAAAGCCAATGGCTAGGAGTTTGTAAAGTTAATGGACAAGAGGGTCGGTGCTATGCCAATCATCAAGTAGTAGGTCGTGGTCCATGTACTCTCTCTGCATGCAAATTACAGACACCATGCAACCAGGTTGCTGTCCAAGAACCTTATGCGTTGCCAACAATCATCCGAGCTGCCCTTATCGATCTTTGATATTACGCCATGGATTCTACAAGTCCTTTGCCAATGAAATTTGCATTATGCGAATACAGCATTTCTAGTAAAATTGTTGAGGCTGCCCTAGAATGCCAATGCATCAGCTGTAGTGGTTTTCATTTATCTTTCAACTTCGGGTCAGAATACGTGCCATGTTAGCATTGCTATAGCGCGCTATACGAATACGTTGCCGAGGCTGAGAGGGCGAAGATTGTCTGTTTAGTTAACTGCCCGTTACTAAGTATGATGCAAATAGGTTCAAGGAAGAAATGCTTAAATAGCCTAAAATGATTGATATTCCGAATAATACGAGACCAAATGATATAGTACATGTGAAGTTATTACATAGCTAACCGATCCGATTTAGAACTTTAAGATCCCGGCTATCGTGAACATCGAATTCCAAAAATATCAAGTGGAAGAGTACCTCGACTAACTTTTGACCAAAAGTATATCACCTTCCTTATTTGTTAAGTAATCTTTTATCCCATTGGACGCCCAGGACCAGCTGAATAGAGATAAGGACATGCAACATAATTCTTTCAATTATTCCGTCATCATCGAAAATTAAGCATTTTGCACCCGGTTTAAAACTAAAATAAAGATAACTGTCCATTTATAAATAACGTTAACGGCGCGTGAGCTAACCTAACTAGATTTCTAAGAGATTAAAAAAATCGAGAAAATTCATATATACAATAAAATCCCATGCTCCTGTAATTGACTCCAAAGAAAAAGATGCTTGACTCCCAAACGAATGTTTAAAATATTTAAAACATATATATAAAAAAGGGACTCGAGGCTCAAAAATAGCGAGAGTTTGAAAGGCCTGGCTGGGGGAAACGAACTTGCGAAACACGCAGTGCTCCAACGAATGTATACGCTTCTTTTGAAAAGAGAGCTTATAACGATTATAATTTTTCAACGTGGTGAAGAGATTCCTTGGACTGGATTGATCCTCCGTCGGTTTCGTCGACAGTTCCGTTGGTGGAATCGACCTTAGTCTTGTGGAATTTTCTGGCAGAGATTTTGTGCTCGAAGAGGATATCGAGCTCGATGTAGGCGCGGCCAGATGGTTCTGGGAGTCTGAAGTAGCAGTAGATGATGCAAATGAAGCAGGAGACAGCCCAGAAGAAACCAGCCTTTCCTCTCCAGTTCAAAGCGTCAGGGTTGACTAATCGAGGAGTGATGACGTTATTAAGAATTCCCATGATGTTGTAGAAGTTTCTGGCGAGGACGATTGACTTGGCTCTGAGACGAGTAGTAGACATTTCAGAGACAAGGGCATAGCAGACTGGTCCGACGGTGATATCGTAGATGAGAGTATAGACCAAGAGGGCCGAACCGACGGCAATACCAGTGTTGGTTTTTGGAACACCGAGGAAGCCGATGACCATGAGCATAATGAAGAGACCGACAAGACCCCAGATATAGAGCTTGCGACGACCTACTCTGCTCATCAAGGCCCAAGAAGAGATTGTACCGCAGATACCTAAGGCGTATTGACCCATGGTAAAGTCAAAAGATTTGTCGACAGAAACACCGGCTTGTTGGAGGAAGGGAGTGCCTATCTAAGACTTAGTACAATTCCACCCAAATAATTATAGATATAGAGCTATAAAAAAAACTTACTGTAACCCATCAATCCAGAACCGCACATAGTCTGAATACCCCAGACCATACAGGCAATTTCGGTTCGGCGGAGGTCAGTGCCCTTGAAACAGTCGATGTAGCTAGTACCGCTGGTGATCTCTTTCTCAAGCTCATCGGTCTGGATCATCATTGAGACGGTCTTGTGAACATCGATACCGCTATTGGCGCTGGTCAGGCGACGGACAGTGTTCTCAGCTTCTTGGATGCGACCTTGGCGAACCAACCACCAGGGAGACTCTGGAGCAAAGATGCAACCAATGATGATTGGAACTGGCCAGACCCATTGCAAAGCGTATGGAATTCTGTAAGACCACTCATCTTGACGGTTCAAGAAACCACGAAGGACTGAAGAGGCTGTCAATTGACCAATGACCCAGCACAAATTGACAAATGTAGTGAGGTAAGCTCGAAGAGCAGTTGGGCAAACCTCGGAAGCATAGGCGGTCGTCAAGGTCTGGAAGACACCCCATGGGATACCAAGTAGGATAGCGCCAACAAGGAGGACCTCGATACTTTGGGCAAAGAAGGGAATAAAGATCAGGCAAATCATGAGAGACAAGGCCGCAATCATGGTCTTGCGGTAACCATATCTCTCAGAAACGATACCGTTGATGAACAGCCCAATAATTTCACCGACATACGCTCCATTCTGGAGAGCTGTCTGCCAACTCGCAGGAATGTTATATGTACCATTAGCCTGCTGGTAGCCATACTTCTTGTTGAATTGGGGGAATCCGAAAAAGTTTGCAATCAAAACAATATCGAATCCCTCCATAATAATTGCGCAAGAGAGTAATATTGACCACAACACGGCATTGGGGTATAATTTCAGACCTTCTTTCAGCGTCATCTTGACTTCTTGATCTGTTGCGAAGGCCGCCTCAGTAACGAGGTTTGGGTCCAGCGCTATCGTCGCCTGGGACACTCGACGGCCCTCCTTTGCGGTAGGATCGCCCCCGGCTTCACTTTTCCGGTCCATTGTGGGAGGAGCTAAAAAGAGAGACTTTTGAACTATAAGAAAGGATTTATGAGAAAGATAATAAATTCAAGTTGTTTAATTAATTGAGAATCGATCTAATCTTGAATGAGGATGATACTGAAAAGAAAAAAAAGGTTACGACGACGAGGGATGCGACCGTCTTATATTCCTCGAGCTTGAGCTCCAGCGCTCCCGGTAGCGGGGTACCCCATACCTAACGGTTGTTCGCGATCGCTAGAAAGTTAGTATAGGGAAAGCGGTAAGACCTCAAATGACAGCACCTTTGGGATATTGGGCCTGCAGCACTGGAACATAAACCCAATTTGGACTTTCCCTTCACGTGCGGGGTCCCCAAATCCGTAGCACCCATCTTGAAGCACCTTGGTCGTTGCGCAACATTGCCCCCGGTCTGCCGGGTCATGCTACATCCTAGATCCTGGCTTCCAAAAAATTCGTTCTGCACAGACCCCTGAGGTCAATGTCGAGGCTTGTCAATAACAAAGAAAACGCTGGTTTCTTGATATTTTGCTTATTTGGTCGCTTAGAATGATCGTCCTGTAGGCACCTCTGCACTAATGCGCCAGTTTTTTCTTCTCAAAAGTCGAGGTGCAGCTGCGAGAATGTATCACTTTGGCACTTTTCTCCAAGAATTCAAAGGTTCTTGGTTTCGCATTTAGATACTAGGGTGCTTTATCGGTGAGCCCTTATGACCCTTCGGTATACCCATATAAGGATTCCGCGTTCACGAGATCACGCCGGCGACAGACAATCTGTTTCCGGAGTCTGTCCTAGACCATGGAGCCAGTTCAAAGAGTCGGGCGCTGATTCCAGCGCTCGCAATTTTGCTCCTCAGGTTTGAGACCATTGGTTCATTGGTTCACCCTAGTTGAGGGAGAAACCAAGCCACCGAGACTAGCACCAATCGGTGCATAGTCAGGGAGCTAGGGTACTCCGACATCCAATCCAAGGCTCGTCCAGAACTATATGCAGGTCCGCATAGCAGCATTTACATCATCGAGAACAAATTTTTGAACAATTTTCATAGTGATACCCAATAGTATGTACCTAAGTATTTCCAATGTATGTTTCGTCGAAAACAGAGTTGCCCGTTCTTGGGTGCGATCGGCTAAGTCTCCGGAAGCCATAGCTGCATTGGACAAGGGAATTGCGATCCCCAGATTTTTGGTACATTGGGACGGCACTATGCTGGGGTACCGTTGACAGCCTGAACCATCATGTTAATGCGCAAACTCGACAGAAATATAGCAATATATGCACGACGAAAATTTTTCGATGTTCTATCGACGATATGGAAGGAATGCGAGAAAATGTATTAACGCTAACAAGGCTTTCAAAACGCAGTGTTTTGCCCCACAATGTGGAGTAGCTCTGAACTGCTGAGCAGAGATAAGCTCAGATGCGCAAAATTCGGTTTGCATGAAGTCCTGAGCCTATCAAGTTACCTCCCGCTCACGTTTTGAATCTACCTTCCCCAGTGAACAGTTGCCCTGAGACAAATGCTTTTTTCGTTTAATGACGGTTTGGATTTTGACAGGCAGACCTGGTCAATTAGGGTAGTATGCGCTCCAAATAGTTCTCTTCGTATTGTCTTTGAAATGTCGCCTTGATGCTATATGTTAGCATAGACGCGACCGTCGCGAATAATCGCCAGCCTTGGACTGGATTATCGCCAGTATCATACGATGTTGGAGCCTACGATGTAGGCTAATTCATTTCGGTAGGCGAACCGAGAAATCCTCGTTTCCTATTTCATAATAATAGAGATCTTAAGAGAGCTCGCGTGGTGTTTCAAAATGTGTTCAACCAGAATTCGAGAATCCCAATTACTACATACGGGGAGTTTTCTATTGTCTTGATAATTACCCAGTGACAATCCTGTTTTCCTGTTTCTTATCTATTCTCTGGAAATTTTTCTCCAACATTCTGTAATTGAAAACTCGACTTGTCACAGATCTAGGGGCATTGACTCGACCTATGAGCCGCATTGTATCATTGTATTGTTGAGGTCTCCCCACACCCCATGTTTCCTCTCAAATTAGATTATAGAAACCAAATTACTACACCAAGGATGATACAAGCCTTTCTACGACATCCCAAAACGCTGAACTGGAGATACATCTACTCCAGTAAGCAATATCAGTAGATTTATAGCTCTCATTCAAAAAACGACGGCGGTTTCTCATCAGCACCGTAGTGTTGACCATGGAAACCGTATGAAACTGGGTTGTCTCAGCGGTTCCATTGGAGCTCGTAATTAATGTGGATTAGACCCGGGTTCTTCCCGTCCTGCATGCCAGAAGAACTTGGTTCAAAGTTAATGTAAATCAGACGACTAGATGGCGTATAAAACTATACTTCTTTTCATTTTCCCAAGGTCAATGCGGTATATTCCATCGGCTTGTTTGCTTGTGTGTTTATCTGCGCGATGCTTGCGTACTCCTGTGCAGCTGTGGCATAGCCTCGAATCCGTGGCAATACTTTGGTTCTGTGCGTGAAGTTGGGTTGCCACAAATCGAAGTTGCCCCTGGAACTGACGCTAGCTCCATGCATGCAAAGAAAATCCGTGGAATATTCCAAAATTTTTCAACCGTGCATTTCCGGTAGCTTCGTCTCATGATATAATCGATAACATGCTGTGCAGCCGTGCCTCGTAACTCATTTTCATTTTCGTCCTTGTCTTCTGACTGTACGCTCGGACCATTGCAGGCCCAAGGTTCGTGCACAAAGGCTAAGCGAGCCGTCGTTGGTCCGAGGTAGCGTTGCCTGCTCCGAATGTCGAAATCGTTACCCCTCGTAGACCCACACGTCAGGAACGGTAGATTTTAGCGAAACAGATCGCTGAGAATCCTATCATTTTTTCCGTTTCGTTGAAATAAACTTGTGATAAGAAAATATAAGATGCATCCTCATATTTTGTGTCACAAATCCCCCAGGTTTAAGATCACGCTGGCAGTGGGGTCAAGGCTTTAATCCTTGTCGGTGTAGGAACCCGGAGCCCTTTTTCAAGGGAAATATCAAGATATCTAAGCACAGAGTGCATAGGATCGTCCTTGGTCTGACACGGTGGAGCAGGAAACTGTACCTGCAGAATTCTCGTATTCAGCTATCAAATTTTGTGCATTAACGATATATATCGACGCCCCACAGCGCATTCGCCACTTCAAGCGGGATTTCGGTTGATGAACCTCGTTAACAAAAGCTCTGGTGCTCGCCAGCTAGCTGTATCCACTTTAGAAGTCTAGATCAAACTTGGTCATTATATCAGAGCTAGCTCAAAGGCCGAGCACATAAAAGTACTAGTATTATACAATAATGTATGTTTCATCTATGCTCATTAGGCTGAGAGTTTGCTGGCTAGCGCAGACGGCTGGATATCAGAGCCGTTGGTTTGAGAAATATCAGCAAATATGGACAATGATATCCGTGATCATCCGTCCTGAGATACTGTTTGGACTATTTTGCGACGAAAAATTTGACCAGATCGGAAGATGCGAAGGACCGACTTCCGAAATCGAATCCGTTGGATTGAAAGTTTGCTCTACGCACTCTACATATGATAAAATCTAGACCGAGAATTTGACCGCTGGGCTATGCACTATCGACTACGTCGACCTTTCGAACTTATGAAAACTTCGGATGTCGATAGCGGTTATGTTAACCTGCTCGAACCTGCGCGAGCTCTGAAAATGTCAATTCTGAAATATATCACATTTCCATATGTCAACTTAAGGTTTAGAGTTGAGAAAGGAATCCGCCTCAAAAAGATAAAGATCATATGACCATGTGCACGGCTCACGCGAACTGTGCGAAGTTTATATGCGGTAGATCAACGACTTTATCGCCCTCTCTTTAACTCTTGAGATACCGGAATTATAATGGGTCAGATGATATCTCGAACTTAAGCTTATAAACTCTACTGAGCTATATTATATAACGCAGTGCGAAGGAATTGGGAGATTTCTTGGTTGATCCGTGCTGTAACAGTTTGCAAAGAGACAGATCTCCAGAGATAGAAAATCAGGTTGACAAAAAACCGGTTGTTATAGATTATATCTTCAAAAGAAGATTTCAAGGTTTTCTGCATCTGTGTTACTTGAGCGCAGTTCAATATGTCATAGCTTGACTATAATAGGTCTTAGAGTTTGGACACACCGTTTGCATATGCGTTGTGGTGTTGAGTTTGCTCGTTCACAATAATTCAATGTGTTGTTATTGAGATCGAGGAGTTGGTTTGCCATTTTACGAATGGGAGTCAAACATTCCTGTTTGGCATTTGCTGAAGCTAGGGCTTTGAAGCCCTTGCACTAAGCCATATTAGGTTAGCACACCTCACACCTAAAATTTGCTTGTTGGCCGTCAACACGCCTCATCGAATTCGAAACTTCATATCGACAACTTCTCCCACCGCCAAACCCTTCCGGACGACATCGCCATCCGCCCATCATGTCGCTCGTCAACCCCGAAAAATCAAATTTCCAATATATCGTTAGTAGCCTTACTCCGATTTCCGATGTGCAGGTTTCTTGAAAGAGCTGGAAAAGAGCTGGAAGCGCGCTGGTTCTGCTGGCCGCGTGAGGGGGATATCAGCTTGGAAGATTTGAAAATTGGTCGATGCTGGGCGTCAAGGGAAACCGAAATATTCAAACATATTCAAACATGCAACAGAAATGCTGACAGGTGGATTCTTGCTGGATTATAGTTGCGTCTCCTCAACACCAATGTTGACGGAAAGCAGAAGGTTATGTACGCCATGACCAAGATTGGTGGTGTCGGTCGCCGATACTCCAACTTGGTCTGCAAGAAGGCTGATATCGACCTGTCGAAGCGGTATGTTCACTCACTTTCAGCCTGTGAAGAAATCATCTTGAATGCATAGTGGATTCTGACGAATATTTTCTGCATACAGTGCCGGAGAGCTCACTATTGAAGAACTCGAACGTATTATCGTCATCATCCAGGACCCCACCGCCTACAAGATCCCAACCTGGTTCCTGAACAGACAGCGCGACATTGTCGACGGCAAGAACTCCCAGATTCTCGCCAACGGTCTCCAGAGCAAGCTCCGTGATGATTTGGAAAGATTAAAGAAGATCAGATGTCATCGTGGTCTAAGACACTACTGGGGTCTAAGAGTTAGAGGTCAACACACCAAGACGACTGGGTAAGTTTATTTATATTATATCTCACTTGGTTTGAGGATGCAGAGGCTAACATGATATGTAGTCGTCGCGGACGTACCGTCGGTGTCTCCAAGAAGAAGGGTGGTTAGGCGTATCGCTTTGTATATTTGCTCTTTTATTACGCATTTTCTTTACGCCTTATTATATACGACTTCTTTACTATCCTCATACCACTACCTCCATTTTATTTTCCTTTACTGTATCATCTCTCTGGGAAATGCATTAATCCTCTGTTTTTGTGACGGGATAATATTCATCACGGGGTTCACGTCTTTCAATGTAAAAAATCATACCGATTCACGCAACTGGCGAAGAGAGGTTTTAGAATTTCAATGGATTTCTGAGAAAACCTCAGAAGCTATCCGTCTCAAAATGAATTCCTTAAAATAGCAAAAGCGTAGTGAAAATCAAAGAAGACTAAACTCCACGCCCATCCCACTATATGAAAAACATCTATAGATACAGGCTCGCTCTATAAAAACTCCGTTGAATGCAACTGACCAATGGAAAATTTCATAACTTTAGGCTACTAACACCAGTCGTAGTAGTCATCAATCTTCGTCATTTGCTATAACAGCAGTGTCAAGCACCTCCACTCGTCCTCTTCCTTTGGCCTCTTTGCCCACTAGGTCACCAATCTGTCTGTACATCCCTGGCTCGCAGATGACTTCGGCATTCCATCCATCGCTTCCGAAATCCTCATCTAGGACGTTATCACACATCTCCGTGATATTTTGTTTGATTTTCTTAGCAACGGCAGCAGGCAGGAATATTCTCAGCTTCATTCTTGCTCGGGCAATTGGGATGGGTTGGTAGTATAAGAGGGCTTTGATAGCTTCTAGAGCTTGTGACTTTGCTGATTTTGTGGTGACGACGCCTGTCCATCTTGGCGGTTCTTTCTCGTTTTCCTTTGCCCTCTCTTTACCCTTTTCGCTGCTTTCTGCCGTAGCTTCGGTCGAATTACTTGACTCTCCGTTGGCGGTATTCTGGTGCTTGCCCATCAATCCCTCCAAAGCCTTCTCAATCATACCAGTGGTGTAGACTCTTCCAGTACCAGGTTCCACGCATTTTTCTGTCACGATCTGTATCACCTCTTTCTGCAGCATATCCAATTGCTGGCCCCTCTCTTTATCTCCGACTTGTAGTTCTCCCTTTGCTAAAATCTCCAAGATGATATCCTCTTGACTCTTCCCCGGCCAGGCTTTTTGAAGATCCGCAGCAGGAGCGACCGCACCTTTCGAGGTGTTTAAGAAAATTTGATGGATCTGGAGGACCTCGTCAATGTCCTTTTCAACACCGTTTCTCCATTCTAGGACTTTGTTCTTATAACAGGCGAGTTCGAAGCGTTTTTTCGCTTTTCGCATACGGACAAGCGAGACGTTTGTGAGTTTTATCGAGCCCGAGGGCTGGTTCACCCTTTGTGACATGGTGAAAGGTTTCTGTTGCGTAGTTTAGGATAATAGATATTGGGTATAGACACTCTTTCGCTCGCTGCGAAGATTTATCGCGGGTTGTTTATGAAGTAAGACCCGTTGGTGAGCTTTTTCGAGACTGCGATGTCGAGTTTGGTAAGCATGGCGTCGCTGAGATAATTTTTCCCAAGCAGATTTGATTCATCATGACGCTGTGCCGCCAAGACCATTCGGTGACTAACTTGGACTCCCCACAACCCAACAACCAATCACCGTAACAACTATGGAGCACCCCACCACCACCCACCCTCGTTCAGATAGTCAGGTCGCTGGAACGGGAAGCTGCGAAGGTCCTGGTTGATGCTTAGTCGTGAGCTGCCTTCAAGAGGACCCTCTTCGCCACCCCTCCATATGAGTACGAACAATGCCCCGATTCACGAGGCCAATGAAGAGGAAACGACGGTGATTCATCCCAATGCAGCGGACGCGGCCTAACATTCCTGTGCTAGTGGTCTGCAGGTGGGATCCTGGCGATCGAAAACGTTAGGTTGCTGCGGCCTGATCCGGTCCTTTTGGAGACCGTCCTCTCGCGCGAGGAATATAAGTAATAGCCCTTGGAGCTTAATTCAAATCTGCGATTTCCAATCACGGAAACCAAGGCGGCTTTCCCGTATCTTTCGATTGCGACTCATACCACAATGACCTTGGCACAAGTGAACGGTTCGAACGGGTTTGGTATCAACGGTCAAAATGGTACGGAACAGCCCGGAGACCAGCTTTTTGAGACTCGATTGAGCCGAGTTGATACTCTCCCACCTACCTACGATGAGACGGACCGCAGTAGTACCGAACAGGCCCCTCCTAGTTTTGACGAGGTTCCATCGCTCGAATCTCTTCCCTTAGGATCCGGACCTGGCGATCGAACCTGGTTATCGAAATTCTATCTCGGAATAACAAGCGAAGACCCTATCCTCATTGAAATCCTCCCTAGCAAAGAAAAGAGCAAGCCAATTTTATATGACTTGGGTCCTATTCACGAAGCCGCCCTACGAAACGACTACGCCCTTCTAAAGCCACTTGAATTTTGCGCGGCATGGACACATATTGACGAACGCAGTTCTGAACAAAAGACCGCACTCCATTACGCTTGTCAAAGAGGTGGTCTCGAAACCGTGAAGGCTCTCGTATCTCGCGGCGCCAACGTGAACGCGAAATCCCTCCATCATGCCACCCCTCTAAGTCTCGCGGCTGGGTCCGGGAATAGGGATATTGTCGAATATCTTCTATCGAAGGGTGCCAAACTTCAAGCACCAAACACCGCGGATCCATTGTGCGCAGCGCTAGCTGGACAACGCTTCGGAGTAGCAAAATTTCTCTTGGATAGTGGTATCAACGTCAACGGTCGAGATGCTCACGCAAACTCTCCGCTACATATAACCCTTCGACATAATGAAATGTCTGTTGCGGAAACTCTGTTACAACGTGGCGCCAATGCGAACGCACAGAACGACAAGTATCTCAGGCCACTACACATTATTGCAACAAAAGGGAATGTATCAATGGCACGACGATTGATCGATCTCGGGGCTGACGTTAATGCCCCTCAAGTCGGCGAGGAATGGTTTACACCATTGCATTATGCGGCTCTGGAAGGAGACAAGGACATGGTCGTTTCACTATTGGAGAATGGCGCAAACATCAACGCGAAAACGGCATTTACAGGGTTCGGATATTCGCATCCTAAAGCTGCAGGCGAGAGATGGGGTTCTAGTGCTTTACATTTGGCGGTGATGCGCGGTTACGAAGATGTGGTTAGAGGTCTGATCGAGAATGGTGCAGGAATCAACGAGCGACGGTGGGATATGCAGACGCCATTGATGCTCGCTGTGGCGGCTGGGTATCACAATATTGCGAAATATTTACTAGATCAAGGGGCGAAGCCTAGTGTTGTAGCCATGGAAAGGAGATCTGTGCTTCATGTTGCGGTAGAGAATGGCGATGCACAGATGTTGGAGCTCTTGCTAGATAACAAGGCTGATGTGAATGCGAAAATGTGGAGGACATGGACGCCTCTGCATGTGGCAGCAGAAGTAGGAAACTTGGACGCTGTGAAGGTACTACTAAGCAGAGGAGCTAAAGTCAATGCCGCCGGCGAGGATGGTGAAACTGCCACCGATGTAGCTGAAGGGGAGGGACACGGAGAGATTGCGGAGTATCTAGTAAACAACGGAGGGAAAGGTGGCAAAATTTACAAGTCTTTCAAGGTAAGCTTAGTGTCCTTCCGTAATATGTTTCATATTGTGAATCTAATAATTCTTAATCTAGAGATCAGTGCACTATGGATGGAAGGACCCCGAGTGGAACAAATATGCACACGTCAAGAACTGAGGTGTGGGCTTTTTGTGATCTATTTTATTTCTGGATTATACCCTCATTTTACGATTCTGAAAGTACTTGTATCATCACGGATATATTACCTGGTATTTACTGTTATGAATGCATCAGCGACAAAATTCCTTCGAGTCCTTTCCTCCCATTTAAGAGAACGTAGAAGCCGTGACCGTCGATATGTGTTGAATTGTTGCACAAGCAGACGCCTTTTCAAGATGCTTGGCGTGCGTCACGAAGAATGACGTCTCGGTGCGCGAGAAACGTACTAGGCGCGGGAAGGATATAAAATTTTCACGGGTTATGTTTAAAATGGACCCTTAGACCCTTTGACTATACTCTCTAGAGAAAATTCGCAGTAGATCCTGTCAATCTATTCAATTAATTCAATTAAGCAATACACCAAACCTTGGCTTTCGCGATGTCCTCAGGTAATCTTTTATCCGACTCTACGACGAAATCTATATACGGAGTGATCGTATTTCTTTAGGCAGTTGGAAGGCTAACTATAGTACTCGTTTAAAGATACACCACCCACGCCAGTCAATGCATTAATGCTACAGGCATTTGAATGGTATGTTACGCAACTAGTTGCATTTTCCTTGCCAGATCGCAAGGTTTTACATGATAGCTAACACCATTCATCTAGGTATGTACCGGCAGATAAAAAACACTGGAAACGCCTCGCCAAAGTTCTCCCAGGCCTATCCGATCTAGGAGTCTCAAACATCTGGATTCCACCAGCTTGTAAAGCTAGTTCACCCGAAGGCAACGGATACGATGTCGTATGTTTTCAAACTATCTGCAGCATATGTTTCCCTTTTATGGTAATACCCTGACATACCGCGTATTCAATTAGTACGACCTCTACGACCTCGGCGAATTCGACCAGAAAAACACTACTGCTACAAAATGGGGTTCCAAAGCGGACCTCATTGCTCTCCGCGATCTCGCAAAAGAACTGAGCGTGGGGCTATACTTTGACGTCGTCTTGAATCACAAAGCAGGCGCCGACCATACAGAAAAGTGCCAAGTCGTGGAGGTGAATCCCGACGATAGGACACAGGTTGTGTCCGAGCCACACGAGATTGAAGCATGGTTTGGGTTTGATTTCCCAGGAAGAGGGGACCAGTATAGCAAGATGAAGTGGCATTGGTATCATTTTAGCGGAACTGATTAGTAGGTTCACTCAAACTCTTCAACGTAATGCTCCGTGTATACTGATATTTCGAGATTTGAAAAATAGCGACAACGCCACTGGCAAGAAGGCAATCTACGCGGTGACCGATAAAACTTGGTCCAATTCAGTCGATAAAACCGAGAAGGGCAATTTTGACTACCTCATGTTTGCGGATATCGATTTCTCCCATCCAGAAGTACAAGAAGATATCAAGAATTGGGGCGTCTGGGTTTCCAAAGAGCTAAACCTGAAGGGCATGCGATTCGACGCCGCCCGTCACTTCTCCGAAACTTTCCTAAGAAATTTCATCGCCCATCTAGATGAAGAAGTTCCGGGTGATTGGTTCCACGTAGGAGAATGGTGGCAAGATTCCGCTGAAAACATGATCAAATATCTGGAAATGATGGAACACAAATTCTCCCTCTTCGACGCACCGTTGTTTTACAACTTTTGCGAAATCAGTACCTCTGAAAAAGCCGACCTGAGGAAAATGTTTGATGAGACGTTGGTGAAGAGTGTGCCAGTTAACGCAGTTACGGTGGTCGGTAACCACGATACTCAACCCGGCCAGGCGAGCTATATCAAATTCGAAGGGTGGATGAAGAGTTTGGCGTATGCGGTTATTTTACTGAGGGTGGACGGCTACCCTTGCGTGTTTTATGGGGATTTATTCGGAACCAAAAATCCGGATGATGAGGAAGGTCCTGCGTGTGGTGGCAAGTTACCTGTGATGATGGCAGCGAGGAAGTTTTACTCGTACGGCGAACAGAATGACTACTGGGATGAGCCGAATTGTGTGGGGTGGGTTAGGAAAGGAACGCATGATAAGGTATCATTTCAACCTCTTTTATTAAAAATTAATTTGAAAACTAATGTTCTACTAGTCTTATGGTTTGGCGGCCGTTCTGTCAAATGCGGAACCAGGAACAAAAAGAATGAATGTTGGTGCGGAGCATGCAGGTGAAACTTGGACAGATGTTCTAGAGTGGGCGCAGGGAGAAGTTGTCATCGATGATGAGGGCTGGGGCGAGTTTACCTGCCCAGGAGCTAGCTGCGCGATTTGGGTCAATAAGGATGCACCTAGGAGAGAGGGACTCGGTGACTTGTAAGTGATCCCTATCCTTAACTGACTTTTATACCTTTTTTTCGAAATGTATGCATTGCTAACGAAATTACAGTGATGCGAATATATACGGTTTGAATCTCGAATAGCCTAGATTGCATGACAAGACTCTTAAGATCTTTCGAGCTTAGATTCTTTTAATACACTAGACGGCAAATACAAAATATAGATACAAAACTAGTATCTCGCTGAATAAACTCTCGCAAGATTTCGTTATACCCTGTAGACTATGTCATCTCAATGAAACACCAAGGCTTCTTGATCACGATCCTATAAATTCACCCAAAATATTAGCTACTGTCTCGTATCACTTTGATTTGCTACCATTTAGCAACATTTAACTACCGTTCTATGCCTCCAAAATGGCTGAGGATTCTCATCTCTAGCCCACCGCCTCACAGGTGAACTATCAGAGCTATGCATCTCCCCATCAACGCCTCTCTGGATCCGACCTCTCTTCCTAGTCCTCCTATCCTCCATCTTCGTCCCCCGCCAGTAGTACTTCCCCTGCCAAAGAGTCACACTCGTAACCAACACCGCAAAAGTTGCCAAACCAAATGTCACAATCAGACACCACAGCGCACCCCCATATATAGGCCTACTCCCGCCCCCGAACTCCTCACTCGCCACACGTTCGTGCACGATGATGAACACGTATATATCTATAGCCATCGCGATACCCGATAATATCCATGAGATAAAGGTGAGCACCATCGACGATAAGGTCCTCAGGTACCCCGATCTGATCGAAAACACGCAGGCTAAGAAGAATGTAACAGCAGCGATGGGGTGGAGTATCATCACTTTTGTGAGACCGTCGAGTTTCTTATCCCCATCGGTGAATTCAGTCCCATCGATCGCGGTTTGTACTTCTGTGATTGGATACCCGACTGTAGGATCCGAGCAGGCTTTCTTTTGGTAACCCTGACCTAAGTTGATATTTTGAATGCAATATCCGAATATGCCGTAGGAGGCGTAGGAGTCACGGTCACGGGAGAAATGGATGACTTCAAACGCGGAATTATCTTTGAGATCGATGGTTAGGAGGGAGAAGTCACGCCAGATACCGCCGGAGATGGAGATGAGGATTAGGAGGATGGAGCAGGCTAGAAGAGATATAGTTGCGAAGAAATGAATGGCACCGAAAAAGTGGTTGGTCATGACGACTGGTTCACTGCGGTGAAAGTTGTAGGGGTATTGAAATTGTCATGTATAGAGCATGCATGGTATGCGCATTTTGATATATCGGAATTGAGCTGCGATATACGTATTCATCACCGGCCGGTGACGTTGGGTGAGAATCGGTATAGTTCTTGTGATTATAGTTTCTTTGATTATGCGATTCGGGCTATGCTATGAGCACCTTTCTCAATTTGAGCGAGTTCATGCCCAGTCACGCAGAGCGACGGTGGTGAAACCAGGCACTAAGATATATATTTACTAAGGATCTAGAAAGAAGTTTGAGGACACCCTTTCAGTGAAGTTAGTGGATTGTTCTTATCCTTAGACTATATTGGTGTCGTTCATGCATTCGCAACGCCTATCATGGAGAATGGCCTCAATATAGCGTAGACAGGAAAACTAAGCGTGTCACGGCGACAAAACAAACCGGAAACAGATACTATAAACCATCGACTTAAAAGAAGGTTATCGTTCTTTGAAAATTTAAGATTCCTAGATATCACGTTGCTATCGAATATCGTACAAGATTTGATGTTCAATTCACAGTTCCCGGGTTGATCGCCAGCGTCTCCAGAGCAAATCATTCAGCCACCCCGTCCGACCGATCCATACAATGGCGCCAAATATTAAAGCCCAAGTTGCAGTATCGCCATCTTTTTTGTTCACAAGTCCTGAGCCATACAGAAAAGGTACGAGAATGTATCGAAGGATGAGACCAAAGCTACCGTGGTAAAATGTTATCCAGATATCTGGCGGGCTGTGTTAGCATGTGTTGCTTGTTGGATATCTGAAAGTAGATTCGAATTCCGAGCAAACTTACTGAATAGGGTGCCCAACGCACCGAATCCCAGGGCAGTGAGAACGCGGTTGACGAGAGGACCGAGATAGAATGTGCAGAAAACTTGGAAGAGCAGCCATACAACGAGAGCCTCAAAGGCATTATTGGCTGCAGCAGAGAGGTCGGGTATTGGATTGATCGGGTTTGCCGTTACATTGGTGATCTGGGCAGGACTGAATTGGTTCACCAAGTTGAAGATTTCCCTGGCGTCCATTTTCAGCCACTATTGCAAAGTCTCAGGAAATTTTCGTATCAGTCCACAATTGCACAATTCTAGGTTGAAGTTTTGAGGGAGTTGACGAATGAAGGCTTTTCCGAGCACGAGATGCAAGACATACACGAAGGAGATGTTAATGCCTAGAAACAAGCAATGATAATAATATTGTTACCATGCATGAAGTTGCTGGTGGAGACCGATATCAGCGATAATCCCCGATGAAAAAAAAAATACACATATGTTCTATAGATGATAACGCCGCTTTGAGACGCTGAAGAGGTGCCGGTGACCGGGAAACGCCAGGCTGCACAGTTACAGAAACTGTACGAGCGGTCGCAAATTATTTGAGCATGTCGTTCCGAAGGCTTGCAAGAGCACCTTCCTACCTGGCTCGCTCGCAGCTTAGGCGAGGCCGACGTCATAGATGCCTGTTGCTTCCGTGCATCCTTGTAAACCCCCTTGGCTCCTGTGAGGTCGGCAAAGGGTTCGCTAGGATCGTTAACGTCAGAGAACCTACTCGCAATTCGTAAATCCAGGGACGACGGCAGCAGGTTCTGACGACGAAAGTGCATGGAGTGATGATAAAAGGACCTTGTGATTCTCAAGTCGGTCCTTTGATTCCGACGTCTTCTTACCTATGATACCCATACGGACATTTTAACATCTTTGAGGCTCTATAGCTCTATCCATCACAAAGCTTGTTACCGCGCTCGAGTTTGCAGATAAACTTCTTGTGCAAACTAGATTCAGCTGTTAATTAGATCTTGAAATACAGCTACACTTCAAGCTATTCTCCTTGAGTCCTCAGATCATCATCTGCCCCCTTCGGGTCACAGCAAATTACCACCATAGGCTAGGTGATTTGCGGGCGGCACCAGCCTCTTCTACCTTTAGTCCGGTTTTCAGCTCGGTTCAAGTAGCTTGACTTTGTAGCACCCCATAGCTTAAAAGAGCTGGCAGATCAAGTCCCATTCTTTCTTCCTGAGCACCCTTCTCGCCTTCATACATACAACATCGCATTTAAAGATACAAACTTGCGTCTAAACGTCCGGAATCATGACTTTCAAAGACAAAATCAAATCGATGCTCCATTCGTCGGGCCACAAGAAAGATGGCTCTTCGAAATCTCCAACAACTCCAGCTGCACCAGCTGCTGCCAAACCAGATCCCAACAGGCCGCCGAATGCTCGAGACCCCGGCTTCCGCAAGTCTTTCAATCTAGGTGAACCGCAAGCTGCAAATGGTTCCGCAAACACCGAAGCGAAAGCCACCGAGGCTCCGGTCCAGCATTCTGAAGCCTTGAGTGTCCCACCCGCTAGCGGCAAAGAAAAAATGTACACTCTGGACAAATACGGCGAGGATTATCTTGCAGTTAGTCCTAGAACGAACGCCACGGTGCCAGACAGCGCCGGTTCGAACCAAGGCTTGTCCACCGTCAAGCCGTTGGACGATGAATCAAACGCCGCACTGGGCACCATTCACGAACACAAACAAAATGATCCCGTCACTGCTGCCGCACAGGCTCTCGATACGCTGCCTTCCTCCCAGAAAGATCCAAACTTCGGAAGAGACCAATTCGCCCAGGGTGAGAGGAAAGGTCAGAATACTTTGAAGCATTTGTAATTGTTAGCTAGCTCTGGAAATTCGTGGATTAACGGTGGCACCTACAAGCTTAGCAGACAGCGGATTCCTTGAACCAGCTCCCACGCGAGACGCCACCAATGTGAACTCACCGGAGACCAATGCGCAACCAGTGCATCCCACTGCTCTCAATCTTGAATCTAGTTCCCTGCCAGAATCTTCCTCCGAACTACCTCCTATATCCAAAACTTCAACCACTGACCCTTCCGAAGTTAAATCTACTGGTCTTCTACCACCCCCGATACCTGCCGAAGACGGCGCGTCTAGCGTTTACAGTGATGATTCCAATCGACCACCTCTGCAACAGATCGCGAGTAGTGTTTACAGCCAACCAGCAAGCGATTTACCCACCCTGAATGAAACTGCGCTCCCTACCGCTACAGAACATCAACAAAATTATACTTCACTCGTATCAGATGTTCTTCCCATCTCTGAGCTTCCCAAGGATGTTCCTAAAGAGGAAGTCAATCCATCTATCATTGAGCCTCCAGCTCCACCAAAAATCGACGAAAGTACCGATCTGCCGACAGTAATAAGAAGAAGCCTTGGTGATTCTTCAGAAGTCGGCCAAATTTCGCCACCAATACAGGCAGTCGATGAGACTAATTCTTGGTCTCAAGGACTTATCGCTGATTTGAGCAATGTGAAAGTAACCACACCGGAACCTACATCAGAAGCCGTAGTCACAGCAAATGAACCTGCGATAATAGATAACGCAAGTGTTCCAGACACAGCTTTGCAAAACCCTGAGGCTTCAGTTGACCAACAAGCTGAGGCATTCGCAAACATTGTTAGCAGCCATGTCGAATCTCTTACTGAAGCGAGCAAGGGTGATGAAACACAACCTATCGTTTCAGAGGTCCCAGACGTTCTTTCACCCGCCGAAAAGCCTATAATTACGACTACGAATACAGTCCCTCACGCCGATGCGGCTCATATGGGCGACCTGCCCGAAATCTTGAAAGAGGAAGAAGAAGAAAAGCCACTCGTCAAGGTTGAACCTGTCCCTCCAACGGAGGCTCTAACAGTGGAGGAAAGCGTTGCCGATGAGCAAATCGCGAATAAGTCCCAACTGTTGAGTCGACCGGCTTTGACGCATGATGATAGTGTTTACGCCATTACGAAGGATATTCCGGGAGCGCTTTAAGATATCAATCAGTGCATTGAAAAACCTCATCTCATCAATATCATTGAATAAAATATTCTTTTTTTATTTCAAAAATGGAGCGTCTAAGCGTTTTGCAGGCGAGCACCTTTGCTAGGCCGGCTTTGTCTCAGTATTTCTGAATGAATCGTATTGTACTTTTAGGTACCAATTCTCACTCTAGCGGAATAAATTGAGTATTTAAGTGTTCCGACATCATAATTGACACGTAATTTAGCCTTTCATATCAATATTCCATCGCAATCTGAATATGCTAGATCTTTATGAAGGATAAGTAAATATTAAATTGTGCGAAGTTAAGTAAAATAAACCTGAGATGTGTTCGAAACACAATAAAATTTAATGAATCCTGACCCCGGAGCCCTTGACAATCTCAAACCCATCCCCGAACTCGTCGGGTAAAGCGTGTGAACTAGCCCTCGTCAAGTCATGTGTATACACACTCTCCCGTTCTCCCTCTCCCTCAGCATCGCTGTATATCGTGTCTCTCGTCCCAATGCCCCGAATACCATGCTCGATAAGATCTAAATCATCCTTTGAAAGTATCTTCAGATTCTGCCTCACACAGCTACTATTCGGGTGAAGATATGCCGGTTTAACATGACTGATACCCTCGCTTTCCGGTTTCGAGTCTGTGGGCATCCTGTTTGGTATGTGAACATGGGAGGCTCGTAAAGCTAGCGAGGAACGGGTCTTTTCCGAATTCCCCGCAGAGATCTTTCGTAACTCGAATTGCTCGAGCGAGTTGGAAGGTTTGTGAGGGTGGAATATCTTTTTATGTTGGATGCGTTCTTGGTAGAGTCTTTTGAGGCGGGCTTTGGAGGTTAGATGACGGAAAGCGGGGGCGCATGCGCAGATGACTCCGAGGTTGACTTCGATTCTGTGGGTGTATTGTGATATATTAGAATGTGGTCTGCTAGAGTGGGAGTTTTGTGATGGCTACTTACAGTACCCATTGGAAGTTCTCGATTTGCCATGTGGTATCGACGTCGTAAACGAGCGCGTGGAGCCTGGCGACTTTGATACCGCTCGCGATGCAAACCCTATGCCAGGATTTAATAAAAGAGATAAAAACCGGTGGCGAAATTTCATGGGGCTTAGGGCTTACAAGAACCCAAGACTGAATAGTCCGATTGTGAGCAGCTTTTCTCGGGTCTGAAGTTGGAGCCTCCAGATTATAGGAATCGGAAGAAGTCTATCTCCACGACTATTGTTAACCTCCCTTCATTTTCAAATGTAATATATTACCGTTTTTACGATCTGAGAAACCAGACTTACACGATAACCACGTCGAGGATCATGAATATAATCACACCTGAGAAGTTGACCGCCACCCAATCGATATGACACTTGAACGTAAATAAAGCATCCGACCAGATTATAGGGGTACAAGCGAACAAACTAGCGAAAAATGTGGATATAGTATGCAATAGATTTACCACCGCCGTCACCATGACTGCTATTTGAAACGAAGGTTTGGGGCTTAATCGGTAGTATAGAGCGAGAAGCGAAGTTTTGATGAAGAAATGGCAGAAGGTTATGAAATGTTGGCGAATTATTGTTTGCTGAATGGACGCAATGGTGAGTATCATGGAAGTCAGAATATAAATAAAAGCGGTAGGGGATGGCATACCTTCCATGTTCCTAGTAAATCATTAAACGGTACATCCCAGATGTGCATGCCCAATCCCTTTGCTATCGAGAGAGTTATTAAATCAGTAAGTCAATCTCATTAGGGAACTTGAAAGTCTTGTAAACCAAAAGGCGTACCAGAACCTATCGAAATCGACAGCGCCACCGCAAAAACCTAGGTTTGTGTTAGCAACAACATCTTCAAGACCGCACTGAATAGGAATGACTGTATGAGACTCACCAATCCTGGAATAATAAG
Source organism: Orbilia ellipsospora (assembly GCA_036971675.1). Classification (NCBI taxonomy): domain Eukaryota; kingdom Fungi; phylum Ascomycota; class Orbiliomycetes; order Orbiliales; family Orbiliaceae; genus Orbilia; species Orbilia ellipsospora. The sequence continues at coordinate 1,229,429 of JAVHJO010000005.1, forward strand.
CCAATCTTCCCATCTCACCAACTTCGTAATAAAATATCTCGTGAAAAACCTCAATATGACAGCTATGGTAGCCAATATCGGTAAAACGATCGCAGGTATCATCAACATGTAGTCCATATCCTGATGCGGTAGTGTATCGAAATGCCCCTTCAGAATTGACGATACCAAGTAGGCTGGCTGCGCGCCTAAGCCTTGGAATATCGGGACTTCTTGCTCTGTTCGCTGAAACTCCGCTCCGAGAATCTCTGTTATGGTAATGTTGGGGTTTATGGTACCGTTAACGCGAACGCGAGCATAAAGATCGTCCACAGCTTCAAAAATTGTAAGACGCCGGTAAGTGGGAGTGGACCATGTCAGAGCGATACCGATCTTAACGAGGGTTGTGTGATCGAGTGTGAAGTCCTTTGGCAGAGAGACGTCGGCGGCCATTGTTAGTGAACAAACTTATATCCGTGCGATATAATTTCCTAAGAGTTTTTTATACTTGCGGGCACTCAAGGATGTGAGAACCCCCAGGCATTCGAATTGTAATACAATACTCTTTATTAGAGCAGTAAAAGCACTATTTATCTTCTTGATGGAGATAATATTTTTCATAAACATTTAGATTCGCAGAGCCAACTAAGGTATGCGGGCGCAACTAGAAGTGGTAACCCTGTATACTACTATATATCGATTATGTCGGCCGTCGATCTAGTGTAGAAAATTTCTGTCCCCTAGCTAGCGCGGGTGCGCGTGTATGAGAATGACTGGATATTTGCGCACAATAAATTTATAAATTAAATTACCGCTTTGATAGAATCTAGTGATCTTTCAATTGATTAAGTACCACAGTGATTGCTCGAGTATCGGTCCACGGTGCCCGTGTATTTCTTATACCTACCACGTAGATCTACGTAGACAAAGCCTAGAATATATGGACACGGCGCGCGAACTTTCGAGCATGAGACTGTGTTATAGCTGCATGGATCCTATCCTGATCAGCAGGCATTGTCATGTTGGATGCAGTTTGATCTGGTAGCAGCACCAATCGGAGCATCCTGAAATCGGTCAACAGACCCTTTAAAAAATGTTCCTTCGATTGCATATCGTTCGACTAGGCGGCAATTCTCGATGCGTATTGCAGCCAAGCAACAGTAATCCTAGCTAGCTCTAGAAGGCTTTCACCGAGTTTATAAAAGTTTCATGACCCATGAGCATCGCATATATATATAGCTACGTAGATGGACTTGTATTCAGGGGAGGAAACGCAATCCTCACATCATTATGGTCTCTTTGACCTTTTAAAATTCTGGCTTGAAATTTCGGTTCCGTCGTAATGTTGGTGAATAGGTTCTAGCGGCATATGCATCCTGTATTTGTCTTGCGGGCGATGCTTATCCTGTAACATCAATCATTGTCCTCTATTATGTTGGTGCAGCGCAAATCTAATCTTGAGGCCTTTATCTTATAAGTTTAGCGGTATGTACCCGCAATTCACGACCGAAATAATGGTGGCATGTACCGGGTTTTTTCAAACTTCACTATTACAATACAACAGTCAATCTTTCAATAGATCCCGTGCGCGTGTTTTAGACATCAGCGACAGGAGTTCAGAACATGGTAGCCTTGAAATATTTACTAATTCACTCGTCTCCGAGATTTCTACAGTGTTGGTTGGTTCTGTTGGGATTTTCGAGTTGGCTGCATGAGAGCGAGAGAAAGCGAGTCTCGGCCAGTGGTCAAATGGCATGTTGCGACTAATGTTGCCTTCGAGACTTTATACTTGAAGACTCGATTCCCGTGATTAAAAAGAAAAGCAATTATAAATATTGATGGAAGGAATATCGTTAGGTTCTTCATGTTAGAGTAGTATGCATCTCTATCCGACCAATTGCAAAGGTTCTGAAATTTTCAAGCTGGATGCATAATGCGAATATAGAACAGGCGTCTTATATTTCAGAATGATAAAGAGAATCAAGAGATCGACGAATGCGACCCCAAGAAAGGTCATGAATAGAATGCCATCGTGCATTGCTAACACACAAAATCCAACTTTTACAACAAAAAGATCATAACTCGCCTTGCAGTAGCTATTTGGAATTTCAGTTTGTCCTGGAAATTAGACAAATTTCAATGCTAAGTTTAATTGGGGTATTCAAGTTCTCATGGGCTCAGGAACAGGTTTGGGAACGAACTTCATACTATCACACCCAAAAGAGTTGTATTTATCAAGTGTTGATATAATTACAGTGCAGGGGTAGGCTAGCTCCTAGGGCTGGAGAGAAGGTAGGTTTCAGGGAGAAGACATACACTTCAAACCTCCTGCGCAAAGAGCTGTTTGGTAGGGATTTGAGTTTTTGAATGGCAAAATTTTGGTCGAAGCTACAAGAATATATATCGATCTCGTTTTAAATCTCAAAGCTCTTTCCAAGCAACCTATTTCCGCACCTAGATTGCCATTCATCGATGGCTTAGAATAAGACAACACGTCCCGTTCGGGCGCCTGGATGATAGATACCAAGAACCTCGTCGGTCGATTCATCTATCACTACCCACGGGTGGGTAACATATGTATTCATCTCCTTGACGTCACCATTGCCGGCAACAGTTCCGTAGGAAACCCGTTCACCTTCGTAGTTCAGCCACCAGAGGTGGACTGCTGAGGCACGGTTGTTGATGAAGTACACCTTCGTTGGTCTGTCGCTGCTTACCGACTTCGAGCCCCGCTCGTTGTCGGGATGGATTGGCTGGATCAAATATACCTTCAAATAGAGGGAGATAGCAAGTTCATATATTAGTCAAGCGGGCTACAGGGACCGGCTTTAGCTACATCTATTGATTTCTACGTACTGACGGATCTTGCATGTTTTAAGTGTTTACCGAAGATTGGGAGGGGAAGCGTCTCGTGGGTAAACGCGAGCGTATGGATCCAGACGTGCAAGCTACAATAAATTTAAGGAATTTGGTGATGAACTGAAGGGTTTCGAAACTGAGAGAGTGTACGGCGAAAGAATGAGATAGGACAGCCAGGTAAGCGATTGAAGCATGAAGTGGAACGTGTAAACGTATTCAAGAAGTAAGGATCCAAAACTATTTTGAATTGTCCCTCGAACGCATTCGCACGCCAAGAACTCTTTCTCCGTCGAGTCATTGGTTGGCAGGGACTAATATTAGTATCGCAACACATAACTTACCACAAGGCTGAGCATAGCTGTATCTTTCTGGGCACTGAGACTAGTACCACGGGTAGTCTCAGAAGATGGGCTGCTATAGTTCTCACCGCCCATTGTCAATTAGTACTCACGATGGAACTTTTGCTAAGAACAACCTATATGCAGGTTATAAAATGCTAACTCTAATTTTTTCGTTGTTATATACAAACTCATAACGATTGGTGAGTGTAATGATAGCGCAAGGAAGGAAATTTAGTCGGAATAATCATCCGAATCAGAATAGGAACTGGAGTCTGAGTAGTCATCCGTCGAATCATCTGAATCAGAGTCTTCATAATTATCAGGACCATAATCACCATCCGAGTATCCCCAATCAGAATCTGCATCCGAGCCCCCGTAGTCATCATCGTCTCCACCATCATCGCCCGTATCGTACCCAGATGCTGGGATGCGGTTCCGGCCCGAAGCTCGGGGCAGATTGGCGAAGTTAGTAACCCCCTGTCGGGCGCAGACCTTTTTGGCGTACTTTTCTGCTAACTGTCGAGTCTTTGAATCCACTCGAATCCTATCCGCAAGTTTTGTGATTTCACGGTTTGGGTTGGCGTTGATAATGGCAAGGTATTCCCCTATGTTTGTTAATTCACAAAGCTCTTTTTGAGAAAAGGGCGTAGGAATATTTTAAGACATACTAAGCTTGATGCGCATACGGAGCAGACGTTCTTGAAGCCAGCTTACGATCCTTCTAAAGATCCTTTTTAAACCTGTCGAGTTTGCGGCGAGCTTTAAGCCTCCTATGACAACCTGGGCTATGATATAGGCTGAAGCGGGATCCACCACCATATTTCTGGTAAAATTGATTCAAAGATGGCTTGAAAGCGTAAAAACAAGTGGGAGGATTCGAGGGACTCTATATCGGTATAAAGATCAGATTTAGTGTGCTGATGGACAAACAATAGGAGCTTGCGAGAGAAGAGAGCAACCATTGACCGTGGGTATTAATTCTAGATATAATGGGCTCTAGCCCTGCCCACTTCCTCCTCTTCGGATCAACTTCGTTGGGGTTCTTCAAACGGACGAGGAGGCAAAGAATATCTCAGCTAGCTAGAGTTTTGTGTTACACACGGCTGAGTATTATCGTCTCTGCCCCTCATGCAATGCAAAATGTGAGTTAGGAGGGGCGCAAAGCAGAAATGAGGGACATCATTGGATATAGGGACGGGATCGCGAGGCTACATTGGATATAGTTTTCGGGTGGGTCTGGTTTCAGACTAGCGGAGTATCCTGAGCTGGATACACTGGTGCAAAACAGATTTAGTCAATTGAAGTCCCGGTAATGCAATCTTTCAGTGATATCAAACTGTTCAAGCCGAGTGTATCTGGATTTTGCTTTTGATTGAATATTGTTATTTCTAAGCCACCTCGGCACGTACACTACGGCAGTTTGGAAGCTAGCGACGCGTGCGTTGTGCGACAACGAGCCGCTTGAGGTTTAAATCCATGACCCAAGAGCTGAAAATTGAAATTGTATGCTGCTTATCAACATACTAAGGAGATTCTTCGGTTCTTGAACAATTAAGCGAGGAATATAAACCAGGTGATGGCGTGTTCGATCATCCTGTGTTCCAGAAGGAAATAGCGGTTGGAGTGTGGTATCATGTTGGGAAGTTCGAGATGCTTATCCGGGAGGCTACGGTTTTGGGAGGAAACGTATCTAGCCTCAACCCTGCATACAATCCTTCTCAATAACTTTTGTATATAAAAATATAACTATCAAGACTACATTTTGCATCTTTTTAAACCTCCTGTCAATAATTAGTTATGTCGCGGTCCATGACGATACATACCGTGTGACACTGCGCCAAAAGGACGAACTAATGAGTGCCACCAGTAGTGGCCATGTAAGCTACATTTCACATCGTGGTATCGTCACGTGTCATGACGTCTATTTGTGATAACTATAGATTTAACCAATAAAATCTTTCGGCATAAAACCTAATATCAAAGTTCTTATTACTCGAGAGGTTAAAGACAATTAAACAAAGGGCATGCTATATAATACTGGCTTAAGCGGTCTTCTTTCCTAATTTCCTACAGCCTTCATAATCGCTATTAAAAATCTCTTCCGATGGTGATGCGGTAACTCGAAAACCGGGTCCTCATTGGGCGAGGACAAATTTGACATCTGGAATAAGACTATTTTTGCCATTATCTTCTACTGTCCCCTCCTCACCATTATCCTTTCCCTCCTTTTCCACCTCCTCTATTTTCTTTCCATCTCCTTCTTCAACACTCTTGTTTGCGACAATCTCAGGATTGCCTTCAATTGACTTGGTTGGTTGTTGGAGGACCGGTATTCCTCCTGGCACAGCTTCTACACCAGGCCGTGCTGGCACAGGTCCTCCGGTTTGGTTTCCGCCTTGGCCTTGATTAACACCGCTCTGTCCACCTGTTCCAGTACCTGTCCCACCTCCAGTCGTTTGTCCGCCGGTTGTTGGTTTGCTATCATCAAAAGAGATTGCCAGTTTATCTCCTGGAGAATACTTTGCGAGCCACATTTCAGCTAGCATATCTTTCGTGAACTCCTTCACATAGTAGTTGATAGGGACGCCAGAATGGCCTTCCATTGCCTTTTTCAAGTAGTCTTCTAGTGCCGACATCATAGAGTTAATATCCACAACCTTGTTCGCCCCATCATCAATTTCTCCGAGAGCCGACAATGCAGCTTTCACTTCAGCTGATTTAATAGCCACCATTTTTTGGCCAGTCCTGGCAGCTTCTGCAGATTGTTTCACACTCTCTTGATCTCCCTTGGTAGTATTCTGAATGGTCGCGATCGCATTCATGTTTGATTGAGGATCGAACTGTGCAAATTTCTCCACACCGATTTTGACATTGTTGGCCACGATGGACGGAATCACACCCATGCAGACCATGGTGACGTGCGAGTTGATGTTCTGCGCGCTCAGTAGAGACTTGACGTCTTGCGCAATTGATAAATCCACACCGAACCCACCCGACATATCTGCGAACCATGCGCCACCTTCCATCTGTGACTGCAGACTTGTGGCATAGGAAGTAAGGGATTCGCCCACTTTGGTCGAGGTGGTATTGAGGACGTGAACCATGCCCACAAAACTAGAGCCATACGTCACTCCGGAGAGCAAGCTAAATTTTTTGGGTTTGGTTGTTCCAGAAGTGGGCGGGCTCGCTTGTCCAGCAGCTGCTGTCATGTCTTCGTGATTCTTGATGTTCAGAGCATCGGTCGGATACATTCCGTTCCAAACCTTTATCGCCTTGTCAACATTCATGACCAAAGGCGCGAGCATCGCCATGTTCTTGTGCGTACATGAAACAGATATAACCAAGGTGCCGCTGATAGTGTGTTGGCTCGTCTGGCTATTAACTTGTGAATGAGCCGCGGCGCTCGCATCAAATGATGCCTTTGTGCCTAGAATGCTGACAGAATTTGCCACGAAAGTAGCGATCTTGTTTGCGTAGGCGGTAGAATCCTGGTCGTTTTCGTCCTTGGAGAAATACTGGACGTCCATATGAATGGAGTCAGAGGAGAGCGGTAAAGATTTGACTTGCGTTTGCAAAAAGTCTACTGGGGATTCGTATTGTTTTTTAACCGTGCTCAAGTTCTTTCGAAGATCGAGAATATTCTGCTCGGTTGTCAACTTGGTGGTGACATAAACTTCCATAACCTCTACGATTTTCTGGTTAAGGTTAGCCATGAGGCGCTCTTTCTGTTTGAAGATATCAGAATCTGGCGGGAGGCCGAGGGTGGTGAGTTCGACAAAGGTCATTTCAAGACTTCGCTTTGTTGTCATAAGAGCATTGATGGCAGCTTGAGCGTCGTCGGCTTTACCCTGTTCGATCGCAATTAGCTCGATCACATTCATCAAATCTTCGTTGACAATGTTTCCGAGCACAAAGCTTGGATCGTATGGAATAGTAGACGGCATTATAGGCGAATTCTTTAGGATAGAGGTAATTATAAAGCTTTTATTGAAATCTCTAAGAAGGGAGAGGCTTGATTAATCTGATAGATAGGTTTCGAGATGGAGAGACTACTCACCGGTTTGTCGTGCTATTTATGCACTTGAGAATCGACCCTCACCTGGGTATTTGAGAGTCGAACTCAACTTCACTCCACCGACTTTAGCTCTACGAAAGAATACCATTCTACACTTGTATAAAATATTGAGATGGCTGGGAAACTCAAAAAGATTTCATATCTCAGATATGCGTGGCGTATTTTCTGCAGATATCATCGAAATTGCATTGGCTTCCAGCAGCCACGTTCTGCCACATTTAGGCATGTAACCAATGAAGAAATATACAATGCCATCGAGTTCGTCGAGATGAAACGTCGAACAAAGTAAATGTGTATCTCCCAAGATTGAAATATGCACTCATGGAAGCTCGCCGAGTAATTCGCAAATTCGTCGGCAACCGTGGAAACCTATCGATTATCGAGCCTCAGGCTCTATGATTTTATAGGCTACGAAGCCAACCCCATTCACGCTAAAATTTCGTTCCTGCACATTAGCGCCACCCGAGTGCGATTCATCCGTTAACCGAATATATCGCAATAAACTTGTAAAGAAGTCATCCAATCATTGGGGGATAGAACGGGCCCACTCATCTGATCGGAGCGGGGGTGAATCTTAATTTATTATGCATAATAAGCGGGAGCATGATCGAATATACATATCTCCGCTCTTAGCGATGGGTAATAATGTTTTTGAGAGGGGTACGGAATTGGAGCTACTAGCTAGCCTTTCAAACATATCTCTTCAGATTTCGCGAATTCATATGGATAAAATAGTTACCGGCGAGCGACCCCTAGCCAGAGTGGCAAGGGAAGCCTACGAGGAAGCATCGATTCCGGAATCGTACACGCTCCAACACGTCAAGTCACTAGGTGTTGTCAGATACCAGCAAAAGAAGGACAATACAGGAAAATTCGGGTGTATGATTCAAAACATATACGTTTACGGAATGGAGCTGGATCCGAGCATGATACCGACTCCTTTCGACGGAGAAGTGGACAACTTCACCCTTCTGCCTATGAAAGACGTTCGAACCCTCGTCGAGACTGGCAAAATTATGCCATTGTGTGCGATGAGTTTCATCCACAATCTCATCTATAACGGCGCAGTCAACGATGAAAACGAGGCCCAGCTTCCCGAGATCCAGTCGAGGTTACATAGAAAACACGATTTATTCATTTGCCCGAATATTTCGTCCAACTTGTAATGTTTTGGCTCCGTTAAGGACGCTGCTTGGCTTCCAAATTGTGTGCATGGCATTGGATGACAGCGATACGTTTCTGAGGTCTTTGTCGGTTTTTCTTTTATTTCGAATAGAGTGTCGTACCAAGTACCATTACAAACAGCATATGGCTGTATTTTGCGGTCCTGTTTTATGAGCTGTACATTCTCGCATGATACTACTTTATAAATATATCAATGGCTTAGATCTTCTCTCTCTAATTTGATTCCTTCTCAGCCTCGTCACCGGGACAATTTTGCGTTGGCCGTTGTGGTAAAGATGCGTTTGAAATTTGAGACGCTATATATGTGCTCGTGGACTAACTATACATATAAAATCGCCAGGATCTTGAAGATAACACTATGAAAACCCCAATTTTAAGCCTTTATAACACAAAATTATGAGATAATACAAAGCAGGCTCCTGTCAGACTAGATACAAAACGTGAATTCAAACAAGCAATCAAGCAGTAGCAGACCTTTCCTTCCACCCCCTCACACTCCTGAGCTGCTTCCTATCACAACCGAGAATCGTCTCACCAGCAGTTGCGCTCTTCCATGTCAACTCTGTAAAATAGACAAGCCAAAGATCCTCCCAACAAAGCTCCAAATTTTTCGACAAAAAGTCGTGCAAATCGATATCAAGCGCTTGGTCAGAAACCCCGGCCGTGTTGGGTTCGCCATTTATAATAGGCGGGCCATAGGTATCAACATAAGCCTCAATGATCATACGGACCCAAAATGTCATCTTGGTAAGTTTGTTCTTGGAGCTTTCTTTGTTAACCTCATAGTACGCGATGTGGGAAATATCCTTGTGATTTATTCGAGTCTGCTTTTTGGGTAGTTTCTCGAATATCGTGTGGATCATCTCAGCATGCTCTTGCCAGCCTTGCGGGGTTAAATCCTTTTCCGAGCGAGCAGGTGGCTTTTCGGAGGGAGGTTCAGGTTTAGGCAGCGCCTTACCGTAATTCGGAGCTTGGTCGGCGTTATCTGATATTTTGACTTTGGAGACATGAGGTGTGATATCCTTAACATCAACCCAATCATCATCGTCGTCAGCTTCGTGGAAGGTACCAGTGCTTGTGGCAATGGGTTCCTTTGAAGGTTTCGGCTCCTCTACTACGACTTCTTTCTTTGGCATCTCGTAATTAGAGATCCAAGTCGCACGTTGCTTCAACTCTTCGATCGTAGGAACAACCACGTCAGAAACTGCGGTTTTCCAGTCTTGGAATATATCCAAGATTGGTGAAACATTTGGAATGACTTTGCCCTTCTTTGTCGGGGGTACAAAGTTCATCCTACCCGCAACACCTTTCCAATCCTCTTCCTTGTAGTATTCCTTCCAGAGATCCTCATCTCCAAAAGCTTCTGGGTATAATATCTCGACAGTTTCGTAAGGAACTTTAGAAAAATCAAATGAACTGCTCTTCTTCAAGATCCCCTCCATGCCAGCATGGACAATCTGTATCCAGAAATAGGCTTGCGTTTCGGAGTACGGCTCTATTCTCGGGTTGCTTATCCTCTGGCGAATGGTTTCAGACTGAAGGCTAGTCAGTGCGTTCTTGATGACCAAGCCTCGACGACTGTTGGTGGCCTTCACAACTTGAAGAGTCGCGTATGCCCATCGTTTCAGTCTGCGAGCGGTCTGGTCTTCTGCGTGCCTTTTTGCGTCGTATCCGGTGACCTTTTTCTGAGGTTTCTCGTTGTTGAATTGCGGTAGCGCTTCAACGTCAGGTGTTACAAGGTTGTCTTTAGCTTCAGGTGAGAATAGATAATTTTTCGTGTAATTTTCTTTCCAAAGGCCGCCGTTCATCAAATCTGGATTGTTCTCAAGTAGGAAAAAGAACTTATCGGGCCAATTATCTTGTTTTTTAGTGTGGGCACTTGGCGGTTCTTGAATTTTATACATGGCAATGTATACCTGATAAACCCAGAATGTCGTCAGAGTTCGATGTGCTGTATTTCGGAATTTCCCAGGAACTTCTTGTAACATTGTTACTAGGTAGTCTAGAAACATATCAACTGCAGCTATAACAGGCTGCTGAGGGGTGGTTGTTTGTGCTGGGTCCTCGAGAATCTTGTTAAGGATGATGCACGCAACATATAAATGATCTGCGTGATCCCAAGTTGATAATTTCCCATTCAACATATTCGCCAGAAATAGCTCTGGGGATTGATAAGCAATAGCTTTTGTTGATTTCAAGTCTTCGATGCGCTTCAGAAGCTCCTCTCTTGTCGGTGGGGTATCCGGTGTAAGTGTTCGAGTTTCATCATGTATATCGTTATCAGGAGAAGCCCTTGGTACCCACGCTTCCATCTCTTGAATTACGGTTTGAATGACCTCTTGAAGGCCCTCACCAGTTTTTGCTGATAGTCCCTGAGCATCGAATATCCGATACTTGACAATATTTCGGTATGAAAGCATTGTTGATTGAACTCTCATCTTAACTGTCTCCAGCAGCTCTGGAGTGGAATCGGGAAGGTCTTGTTTGTTGAGCATGATACCAACAAAAGCGACTCTGCCGTCCGTGGCGTTTCCGGCCTCTCGAACCTGATAATCAAGCTCCTCGAGGGCTTCATTGAGTCTGTTATCGTGAATATCGATGATGAATAGAATGGACATTCCCGGAACGAAATAGTGGCGGACCAGAGGTCGAATTTTGTCGCAACCGCCAACATCCCAACAGGTGACCTCTTTCTTGTCCCATGTTTTAAGAGTCTCGACATTGAAGCCAATGGTGGGTATTGTGGTTACAAACTCGCCGAGAAGATAGCGATATAAGAAAGTAGTCTTGCCTGCAGCATCGAGACCTAGTACGAGGCAGGGACCGTTGAGCTTTCTGCGAAGCTTAGATTTGACGAAGTTGATTAAAGACGCCATCTCTACTCAATTGGCAAATTGGTGTGCCTGTCGGAGAAGAAGGTAGTTGAGGTGTTGTTGGAGTTCACGGCTGAACCGGTAACACCAAAAGTGGGTAGAGACTGCGGGGTGCCGAAGGTTTCAACCAATCTGCGCCGCTTGGGGAATGGTAATTAATGCAGACAGGAGAGCGCGCAACATTACAATTGACATTTGAAGTGCTTCCTGGGCCCATATATGCTCGATCACCGGTGCACTCATCCTCGTTTCTGGTGTTCAATGCCACGTAAACCGCAAGAAAGCTGAAGTATCGTGACTCACATAAACGCAATCTCAGACGCACGGATGACAGAGACTCCAAGAGAGTTTCGTTCGTCATCACGGAAGTTCTATCGAATTTAGGAATCGGCCACAGTCGCCATTTACGTGCTGTTTTGCACTTGTGGCACTGCGGCTTGGTGGTGACACGCACATCTGAGCCTCGCGTTGTGCCTTTTTGGGCTCTCTTGGCAGCTTACAACAGCAGCAACACAAAACCCCAAGATCAAAGATCTGGCTCCCATCTTCCTGTTTCATCTTCCCACTACAACTTCATCACACAATCTCAGCCCGACCATGAATCTAGAAATTTACTGTTCCATCTGCGGTGCAAAGATAAAGGCTAGCCCTGAGAACGATACTAGTGACTCTGAAGACGCCTCGGATCATAGAGAGAGATTAGAATCAGATGCCTGGACGGCACAAGTTCGATATGGTAACCTAGCGCCGCAACAAAAATTTAGAAAGCCCTCACCTCGAACCCCTTGGTCCCTTGTATATTTCCTCACCCGAACTTATCCAGCGTATATTCAGGTATTTAGATTGGCGCGATATCGAAGTGCTACAGCAGATCGAAACATCAAAGAAACTCGAACTTCCAAATAGCTATTAGAAATCTTTCTTCGATCCTAGAGCCGAGTTTGGTTATCTTTTTCTCAACAATTTCGATGGATTGCACCAAGAATTGACTTGGTTTCAAATATTTCGCTTCGCAAAGAATTTAGTAACAGAATCAGACCCTTTGCTACATCGTCTTTGTTTGATGGCCAAATCGACCTCGAAAGCGTTGATTCAATGGTTTTATCTTACGCGGGAACTGAGCTCTTGGGATTTCTAGTAGACATTACATTTCTTCCGGGTGAACAAAAGCTTAGATATATCACCGACAGAACACGCCGCGTGACTTGGGCCTCCAAGCGCGTGTTGTCGATAGCATTTTCAATGTATGGGGTTGTAGATATTTCGCTTTCCGATTCGCTCGAGGATCCAAGATGGAAGTTTACGGATAAATAATTGGAGGCACGAAAAGTGGCTATCACACGCAGATTGCTCGAAGATTCACCCACAGCAGTGACTGTTCAAGCGAGATGGGATGTAAGTTTAGTCTGACCATTGGAAATTATCCCATTCTTTATAATATTCGAGGTTATTTTATTGAAAACATATCAATTCACGAGTAATTGTCCCAAAAATGACAGCAATACGAATCACCACACCTCGATTGCTAGCTAGTGAACAACTTGACAGCGAAGTTGAATTGTTTGTACAAAAGCACATTCGGATGCCTCGAATCCCAACAGCAACTTTCAACTTGAATCCCGACTGGTATGTAGACCCACGAATATCGACTCGTCTAGATTTACTCATATGCAAATAGTCTTGTTTCCCGATGCTCCCATGACTTTGATACGCCGCTGGTGCGACGGACCGGCAATTTCTACGCTCGAGTTTTACTTCAGAGATATAAAAGAGCCCTCCATATTTGTCTTAGGAGCCCCAAGTGGAAAGGTTCGCGATTTCTTTATAAATAGCGATAGAGGAGAAGACATATCGTCGTTTTGTGCCCCACAAAGCCTAGGATCGAGTTCATTTCGAGCGTCAAGGTAAATATTTCTCCTTGTGCTTGTCTTATTGGCGTATATGAGGCTTATTCTAATATATCTTAGATTGGGACTAGTCCCCATGTAAAACTATTTCAGGTTCGAAAAGTAGAGAACTCCCAGTCGCATCGCTTTGATGTCCCTAGGGCTTCCCATGTTGCTGGGTTTTATGGACAATACAGGAGGTAAATACAGATCAAATCCAAAGGCTAAGATCGAAAATGCCACCGAGATTCTAAAAATATCATTTTTCCTACATAGAATAGATATGCTCCTCAGTCTCGATTAATTTATATGCTCACTTCGATCGGAATAATCACAATGCGTTCGACTTGATCGTGAATGAGTGTCAAAAAATCAATATCTGATCAATATTCGGGGGATTGGATAGAACAAGATACAACTTCCTAGCTTGAAAGAGCATAGATTAGCACTAATTTACTGGCTTGTCTATTAGCCGAAATATTATTGCACTACTCTAGAAACAAAAACTGCTAATAAATGGTTCGACAAGGTTCCAGTTCTCTGTATTTAAAGCATCGCGTGCTCTAACCAAAATCTTCTTCGAGAGGCTCAAATTTGGTATCACAACCGTCGCGTTGGTGCTCAACTTATCCCACTCTGTTTTCGTTTAATCTGACCCGATCTTCCTTGTGATTTTAGTAGGCTGGTCCGGGTTGTCCTGCACCTCTCGATCGAGGCTATGATATTTCTCGGGTGAAACACCGAGGAGATCCGTGTGCTGCAGCGTGAGGAATGCAGCAAACCTGCATGCTCGGCTTTCCAGCGAGCCTGTGCTTTATTGGTTCCTTCGTCTTGTCAACCAAACTCTCTTCGTTCTCCATGCTTCCACAGTAGTTCATCCCACACGAATGCTGATCCGATGCGGACTTAATAAATAAAGTCGGGATGATGCTTGAGACTTCCACCGAAGCTTCGATTGATTCCACGCGATCCCGCCCGCGTGGAGAGTGTTGAAGCGTTGCGCGACGCATGTTTGCGAGACTTTTGCACCCCGAACATCGAATGCTGTTGATCTGGTCCGCATGCGTCGCTTGGGGCTCGACCTCGAATTCTTACATAAAGGCAGCTAAGACTTAATTTGACGGTTCCCCTGGTAGTACATTACATGCATACATCGATCAATCAGACAGGCGGACATCTTAGCCTCAAGTGACCTTCGTGGTTTTTAATCAAGCTCCTACCGACGGACACGGACTCATCGACATCTCAGTAAATCGATCCTCAGTTCATCGTCCGAACCGATATATATCAGGTCCTGAATTCTTCTTGGTCGGCCCTGAGGAATCGTGGGAACATGCATCCAAGCAAGAACTAGAACCGAACACTCCCTTGCTCCATCCTCACTTGGCTTTGTTTGTCCCACAACAGCAGACATAGCGAAAACAATGGGGCTCGCCATCCAAGACTACCTTCTCGAATTCATTAGAACCGACTCCCGCCCCACATTCGTTCTAGATTTTACCGAGGACGCCATAGTTTACACCAATCTCGCGGTTGATAACATTCTAGGCGGGAACCGCGACAAAATCTTGCAAGTCATTCGGACCGCGCTGAATGCCGACGAGTCAGCTACCCAGAGGCGACTAGGGTTGCAAGTCACTTACAAAAATTATCAAGTCAGCCTGCGTCGAATCTGTTTGAACGGAAGCAGAGAGTTTTATTATATCGGTACATTCGACTTTGCAACTTATAGAGTAACAGCTGAAAGCCGGAGGAGTTCAGCGGCCTCACAATCACCACCTAATGGCGAGCTAGCAGCATCCCGGTCTCTGTCCGTACTAGGCCTCACTCTTTCCAATGCGCAGGAAAAGTTGATCCGTTCGAATGGGGGATCTCTCCCCCAGCTCGACTGGACCTCTGAAAACTGTCCCATACCTTTTGGCGAAGCCAGGAAGCATTTCAACCTGCTTCATTCGATTGATTGGTGTGTTGAACTGTTCTCGTTCTAATTATATAAAGTTATGATACTGACATTACTAACATATAGGGGGAAGACGGCTGTGGGGCCAATGTCTTCTTGGTCCGTTTCTCTCAAAACCGCCATAAATGCCATCATGTACATGAATCAACCGATAGTTCTATACACCGGATACGATTATGTCAACATCTACAATTTAGCATGGGGATTACTCGTTGCACAAGAGAGACATCCATACATCATGGGCAAGACTGTCCCGGTAGCCTGGCCGGAGGGTCATGAATATCTAGTTCCATTGATCGATAAAACTCTCCTTGGCGAGACGGTCATCCGAGGTACGCATTTAGATCACATTGATAGAGAGTCTTGAGAATCTAATCAAAGTAATATTTAGAGGCTGCACTATTTTTCCTAAACAAATCCATACCGGGAGAGGAATCATATGTCAGCTTCATTCTCTCCCCGGCTGTCGATGATCAAGGCTTCTACCTTGGTACCTTCGCTTACGCCATGTTCGAGACGGATATTATCATAAAGAAAAGGCACACAAAAAGTTTGCAAAAGCTCAGCGCTAAGCTACCTGAAGTCAAAGAATTTGGCTTAAAAGATGGTTTCTGGAGCGCAATATTGGAAGCTTTAGACGAGACTCCCTACGATTCACCATTTGTCATCTTATACGGGGTGACGGAGAATGGCAGGCGTTGTAACTATATGGACAGCCGGGGGTTGGATCCAAAATTGTGCGGAAGTATTGACCTAGACGCCACAGGACATAGCAAGTCGCAGGTTTTCCGAGAGCGCTTGATACACACGTATGGTCAACAGAAGGGTTGCGTTCGCGAAGCGCTTTCCAGTTTGGAAGCCAATTATTTAAAGACGATGCCGCTGCGAGGATTCGAATTTTGTCAGGATGCGATAACACTTCCCATTCGGAAACATTCCGGAACGGTCCAAGCATTCATTATCTTAGGTCAAAACCACAGACGGCCCTTTGATTCGATGTATCAAGAATGGCTTAGTAACTTCCAAAACATCCTCTCTACCTCAGTATCAAAGATATGGAGCGTCAAAGATGAAGAAAGACTTCAGTTGGAAAGCAAACTAGCGGGTCCGTATGCATTTCTGTCTTACTTCAGCTCCAAGGCAGAATACTGACGATTGAATTTGAAACCCTAGAAATGGCGCGGGCTCATAATCTTCAAATAACACAAAGCTTAGACAAGAAGACAAAGGAGTTGAGAGAAAGCGAGACTTTATTCACCCGGGTAAGACATTTCAGCTACGTGGCTCTTCCTTTGCCTCCACTAACTCATTTATTGTCATAGACTGCAGAGAGCGTCCCAGTTGGTAAGAATTATAAATCTCCTTTAGTCGACTGCTATGCTCATTTAGTTTTCTAGGACTCGTGTGTATAAATAAAGAGGGCCAGATTATCTTTGCGAACGACGCATGGTGGAGAATATGCGGTATGGATCGTAGCGGCGGGCCGGATGTGTGGGACAAGTACCTTTATGTCGAAGATCGTGATCGAATCGTCCGTATTTTTAATCGAATCGTGGAAGAAAGAGGTAGCATGGCCGAGGAGTTTAGATTCGGAAACGATCCTACACCTGGAAGCAGAGGCTTCCTCACATGGTGTCGCAACTCGATCCATCCCTCCTACGATGACGACGGAAATTTCACTGGTTGGTTCGGGACCCTAGTAGACATCACGAGCATCAAATTAGCAGAAGAATACCAGCGGGAGCTTACTGCAGAAGCTGTAGAGAGGAAACGTCAGCAAGACAATTTTATTGTAAGTTCAACTCCACTGTTGCTTTGGCTTCTCTGGTACCTATGCTAACTATTCACTTCCCACCAGGATGTGTATGTCTCCCATATTTTAAACACGCTGAACGTCCGGAATACTCACGCTTAACAATTTTTTTTCAAATTATAGAACTAGCCATGAATTAAGAAATCCTCTTTCGGCAATTCTACAATCGGCAGACGAAATCCAAATGA
Organism: Orbilia ellipsospora; assembly: GCA_036971675.1. Taxonomy (NCBI): domain Eukaryota; kingdom Fungi; phylum Ascomycota; class Orbiliomycetes; order Orbiliales; family Orbiliaceae; genus Orbilia; species Orbilia ellipsospora. The sequence continues at coordinate 1,246,585 of JAVHJO010000005.1, forward strand.
CTCTAGACGCGTTAGTGGATATTGATGCCGACCCCGCCGCCCTCTCCGCGATACAAGAAGCCGCAGATACAATATTAGCGTGCGGAGAACATCAAAAGAAAATAATTGACGACATCTTGAATCTCTCGAAACTCGATGCTGGTCTTCTAACAGTTGACCCTGTTCCGGCTCAACCTCATGATATTATCAGGCGAGGAATGAGGATATTCGTTCCAGAGCTCAAAAGTAAAGGCATTACTGCACAGTTCACTGTGAGTTTAGAATCGCGAATTTCCACTATATTTCGGACTTATCTAATATTCGGGTTTATAGATGACGGATGCTTTTTGTAGTGACTGTATTCGCAGTTGGTGGCTTGTTGATCCGGCTCGTCTGATGCAGGTTTTGGTGAGTTGCGATATAGAATTGTCTCGGTGGGATTTTGCTCATAGTTTTTAGATAAATCTTGTGACGAATGCCATAAAATTTACAAGTCAGAAGAACGGCAAGAAGGAAATCTGCGTCTCTCTAGATTCCTCAAGGACACGACCATCATTCACCGACAACTTCTTAGATGAAGAGAACGCGCCGAATGCCCAAAATCGAAGAACGTCGGTCGCTACAGCACAAGAAGATAGGATGTATATGCTTGTGAGCGTTCAAGTAAGTTGTGCCGTATGAGCATCAAGAAGGTTCGGTGTAGTTGATGAATGTGTTTAGGATACCGGGATCGGGATCTCGCAGGAAATGAAGGCTGTCCTTGGCCAGCGTTTCCATCAAGCACCTGTTAGTGCTCCCAATTCTTTCATCACCGACTCGTACTCATGAAATACTTAGAAAACCCACGTTTCTTACGGCGGCTCCGGCTTGGGACTCTTCATCGCACGACGACTTTGCTTCCTTCTAGGCGGTGAACTGCACTTTGATTCTGAACTCGGAGTGGGCAGCACATTTTCGTTCTTTTTCCATGCCCAACGGACTGATGCCCCGCCTACTACGCATCCTCAAACCCCTACAGAGGAATCCACGAAACGATCGTACTCGTTTGGAAATGATTCAAAGAGCCCGGCCGAAGAATATATTTCGAGCACTCGACGACCGTCACAGCCGCCACCGATAAAGATGCCACGCCTTAGTAAGCCGGAGAGGAAAGGTCCAAAACCTGGCGACGGCTACCGGGTACTCGTAGTCGAAGATAACATTTTGAATCAGAAGATCCTACGAAAACAGCTCGCGGCGCAGGGTTGTGAGACTGTGACTGCTAATAATGGTGAAGAGGCGTTGGGTTTCCTCAAACGGGGTGAGAAGTTTACAGTCGTCTTGATGGATATGGAGATGCCTGTAAGATCACCCGGATGACCCTTAGATGATATAACGTTTGCCCGGTTAAAGTTTCAGACAAAAATGCAACGAGCTGACACCTGGTTTTCAAAACAATACGTAGGTGATGGATGGCGCGACTGCTACAAGGCTTATTCGGGAGTACGAGGTGCAGTATAACAGCGGTCATGTCCCAATTATCGGAACTTCAGCGAATGCAAGGTTCGAACAGGTGCAATTCATGATAAATGCCGGCATGGTAAGTCAAAAAGCTTGTTTGCATCCGCAGTTCCGAAATGGCGATGCCCGAATAACACTAGATCTCTGCGGGTTGATGACACGCTAATCATAAAAACAACTTTATAGGATGATGTTATCACAAAGCCATTCCTCATCTTAGACCTCATGGAGAAAATGGCCCAGGTGCTGCGACGATTATCGCCCGGCAAGTGAACAAAAAGAGCATCTCATGTCGATTGGTTGATTAGTCAGTTTAATGAGGCGGAGCATAAGTATCCTTGCATATTCACCCTTGCTTTCGTTTCCGAATATCATATTTTCCCTGACGCTTTTTTGGAACTGTCGTTAGACGTTTATTCGTTTCCATCCTTCATTGTATAATGTACTTTGTTTCCACAAAATATTCCTTTGCTTGTCAGCTTTTTGTCTTTGGGAACCGAACCTTCAGCCTCTCTATTTGGAATGCTGAAGCTAGAGCCTAATCTGGAGTTGGAGTCCTTGGTCTTTTCTTAGTCTGGTACATAGGCTTTTCTCGATAGCCGCTTGCTTTTTTTTTTTTGGTTTTGGTTTTGCTTGAAATACCAGCTTTTTGTTTGGTTGGGGATGGACATTGCAGGTCTTGGAAGGCTTGGGATTTACAAATCTCTCTTCAAAACTTGCACTTGTGGCGGCTTGTTCCGAGCTTTGCTATGGGGAAGAATCCAGAGTATTTTACTGTATCATTATTAATTGGTCCTTTTGGTTCTTGTTTCTTTTATTTCTTCTTCAACCAAGGTGATAGATATCAGTATCATGGTCGATATATCATTATCAAAGTCGTCTACACTTTCCTCCAAATTTTTGTTCCAGAAATGCGAAAACTATATCAGAAACATTATTTTCCCTTTGTGTGACGTAGGTTTTTTCCGGAGATTAGCGTGGTCAGCAACCCAGTCTCGTCCGGTAAGCAACCTGCATTCGCTTCGCCTGAAAGGGAGGAACGCGGGTGAATCGAACGCCAAAGTTGGAGAGGGTCACCCTTGCTTCGCAAGGCTGGTGCGATCTCATGGGTCGAAAAAAAAAAGTGAGGGTCTGGAATGGCCATTACAAAATGGCCCGCTGTGATTCGTTAGGTTAGGCACCTGGCTATGTCAGCGGTTTGTAAGAAGATAATGAACGGATGTAGCTACCACTCATAGCCTCAGCGACGATACGCGGGTGCTGAATATCTTGGTCGACGTCAGTTGGGTCATCATAATATCAGTGGACTGATTTATTCAAGGTATCCACAAGAGTTGATACACCGGAGTAAAATATCATCTAGAGCCTAGTCGATATATGAAAAGTTGGCAAATTGGGCATTGGAATTTTCCGATAGTTGAAGGTTTTTAGCTTCGAAACTTAGGGAAATTGCTGACGAGCGTGGGCCTGCTAGATCGAGGCACCGGTGGGGATCGTTGAAGCTGTACCTTGATTACAATGTCGCTCTATTTCTCGATAGAGGTTTCAGTGAGCATTGCGACGACTGTTGGGCTGGGTTTCGTCCGAATTTAATCTAGCCTTTTCCTTCTTTTTCTTCTCTACTTTGAGATACTTTCCCCACGAACCATCACCGTACCTCGGCCGCATTGTGAAAAGATCTAGGTTGCCGCCATTTCGAGTTCCTAAACGTGATCATGATGATAATGGGTTTTCGTGGATATGCAAGACGCAGGTGGAGACTGCGCCCCCTTTTGGAAACCGCAACCTTTCTGATGCGGTACCCGGCTCATACCAGAGGCCTGGGGCCATACCAGCATGACAGCCCAGGACATGCATGCCATACTGTAACCGTGTACTGTGGGTCAGATTCAACGGAACCACGAAAAACTCAAAAGTGCCCCCCGACGAAAACGAAAACGATTCTCTAGGCATGCATCTTGGAAGTTGACGAGATAAGAGCATCATACTTGATTTTATAACTTCCGCCCAGCGTCGCTGATCTAGAAATGGTAGTGCGTACGTAACCCGGTAGCTACAATTGTTAACGGGCGGGAGGCGACCGGTTTCCCTTTGTTTTCTTCGACGTCCAAGCTGGCTGGTATCCGCTGGTTGGTTGGTTGCTAATTAATATTCAGCTGTTCGCGCGGGACCAAGGAGGCTGCTACTTTCGAAACCAACCCAATATATTTTAACTACTTTTTTTTACTTTTTATTTTCTCTCCCTCAAGGGTGGATTATTATATATATCAAGCCTGTCAACCCACATTTCGCAATTTGCATCTTTGGATTTTTTGCATTCGGGTTTGACGAAAAGCAGTTGACTTTTCTCAGCTTTGGAATTCAAACGCGACGGTCATCCCTTTTAAAGGACTCCCCTCGGCATCACTTGACTGAGGCTCGCTTCGACGCTCCCCTACGACTACCAACATCCTCACCTGGTCGACACGAGGGCACAATTCAAATCTGGACATTTTTTAAGAACCGGACAAATATATAACCTCGATAAGCATTATCTTGCATCAAAACCCCACTGTAGGATATACGACGGCCTCTATACGACAGGAGGCGTATTTTGTATAGATACTTTAATAATAATACCAAGACATCCCCCCCAAAAATGCGGCTGAGAATAGCTGCAGTGCTAGGTCTGTACACCAAGAAACACATCAAGATTTTAGTACATATAATTGACCAATTGTTCATACTACAGCCTCCCTGGCACACTTGGCCCAAGCCCAATTCTCACGCTTCACACCCCCAGACGACTCCACAGTAACATATTCCGTCAATGTGCCATCCCTAACCTCGAGCTCCGGCTCCGGCGCAATCTTCTTTCAAGTCAAAGCACCTGCTTCGGGGAAACAATGGGTGGCATTGGGGATAGGCAGTGGTATGGTCGGCGCACACATCTTTGTGATATACACCGACGGCACAGGGAACGTGACGGTATCCGCCCGAACTGGGACGGGCCACGTTGAACCGGAATACAACCCGGACGCAAAAGTAACGTTGCTGGAGGGCAGCGGTATCGTTGGCAACAATCTTATTGCAAATGTGCGGTGTGATAATTGTATCGATTTGGCGGGGTTGGATATCACTTCTAAAGCCTCGAGTTGGGTCTGGGCGATCAAGAATGGCGACGGACTCGATAGTTCCAGTCCATCAGCGGAGATAATACAGCATGATACTATGGGCGTATTTGCATACGATCTGACGAAGGCTACCGGTGGCAATTCTGCGAATCCATTCGTAGCGAGCAACTCGCCGTCTTCATCATCGACCAGAGCAGCGGGAACATCAGGTGGTGCTACCCCGACTGGTTCCTCAGCTCCATCTTCTTCGCCCACCTCCAGCTCCGACTCTAGTGACGACGATGATACCGGATCGGGATCCGTGAGCATTGGCTTCGACTTCTCAGTCATTCCAAAATGGCAAAAGACCCACGCTATCCTAATGGGCACTGCCTTTGCTGTTCTCTTCCCTCTTGGTGCTATCATCCTCCGCGTCCTCCCATCTGGGCAGAAAGTTCACCTTCACATGATCATCCAAGGCAGTGCCTTCATCATTGCAATCGCAGGTCTAGGCTACGGTGTCATGCTGGGCAAGAACCTCCAGCTCCTACACGAAACACATGCGATAATCGGGATGGTCGTTATGGGTGGCATGTTTTTCCAACCAATCCTCGGGTTAATCCACCATTGGCTGTTCAAAGTCAAGGGCAAGAGAACAATTCTAGCCTTCATTCACGCAAATTGGGGTCGAGCTCTCATGATCTTGGGCATCATCAATGGCGGGTTGGGGCTAGAGTTGGCGAATAATACCCATAACGGCAAGATTGCGTACTCTGTTGTCGCCGGTGTGATGGGCGCGGCCTGGTTTGCGGCCTCGGCGTTTTATTACATTCGAGGAGGAAGCCAGCAGAATCCTCCACCGAAAAGACGGGATTCGGCAGAATAAATGATACTTACTAGCTTTTCTTTCTTTCTAGGATTTATGTCTTGCTTATTTTATTTTTTCTTTAGTATTCTTTTTGTGCCATGCATTATCCTGGGTTGGATTGGATTTCTTTAGGTATATATATATATAATCTCTGGTATCGGCGTTCTTTCCGTCGAAGTCTACGAATACAAATCTTTTAATGATACCGAAGCTTGAAGCTGTAGAACGCTAGGAGCGACATATATGACGCGGTTGTTTCCGCTAGTTTTCCCAAAAGGGGTGGATTACGTGGAGAAGCTGCAAAGCTCTGCCAACTGTTATGCATCGTGCTACATATAGCTAGCTTGAGACATGGCTTGATTAGACGATGCCTTGATTGGCAGCGACTTCGTCGACGGGTTAGTACGCCGAGGTATATCCAATGGTTTAAATATGAAACTACTAAGTATTTGGGGATAGTCAAAGTGCCTTAGACTGCAATACACTATCAAGGTATCCGTAACAATATCTCTTGTGGGATCCCAAATTCACCGTTTATGCAAAAATTACACGGAGAAAGATAAATCGTCATATTAAATCATCTTTTTTGAATTTCCTCATTCGAGACATCACGACATTAATTAGAATATCCAACACTCAAAAAGTGACTCCCAAACAAAACACCTATAAAAAAAAAAAAAGCAATAACCCAAAAAACGCTCTAATGCTATGCAAGTAGTGGACTCAAAAAGGACAGTAAAGAAAAAAGGAAAGAAAAAAAGGAATCAAACATGGAAAACCCGCAAAAGGAGAGCTTGATAATAAACAATGGGGAGATATTAAGGAAGAGTCGGGTACCATCTAGTCCTTATTATGAACAAGTCTTCTTTTCTCTACGCGATCACAAGATAATTACTGAAAATAGAGAGAGTAGCGGATAGAAGAGGGACGACAGCCTCAATTAGAAGAAGAGGAAGAGAGTGATAACAGCGACGAGGAAAGGTGGTGCGGCGCGGACGCTGCTACCACTGTTGGGAGTATCGGTGGAAGAAGTGAGTCGCTCGTTATTCGAGTTGGTCGCAATAGGTTGTGTGGTAGATGGATCAGCACCGTTCAGCTGGACTGGGGGTGTTGTTATAACGGTAAATGTAGACTTGGAAGGAGAGACTGTGGCCGGCTTGGACTGATCCGAGGTGGTTTCTTTTTCGGATGTCGAGGTAGGCTTGGGCTTAGATGTGGTTGAAGCTACAGAAGTGGTATCCTTTTTAGTTTCCTGTTCTAATGTGGTCGTTTTCCTTGGCTCCTCGGTAGTAGACGTAGACGTTGTGGTCGTCGAGGTAGTCTTTGGAGGCGGAGGCGGAGGGGTTGTGGACTTACTAGTGGTGGGTGGGGGAGGGGGCGTGGTAGTAGTGGTCGTTTTTGGAGGTGGTGGAGTAGTGGTAGTGGTAGTTTTTGGAGGTGGTGGTGGAGGAGTGGTAGTGGTAGTTGTTGGAACTGGCTTCTTCGTCGTGGTTGTTGGTTGAGGATTTGAGCCAACGTTGCCGCCGCCGCCTCCAACAATCTCGATGGACCCGGAAGAACCGCTGGTATCTTTGTAACGATACTTGCTCGCACCGGTGGAGTAGTCTGTGATGGTCAAAGACTGCACGACCATGTCGAATGGACCTTGGCTATAATCAATTGGTCCGCCAGACCATTGAACGGTGCCAGGTGCGTTCGACGGGTCACCAGCTGCCCAGGGTCCGAATTTGATTTGCATTGGAGTCTGGGGATAGACGTCTCCTAGGGAAGCCCTGGTCAAGACACGGACAGAGGCTCCATCGATATACCAAGTGATTTGATCGGGTGTCCAGTCAACCACGTATGTATGGAATTGACCAGTGGCATCGGCGACTGGAGACGTTGAGCCGTAGATGTGTACATCCTGGTCGCCTTTGGAAAAGATGTTTGTTTGAACGCTGCCAGGGGCATTACCAATAAATTCCTAGATTATTCAAAATAAATTAGTTTATGATCATGTCATCTATCTCTATGCGGTGGGGTACAGCTTACCACATCGATTTCATCCAAGTCGTCACTTTGGTGGACAAGGGAGCTGACAATACCACCACCCGGCCCAGCTTTCATGACAATTTCGGTTCTTCCCCAAAAGATGTAGAATTGAGATTGCAAGGTTGGAGAATCGCCTTTCATTTGGACCCTCATGTGCATGCCATCGCCTTGGTAGGATATTCTCGATGCGGATGAAACGATATCGAATTTGGGGGCAGCGCCTTGGTTCTTGGTGAAGTCCCAAGAATATGTGCCACCGAGAGCTGGATCATCCTTGAAACCTATTTTGAGTAAATTAGCTTCCACTCCAGATGCCGCACTGTAAGTGAGTTGAGAAATGTAAAAAGTACTTACATCCTTTAAGAGGGTTGCAAGTGGAGCTAGTCTGCGCGAGGGCAGCTGGCAACAAGCTCGAAGCTATCAAGATGATACTGCTGAGCTGCATGTTTAAAGGAATGCTGGTTTGATACCCGATCTTCTGTTGAAATTCGAGTAGGAGGAATAACGCAGATGGCTTATCAAAAGAGAGATAAATTGATAAATAAATGCGGGCGCAAGTACTTATTTCTATGCGCGGTGTTTTCGAGCTCAAAAAAAGTAGCTGATCCGGCGCACTCGGTCTCGGTCACCCCTCTCGACTGTGCGTGCGCTCACGAGCGACTTTGGCGGCGGCCCAACGCAAGAGAATGGCACCAAAAAACGAGTGGCTGAACGAAACGAGCGAGCGAGCGAGCTAACGAGCAGGACAGGGTCCAAAAAGCACGCAGGAACGCCTGTTCGGGACAGCCAGATGCAATGTTTGATCCAACAAACTGCCTTGAATGCCCAGCTGCGAGCGGATAAAGGTGGAAAGAGCCTAGTTCCGATCTGATCCTGTGGAATCGCTCTGCCCCGATAACCAATCAACGAAGACTCGCCGACTCTCGAGCTGCCCAAATAACGAGGAGGCTGAACTGTTCGAACTGCTGCTCGGCTTAAAACCTGTCACTTTTTTTTTTTTGTTGCTGCTTCTGTAAGGCGGTAAGAGTGGAGTATGAGCTGCAGAGCTAACGAGCTGCTTGCTGCAAATGTCAAACGAATGACGATAACCGATATCACGATATCAGTCCGCGAGTGGGGGAGGTTCTGGTGAGAACGAATGTCAGAGTTTATGAATGTGAAATGAAAAGATTGATGACTGCCTAGACAGAAAGGAATTCTCCCCAAGAAGGATGCATCTTCGGCCTCAATATATATCGCACCCGCTTCATCTTGACAAATACGCCTTTCTTCCCCTCCTTCATCCTTTCCTTTCGTCGAGGTAAGGGTAGGTGTGATCCAAACTGCACCTGGGTTGGTTTGCTCAGCTTTTTCTCATCCGCCCATGCAACCTCTGGGATTTTTGGCCCCACAACGGCAAAAGGAAGTCATTATTACTATCACCAGAAAAAAAAAAAATGTCGCAGATGCCGTGCCGCCGCAGAGGTTCCTTTGCAGAGAAAAGGTACTTGAAAGCTCCGAATGGCGTCTCCTCTTTTTCCATTGATTTTGCCATTTGGGTAGTATTCAGGACTGCATCACGCTATTGCAGGCAGGGTCCAGCATGCCCAGGCCCGCAGCTTACCTATACTTAGACCTAGGCATTGTCACATTCCTATCACCTCCCTCCACCTTCTCTTTGGTCCAGACCAGGAAGATACTGGCTCAACTCTGGATAACACGGCCTTTTCGCTGCGCTCAACCCGGACTTCCCGACTGGAATAATTCCCCCGTGACCTCCTCGCCGTCACATTCGAATAGCCTTGTGTAGTTGATTCGTCGCCGCCTCTGAGGTTACATCTCGTTTGACTGTTAAAAAGTCTTAACTTTTTCAATACGATAAGGATGAAAAAGTTAGAAGACGCTAACGAAGAAAAAAAATGTTTTAGTAGTATGCTTTTTATAGACTTTTCGCGAATGTTCGCCTTTTGCATGGGACCACAAACCTACATCATGAGATTTCAATACTTTCCGACCCTGTGAGGCTCCTTAATACGCTGATATAAGCTTTTCGTCAAACACAAAAGGGCCTTACTCTGACGTCTTTTGACTTCGCTTGCACCTGAGTGTCACCGTTCCTCAAGACATCTGCACCCTTTGGTTGCATTTGTGTCGGCGCTCTGAGGTTTTCTGATGTCAAGATGCATTGTATTCTAGAATGGCTCGGAGTTCTCTTATTCAGCCTCGATAACGATCAAGGGCCACCCTACCTCTAGGCTGAGTCAAGGCGGTCGACGGTTGGAGCTAATAGATCTGAAGAGGTTGGTAATGGTATGGACCCCTGGCCTGGTCAGGACCCTGACTATCGATACCTGTTTGCAAAGAATCGTAAGCAACACAAAATTTCCAACATCATCACAACACTCTTCGGCCTGAGCCCAAGGTCATTGCGAGACAAGTTTATCCGTCAAAGAAGATTGTAACTTGGCGGAGACGTTTGCAGTAACACCACAAATCTGAAAATATTAAGTTCAATAAGCACTCAAAAATACCATTGAATCATGGTAGTTTAACTCCCAAACATCATCTCATCCTGTGAACTTAACTTAAAAGTGTCAATTTTCATGTTTTGAACTTTCTCGTCATATTGTCGTCAACCTGCTGGAATGGGTATAAATATATGACGATCGCAGTCGTACTTGAGATATTCAAGCTAATATCAATTTTGATCAAGTCGCTCTTATAAACTTGCTACCAAACCGATATCAAACTAGCTCTTATTCTACTTAAGTCGTTAATATCATTGTACTTGTTTGTAGGTTTGCAATTTCTTCACCATGATCAACCGCTTCCAATCAACCAATCCTCCGCCCCGATCAATCTCAAAGATGCCTAAGAAAGTAAGAGTCTCCAAAAGATCTATCCTAGCGATTGGTCTTGCGGCTACTATCTCGCCGGTTTCAGCTCTTGTAGCTCTAGAGCCCAGCGTTGTCGAAAAGCAAGCCACTCGTGTCTCACCCACATCCACCACCGGATGTTCAAGCACCACCACCCCGGGCTTCCAATGGGACACTAAAGCCTGCAGCGAGTCCTACACGGCCAGTTGGGTGGACCCGATTGGAAACTGGGCCAATCCTCCAAAAGTCAACATCAATGTGGCGGGTGTCGACCTCGTAGCTACTGTGGACACTGGCTCTACCGGTCTCGTCGCATCGATGAGTCTATTTCCAAACCATAATTTTACCCTCAAAACGCCAACGAGCATCTTCTACACCAGTAGTCACTGGCTCGAAGAAGGTTATGAAGAATGGATAGATATGACATTCGGACCTTACGGAATGAAAACCAAGATCCTAGTCAAAGACCACGAGGTTTGCTGTCCAACCTTCGATCCAGCGACTGACGGGGAGAGATGCCCGACCAGCAAGATCGTTGACGGCTGCATCTGCAGTAAAAACTGCCCGAGTTCGAGTTCAACCTCAAGTGGCACCTCTACGGTGGCAAGCAGAAAGCTAGCAGCAAGAGCCACTGTTGCCGCTGTTGCATACATGGGTATCGGATTCGGACGTGGCGATCCACCCATCGAAAATCCCTTCATGGATATCGTAACATACAACGGCAACCCTATCAGCGATTCCTTTTGCCAAGGTTATGCCATCACTAACACGGGACTCACGCTGGGTCTGAACAAGCAAAGCACCGACGGTTTCAACTGGACCCCGCTGGAACAGAACAACACCTCGGGGATGAGAGATTGGGATACACCGCCGATGGAGTATACCGTGGACGAAAGTCCAAATACAGAGGGTACTCTTCTCGTGGATACTGGTATTGCAAATTCTTATTTTTCCTCCACGCCAAGTTACACTTCGCAGAGTACATTTAATGTTTCGTTTCCGGGTGATACTGGAAAGTTTACTGTGACATATGATATGAGTGAAGGCAATACAAATTCTCCGAATCCGATGCAACCGATCGCCTTTGGTGCTAGTTCAAAGGCAGGCTATATTAACTCGGGGAGGAAGCTGTTGAATTGCTTCGATGTTGCGTATGACCCTGTCGGAGGGAACTTTGGATATCGATATCTGAATGATACGGAGGCGGCGAATTGCTCTGATTATGTGACTATTAATTTTTAGATTATATAGACCCGGATTGCATTGATTTCGTGCTTTTAAAGGTTTTTAGAGAAACAAAAAATATAGACGGCCGGCGCAACTCAATATAGACTGCCTGTATTCACACTTATGCAATTTAATTATATATCGGGAACTCCATCGCATCTTATATTAATTCGCTTCCGTTACACTTCAGGATCAGATTTATGCAGGTTCAGAAGACAAAAACTTGTATTCATTTGGATTCAATTACTCATTACATGCAAACAATTAACCAATACGTTACTATTAGTGTCTGTTCAAACCATCTCTGATCTCGAGGAACCTCCTGTAGCTTGGCGCAGTCCACTTTCTGACCTTCTTGCCCCATATGATCATTGGAATCGTCAACGCAGCAAAGAAAATCTGCAACACAGCGATAATGATGTATGAATTCTGATTCCCCGCAGCTTCGATAAAGTCGCTGCACGCAAATGTGAAAATCATACCAAAAGTATTATTAATAACCGACACACCGACCATACCCTCGATAACCATCTCCGGATAGCAATCTACGAGGTAAGCCATAGCGATATCACCGGCACAACCCCACCCGAATCCAATTAAACCTAGTCCAACATACGGTCTCTGCCATGACCATCCCTGGGCGCTTCCGATTCCGAAGACGAGAAGCCCAGCGGGACAGATGATCAAATTTGCAAGACCAAGCCAGAGACGATACTCTGCTTCTTTAACACCGCCGTTCTTCTTTGCCATCCATACTACGAACCAATCGCTCAAGGGACCGGCGTACAAACAGCCAATAATCGCACCGATGAGGCAGGGCACGTTCATGAGCGCCACACCGTAGTTGCTGTAATTCCACGGGTCGTCATACCAGAGATTGTCTTCTGTTGTTAGGTAGAAACTCAACCAGGCGTCTTGAGCACCCCATTGCAATCCTGAGTAGACGACCGCGGGGAAGGCGAAAACACGGAAACCTTGTATTAGACGCTGGAAGTACTGCGCTGCACCCCATCCTTTCAAATTGCTTGCTGGGGTGATTAGAGCAATGCTCTCCCAGTACGTCTTTTTAACTCTGGGGTCCTTTCCACTTTGCACGAGAGGTTCTGGGGCCGGGCTTTCGTTGGGTCCCAACTTCTTCTCCGTATCCTCGTTATCAGATGAGACTTTCTCGCCTTCGGTTTTTTCGTCTTCCTTGGTCGCCGCCTTCACGCCCGTACCCTTGACTACTACTCCAGGTGTGTCCGTGGCGTAGTATTGCAAGTATCTTTCACGGTCAAAGTATGTCTCTTCCAATCCAAAATAGAAGATGACAAAAGAAACAGCGTAGAAAATGACGCCCAACCAGGGCACCCATCTCCAACCGAGCGGACCACCTGCGATATACCCACCGACCAACGGGCCCAGGTACGTCCCGATCGAGGTGGCAAGAATGTAAATAGCGAGAGCGGTTCCGATATTGTGAGAATAAAAGATATCAATCAAAGACAGCTGGACGATTGTTTCGGCGCCGGATTCGGACATTCCGACGAACAGTTGGTTTCCAATGGTATCACCGACGGTTTGGACTTTCGCGAACCAAATCGACCCAATCAGGCCCAGGATCATGGAGACGAGGTATCCAATGCGCCTTCCGTAAAGAGTCGCCAGAGCGGCAATGAATGGAGAAAAGTAGCCAATTCCCGCAAAGAGCACGCCGGCCCCATCGTTGTAGATGTCATATCCGATGCCCTAAATGCGGCACGCAGAGTTATTAGCAGGGCATTCCAAATCGATCGTGAGGCCTGATAATTTACACCGCACGCAACACAATCATGACGCGGGACAACGGTGAGGTTTGGGGAAGTACCAATTCGTCTAGGGCGCTGTCGGCAGTACTTCCCGCGTTATTAGCGGTAGCAGCTGTCAAGCCCGTGTAAAAGAGCACGAGCAGCGCATGCCAGTATCTCCTTTGCCATGCCCAATTCAAAGGATCGTTCGGACTGTCCGTCGGGTGGGGGAAGAGGACGATTTCTCCTTCGGCGCCCTCGAAAATCCGCTCGGTACCTGGGATTTCTTCTTTGTCATGACTGGCGCTCATCTTGAGTTCGATTTTGTGGTTTTCACCGCAACTACAAATGCGACTCGACTGAAAAGATAATTCGGGGGGTGGAGGAAGAACGGGGAAGTGTCGCACGAGACCGAATAACGATTGAAAAAGGTCCCGCGTCCTTCATTTTAAAGGATGAGCGCTTCCTGTGCTTCCTGTGGAGTACCTGCTCGTACAGCTTCATGTTTTTTTTTTTTTTTTTTTCTCAGTTGCAGCAATGGCCACCCGTACGTGCTGTTGCGTCTTTTTCTTTTTTCTTCGTGAATCGAAATCTTCTTAGCTATTCTAGGAATTCATCAAAACGTAGTGAGATTGAGTGTACCGTTCCGAGCTCCCATGTGCCAATTTTTAGGTCCCAAACTTGATTTCTCAACCAAGCCGCTTGGCCCAGCTGCCCAAAAGATAAGCTCCTCGCGAGTGGAGCCAATCGCCGATGTTGATAGCAAAGCATCATCCTTGCGTGTTTTTGGGAGCTGCATTTTGTCCTCGCTTTCCGACCACTGATAAGGGAGAGAAAATTCTCGGCGCATCTGCCGCTTTTGTTTTTGGAACTAAAAGTCGACTTCAGGGCCTGCATCATGGGCCTTTTTTTCAGAAGAGGGGAAGGGCTTCAAGCTAAATAGGGTCTATTGCATGCTGTTTTGTTCGGACTGAAGCGAGTAGTCTGAAGCGAATTTGTCAGGAGGACAATTTTTCGAGCACCCGATACCCGGTTAACGAAGGGAAACCCTCGAATATCCCTCGGTGGGTTGTTGGTTGGTTGGAAGTGTAGGGTATTTGATTTTGGTTCGATTCCCGACGACGGGAATCTGCGAGTGGTCTGATGACGCTTTGATTGTGGAGTTTGGGAGCATTAAATTGAAAAGGCGCAGAAGATCCACAACATGGGGTACAGATATGCAAACAACATGCACCAACGGTCGGTAGCCTAGACAGGTGGTTTCACTTGGCCTTTGCTTGCTTGGACTTGAAGTTGAATTGGACTCTTGTAATCAAGAGATTAGATTTATTATGCTAATATAATACACTACAGAACGCTACTAAACTATCAGGTATACTTCAGACAGATTAACTGCGGTTTTATAGACTTCGTTAAAAACGGTAATTGTGTAACTCCTATAGAAACCAATTGACTCCAAAACTCATGCAATCCATTAGAAAAATGCTCCGGCGTCCCGATTAGAATGCAAAAATGGCAGCAAGACCAAATGATGCCAATAAAGATAATATACTTGGTGCAAGAGTGGCGCCGATATTTTTCTTGGTCGACGTCGCTGTTGCGTTCAGCTGAGTGAAGACACTAGTAGGGTCGTAGGGCTCAGCAGGCGTCTGGGATGCTCTTGTTCCGTTCCAGCAATAACGGGTAAAGCATTGGTTGCAGACATCGGGCACAGTAGCTTTGGCCCTCGCCCAGGTTCGGCTCATGATGGCACATCCGACGCATTGGGGCCATTGTGAGTCCAAAGTAGAGTTTCCTCTGGTCGCAACTAGATAACCATTCTCAATGATAGCATCCCGATCAGAGATGTTGTAGGAGAAGGTATAGGTTGAAACGTTGGAATTGAAGACGTATGGATAATTGGGAATATAGACCACAAGAGGTGGGATCGTGCCAGTAAAGTTGGCTGCATCACAGCCGAAGAATGTAGGTCTCGTGTTCAGTCCGAGGTTAACAAAGGTATTCTGATCTGGAACCGAGGGGAAATTGGTTCCATTGCTGAGATATGTTTCTAGCGATCGAGCGTACGTAGCCACCATAGCTGTTCCGTTCGGCCAATTGGCGCTGGGGGCAAGGGTATCGGCGGAAGAGTCAACTGCAAATACAACATCGACATTGCGCTCAGGCTGAATGAGTGGCTGCAAAGGAATGTTCTGGAGATCTTCTCCGCCGTCAACAAGCGTCAAACGGTTGGATTGAGCCGAGGGATTGGTTTTGTTGTTCCATCCGAAGAACGGATTGGGAGTCCAATCGGCAATATCGTTTTCGGCGCCGCTGAGACCGTTCAGAAATTTCTCGACAATGCTATCAAGCACCTTTGGAATAGTCGCGGTGATTGCATCGATGTTTAGTAAGAATTGATTGAATAGGGATGACGAGGTACCCATAACAAAGGCAGCATTGTCGAATCCTCGAATACACTTCTGATTGTCTGGAACAGCACCCCCAGAGAAATTGGATCCAACATATCGAAGAGGCTACAAAAGTATTAGTTAGTGCACGAACTCTGGCAATTAGAGGTACAGGCTGGAGCCAAACTTACAGCAAATCCAAAAACGGTAGGGTCCCAGCTTCCCATTTCCCATGGGTTAAATTCGAAGACGGTTGTATTCAATGACACAATATCCTCGCCTGGGGCTCGACCATCGGCCACGAGGATGGGCATTGGAGCGCTTCCAGATGTGAAAGTAGGATCATCGGACAGGCTGGACCAGGTCACATCCAAGCCTCCCTGGGGGTAATCCATGAGTTGGAATGCCAATGCTCGACCCCATAAGTCAGTGATAGAGGTGTTGAAGCCGGCATCTGATTTCGAATCAACGGTACTAATGAGGTTTTCATAATAACTAGTGCCAGAGATAGGTTCGTTCACGCCCCCATCAGGTCCCACAAAAATAGAATCTTCAAACTGCCACAAGGAGCCCAGTTGATTTTGCGTCGAATTGACAATGGCCTGAACTGAGGTGAAGTTGTTCAACGACAAGCTGCCGACAAGCCAGCCTCCTCCAGATAACCCTGCAAGGTATGTCGAAGATTGGAGTAGACCACCGATGTGGCCGGGAGACGTCGAATTACTTGTCCGGGAGTCGAAAGCAGAGAGCACACCGGCACCGTTCATAAGCGCTCTGTACCCTCCACCGGAACATGCAATTCCAATGTTTGGGATCAGAGAAACGTCGTTGCCATTTTTGTCAATGTATGCACCAGCATCGAAGCCGGCGATGTTTATTCTTGTCAAGAACTCTCTCAAGGCCTGGGTTGTAGCGGTTCTTCGTTTTTGCAGCCAGGCGGTCTCCTCGCTGGAGAGTTTGCCCGCAGCGCGGATGGTTGGACGTGTCGAGGGGCATGTTACGGGTGCGGGAGCGTATCCATTTGGGGCGTCAGGAACAAC
This sequence comes from Orbilia ellipsospora, assembly GCA_036971675.1. NCBI lineage: Eukaryota > Fungi > Ascomycota > Orbiliomycetes > Orbiliales > Orbiliaceae > Orbilia > Orbilia ellipsospora. The sequence continues at coordinate 1,263,333 of JAVHJO010000005.1, forward strand.
GCGCTTTTCGAGTGAGGCGAGAGCCTCACGCGACTCGTCGAATGCTAAGCCTGCCGAGAAAAGGCCAAGATTTAGAAGGAGACTGGTGATGCTAGGCCCCCCCATCGCTGAGATACCAAGTATGACGTCGAATTACTAGATGTTCGCAAATTAGGGAGTGAAATCGATAAGAAAAGTGGCCGTGATATATTCGATAGTTAGGGAATCCAGGAGAATTAAGAGGCTGCCCAAGACTCTGTCGTGTGCTCCGGCACTAATGATTGCCGAAATTAAATGTTTTCTCGGACTTTGGACTTCCTTATTATGATTAGGGGATAAGAAACAACTTTAAATAACTTTTTATCATGACAGCGATACAACCTTTCAGCCTCGGAAGCAACGGGAAAGTGAATACGTAACTCCCTCAGGCATTTAAGCACATACCAAAACAGCCAAAGACGGTCACCAATCGACCGACCTCCTCGATTATTCGGAAGCGTTGCTAACCCGAAACTTACTGGCTTCAAACGATCCGATTCGTCGAATGGCGGGGATTTGTGGGCCCCGATGTTGCATTGATCTGTGTCGCGCAACGACAGCAGAATTAAAATCTCACGCCAGACTCCCGGAGACGATTCACGACATAGCCCCGGGACAAGGCGGATATTTCGAGGATCGCAAGTTCCATTATATCATAATAACATATAAACACAGTCAATACTGCTGTGCAACAAGGGGGTGTTCTAGTTGACTCGTAGAAATCAGGACTGGTTTCTCGAACACTAACTTTTCTAAACTCCAGGATCTTTGAAAAGATCTGCCGCGTATAGCCCTGTACGGCTGTGCTCGCATTGCACATCATCCCGGCGCATGAGATCTACTGCAAGGTTCTCTGTTAGGAATGTATTTATAACTACTGGTTGGTGGGCCTCGGTCAGGGACAAAACATCTAGATTCGGCATGCGTTCCGGCCAGTGAGCTTGTGCAATTATGCCTCACGTCAGCACTCGCGCGGTACCAAGCCCCCGATGTCGGTATACCACGACACAAATCTGTGATGAAGCATGAAGTTTTATCATATATACTATATTCTCTATACTAGTTTACAAATTCCAGCTTCTATTCAATACAAAATTTAGCTATATACCGAAGTAATATTGATGACGTTTAGCGGCGAAGACCACGACCCATGGCTAGAGTTGATTCGCGATTTTATTTCTCACAAACGCAGACCCTTTTCGAACGCTCATGTGTAGTCGTGCCTCGCCCAAAAAACAGACTTTGGCTAGGAGCTACCAAACCGTAGGACTTTTAGAGTTTAGGAAGGGTTATAGTATCATTTCAATACAAGAACATGTGCGTTCTAGAATTCTACTTTACGGGCTAAGCATTTACATCTGACAATGAAATTCAAAGAATATGAGACATATGCTAGCTTACGCGATTACGTGTGTTCCATCCCCATGCCATTTATAAACCTTGCTCCCCATGTAAGGCTGAATTATCATTTTACATATTACAGATTCCCACCGAGGCTAAGCTAGGTTCCAGAACGCTGCTGTATACCTTCATGGATATCGAAACGATAGGGACTTAAAGATTATATAATTATATTCAACCGTTTTTCTCATACAAGTATAAAACTACCATACTCCAAACATGTACATGAAGTCCAAACATGAAGGATATAATATACACTGATATCTGCCATAGATATACGGTTGGCCGTCGAAAGTTAATTCAGCCAATTCGAACGATATCTTGGGCTTTTAGAAGGTTATGTTGCTTTTGCTTGCATAAGCGCAGCGTGTTCAAGGACCAGTGGTGTATATTCTGGTGTTCCATAGTAAACCGCATTTCCATCGTCCGGGGATGGGCCGGTGGACAGATAATCTGCGTACTGCCAGTACATATCACCAGCGATTTCTATACATCCTCATTAGTTCATTGAGTACCCCAAGGTTAAATGTAGATTTGCTACTTACGAGTATCATATAAAACGGTATTGAGCCATGGCAATCTAATGGCGGTGTGGTTTGTGGTAATGTCACCGTACTCCTCAAGAACAACTGGCTTTCCTAGTTTTGCGCCGATAGCATCGTGTTCTAGGATCCACTCGGAACCCCATTCGTAAGGGATGCTCCCTAGAAATCGAACCGATCGTCAGAACCCACAAGTCTATCAAATGCGGACTGTTAAATAGAGTGATTTCACTCACATGCATGGGGCCACAGGTGGAAAACACCAAAGTCGAGAGTGTCAATGCTCAAATTCAATTCAAAGTCGATGCCCTCTGTTCCTTGGTAAGGATAAGATCCGTCACCACCTCCATTCAGCCAACCTTCGTCACCTAGCGTAACCATATGTCTGCTGTCTAAAGATTTGATGTATTCGCTAGTGGTCTTGGCCCAGTTGTAGATGACATCGAAGGGGCATCCGTGACATCGGGGCTCATTGGCCAACTCCCATGCGAAAATGGCATTGGAGTGTTTGTATCGTCTCACGACGGCCTTGATGTATGCTTGATATTGCTTTTGGGCTGGCGCTGATGTGTACCAGTTGGTTGCATTTGTGCCATAGTAGTTCGAATAGGCTTGGATACCGCCATAATCACCCCAGTTGTTGACAAAGTTGATGATCAATTTGATTCCGTAGTGAACGGCCTTATCGACGACTACGTCGAGACGTTGGAGGCCATCTGGACCGAGGTTGATATATGGCTCGGACCCTGGAACCAAGGCTTGGTAGTAAACGGTTCCTGGAGCTGGGATCGCGTTTACGTCATTGAAGCCCCAAACACGGAGCACCTTGAGCTTCGACTACAATTTCCCCAAATCATATTAGTTTTTACTACCATTGGTTTTACCTATCGTTTGGATCCCTACCGTCTTCAAATGGCTCATAACTAGATCGACATCATCATCGTTTGTGAGAAATCCGATCCAGTATGTATTCGTACCGGCGAAATATTGATCTTTTTCGTCAATATTGAAGACTCTTCCGGATACTGAGCAGAAGGCGTCATGGTTGGGAGCACGCTTCGGCAAAACCGAAGCTGCAACCGTTTGGATCGCAGCAAGAATTGATAGAGCTGTATGAAGCTTCATGGTGGATTAAAACAAGAGGGCAATCGGCCACAAGGGACAAAGCAAGGACCATCAGGGGAAACCCCATATTTATAGCTTTCTAGGCTCGAGGATATGCTGTTCGGATAATCATGATCCAGGCAGCTTGGCAATTGATGAAATTTCACCTTGACCTAGTCGATACGTATTGACGGTTACCGGTGGCAGTCTTCCTCAGTCGATCCGATGAACACTCATGGATGCTTTGCAAGGATCGAATTTGCGCTGAAATATCTCATAACGCTCCGCCAACTGTGCTGGACGGATACCAACCGCCCGGTTCTAAATTAGCTAAGGCTAATCGTGATGTAACTAGTCCGGCGTTGCTATAGAGAATGTCAGTTGGAATTGTAATACCGGCGGGACTGCACCCGAGCTCTAAGCTAACTAGCCTATTAGAAACCCTACATGCCGTCAAAGTCCCGGCTATGTAGCTGTGGAAGCGATCAATGCCGCTCCGGGTCCTCGCAGCTGTGGAGAACAAAACTTCGAAATTCGCTGAATGCGCCACTCCCACCGCCGAACCTTATGGCAAAATATATTTCCGAAGCCAGTTCTTAAGCTTAAATGATGGTGCAACTTGGTAGGGATTCTTCGCGTCCAGGGACTTTAGCCGTCAACACATATTGATTCAATCAATATATTCACGCCATGGCCAGCTGCAACTTTCGGATCGAATTGTTCCGACTTCAAGTTTAGATCTCGGAACCTGGTGGATGAACAGGATCCCTAGCTGCGAAAACGTATATGGATATAGGAAGTTCCAAGGAACTGCTCGGGGAGAATGCAGGAACGATATACGCGGTAGCTACCTAGGCCTACACATGCTAAACCTTGCTGCGAGTCTTTCGAGGTTCCCCACAATAAAAATCGGATCGGTGTTTCCCGCGAGAACAGTATATTATTATGCAATTCTGACAATGCTAATTCAGGCTCAAGCAGTGGAAGCTTAGGCTACGGGAGGCCTGCCTCCGGATCAATCATCGCCTTCGTCTAGAAAGCCAAGTCGATCGCAGTCTTGGCGACTGAATGTTGTTGCATATTGCGCGTTGCGCCTTGAACGGAAGAGCTTCGGTCACCACTCTTGCAACTTTGGTTTGTTGTTTCGCGAACCAAACCGTCAGGCCCAGGTGCGACAGATCTGACATAGGTAAGGATGAGGCACAGAAGCTAATCTTGACAACAACCAAAAAAGGCGTTAGATCTGGCTTGGAGTCCCGATGTAACTGTACTTGTACAGTCAAATAATGTAACTTTTTCTAATCGTTCTCCTGCAAACGGTTATTGTCTTGGTAGATTTCTTTGCGACTTCACCGATTTTCGAAAATTATCATTTTACAATATACAAAAATTCCAAACATATCAAAAATATTTCCAAGACCATAAGAAGTAGAAGAATAAGAATAATAGAAAAAACTAAGTTTAAACTAAAATATTCGTCGTACAAATGATTAGAATTAGCGAAGGTACTATTACTTTTGACTGTCGACTGTACCAAATGCAAACGATTCCTAGACATTCAAACGTCAACCTGTAATTGTAAAGATTAGTGTGTAAACTAATAAGATTAGCTATTCTTTACGACTATATGTGCGCCACAAAGCTCATTCGAAGAAGAATTGCTCGCTGAAATTTTGTAGACTCCCTGAAAAGTTTCACAGTGCTTTTCGCGATCGCATCTTCTGGGTACCGTTGGGTGCGCATTGCTTTTTATAGATCAGGGTGCATCAAGTTTCTCAAATTTCGCTATTAAAATGTGTGCCGCAATGAGGCTCAAATACCGCTGGGTCCGGACCTTGAACTAAGATCCAAATTCTTTCATTGACATCATTACTTAGCGAGCAACTGACCTAGGATTGGCAGGATCTCCTCTCAACTTTTTTTGTATTCAATAGAAAATTAAATATACACTTGGGTATATTTATCTTACGAAGCCCGGAAGGAATGTGGCTAGAATGTACTACACAGCTGCATCTTCATTCGTGAATTAATTCGCCGGCAAAATAGAGTATTACAAGAAGCAGTTCGGAGACTAAACAATATTATACCTCCTGATATCACAAACTAACTGCCATGTCTAGAAGTGGGTCATGGTCAAAACTGCATTTGCCTGCGCGACGTTTTTTCTGCACACACCTCTGTGATGCATGTAACATTGCTCTCATTTGCCTTGTCAGGCTCCGCTTCATGTGCGATGGATGAGTTGAAGGAGGCTGCACCAATTTGAATTAAAACGGGCCTCAAAATAAGGTGCCAAATTGACTTGGTTTAAGGAGGGATGCGGGGCCACCCAAAACTTCCGAGCTCCTTGGGACCAGGTCAAGGGTTTTAATACCCTTGGAGATTAAGACCGAATAGCAAAAAATGCAACAAGTTAAGTTTGACCAATATATATCAGAATGCATTTATGTAGACGATGATCAGAAGATATAGCTCAACAATCATTTTCGAACTTCGTGCTTAAGCATTACCTCTGTCTGAACAGATACTTCCGACTGTTTTCTCAAGCCAAACTTATCATTTATCGGGTTCGTCCTGATTGAATGCATGCGGGTTGAGCTGAAGACTTCCCATGCGATATTTTTGGCCGTGGCGCTTAACTTGGTAATCTTGGCGCACGTCGCCAAGTAGAAAATCCTTCAGCTTGGGCCCAGAATCCTGCAGATATTAAATATAAACAAACCATCTGAGGAAAACCGGTAGACTTGGGAAATTTTGGGTGGGATCATGTTGATAGAGCCGCAAATTGTACGTTTCTGGGTGCACTCGTGTTGGTCCACGACCGCTAGGAAGACGTCTTTTCCCGTTGAATCCAAGTCAATGCTGGCGAGAATATTAGTGTTTTTTTGCCCAATATCACAGGTATCAACTGCAGCTGCACACCAAAGCTAGCTGCACGCTAACACTGCACTGCCGGTTGCAGTCCCTAGAATTTGAAATATTGAGGCCAAAGTCTAGAGGTACTTAGTCTCTTGCATACACAGACTAGGTCTCTTGATTGATTGATTGTTTTTGTCTTAGAAGGGAACGGCAAGGTGGTACAAAAGGCGTGCCTAGGGTTGTCGCCGTCCGGACCATGGGGGGGACCCCTCATTGGACACTTCCTCGTAAATTATTGTGCCAAGATGTGCTACCGCTCGCTCACCGCCTACATTTCTTGGTATGCCGTTTATCGGGATATTCCTGAACCAAAGCGCTCCTTTCTTAAGGAGGCTGAAAATTTCAGGATCATATTCTTGTCGGATAGATAAAAAGACGGGCCCCTTTTCCGGAACCCAGTTACCCCCCGATCCTTTATATCGAGCGGGCTTCCACCTGCCGATTTCGAACTCTGCGATCGCGCATCTCAGTCTTAGTTTTGACTGCAATAACGATTCGACAAGTCTTCCAACAATCTTGGTAAAGTCGCAACAAGTATTCCTTCAAGATGGGGGGCTATTTCTTTAGGTCATTCACCACTTTGGTTTATTTGACAACTCTCTTTCCCCCCCCACTTGAGGCTGCAAAAACCGTCAAGCTAGACCTCTTTGAGGAACGAGATTTATCGTTACACAGAAGACAGTCTACTGGCGATGGAACAAGGGATATAAATCTGATTTGGGTACGTAAATTTCCTAAATATCCTTATTGCAGGAATATCCTTGGGCTTTAGCTGAATATATATGTTATCCGAACATTTTAGAACTCAACTACCTTCAGATACTATGCCTATGTAACCATTGGTGAGTTTTTTTTTTTTTTTTTGCAATAAATCATAATCTATTGATCTCTAGCCAAACTTTTTTTTCTAATATTTGTGGCGCAACGTAGGCGATAGTAATCAAAATCTTAAGCTCGCGATTATTCAAAATCCATTTACATGGGTTCCACGCCCTTGGAATAGATCAGTTGATTGCGACGATTATTATAACGACTGCGAAGCTTCCAGTCTCTCGGGATACTGTAGGACCCCAAGCTTGATCGGAAGGGAAGTTTTATAATCTAACCTATAAAACAGTCAATGTGAACCCTCCCGATTCCTCAACGTACCGAAATCTATCCGCGAGTACACCATTCTCAATAGAGTATGACGATGGTGGAGATGTAAATACAACCAACCTCTATTACCTTGTACCGTAGCTGGTATATAAAAAGTAGAGAAGCTAACTTCGAAATTTATCGAAAATTAGGTCACTGGAATTTGGGGCCAGGACGACTTTCGAATGGGCGATATCACAGTTCCAAAAGTCAACTTTGGAGTTATTGAACAATATGGAACAAGAAAGCCTTGCATCGGTTTGGATAAGAGTGATTCATCCGTGGACTATCCATCGTTCCTGGAGGTCATGCAAAGTCAAAATTTGATTAATACTCCCACATTCGGAGTATATCTGGGAGATCTCAGAGGAAAAGATGATACTGGGAAATCGATAACATTCGGTGGAATTGATACCCTAAAATTCAAACTACCTTTGAAAACAGTTTCAAGTAAAAACGGCTACACTCTGGATCTCATTGGAGTCAATCTGATTGGTGATAATGGGCTCAATACCACGGAGATAGCCACCGGTGGCAGTCCCCAGAGTGTTACGATCAGCTTTAGTACTCCGTAAGTAAAAAAAAAAAAACGGGTAGCGTTCCTACCGAGATGTAGGAATTCATATTTTCTGCGCTAACCACCATCCTGACAGATCCATATTTTTACCAACGGATATTTTCAACGACATTATGAATTTCCTTGGAGCAAGCGAGAGCAATGATTACGACATCAGAAAGTTACCAGCCGAGAATACTGGTATAGAGTTTGTCTTTCGAGACGACCTCCGGATCTTTGTTCCATTCTCTCAAATGATATTGCCCGATACTTATAATCCTGGATGGTATACAACTCTTATTCAAGAGGACACTGATGGTGGTTTTTACCTGGGGTCACCGTTTTTCAGGTATGATTACCCTTAAATTAGTCTGAATATACCGGCAGTCTTATTATTGTTCTGTTGGCTAAACTGGTCCTTGATTCTATCTAGAGCCGCCTACGTATTTTATGATTATGCGAATAGCGAGATTAGCATTGCGCCCTCCATTCTAAACGTCACAAACAGCAATATTACCGAGATTGGTGTTAATAACGCCTCTGTGACAACACTCCAATGGCTATATGTGACCGACGAACCGAACACGCTGCCCACATCCACCACGACATCATCGCCTACACCGGAGCCGACTTCAAATCCGAAAAAATCTATCATAGGACCTGTAGTCGGTGGCGTGGTGGGTGGCATAGCCGTGATAGCAGCAGCTATTGGAATCTTTTTCTACTTGAACCGAAGGAAGAAGCCTGACACCTCTGCCTCCATGGGAATGAACAACGGTCACATGCCTAATAATGGCCAGCCCGGACCCATGGGAGGAGAGATGAACAACGAAATGACTTATGCGCAAGATCATTATACAGCACAGAAACCCAACCCGTGGGCTCATAATACGGTGGTGAGCCCAGTGACTCCAGGACCCGGTCCTATATCGCCAGGACCTGGTCCTCTATCGCCAGCTCCATCAGAGCTTGGTGGCAATATGTACCATCCACCTGCGCCTGCACCTGCGCCTAACACTGCCTACGGCCACAATATCCACTCTACGGTGGTCGAGCTCGCTTAGGATTGGTAAATAGGATGTTTAGTGTTTTAGACTTAACCGAAGCGCTGGGAATTTCTTACCATTGATTAATCGCACATTCGTTTGGGAGTATTTGATGACGGTGCTTTTTCGTTAATATCCTGGAGGATCAGAATTTTTTGTAAATTTTCCCTTTAATATGTAATCAACATGATCTATTACAATGTGAATATAGTTTTTTGTACATTTTAGTGAGGACCTATTGTGTCATCGTAATACTGATTATTCTATTTCGATCTGGATAAGCCCTCATAATCACTAGAAAGCTTTTATCAACACTAAGCTGAATTCTGACATGGAAAACAATTCGGTTGTTGCTTGTAGGAAAGCTTACATTGCCATCAAAATACTGAAATAAGCAATGCGATTGCCACAATCTTTGGTAGCTACAATACCATTATTCTATTGTTCTTGTCTTCTAAGGTATAATCTGCACGGGTCGGAGTTTTGATCCATGAAAACATCGAACTAACTTTGTCATGTGTTGCTCCATGTTGCATTTTTTTACCTGCGAAAAACAACGTGCAACAACTCCGTTAACCGGTAGTTATAGACTAATCACAATATTCCGACGTTGGTATTTCAACTTTCGACGTCACTTCCTGGTTTGATAGCGAGTTCACTTTACCCCTTTTATATGCCATCGCAAAATTTTGCCTTGGAAACCGCTCAAGATCAGGGTATCCACGACTGAAACAACATCTGACCGATTAGAATATTCAAGCTGATATCGATTTACGTCGCGCGGTAAAAAAAAAAGCTGGGCAGCATGTCGGGGCGCTGTATTTGGACATCTTTCACTAATATACGAGCCACTGCCTGTCGCCAAAGTGGATCTGCAGGCCCACTGAATAACTTACGACAGAGATATTATTCGCAAGTATCAAATTCTCAGTCAGCCTCGAAGGATAAGTCTCTCAAGGACACCACCAATGCGATGACCGAACAAGACAAGAAAACTCCAACCAAAATGACTGTTGCCGAAGCAGATGAAGCTTTAAGAAAATCAATGGGTGATATTGACGGCGGGGGCGAGAGTTCAGTGGAGATGGAAGGTGGCAAGTTTGTGGGTCTACGGAAGGGCGTGAAAGACAATATGTTCCGTCTCATTTGATTAGCTTGATATATTACCGGTACGAGATTTCAAATAATTCCTATTGGGTGAGATGGGACAAAATTTCCCTTTTTGTAAATGAACATTGATTGATGTATTCAGTAGATTGAAGGGATTCAAGTGGCATCGGGTCTATTCGCGCCGTTTCGAAGGCGTATCATTAACCCACAATCCACAGGGGGAGCAGCATTGCGGTGAATACCTAGCCGATGAACTTAAAGAGCTGAACATTACATGAGACAATATAATGTCAGCTATATACGTCCCATGTTACTTAGCTAAGTTAAATTAGATTACATGTCTCCTGGAGTATTTTTTCATAGCTGGTGCGATGTATAGAGGTTCGTTTTGGTTGCGGTTGTGTGAAAGTCAGAGGAGGCTAATAGGCACAAAATTTAACCAGACAGTATCATCTTGTTCGAATATATTCTAGAAACTGATAAATAATTACTTTGGTCATAGTTTAGGTTTTATATTCCATTGAAGTATGAACAACGAACGGGTCTATCTACTTATCTGAAAACTGTCCATTCTCACGAGACCTAGTCGTTCATGTGCGTTTTCGTATCAAGTGAACTTGCATTCACTCTTGCAGTAGGTGAGTGGCTCAGCCGCAGAAAAGACCTGCGAACCACACAACTTGGTGACAAACACGCATATGTCTGCCCAAAACTTCAATATTGCATGCTCTATATTTTGAATACTCATCCCTTGATCTTAGTACCATAGCCTATACCCTAAAATGTTTGCGTAACTGGACAGGGAACGTCAGCTTAACTAAGCGGTCTCCACGGTGGTCTCCACAGTCTGGGTCGGGTATCGAACCACCATGAGACTTGGGTTGCGAGCCGAATTCCAACGACAAAACAAAAAAAAAAAAATTTGCGAAACACTGGGAACAAGCTTTTCAACAGGTGGACCCAAAACACTGAAGAAAATCTTTTCACTACGTAATATATCGGTCGTGATTGAGGTGATTAGACTTGCTCGTCAGAGCGAATCTTGATCCAAACCCCTAGGATCCCGCGGTCTGTTTCATTCACATGCAGTAAAGAAGCTGCCAAGGCTGCAGGCTGGCAACGGAGCGTGTGGACGGGACCAGGGCGACAGGGGGAAACACTAGGAGGTTCGACCTGCACATTCTCGATTAGAAGGTCTTAATTCAGGGCAGGTAAATATCACCAACTCAGCTCCCCAAAGCTATCATCAAAATGGAGCCACCCGCTTCCGTGGATCCGCTGAGCTCATGCGCCTTGAGGGCGCATCTTTACAAAAGAGCGTTCAGCCAGGAAGTTTTAGCATCTTTCAACGTGAAGTTTGGTTATAGGACTGCTAGCTGCCCCAGCATAGCCTCTCGAGCTGATATCCAACCTGTCAACACATGCACTTCGAGTGGTAGGGCTGGAGACAAAATGTCATTAAAAAGAAAGACATCTGGAAGCCTCAGGGCTGGCGTCATCCAGCGCCGTTCAAAAATAACTTAGCTAAGATTTTAATACTTCGAAAACGTGGAGAATATTCCAAAAAACTTTACAAGATCTGACCCATGGCCCACAGAAATATCGGCTTGATTACCGATAACCCACCCACAATCCTGTCCGGGAAGCTAGATCGAAAAAGCAAGTTTCAATATTCCATCTTGTGTCCCAAATCTTCAGGTCAGCAGTTTGGACGACCAAGGGCTGGGAAACTTCCTAATTCATTCCTCGGCCGCTAACTTGGACGCTTGGTTTTCGGCTGCTGGGTTGGCACCTGCACGTATAATAATGCAAGCCATTCCTTCCTGCATGGCGTCAAAACCGACGACGTCTCTAAAAATTGTAAATTCCTTCGACAAGGAGTGTCACTACTTCCTTCCTTTTCCTTTCCATCAACCTCGGGTCTAGTGCAAAATTTAAAAATTCCAGTCCTTCAGCAATTAAGTACTTGTGTAACGATACACAAAACTGACCATCGCCAAGCAATATGTTGGCACAAGCTCTCAGCTTTGAGCGTGATAAGCTCCCATCCCTAGGGACCTTAGTCCTCGGGTTTGCTACAATCTGGGTACGACAAACATACCATTAGCGTTTATATCCAACGTTGTGAAAACCTTTTTGTGGTATTTTGGACTCTGGCGCTAACTTAGGCATCACCGTCTCGCTTTAGGTCTTTGGTACGATCGTTTACCGACTGTACCTTCACCCTTTGTCCCACCTTCCAGGTCCTTTCCTTGCAAAAGTTACGGACTTCTATGGTGCCTATCATGCCTGGACGCAGAAGAACCACTATCACATGTACAACCTCCACAAGAAATATGGTAAACATTTCATTCCACGAACCTAGATATCAATACTTGACTGGAAAGCTGATTTAGGTCCCAGGTCACGTAATCAGATATGGTCCCAATAAGGTATCTTTCGACACTGCGGTAGCTATCAAAGGTAATTTCAATTTCAATTCTTATATCAATGCACAATATACCTTGAAAAATATAAATGGTCAAATGGTCTAAACTCGCACGCACCCGGCAGAAATTTATAGCACCACAAAGCCGCTCAAAAAGTCAGCTGGCTATCGCGCCCTGATTCTGGCTGGTAATGAGTACAACGTGCTTACATCAATCGATAAAACTGTTCACGGCAAAAAGAGAAGAATCCTGGGACAGGGTTTCAGTGATCAAGCCATAAGAAGCTACGAACCCATTGTCCTTGAACGTGTTGAAAGATTCTGTGAATCCCTGACGAAAGAAGCCGGTTCTGATGGCTGGGGTGTGGTTAAAAATATGTCTCGACTCTGTAAGCTTTGGTATTTGTTTAAACGTCTCCGTAATGTGTACTTTACAGCTAATACCTATGTCTCAGGTGCTGCCCTTACCTTTGATGTCATGGGAGCGCTTGTCTTCGGCCAACCGTTCCACATTTTGGAAGACGAAAGCGGGTTCTCATACATCATCGACGCTATACTCGCCGCGAGTAAAAGTGTCGGAGTCTTCCATCATCTTATGGTCATTGGAAAGAATGAGTTTCTCTTCAAAATTCGTGGCGCATTCCGACTGCTATTCATCAAACTGAAGGATATCAAGAGTATTAAGAGTTTCTTGGAACTCAGTGCCAAAATGACCAAGCAACGCGCTGCGCTGGAAACCGCCAAAGCATCCGGAGAGGATATCACGAGTGTTAGGGGTACTCCTAAGAGGGATATCCTGGGGTACATTCTGAACGCCCAAGATCCGGAAACCGGCGAACGCATGAGTCCAGGTGAGGTTTGGAGTGAAGCTCGTCTTTTAATCATCGCGGGATCCGATACCACGTCTACTTCTCTATCCGGGGCTCTCTACTACCTCGCTCGCAATCCAGAAATGTATACCAAACTCCGTGGTGAAATTCGCTCGACGTTTGCTTCTCAAGAAGAGGTTATCCCTGGTCAAAGACTCAGCAAATGCCAATATTTGAAATTCGTCGTGGAAGAAGCGTTAAGGATGGCTGCCCCCGTGGGTGGTATCCTCTGGCGTGAAACCACAACAGATTATATCATCGAAGGTGTTAAGCTTCCAAAGGGTACCGATGTCGGTGCTCCGATATACGCCGTCCATCACAACTCGGATAACTTCACCAACCCGCATGTATTCAATCCTGACCGATGGGACGAAAGTATTGTCGGACAGGAATCGGTTTCGTTGGCTAAATCCGCTTGGTTCCCCTTCCAGCTTGGCTCGAGAGGTTGTATCGGAAGACCTTTGGCCATGATGGAGCTGACATTGACGCTGGCTAGGATCGCTTACGATTTCGAGCTCAAGTTTGATGAAAGGAAGGGTTCTCTAGGCCAGACTACTATCGTTGACGGCAATTTGGAGTTCGAAACTATTGATCAACTGACCGCTGAGACTGATGGACCCTACCTTCGATTCAAAAGATCTGAAAAGGTCTGATTGAATATTCGAGACGAATTTTATAGGCTGGAAGGAGTGGAGTTGGTTTTAATGAATGTACAAAAGGCCCTGTTTCTGCGTCTGATTTGAATTTCTAGCTACCGTGAAGGCATGAAATAACTAATTTTCCTTTCTTACCATGTGTTTACTTGTCCTTTACAATATGCATCACGGCGACCGGGAGCGACGTTGTAATGATAATATCATAAAATTTAATATTCATCTGTTATTAATCCTAACATCCGCAGTGAATACCACGACTTCATATGAAAAAAAGCCTTAAACAAAAAATTATATGTACATGTAAAAAAAATGTGGCTGGTGTATCTGAGGCCGGAGGTATTAACACACGAAATGCGCGGGGTGACGTGTATATAAACGCTAGGCAATCAACAATAAATTGGAATATAAAAGCTGAAATATAATATACTCACCACCATGTAAAACCCATCACTGAAACTCAAACTCTTCCTCGAAAACCCTCATCTTATGCTCACTGGACTTCTTCTCCATCATCGCAGTCCCAAACTTGACCCAAGCATCCCAAGTCCTTTGATGGTCCCCCCCAAACCGGTTCTGATAATGCTTCACCAACTTTTCCAGCAACTCCAAAACTGGGTTATCGTATAACACTACGCCTCTCCTTTCCCAAACCACTGACAGCGCCTCCATCGAACTCCCTGTTGCACGATGCAACTCCCCAAAAGTATCACTCCGATACATCGTCGACCGTCTCAAAAACGTAATCGCATGCTCCCATTGATGCATCTGTCCATACATCATACCCACTAGAAATGATAAATGCGAAGAATCCGGAGCACGGTGCTCAAGATCGTCGTTACGGCTTAGCGCGTCCGTCAGAGTCTTTGTAGCGTTATGGTTCAAACCGGCGTAAAACTCTGCCTTTCCGATATCCCTCAACGCATCAGCATACTGTTTTGACGTCTTATCGGATTCATGGATTGCGTCCGTCATTCTCGCAACTTGCTTCAGCAGACCCTGTGCGAATGTCTTCTGGTTCTGGCTGACCAACCCGCGGGCTATTAACGCTAGAGCGGATATCGTTCGTCCGTGCCGTTGTCCGTATTTTATTTGACATCGTTGAAGATAGTTCTGCGCCATTCTGGTTCCATATTGGCCTTTATTCGCGAACGGTAACGTTTGGACAAGCTGGTACATTGTTTCCATCGTGTGGTGGTGGAGTTTGAGTCCCAGTTTATCGAATCCTTTTACAGCCATTTCCAGTATTTCGGCGGATAGCATGGGGTGGCATACTAGGCCGAGACACATGCCGAAACTCTGCATTGCTCTCATGGCGAGGTAGTTCTCGGTGCCGTATTTTGTGACGAGGGTTGGGAGATGGAATACTCGAGCCACATCGTCGAGGTATAGTTTTACAGAGTCGAAGGCGGATGTGCTCGCAAACAGGCCCCAGAATGCAGGTAAGGCGGTGTAGAATATCTTCAATACTGGCTCCCAGTCCATTTCCAACATGTCATGGCCGCGATCCGGAAGGGGGTCAGGGTTGTCTAGAAGCTTGAGTATATCAGTGCAAACTGAGGGAGGGAAAGGTTCTGCCGATTCCGTCGGGGTGTATCCAATTTTTTCTATTTCTTCGACCGAGGCCTCAGGTTCCAGCGGTTGGTTTGTGAGAACAGCTGTGGCATTTCGTTTCACTCTGTCCATCCATGCTAGGCAGACTGGACGGAGAGCTGCTGAAGCTTGGTGGAAGCCGCTGTCCAAAGGTTTTTGACATGATTGTGATTGTTCGAGGTGTTCTTGAACAGCGGCATCGATTGTTTCCGGTGGGGTGTGAAGTTGTTGTATATTAGTTTCCGTTCGTTCTGTCGCGCTAGCAGATTCTTTATCATGATCTGCACCCGAAGCAGGTTCTGCGGGCTCAGATCTTCCCCTCGCAGTTTCCGGGTTTGCTCGATCCAGGGTTTCAGAGGGTATTTCAGGGACTGATTTATCAACCAACTTGTCATAGCAATCCAATTTGGATTCATTAGCACCAACCCCACACAGCAGCCCAAGGCAGGACTCACTAAATAAAGGTCAGGAATTGAGCTCTCTCCACCAATCAGGCTCATCGCCATCATGGCTTCCTCGACCGGAGTCAAGGTACTATCCTCAGTGATCCACCGTGCTGCGGTCCTCTGGAACGACGCTAGAGGACTTTCCTCCTCGGGCACCTGTGAGCTCAAGCTCGGGGCACTCGGCGTCTGCGCAATCAGATCCTCGTCCCGTGCATCTTGGGATCCTGTCACCCTGGTCAGCAAGCAATCCTTTCAAATAGTGGAGACCAATAATTGTCCATTGGAATGAGCAGCATTCATGCAGGTCTCGCGTTATGCTTGACATACCCTGTGCTTCATTCTTGTACCGCTTGAGTATCTTATCAATCTTATCTTGGGGTATCTTCTCTCCCGTGTCTGCATGCTTGAATACCGTCCGATGTTTCCCGGCAGCTCGCCGCTGTATCGTTTTGCTGACGATATAGCGCCTGTGTGTCGCATTGATTCGCACGGTATGTTTCCAGGTGCGCAACACATGTTTCAACTGATGCAACCTATTTTACGACGCGGGTAACCAAAAATCTCAGCAATTGCGAATGGACAAGTTAAGATGAGAAGGGGCTACGCGTTCGAAGTAATTGCTGGGGCAATTGATTGCTTCGGCGAGCAGTTTTCATCGAGTGTAAATGCGAACGGGAGCGTGTTGGGTTGATAACTGGCGAATGGTATGGATTGGGGGGCAAACGAAACGAAACGGATCCGCCTCGCTTTCAGCCCGGATACCGGCAGACGGAAAAGAACGAATGGTTCACTTACTCAACGTCCAGCTTCTTTTCCGTTTTGAGCAAGGTCACGATATCGTCTAGCGAAACGTTCTCCGTTCTTTTCTGAAGGATAAAGGCTTTGTAAGGTTGCCAGTTGGTGACTTTATTGTACCGGCGTGGCTGCGGCCGCGACGGTCCCGGCCAGATCTCCACATTTAGAGCAACAGCGGGAGGTGCAGATTGATTCTGCTGCATAACTTTCCTGGAGGTATTATCTCCCGGAGGCTAGTACGTACGGGGGCAGGATGTAGCACGGGATTGTGCGATTCTGCTTTGGCGACTCTTTTCGGGGATCGATCGATAGTACTCGTCAGGACGACATTTAAATGCAGAGAAAAAGGGAGGGGAGAATGCGTTCAGAAGATGAATCTTCTAAAGCGGGCTAGTTGGGAATCGATGCACTCACGGACGGCCCTCCCACTCGCAAGCAACTCATCAGTGCAGCAAATTTTCTCTCCACCAAAGACCCATCTTGGAGCCGCAAAATGAGTTCGAAGGCTGGGCTGCGGGTGTGGTGGATTTTGTAGTCACGTCCTGACGCCTCGGACACGCCACAGCGGCGTAGTGCAAAATAGCCCATTGGTTGTTGCGATTGTTCCCGTTGAGCGCCTCCATCATGAATCATTGATGGATATTTTATAGTAGATTGGAAATTCAATCGCACTTGGCGGCTCTTCAACCTTCCTTACTGTCGACCTAAATTTGCATCTGATGATGGTGATATGTACCGATACGTGTTTTGAAAGCGACACGATACCTAGGTGGTTGCATACGTACCCTTCAGAGGAAGCTCGAAAAGCTTGTGCGACGCCCAAGGACCCCTGATCCCTGTCGCTCACAAGAAGGTTTTCTCCCAGCGACAGAAATGCATCAAGACTCACACCGGTTTCTTCGGCCGTTTCAACTAGCTACTATCCAGTATGAAGTATTCGATGAATAGATATTGATCACTTTTACTTTGCTAACCAGGTAAATTGCAAATTAGCCAAAGCGCTCATAGGCCCCTGAATCGAGCCTGAGTGCTCAATTGGAAGGAGACAATAATCAAAATTAGTCAGCGAGGGCACAACAACTATATGACATGGAGAAGCTCAAGCCCAGCTTGATTAACGACAAATTTTACCGAAATAGCTTATTCGAATATATTCTAATAGAAATACCAGGAAGATAAAGAGTGGATTATAAAGACGAGTCATAATTTTACCTGCTCTTTTCCGATATAATGAATGGCGTCGTGGTCCTCAATCGCATTCTTTCAATCAACAAACATTCATTCAAGCATGTTATGCGAGAGCTCCGATACCATAATGATATCACTACCCGATGCGATACGAGAGCAATTTTTCATCTAAAGTCCGGAATCTGTCCGATGAAGACACTCGCACTCATCTCGTCTATTTTCCAAAAGCTCAGAGACTTCATAGCCGATACCGCCGTCTGTTTGAAGCGGATTATCAATAATCCGACGTTCGGAACTGCCCTGGCCGTCTGTTTCGTGGAAAATTGTCGCCGCCTCCCCCACAACGGATTAACCTCAACAATCCTAAGCGTCCTGCTGGCCTGACCTCTCAGGCGTCCAGCTCGACAGAACTGGGCTCGACACAAATGTGATGCGCTATATTTTGCCCGCTCTCGCTATGATTGGTATATTCTTTGTGGTCCTATAATGTGAGATGACATTGTATAAAATGCACCCGATTCCCTCACATGCCACCTTGAGCATTATTTTCGGGGAGGTCCCCTCCTAGTCGCCATAAATTTCGATCAATCGTATCAAGAATTTTCTTGCCCAGTTCTTAGCATCCGAAATACCCCGCCTAATAGCCTGGTATTATAGTATCTTTAGGACTCATCCCTAAGCTTGTGAGTGATATTTCTCTTATTCTTTTAATTCTTTCTGTTGGCCCTGCCCATTGCATCATTCCTTCCGTTCTAAACGCTGGGACTTTTTTAACCTACTCGCTACGACCTAATCGCTTCGACACGTGAAAAAAACTCATCCCGGTTCGCTGCGGCGAACTTTACTTGGTCGTTTCTTTTAGGCCAACTTTCCAATTTTCCGTGCGGCAGGGTCTTGATATTTCTTCCGTCTGAAGCTGACGACGGTAACCTGCCTAAGCAATAGTATTATATATCTCCAGTCAGAGCTTCGGAATCCCCAAACCTTACCCAAGAATTCATTCTCCTTTGATCCATTCGCTCGTTCTCACCAAATCAAAGGCCATCGCATCTCATCGGCGCCGCAACACCCCAAAAATATTTTTCAGCTAGCCAAAGCATCAAATTCCAATGGGCCTCCTATAACCGAAAGAAAAGCTTCCCCCCACCAGCCCCCACTCCAACCCCCCACCAACTACCTGGTAGCTTACCCAACCATCAGAGCTGCCCAAAAACCCATACCATCATGACAATAAGGCGCAAACTCGCCTACGCTGCCACTGCCGCCGCAGGAACAGCAGCAATAGGCTCCGCTGCCCTTTACTACACCCTCCGACCACGCGCCTACCCCGGCGACAACCCCAAACCCATCACAAAGCCACCCATCTTCCCCACCCTTCCCTCTCGCAAACAACAGCTTCAAAACCTACGAAACGCAAAGGAACCCTTCGATGTGCTCATCATCGGTGGCGGGGCCACTGGGTCCGGTATCGCGCTCGATGCGGCAGCGAGAGGGTTGACCGTGGCGATGGTGGAGAGGGACGATTTTGCGGCCGGGACGAGCAGTAAGAGTACGAAATTGGTCCATGGTGGGGTGAGGTATCTTGAGAAGGCATTTTGGGATGCCGATATCGATCAGTATAATTTGGTTAAGGAAGCATTGAAGGAGCGGACGGTGTTTTTGCATACCGCACCGCATTTGAGTGCCTGGTTGCCAATTATGTTGCCGGTTTATGAATGGTGGAAAGCTCCGTACGTAGTATCCCAATATACAACTCAAAGTGGAGGTTTTAAATGGAGGTTGAAGAGTGAAGAGAGATGTTAACGATTGGTTGGTGATGATTAGATATTACTGGTGTGGAACAAAGGCATACGACCTTCTTGCGAAGTTGAGCGGTGAAGGTATCGAGAGCAGTTACTTTTTGACTAGAGGAAAAGCACTAGAGGCGTTTCCTATGTTAAAGAGGGAACGTCTATGTGGTGCTTTGGTTTACTATGGTATTTTAAATCCGAAAGCCAAATCATTGTGTCAATGGCTAATATATCACAAGATGGTGCGCATAACGACTCGCGGATGAACGTCACAATAGCAATGACCGCGGCTCTATACGGCGCCACCATAGCGAACCACGCAAACGTCACCTCTCTTCTTAGGGACCCCGCTACAGGCCAGCTCAACGGTGCCACTGTCAAAGATGTCCTCGACCCTTCTGCCAAAGAATTTCAAGTTAAAGCCAAATGTGTTATCAATGCTACCGGCCCCTACACCGATACAATTCGCAAAATGGACGATGGACAGTCTCGTGAGATTGTTGCGCCTAGTTCCGGTGTCCACATCGTCCTACCTGGTTACTACAGCCCTCGAAAGATGGGCCTTCTGGATGCTAACACCTCTGACGGCCGTGTGATCTTCTTCCTCCCCTGGCAAGGCAACACGATCGCAGGCACCACCGATGCACCTACCGAGATTGTCCAACAGCCTGTTCCAAAGGAAGAAGAAATCCAGTTCATCCTCAACGAGGTATCCCGCTATCTAGCCCCCGACATCAATGTGCGTCGTGGTGACGTTCTCGCCGCCTGGTCTGGTATCCGCCCTCTGGTCCGTGACCCCAAAGCCAAAAACACCGAATCCCTAGTCCGAAACCACCTTATCGACATCTCCGCGGCAGGTCTACTCACCATTGCCGGTGGAAAATGGACTACATATCGTCAGATGGCTGAAGAAACGCTCGACATCGCAGTTGAAAAGTTCGGATTAAAACCACATCATAAACCGCTCCCATTCTATCCAACATTTGTCGACGAAAACGATAGCGATTCGGAAGCAGCTTCGGCTGCAAGAGGAACATACGGCATGCTCGAAATCTCCGGTGATTGCAATACTGATAAATTGAAACTGATCGGAGCACACGGGTGGAGTCCTACTCTTTTCATCAATTTGATTCAGCATTTTGGTGTGGATACTGTTGTAGCTCAGCATCTCGCTGCAGCGTACGGTGATAGAGCATGGACCGTGGCATCGCTCTGCTCCCCTACCAGTTTGCGTTTCCCAGTTCGCGGGAACAGAATTTCACCGTTGTACCCTTTCGTTGATGGGGAGATCCGATATGCTGTTCGTCATGAGATGGCGGAAACGGCGGTAGATGTGATTGCTCGAAGGACTAGACTTGCGTTTTTGAACGCGCAGGCGGCGTTGGAGAGTTTGCCGTTGGTGATTGATACTATGGGAGAAGAGATGCAGTGGAATAAAAAGCGGAAGGAAACGGAGTGGAAAGATGCAGTGAGATTCTTGGAGAGTATGGGGTTGGCGGAGGGATTACATGGAATCACGAGGGCAGAGGTTGAGAAGGGACGAGTAGCGCAGTGGAGTAAGGAAGTTGAGGGTGGAATGTACAGTCGGTTCAGTGGTAAGTTGCTATTTCCATGATCAAATGAGTATTATATATTATATATAGAAGGGGCGGCGCTAACAGAGAGAGTGTTTTAGGACCAGCGGAGAGTGTATAAAAGTTTATTTATTTTGTGAAAAGAGCAGAGCCTATTCTCCTCATTCATTTATAGAACCTCTTTCTCTGTTTAAGCGGATAAGTTTTTTGGTGTAATACTAGCCTTTCATTTCTTGTCACGATTGTACAAAGCATATCCTCAAATCAATTAATTCGGTCTCTCATTCTGTTTCGTCGTGTGTATAAATCTGAAGTCTGCATCTCGTTATTCTTTGTTGATTGCATCGGTATAGGATACCGATTTTAAAGCCAAAAAAATTCATAAAATTTCATGCAGATAGGATGCATTTAAGCAAGGACAATCATCGTAGCTCAAGGGCCGTCTTATAATCTGAGTGAAACCAGACTTGCTAATAGAGCCGGGCTCTGCTTTTCTCTCCCTCGGAATGTAACCCATCTAGTGTATTTTTGCCTGATAGGTTCGCTTATCGTTGACATAAGAAGTTGTATTGTTGGATTGCTGGAAATCGGATCAGTTCACTAAACGCGGCACTAGGGACAAACAACCAAGCCTAGAATAGCAATATGTATTGAACTCTAGTGGAACTGATAGTATGGAGTCTACATGCTAGGAAGGAAGTCAGAAACCTCACTCCAAATAGAATCAGTAGCTATCTCTGAAAGAATAAATGTCTACACAAAATGATGAGATTAAGATCTAGTTGTATATATGCCTAAGTCAATTGGAACAGTACTCTCCCGCGCCTCGCACCCTCAAAACTAAATGGATAGTGGATCCACGCTGACTATTTCAAGATTTAGCTAATTTGGAACGTTTAACTGAAGTATAGGGCACTTACATATGATAATCCTTCAATGATTTTCCATCCACAAGCTGCTTTCCTCCATAAATTAGTCTTATTTCTTTGGGTGCATGGCCTTCTCGCCATTCAAGAAAGCGCTTGACGTCTTCCGTTAGATAGTCTGGACTAAAGTTCATCGTAACCGTCTTTCCTGCAAGATTCATAATAAAGAGTTGGTCCTCAGGGTTTAGATTCCTATCAGGAATATCGGGGTAGTACAAAAATTCTGTGGATGAATTGTGATGTAAGCGCTTTGCTTTTGAGAGATCTTCAACTCTGTCGATGATACTAAATGCGGTCTTACTTTTTTTCGGTGGCTCCTTCATTACTATGCCTGTCGAGCTGCGTTTTGTAGTAGGAGTAGAAGCTTCGTTTCCAGCTTGCTTTCGAGTAGTTGCAAAAACGCCATCACTTCCCTTCTCAGCAGAAAGGAGCCCATGTTCATCGTCACCGCCAGCTGGAGCGTTTCCCACCCCTTTTGAAGCACGAAGAGGTTTGTTTTTTAGCCCGCCGTTGAGTCTTTGCCTCCTCAAATGGTTCAATCCGTCATTAATTCCCTCTTCCGCGAGTTTACAGAAAACCCCCAAGCCTTGCTTTTTCAGAACGACGAAAGCCTCATCGAATATTCTTGTACTTTCTTCTAGGTGCCCCTCTCGAAGACAGTGCCAGCCCCAGGCAAAAAGTAACTGCCATCGAGCCTGTTGCAACATCAGGTTTGACTCGCCTGGATTTATGTCGCCGATCAACATCGAGACACTTTGACACCAAACGCCGATACTGGATAAAATTTCTATAGCTGATGCTCTCTTATCCTCAGATGAGTTCATAGGATCACTGCTAGGATATTTATGATGCTCATACGTGTCACCCACAGCCTTGCTAAAGGTGCTAATGAGTTGGATGCAGGCTGATATGAAAATCAGGTCATCATTGACAGTTAGACTTTCAATGAGGCGGCCTATATCGATCTTCATGCTTAACAGATCAGAAGATCCGTAGATTAATCGAGATGCCTTGAAATTGAGCACCAGAGCCGTTGCGAGTGGATTTTTGCCCTGGATTATATTCTTGGCCTCTTTTAAAATTTCGCTGGTATCGGATATTTGCCCAGCTTGCTGCTTGTTAAACTCGAAAGCTAAAAGCAAAACATATGAGATTACTTCATCCCCACTTTTTCGAAAGCTCTCGTAGGCATTATATGGGTCTATTGCTTTACAGTAGGCAGTGTTAAGGTGATTTGTGAATAATTCTATTGAGGCCGAAAAAGTGGCCTTGTTATCGATCACGCCTCCTGCGCCGGTCTGAAATTGGCCAAATCGATAAGAACGGTGCCAACACCATGAAAATCCGTTTCTTGTGTTATCCGGTTCGGGAAAATCAGGTAATCTATTTCCCCATTCCATGTCTATATCTGCACCAGTCAACGCCCATTCCGCCTGAGCTGCGCAATCCGGTATGATATGAAGAATCGTCCAGATGGAGCTCATTGCAATCTGAGATCCCTCTTGGGAATCTGCATCTGCTTTCGCCCATTCGTGTATGAGAGGATGAACCCATATTCTTTCTTCCACCCTCACAAGTGAAAAGTTGGACAGTATACCGAGTGCGTCGTCGAATTTTGTATCATTCATCTTGCCACTCTTTTGACGAAACAGCTCAAGCAGCCAACTAGGAACTCCAGCTGACTCCGGAGTGAGAGTTCTCCGTTGTCCGTAATTTTCCCAGTATTGCTTTGACCGGCATGCCTTTCTGAATAACGATTTTGTGATACGCCCACGTTCAAAATTTCCAATAAAATGAAGTAACAAAGCAGCGAGATTATTTTCTCGTTCCACGGCGGCGAGTGATGTCTTCCACGTATTAAAGACACTCATTTGGTATCCCGAAAGGTTGCGAGAGCGAGGCACTTTGTCGAGCCCCTTTCCATTTTCGAGATCTCCTTTCCACGACTCACATAGCCTAAGATATTGTTCGAATCCGTTCGGCCCAAGGTTTCTGATGTATGATCCGGCTAGTTCAATTCCTAGGGCAAGATATCCGAGGTGGTGTACGATCGATCTTGCAGCTGCCATTGGTTTCTCTTTATCTGCAGAACCAGGCTTCCCAAGTGTTAGCAAGAGAGCCACAGCGTCCCCTTCGTCCATCTCTTCAACAAAGACGGCGTTTCCAAGCATCTCTGCATCTTTTCGCCGACTTGTGATTAGAATATCGCCGTGGCCTCCTATAGGGAATAAACCATGGATGTCCACAGCTCCTGGGTCATCGAAATTATCAAAAATAAGAAGCCATTTTCGTTTGTCGAAGTGAAGATATTTTTGGACAATTCTAACGGGATCATAAATTTTTGACATCTCAATCATTTTATCAAATTCCTTATCTGTTTGTCGGATCGTCATTTCTATCGACTCGAAGCTCTCTCTCGCGGTTATTGCCGTTGTGGCATCGATAGTAAATGCTAGTTGATACTCATCCGCATGGAGTTGGGCGTATTTAAGGACGAGTTGCGATTTCCCACTACCACCCATTCCAACCAAAACAACTTTGGTTAACAAATATGGCCGAGCTCGAGGTGCTGTAAAAACAGATCTAATCGACTGCAGCAACGTTTCTCGTCCCGTAAAATGATTCACCGGAGGCGGAATCTCAAATAAATCGCATATGTTCGTCGCTTCTCGGGGAGCATTTCGGATATCTCGCTTTGGAATATAAGAGAGCAAATCCTTTGCATAAGCTCCAGCGGCTGCTGCTGCATAGGGTTGCCATTCTTTGTTCTTGTGGGAGTCAGAATAATCACAGATTCCTCTGATGACCAAGCATTTTAATTGATCGACTATGCCAGCCGCTTCCATTTCGAAGCACAAGATCCCTAATTTGTTCCTTAGTTTCTCTCGAGTTCTTCCGTCCTTCATGACTTGATCTCCCGATGCAATCAAGCCGTAATGAACTTGTGGTTGGTCAAGGCGTCTTGGAAGCCTTTGTACCAATCGCCCACTGTCACAATCTTGACAGGTATCCTGCGATCCCAAATGATCGTAATCGTGTTCGTACAAGTGATCGTTATTCGCGCCAGGGCTTGCGAACTGTGAGAGATCCGGATATCTTGTAAGCATTGCTGAGATATTTTTCTGGATTTGGCTTGCACCAAACTGGTATTCCGATTGTATGACCGATACAGCTCTGAGAAGGAGTGGGTGAGGTTTATCCAGGCTGCCTGTCTGTTCGAATTCACCGTTCTTGATCGTCTTACCGAAGTCGTATTTTATTACTCCGTTGTGAAGACCAACTGGATTACCAACAATGATATCGCCTAGCCTGATGTCATTGCGGTCACTGGGTACTCCTCCCCCTATTCCCACCATCAAACCAAATTGGACCGAGGGGAATGTTGCTAGTAGCTGAGTTGCTACTATTGCTGCTGATATATTACCATAGCCTCCCGAAGGAAGACAAACGATGACAATGTTGTGGCTATGCAGGCTACCGAGAGTGTATACGTTACTGTCGGTTATCTCTTGAGGGAGATTGTCGTGTACTTCATCTAACATTGCCCGAGCGACTGTTCGCTCTAGGGGCAAAGCACAAATCCAGGCAATGGTGTAATCATCATGTGTAAGCTTTCTGCGGCTCGGAGCAGCCATTGTAAGAAACCTTTGACAGCTCAGTGCGTGCAGTCCTCGGATTTGAGAATAAATGGGGAAGCGAGTTGTATTATGATCGCGCGGATGGAAGCTGGGTGCCAGAGCTGAGAGTGTTATCCGACATCCTACAGGGGAACCACTCGTGATTTATGCCGTAGCTAGTCTTGAAAAATGGCGATAATAAAGTTGTTCTGGTCCAGGTCAAGTTACATAGTCGCTCAGATAGCGGAATAATATTGATGGTTTTGGGAAATAAAGCAGGTGCGATTCTGAAGGAAGGCCGAGGATTTTCTGAGAAATATAAATTCGCATGATATGAGGCTGAAAGAATTAAACAGAATTGAGGTCGTGCGCTGCATGCCACAGTGCACTGCAGTTTCACTGCAGTCGCAGATATCATATTGTATATATTATTACCTAAACAAAGGCTGAGGGTCTTGGCCGCACGGATCCTTGATAGAGCGTTAACGCCTTGGCTTAGGCCGTATAAACTTGAATCGGAGCCTGCCTACTTCAATCCAAATGTTTTGACGAGTGGGGGTGTAGTACAACCATAGTATCTTTGTTGTAGTACGGGGGTGCTCAGTTAATATATTTAAGTACGAAATGAGGAAGTGAAAAACAGTTTCCTGAAGGGAGGCATGGCTATTGCTTCGTATAAATGATCGATGTAAGTAATGCCATGACCTCAATATTCCTTGCATCTGCTAGGTGAAGAGACTGACATCTGCTGTTTATTTTTATATTTTATATTAGATATATCAATTCGATCAGTAACGTTTGCCAACTTTGTTGAATCCAGTCGGATCTCGCAGAAAGGAATAACCGGCTGGATATAATAATGGATCTTGATATACCATAAATACCCAATGATGCTAACATGAAACACCAGCACGGTCCAGCTTAATTCGCTTTCCCTTCCCCACTGCAAGCGGATGGGTACCCGCTGAATAATCGAACCAACCGGAATGTAATACTCCCCGGCGACCGAAATTAACTAAGACAAGACAAGACCCTCTCACACCTGCTCTCCTCGATTCCCACTCTATCGTTTTGAACCCTTCCCTTTCCTTCTCCTCGACAAGCGACCGGGGCCAATTGTTCAATCTCGGTGGATCGATCTCAGCGGATTATTTTGACGTGCGTCTGTTGGTCTCCTTCCTTTCCCTCCTTCTCAAGCCTTTTCTTTTCGTGCTGTCAAAACAACAAACAACACCTCCTCTCCGCTCAAAGACATCATCACCTTCGACCTCATCAACAAGCCTCGTCTGGAAAAACCCGCCTCGATCCATCGCCCCCTTCGTCGCCAATCTTGCCCTTTCGATCACCGGCTTCCCCGGAATATATCCTCCCTGATCGAATCTAGGACCTATTCTATATAACCTAGCCTTCCGGTCGTCGTAGTTTCCGCCCTATCCTTATCCTTCCTCGCTCCTCGCTCCTCGCGTGTTATCAACGTTGCAAAAGTAGCGGATTTACGACACCTAGCAAGAAGCCGGCTACTTTTACAACATCTCGCCCAAGCAGTACATATGGCGACAGGATTCGCGCCATCTTCTGGTGGACAAGGTGGAAACGGAGGTTCGTAGAAAGCATGGCTCTTAAAAAGCCGTTCCTGTCATCGCAAATGTTCTTTTGCGCTAGTGACGCCTTGCCAGCCTTGTCCCAAAATGATTACCTAACATGAATGCTTCTCCTGCAGACCGACATCAACGTCGCAAACCATTTAGCACACTTATCAAGCGACTAGCCGCCTTCAAGCCTTCTTCGCATAACAGACATAGTGGTAGCGGCAATCCACGATCGCTTACGAATGGAAACGTCGACACCAGTCGGAATCCGGCACCTACATCATCGTCTGGTGGCAACCAGGTAGCCTTTTCAGATCCACCCCATAGCATTGCATCTGGTGCGCATACCAGAGCAACATCGATGGCCGGCTCTTCCCGCGCTCAGACATATGCGTCCTCAACGGTTCATTCTTCCCCTTCCCAGTCCGTCCAATCGCTAGCGACTCTCACAACCGTCCAATCTACCGCTCCCCCATCAACATATCTCGCCAACGGCATGACCACATCGTACAATCCCCACCTGTCAACTCACAACCCCAATGCGCCGCCCCAACATTTCACTCATCAATTCACGATCACCTCTTCTCCTGCCAACCCTAGCCACGCACCATCCAGTTCATCAGGAATACCGACAACCCTACCACACCCGACAACCTACCAGATGATGACCCAAGGGAACATGCTGTCGGATGACGCTAGTATTTTGACACTCGCATCATCTTCTCGGAAACGAGAACGTCGCCGAAGTCTTGATACCGATGCTTCGATCCGGGCACTGCCGCCTAGCAGTCTCTGGGGTGGCAGCAAAGAGTCTCTTCCTCTGAGTGTCCTTAGCGGTGGCGATCGAGCTACAATGGGTGATCGGGCGAGTCTCTTTGCTGGGCACAGGGATCGTGATAGCATAGTCTTAAGCGGTGGTGGCACTGGTAGTCCTCTCGTCACGCCTTCACATCCCACTTTCTTTGGTACAGGGACAAGTATTAATGACAGGGCAGAGGAGGAAGATATCAACACAGACGGCAGATCAATCGCAAAGTATAGCACCAAGCGAGGAAGTACAGGCACAAGTCTCTTGAGCGTACCGCTACAAGGACCGGATGTCGAGCCGGATACTGTTAAATAGGATGAACAAGTATCCTGCAAGGACCCAGAAAGACGGCGGGACAGCAAGCATTCCACCGTATCCTCCTTCTTCTTGTGGTTGGAAAAAGATGATGACGAGGCGTTTGACGACAGCAGTGCTACCCCGGACTTCCAGCAAAATCGGCAAGGCGGGTCGTTATCCACTTATCTTTTACCCCCAATTCGACGACTAAGCCGGCTTGCGTTCATTGCCTACCCTGATATATGGCGTTGAAAACCCCTCTTCAATTCTTTGGTGGACCACTTTATTTAAAGCTTTTTCCTTGTGACATATTTCCATAAGTCAGTTATCATCCAGACACGATATTGGTATTCGTTTCTTGCGTTTCTTGCTTTGATATTACCTTGGAGTTTCCTTTCTGATATTTTTGATTGTTGGTTGTCTCACAATAAATACCCCAGTTTCTTTTTTAAAAGCCAGAAAATACGGGAGCAAGGGAAAGACAAAAATATTCTCATGTTATATCACTTGTCCTTTTTGGTCCTTTAGTCTACTGTTCATGAGAGGTGTCGGGCTTTGCATTGTTTTTCCACCTTCATTTGTATCGTTTCTGCAATTATCATTCTAGGATTTTCCTCCCGTCCGCCCTCGCCTCTTTCTTTAGTTATTTATAGTTGGGATTCCCATGGATAGGGGGGAAAACGCACAGGCGGTGTTATTTTCTTGTTCTCTTTTGTTTTTTAATCTGGCGCTTTTTTGTTAGTTCTTTTTTCTTTTGTTGTCTATCCCTGTCGTTATTATTTGTGCTTGTATATTCATGCACTGCTGTGGCTTTAGACGACTGGTTGTCTATTTTTTTCGAACTCACCTTTTAATTTCTATGACGAATTCATTGGATGGGATTTTACTCTGGTTATCCGGTTCACTCTCTGAATTTTTGAAGTGGTTGAATAAATATGCAAGGTGCTGGTACCCGAAGCTAGCAGGATGTGAAATTTATAGTCTCTGTTTGCCTTAGGTGTCCTCCCGTGACAGAGGTGGGACACTGAAGTAACTAGTTAGTTTGGTGTCTGAGATATGTTCTTTATCGGCAATATATCTTATGAGTCGGAATTTGGGTTTGAAATTTCTAGAATTTTGGTGCTTTCTTTGTGGAAAAAGTTTGGATTTTGGATTTACACCGAAACCTCTCGATCACAGCAGTGGGGTGTCTAAAATATTAGCCTTGTGCTTATAGGGTATAGATTTTGTACTTCTAGAATACATATATTTGTCTAGCCTCCTTATAAGCACACTGTCCTGATTCTCTTTTTGTCACACATAACTTCGATCTGGAGACTTCTCAGCATCATAAGATCCTCAAGTTACGTTTCGTCATCACATCCTCTACGTTTATCCCAAGCTATTTTCGGACTCATCTCCAACTACTATACCTTTTTAATTCAAAAAGATGAAACCATCCGAGCTAGTCGTTTTCGCAGCTACACCTATCGTGGTTCTAGGAGGACCTATCGCGTATGGAATTTGTCAAGCTGGTTGCGCGAGGATTGTAATGGCGTGTTACTCTGCCGCAGGGTTTGCCTGGGGAGCGACACTAGCTCTTGGTGCTCCGGCTACCATTCTTGCTTGTAACGCTGCTTTTGGGGCATGTTATGCGGCTTGTGCTGTTGTGTGTTTGGCGCCTACTCCATAGGTTATTTACGATATAAGTGTATCCCTGATTTGATTTGATTGTATCTGGATGAAGCTAAGGTGATACGAACTTTTGAGAAGTTTAGCATGCCAATGGATTTAGTCGCGAACCCTGAAATCTTTGTTCTCTTAGTGGAAAGCTAATGGATTGGTCCGTGAATTTTTGGGAAAGTGAAGCTGGGGACAAGCTACCACAGCGGGCGGTATACGATGCACTGGGAACTCTAGCTCGTGCTATCATTTTCGACGTCTTTGATTTCACCATAGCAAATTTTCATAAATTTAAAATGCAGATTTCAAGTTATGATCAAGCTATGGTATTTGAGAAGGACTATTCGACAGTAAATGCCTCTAGATACAGATATTGAAAGATATTCGAGACATCTCATTACAGTTTCAAATAAAGTAGCTACGTTTTCCGAGAGAGAAAGCTATCCATGGTGAATTCCAATCTTGTCCTTTCTTCTTATCACATACTTTGTTTGTAGCGGCTTAATTAATCACGAACTGGCCTAATCCAGAACGGATACCCAGTCGACATGAGCTCGATCTTTTTCGATTGAACAGCATAGTTAGCGCGTGCAGATTCAAACACAGTGATAACGTTTCTAGCCCCATTACAGCCGGAAAGGTCCTGTAAAGTTAGGTAAACCAGGCAACTTACTGGAACTGAACCGGAACCCGTAGAATCGGTAGGATTTAAAGCTTTTGAACGGTCGGATCCATCGAAAATGCTATTACGAGAGGTGATACAGTTAGCTCTCACGGATCAATCTATAACATTGAAAACAATAATAATAAAAAGATACACACAACGTATAGATATTTAAATTTAAACACAAACGCCGCGGCGCCAGATGCTCGTAACGGGTTTCCATGGCGCACACACCATGGATGTGAAGGGGTAGCGGTTATTAATTTATGAAATGTTAACTCACGCATAAGAGTCTGTGCCAACGGGAGGTGGAGATGGAGCAGATCTAAGGAGGAACCACAGGGTAGCCTCGCTAGGATCGGGTGTAATCGATACGCCGCTGCCATTCGACACGAGATATTCATCATTTTTCACGCAGATTTGATACGTTCCATTTTCACGCGGATCGAGGAAAAACTTCACAAACCGTTAGTATGTATATTTGTATGCGATTCGAAGAATTGAACAGTAAGAATATAAGATTGGGTTGATGGAGGACTGGTATAATACTTTGATAAATTCGGCGCCATCGGGTGCCAGGACTAAATTGCCGTACTCTATGGCGAGTGACCGAAGGAAGGGGGGTGGACCAGGGGCAATATATCGAACAGACAAAATTTCGTACTGTCCGGCTTCAAGTTTTGACATGATGACGATGAGGATATTCTTCTTTTTCGAGTGGAAAATATAGTATAGACGAACGAGAATGTGAGTACGTTTACTAGCGTAAGACAAAGCTGAGTTGATTGATTATACAAAATAAGCTCAACCATAGGGAAGCAATGGCTCATTATATACTAAATGGTTGGGCCCTAGGTTCTCGAGCGTATAACCAAATCTAACACACTTTTTTGGATTCGAATTTTCACGGAAGCCCCCTTTGCGCTGGGCTTCAGTTTGAAAACAAGATTTAAATCCCGCAGTGCAATCCAACATTTGTGAAGAGTTCGCGCCTACGAGCTCGATTGGAAGAGATGCATCGACGACGGTAGGAATGGAATCATGTTGGTGCAACCTTGTACAACTGCGCATATTAACCAATCGGCATCGAGTTTCTCGCAGGGTTCATGGTATGTTGGTTGATCGATCGATCTCGGTCCCTACTTTCTTTCCCGTCCCGTACACAAATAGGCGAGATTTGAGCTTTCAAAACGACCTGTATGACAGTATACTAACCACGTCATCTGAGAAGAGCTTGGCTTGTGGACGGAAACCTGAAAGGCTACATAACGTGAATGAAGATCTATAGTGCATGTAAAGCTTCTAGCGAGTCGACTCTAGAATGTACGACCTCGGCTCGTGCCGTGAGATTGGTCCTAGCAATCATATGATAATATGGGAAGGCTGAAAATGGACAAAAGCAATATCTAATAACCCGAAAGAGTCTCCACGTATTTCAATTGCGATTTGTTGAATGGATCAAGGTTCTCGATCAATAAAATAGCAGTTCAGGGAGCTCATATTCATTTAATGGTGGTAGAAGTTCATCTAGAATGTTCTCATAGCTCTTGGTGTAATATATATCCCCGAAATGGGAGCTTTGTTTACTACAGTACGTGTACGTATACTATATATACCCGACTAGACACAACAAGATGTCTAAATTTTGTATTCTAGGATCTGGACTATGTTTTATAATTGTGATTCGGCAATGAATCAAGGATATGAAAACGCATTAACCCACGGCTCCCCCAAATTTTCTTTTCTATGATCACATGTGCACACCAGGTTGATCAAAGGGAATGAAAGAGCAGCGTAGCATGATTCGATTATGAGCTTGAAGTATGATATACAGTACGGGCTCTGGTTTGGACAGTTTCTCCGATATCTTTGATTTCACAGGTAACGAGAATGCATTAATTTTGGGTTTCAAGTCTACACTCAAACTAGAATATACTTGATAAATAATGCTAGATGGTAGATGTCTCTAGAATACAGACATTGAAATATAGCATAGAAATCTTATTGAAGCCCTATGCGACAGGCCGAATCCACCAGGGATATCCCAACGACTTGAGCTCGACCTTTTCGATTGGACGTAATTAGCATATGCTGATCCAAATCCAAATATACCGTTTCCGGTCTTGTTGGAATAGAAGGCTTTCGTAAATTTAAGTGAACGGGGTGACTTACAGGACCTGAACCTGGGTTTATAGCATCCGATCCAGGACCGGCAGGTCCCTGATAAATGCTATCAAGAGAAGTGATAATATTAGTTCCCATAGATCAGTTTATGGTATTAAGATTAGTAGATGACATCATAGCCCGTAATATATGAGGTTGATCGGCCTGCCTATGCATAATGAATTCCACAATACAGATTCCGTACGGAACAAGCTACTTTGATCGATATGAATGACTAGCATTCATGAAGTGTAACTTACACAAAAGTGTTGTTGCCAACCGGAGGCGGACATGGAGCGGACCTCACAACGTTCCACTCGGCATCAACGGTGACTGAAGCTGATACACCGCCGCCGTTTGGCACAAGATGTCCCTGGTCCACCGAGATTCGATACATTCCCTCTGATTCTTGCATACTCGCTTCGAAGAGAAACTTTGCAAAAAGTTAGTATACACACCTACATACACAAGATATCACAATATTGCAATAAATATTATATTGAATTGGAGAACGGATAAAATACTTTGGTCGGTTCGGCGCCCTCAGGAGCCAGAACTAAAGTGCCGCCTTCTACGGCGAGCGATCGCGTCTTTGGAGGTGTTTCAGGGTCTATAAATTCGACGGATTCAATTTTATAATAATTTCCGGGTTGAAGATTTGACATGGTGATAGTGGTAGGGATATGTTCTATCTCCGAATAGAATGTATGTTTAAAACTAATTAGCAAGTGAATATTTTTTTACTAATATGCGATAGATAATATTGAGTCAGTCGATGGATGAGAATAGCTCTTCCGAAGGGAAACAATGGGCCGGTTATATACTAAACGGTTGCCTTTAACCTTCAAGGCAAAATCCACCCCTCTCTTATTTCGAGATTCCACAGAAAGTTTACTTGCGTTAGGTTCGAACTCATGACAAGGTTGTAAAATCCCGCTGCATTCTAGTATTCATGAGTTCGTGTGTGTCGGCTTGAGTGGAACAAGATGTATCTATAGAGGGAGGAAACGGAATCATGTCGGTGAACCTTGTTCAATAGTGTATGTAAACCAATCGGCATCAAGTTTCTTGCAGGGTTAGTGGAATGCGGGGTTAATCGATCGATCTCGGTTCGGTATCTATTCCCCGTTCTATAAATTAATTCGCGAGATTTTGAGATCTCGGAAGAGCTTTTCCGGTAACAGCCACGTCACCGAGGAAGACCTTGCA
The DNA here is from genome assembly GCA_036971675.1 of Orbilia ellipsospora. Lineage (NCBI taxonomy): Eukaryota > Fungi > Ascomycota > Orbiliomycetes > Orbiliales > Orbiliaceae > Orbilia > Orbilia ellipsospora. Next base: position 1,297,437 of record JAVHJO010000005.1, read on the forward strand.
GTGCTAGTGCAATGAGATATTATCGTAGATGCAAAGCTTCAATTCGTGCCGCGGGATCCGGACTAAATTGGGATTGGAAGGTTGAATGAAGTCTGACAAAAGCGCAGATGGGACACAAGCAACATGCAATTACACCGAAAGAGTCTCCGTTTATTCTATTGCAATTGGTCGATTGGGTCATAATCTTGATCGATAGGCTACAAGCAAGGGAAATATTCTGGTAGAGTGTGGTCGAATTTGCGAAGCTCTTGGTGTGTTATTTTTCTCGAAATGATCGATCGATGTAAGGTTTGTAGCAGCTGCCCTGTCGGATGCTGCAGAATCCTAAATTTTATATTCTGGGAGATTTACTACATGGCCCACATGGAACTACGTATGGGGTGATATTTGGACCTATGCTATATTTTAATTTCCTTCCTGTGATCCCGCCGTGATGATACTGGGATGAAAAGTCATAGTAGTAAGGATAATCCCTTCGTAAGGAAGAATAAATATATCCATGATATTCCACCACATCAAGCTCAGCACTGGCAATATATTTCATGTTGGGCTGATTTGGGGATCCAATATCTAAATTCGATTTCAACCTCCCGCGTGTAATCCAGTATGTGAAATACATAGCAGCTAAAACCACTGGAACACCGACGCCGACACCGACACCAGCTGCTGCTGCCCCGGTTGATAAACCTTACGTCTCGTTTTGACCGTCATCGCTAGAATTACTCGAGTTATTTGATGTTTGGGTCGACATAGTTATAGATGGAGCGCTTGAACCTGGACGCATGCCAAAGTCACAATGGTAGCTTTATTTCTGTATTTACCTGTGTAAACGTGAACGAAAGAATTTTGGTGGCAGAGACGGTGCCTGAAGTGGATCCTTTAGAGTAGGAGTAAAAAGACTATTCATTCAAGAGTGAATATTTATTAGGTTTTTTAACAATTTTATATACGCAAACACAATATTATGTATCTACGACAAGAATATATTCGAAGCATTGAGTACTCATACGTACGTCGGACAGCACGGCCAAGCGATTTGGGACCCGGAATGAATGCTATATGAATAGTTTAAGTACTTGATCCGGTCACCAAGACCGACAGAAGCTTTTTATATCTAGGTGGACAGTCAGATCCTTGCTAATGTAGTAATTATTGGCCGTTGATACCATGTTTGGAGGACAATATGAGGCGTCTCCGGAAGTGTAACACCCTGCCTGGAAATTTGCGATGATATAAACGCTATTCGGGTCCGTGGTGTCACCGAGATCATCGGTATACGAGGTTGAGGAAGCACAGCTCGATGGTGGGTCGAAGTTTGTTATGGCCCCTCTTAACTCATATGTTGTGATGTCTGTGCCGCTGCTGTAGGTTGTAACATGAGACGCGACGAGAGAAATGAACCATGAGAGCAATAGAATCGCGATTTCTATCTCGCGATAGTTGAAAGGTATGGCTTATTTGAGAGAACTAGTTCTTAGTGAATATCCACCACTGCTCGTACGCCCTCAATTGTAGCACCTCGTACGGTCGTAAGTTGAATACTAAAACTCGTGCAAATTTTTTGATAGCCTTACGCCAGAGCGAATGGGAGGTAAACTAAAATCTCGATTTGATAGATTGGCTAGTACTGACTCGAGCTGGAGCGCTTCGAGGGCTTCTTAGCATGCATTGCGATCATCGCCAGCGAGCACAGACTTATCGCATTGATAAGATTGTGGACTGTGACTTCACGATAAAAGCAATTGGATGACTTGAATGTATGTATTTTTCCTCTATTTTAGAAAGTAAGAGAGATCTTAAAAGGAAACAAAACAGGACTTAAATATCCAATTGATAGAATAAACCGTATCCAAACTACTTAGCAGGATAGACTAAGCCGAGGCATTTCTCAGCCCGGCGTCGCGGGCTTCATCCTCGAGGTATCGTCATATATTAATAAAACCTGTACTGATGAAACCCTTTTTGAGGAACTTTTAACCCTAGTCTTCCTAGAGCCAAGGGAGTTGTTGGTTTTAAGTTGCACAAACTACCAAGGCCTCAGCACTAGTGCGACGGCGCTAGAGGATATTCAGCCAGTGCCAGGCTATACACTTAAGGAGACTAGATTTAGTTCACTCATTCTGTATCGGGGTTTGCCTAGGTTTAACTCGCTGGTAGGTTCGAAAATAAATTCATATGCTAGTTCTTACCTCGAAAGCCGAGAAACGTCAGGCTAATCGTACCGTTAGCTATTCTCATTTTTGTTCACAATATTTCAACAATTGTTCTCCCACATCGGCCGTTTCCCGAGACGTAATGGCCTAAACAAACGACCATGCTAAAGCTTCTACCCCGATGTTCGGACGAGTCGTTTTACTGCAGGCAATTAATCGTGCAGCGTATTTTTGCTATGCAGATGCATGTGTGTGGTGTGGTTGACCATGCGACTGGGCGGCGTTGATACCAAGAGCTCGCACTGCAGCGACATGATGCATATGCGCATTCTTAAACCTTCAACTCGCAAGCTTGGAGCTTAAAAGCTGAGGGTGTTATTCGATCGAAATTCTCGAGTATTCAAGCTTGAAAGATTATGGAATAATTGGACAGAGATTCCGTTTCAAGTAAAGGAATTCGAATACTGTGTTATTATTTAAGCACTAATTCACAGCTGCACAGGATAACATTCTTGCTCGTGCAGATCGATGCAGATGCAAGGCGACCAGGAAGCTCGAATTGGCGACATCAAATAAGATTTTCAAGGGCGAGATTTTAGTGGATATTTCGTTGTGGAAAAGCAGAGCTAGAGGCCGAGATTGTCGTTGAGGTTGAAGGACGCGTCGGCTCTCCAGTCTGAAGGTATTATATTTGACGTGACTAGGAAAAGGTTATCGAGTTACCCCTCCAGTTGCAGGCTCCACATTTTCTGTGAATCTTATTTATTGCATAAGAGCATTCTTTGAAAGCAAAAGGGCGTCAAAACTAGGCATGTCTTTCCTTTCACTCTTTCTGTCCTTCCTTCCTTTCTTTTTTTTGATCTTGATTCAGATATGAGCTCTGCGGGGAAGATTGTCATGGCCAGGTTGAGAAAGAGGTATTAGGCTTACCCGCTCTGTTCCCCGATAATATCTGTTATATCACGAGAATGGTAATATTTTCACTCCAAACGACTCCGAGGGGAAACATAACATCGAAGCGAAGAGGTAAAAGGGGAGCAAAGGCCGAGATTTAGTTTTCGGCCGTGGGGTGAACATCGTGATTCGCCGTACATTGCCCTCTCTGGCGGCCCATCGTGAGGCGAAACCCAAACCAAAGGCAAGACGCCCCAAAGCACTAAAGCCCGAGGTATGGAACTCTTCATTTTTCTTCCTGCAGCTTGCAGGTTTTCCATGCAGGTCAATAGACTGCAGTACTGGGATCTGGCGAATTTCTGCATGGTGTGTTCATCATTCGTGGTCCCACCAACATTTTTCTTTTTTTGCCGTTGGAGGTTTTACGTTTGACTGGTTGGAGCGTGGGGAGCTTTGCACTGGAGCTTCAACAAAAAGTGGGTCCGACGCCGATGCATGAGGAAAAAGGATTTGTCCGGACCCCATTGGAAAAACAAAATAGTCAAGGGATGGAGGTCAAAGCTTCCTTTGTAATTGGGGCAAGCGATGAGGAGAAAGCAGACGTTGATGCAGCAATGAATCGTGATTTCTATAAATGCGGGCTTTCTTGCCAGTGCTATACCGACGTTGTGCAACTCGCAACGCCAACGTTCAACTACTTCAACGTCATAACTCCCAGTCCTGTTCCGTCGCGTCCCTTGCAATTGCGACTTGCTGTGACTTGTAACGTTTACAGGTCGCTTAGAAGATAGTCCGGCACTGATAAACTAGCGAGAAGGGAAGCCACTCTTACGACGGGGGTAGCTTGCAAGCTTGCGTTCCGTACAGACAAGGTAGGAAAGGTCCACCCGATGCATCCCCAGCTTTTTTGGTGCCTTCTCCTTTTTTTAATTAAGTCAACGCCCGGGCGCCAAAGGGCTAGCTAAGCTTGCTAGTTGACTAGCCTAAGTTTTGCTAGCTTGTCGGCGTTCGTTGACAGCACTGCTAGCTCAACAGGATCAGGATGATATCAATTCCATCATACCATGTCTTGTCCTCCATGTTTACCCCGCTGCAAACAAAGGCATTATCATTCTTTTGCTTTGCTTGCCTTTGAGAATGCTTCGCGATCATAGCCAGAATTAGCTAGCAAGCACTAGCGTGACATGCTACCTAGGCGATTGGCCGTCGAAGAAGAGCTTGGAAGAAGCTCAAAATCAAAGTTCGCTCAGTCCGTTGCCGTCGATCAACGTCATGCACCGTACGATCCTTCTATTTCTTCGAGGCAAATTCGCAAAAGTGATGAGAAGGAAGAGGGATTACACGTTGAACGACACGCGATTGTCGAGGTTCGATGCTGATTAACCTCTGCCCCAATCGGAGCTTCACCGGGTGCAAGCTCGCTTTCGTGGATCTCAACAAGTTTCCCGCCAATTTTGGCTCCTTTCGTGGAGGGGACGGCATATGCAAAGACAGCTGGACTGGGGCAGTTGAAGGTGGCCTGGGAAGTGTGCGAGCTGCAGAAGTAGAGTGATAGTGAATTGTCATCGACTCCTCTTCTAGCTCCACCACCGCAGCAACCTTCTGGCCATACTCCGTCATTGTCTATAAATCGCATCCACCACCCTTTCTGATTCCTCCCTTTTGATCTGACCCTCCCCATTTCACCTTCAAAGAGCTTTCTACTTATCAATTGGCTGTATCATCACCAATTGGCTTTTGCTATCTGACCAAGACAGGTATTTTCACCATCAATTAACCCTTCATGATTTGCCATAGCAAAGCTTTTGCTGTTTTACTATTCCTATGAGGCTGGTGTTTGCTTCAAACAGTTACTCTCTTGCTGTTTGACGACCAACTGACCAAGCAGCGGAGTAAAGAGGGCCACGTCAATTCCTGTCATATTGAATTACGTTACCTAGCATTACTAGTGCTTCTGGAAGAGTGGTTTTTGTACTTTTGCCCCTCTCCATGGTATTATTCCCTGCCTCAGATCATTGTCAGTGCAGAGTGGGTCTGGCTAGCTAGCATGCTTGCTGGATAGCTAGCTGCCCCCACCATTCCACGGCTCTTGGCCTGGTTGCCCCGCAGCCGCAGCTGGCCGGTGCAACGGCGTTTGGTTGGCTGGAAATAAAACTACCCCGTTTTATGCCACACAACACAGTCCGAGTGGAGCTTGTTGGAGATTCACTTACGTCAATGCCGTAGACCTTCAGCAATATCTCATCTTACTTTTCAATTACTTCTTTTTTGTTCTCATTTCCTTCAAGACTTGATTCAGCTCAGATTCGGACCCAAATCAACGGATATCGGAAGCTACCCGTGCGATATTTTAACAGTTGCTAATAATAAACAATTGATAAGCAGATTTGCCTGATTGTCCTCAGAACCTTAAAATCATGTCGGATCCCACTGCAACCAACCCTGCTGCCGAAGCAGCCGGTGCTGCTGCCGGAGCCGTCAGAAGAAACAGTCGCAGGGCCTCTCAGGATGACCATCACGATTTCACTTCTCGTGCCCCTGATGGTGCTGCCTACCGACGACGTACCAGCATTATGGAAGATAAGGAACGATGGGTCGGCACAGCTCTCACAGTAAGCTTCATATCTTATATACTTATAATATTTGATTACTCGGAAAGCTAACATTCATTATGTAGCCAATGTATGCTGGTGTCGCCGCCGTAGTCATCGATAATCTCCTCGAAATCGGTCTCTCCATCCATGATGGAACCTACACAACTGATTTCTCAGTTGAGACCTACGACGTCAACGCTGAGACCAAACCCGAAGATATCTCCAACATGGTTCTCAAATATGTTGTCCAACAGCTCACCACCTTCTCACGTGAGCACACTGTCAAATTTGTTGGTGCCGGTATCACTGAGGGTGCCGAATATCACTGCCCAACAATCTGCCAGACTCTCTGGAAAGAACTGGACATGGTTCCAATCACCTTCCATGTTCACATCACCCTTGACCCAGACCATGCTTCTGCCAACTCTACTTATTCTCCACCACACAAGGATACCGAGATCAGAAGTGTTGACGAACAGGCCGATTCCGCTGTTCGTAAGGCATTGATGTATTTCGGTCCAAACCACAATCCACGCCTCACAATTGGTTTCCGCAATCAAGTCGAAGTCGACGGTGATGGCAAGATCCACCTTGTCAACTTGGAGCAGCTCAAGGGTACCGTCAACAAGGACACCACCTGGAAATGTGTTGAGAAATATACCCAGGAAATTAAAGACAAGAAGATCAAGATTGCATTCTTCAACTCAACTCCTCAAGGTGGTGGTGTCGCTCTCATGAGACACGCCATGATGAGATTCTACAAACTCCTCGGTATCGACGTTAGATGGTACGTTCCAAAGCCGAACCCAGCTGTCTTCCGTATCACCAAGAACAACCACAACATTCTCCAAGGTGTCAATGACCCATCTGTTGGATTTACCGCCGACCATCAAGCTCAAATGGACCAATGGATCACATACAACGCTGAAAGATACTGGCTCAAGGAAGGCGGTCCTCTCAGCAAAACTGGTGCCGATGTCATCATCATCGATGACCCGCAGATGCCAGGCCTCATTCCACTCATCAAGAAGGTTCGTCCAGACGTTCCAGTCATCTACCGTTCTCACATTGAGATCCGTGGTGATTTGGTCTTGAACCCCAACACTGCTCAAAACGACGTCTGGAACTACCTATGGGATCGCATCCAGCACGCCGATGTCTTCCTCTCTCACCCTGTCAACAAGTTCGTCCCCGGCAACGTTCCAGCTGAAAGAGTTGGTCTCATGGGTGCCGCCACCGATTGGTTAGACGGTTTGAGCAAGAACCTCCGCGACTGGGATCTCCGATACTACTTCCACAACTTCCGAACCCTCTGCAGTGAGAACAGAATGTACAAGCTGCAATACCCAGCCCGTAACTACATTGTTCAAGTTGCTCGATTCGATCCATCGAAAGGTATCCCGACTGTCATTGAGAGCTACGTCAAGCTTCGCAAGAAGATGGACAACATTCTCCCAATCAGCAAGATCCCACAATTGTTGATGTAAGATATTCTAAAAATGATACCCATAACTATAATGCTAACAGTACTTTCCAGCTGCGGTCACGGAGCCATCGACGATCCAGATGCATCCATCATCTACGATCAAGTCCTCAACATTCTCGAACAGCCTGAGAACCAACCGTACGTCACTGACATTATCGTCATGCGTATCCCACCTTCCGATCAGCGTGAGTTTCTCATCAACCTATTAAGTCCTTCTCTATCAAAAATATTGACTAATATTTTTTAAAAATAGTTCTCAACGCTCTCCTCTCTTGTGCCAAGGTCGCCCTCCAACTCTCCACCCGTGAAGGTTTCGAAGTCAAGGTCTCAGAGTGTCTGCACAAGGGTATCCCCATCATCGCCAGCAAAGCCGGCGGTATCCCACTACAAGTCCAGCACGAGAAGTCCGGCTTCTTGGTTGAGCCCGGTGATTCTGACGCCGTCGCGCGTCACTTGTTCGATCTCTGGCGTGACAAGGATCTCTATGAGCGCATGTCCAAGTTTGCTAGAGAGAACGTGTCGGATGAAGTTGGCACTGTCGGTAACTCTTTGGCGTTCATGTACCTTGCTGCCAAGATGGGTAAGGGCGGTGCTGTCTTGAAGCCCAACGGCAAGTTTATCAATGATATGTTGAGAGAGGACTGCGGTATTCCATACCAGGAGGGAGAACCGAGAATACCGAGAGGAAATATTTCTGTCATTGGCGGCGCAAAGACGACCTAGACGGGGGCAAAAAATATAATCATCTATAGTAAAATTTTAAAAAGCATGTTCCAGTTTTTGACATTTTGGAGAAAAATCTCGAGTCATGGTCATGTTTTCTGTCACATAGTGTTAGAAGTCAAGATTATAGAGTCTTGTAACGGATTAAATTAAAAAATTAAATAAATTTTCCAAAAGTAATAAACATCTTTCGCTCTGAACCTAGTCAACAGTTATGCAAGGTCATTTATTGCGACAGTCGCAGAACAGGATTAGACCAGGTGTTTAGCTTACCCTTATTTTTCACCTATATCGGCTTTGTACTCTCAATTACTGCGAGACCACTCTCAATGCTGTGGATACGCTAGGCTTAAAATCATTTGTCGCGACGTATTGTAGAGGCTAGAAGGCGTCGCGTTCTCGAGTGAATCACGTTGAGTCCTCGCGTAATCACACCGCCCCTAGCCACTGATCAAGCCATAGGAAGTGGCAAACCTCAAACTCGCTGGGCAAGGAACTAGTATATGAGGAACTAGAACGTATAACATCTAGAAACTCATAAATGGGGCAAGCTTCAAAATCAAATATCGAGGCCCTTTGCTTTTGTTTCTGTATGACAGTGGATTCGGTAAGCCAGGAGAGAATTTGTGTTAAGTGTTCGAAGCTGTCAACACAAGTTCTCCCAATGCGCTATGCCAAGGTTGTCGCGACGATTGCTCATCCACCTTATGCACCAAGTCACATCACCGTCCCCAGATACCTGCACCCGGTATAAACAAAAAGGTTACCGGAAATGAATGCAAATAAAGTCGCAGGCGACTTTCCAATCTCGAGGCGTCACTCGTCGATATGCTTTTTTGCCACAATCTCACGTCTTTCAGAGAGGAACCTAAATCATCACAAGCGCCATTATACTTGAGCTTTGACTACAGCTGAGCAAAATGGAGCCGGCGCGCATCAAACTTCTCTCCGATTCAGTCATCTCGCAGCTTAGGAGTACGGTAACGCTCACGAGTCTTGCTGGAGCGGTGCAGGAGCTGCTAATGAACAGTATGTCATCGGACTCAATATTAACGCGAGGCGATAAGAGCTAACGAACCCCGGATTGAAGGTCTCGATGCAAACGCTACAATTGTAGAGATTAGCATTAATGTTCAAAAAAACTCGTTGGTCATAGAAGACAACGGAGATGGCATTGTTCCTGCAGATATGCAATTGTTGGGGAGTAGATATTGTAGGTTAAACTCAATCCTTTACCAGCGAGCCCCTTTGAAACCTTAGAGATAGAGAACACGAATTCTAATCAATTTATAACTTATAGATACCTCGAAATCCGCATACTCCCCAACTCCTCAATTCGGATACCGTGGAGAATTTCTATCATCCCTCGCTAGCTCGTCGCTGCTCACGGTATGGTCCAGGAGTAAGGACTACCGCTCTACCCACACAGTCCGGTATCATTATGGCTCGCGCTTGATGTGCGCATTGGTGGAAAGCTACATGTTCATGCTACCACGCGGTGGCACGAAAGTCATGGTCGATAGATTGTTTGGAAATTATCCGGTCAGGATGGTGGCGAGAGAAAACATGACTCCCGCTGAAGTATCCAAAGAATGGAGAGATGTCAAGCGAAAGATTGTTGAAGCGATATTACTAGTTGAACGACCTATTAAAATCGTGGTTAGAGATGAAAATAGGGCGGTGAAAGTTGCTTTTCGCGGTCTAACACAAGCAGAGAATTCACAGGAAATGTGGAAGAAGGTATTGGAGGAAGCCGGGCATGCAAAGATACCATGGGAGAGAGCGGCTGCGAGTTGGAGCGGTTTTGATATGCAAGGGATGGTCGGCTTACGACCCGTGACTGATACAGAGGGCCAGTTTATCTTTATGAATGGATTCCCGATATCGAAGAATAGCAATTCGGCGTTATATTCGACTATCAATAGGCGGTTCGCTGCGTCTTCATTCGCAATGACAGCGGAGAGGGAGGTTACGGAGGAAGAGAAGCGGCACGGTGTCGGCAGAGGGGTGGAAAAACACCCCTCGTTTGTGATATTTGTAACTGCTAATGGAGGGCGTGTGGCGAACGCAGAGGGGCTGGAATTGTATGGCGCGAATGGGATCGTGACGGACGTTTCGAGGTTGCTGGAGATCATGGTCGATGAGTTTCTAAAGGTTGGAGGTTGGAAGAAAGCGACGACGAAAAGAACCGCAGAAGAGGATGCAGACGCTTCTAGTCGTCACACCAAGAAAGTGGGTTGGAGAAACAGAGCGGATATCGCATTCGACCCAGACCCGGAGATGTTTTCCAATGGTAAATCCTCGGTAGGATGCACGACTCCTAGATCTGGGGCCGTTCTCCGGGATATTAGCGCCACAGCCTCGAATAGGTGCAGCACAGAAATACAAAATACGCCTGCAATAGCTCCGACGCGGCTCACTCTGCTCCCGAAGGATAGGCTGGCCTCTCTAGTGACCTCGACGGACTGGGCGAAGGATGTTGTTTCTGTATGTTTTCAACGCCACTACCTACTATCTTCCGAGCTGTATTGATTCAAATATCTAGAAATTTCAAAATCCAGTTTTCAAGAGACCTGAAGCTAGGATCCCGCAAACCACATTGTCAGAGAACACTATTCCGGATACCAACGAAAGACTAGCAAAAATACCCAAAGGCGCTCTCAAGACGGCACATGTTATAGCTCAAGTCGACGAAAAGTACATCTTGATCGTATTACAATCTCCACACTTGGTAGTCATGGTTGATCAACACGCTGCGGATGAAAGAGTTAGGGTGGAGAGATTATGGCGGACGTATGGATGTTCTCCTAAACCGCTTCCGAAACCCGTGAGCTTTGTAGTTGCGCCGGACGAGTATCAAATATTGGAACTCTACATGCCTCATATGCGGGAATGGGGGTTCGAGTTCCAAATGACAATTCTAAGAGGTGGAGCAGGTGGGTACAGAGTTGATGTTTCTGGTGTCCAAGAGCTCGTTGCCGACCGTTATTTCAGCGAGCCCACATTGGTAGTTAAGCTTCTGCGCACCTGGATCGCAGAATTGAAAGAGAGTGGGAGGTTAGAGAGATTCCCAAGGAGCGGAGATTGGACGAAGAGAATGATTAGAGCGACTAAAGTTCTAGTCGAAGTCTTTAATAGTCGGGCTTGTCGAAGTATGCTTTCCCTTCACCCATTTACTTGAGTGTTCGTTGGAAAGGCGTTAACTATGGGATTCTAGGTGCTTGCATGTTCAACGATGAATTAACCCTGATTGAGTGCGAGCATCTCATTGAACAGCTTGCGAATTGTGATTTTCCGTTTCAGTGTGCACACGGAAGACCCAGTATGGTTCCTTTGGTAGATATAATGCCTGGAGGGGTACAGAAAAACTTTGACTTGGATCAAGGAAGCGCAATTTTCGCAAAGCCGGTGGACCTTTAGTTTTATCGTAGCCTATCCATTTGCGCGCCCGATTGATATCCTCATCTTGAGTTTTGATATTCTGTTCATTTTAGATTATCTATTTTAGATGTCGGCAAAGCACGGCAGGATACCCAAAATAGATACCTAGGAGGTTGAGTTCATAGGGACTTCTTTATAGACAAAATTTACATTCATCAAGAAGCAATTCGCTTTGAAATTTAGATATATCACACACCAAAGCGTTCAGAATAATCTGCTCGAACATTGAAACAGATAGAGAAATCAACGGAAGGATACTTTGAATATTCAAAGAGTCCTAAAAGTCGGTAACCCCTGCCACTATTAGGAATAGTGGATCCGGATCCTTCACAGTATACTAGCATGACATCGGTTTTAAAATCGGCATTGTTCTTATGTCGGTTTCGTCCGAGTTCGCCACATCTTGGTATAAAATGTGATCGGTATTTCCTATGTGAAGTGGAGAACGATCAAAATCATACTTTCGAATCAATTGACAAATTTCTCAGCGGTGTTTATGAAGTCCCAGCAATCTTATTTTCAAGTCAAAGATTTCCTTGAGCGTACAACTTAGTCCTAAGCTTGGTACACACAATCGATTCATCTGCATCGCAGAAATCTAGATCGCGATCGGTCCTGTTGGAAAATTTCCGTCAACACAGAAATCTCATAGGCAAGAATGCCACCAGCAGCCCTGGATGACCCAAGCGCACCTCGCAAATATTTGGTCGGTCCAACGAGGGTAAACTATCAGCCAGAAAAGATTCTACCAATCTTAAGAACCTTGAAAGATGGTACCCGAATTTTAATGACCCCTTTCATCAACGGCTACCACGCCGAGCCGCCCCGATCGATGGTGGAGATCTTGTGTGATGAATTGAACGGAGAAATCGAGCGCGGGGATACATATCCCATGGAGGAATTCATGGAAGTAGATACATTTTATAACTATTGGTTTGGGAGTTTCGCGGCGGTTCTAACGAGGGAGGAGGATGGTGCGGTTTTGGGAAGTTTCCACGTAAAGCCGAATTATCCTGGTATGTAAATTTCGAGTGATGATTCTATGATTACTGTGTTAAGAGCGAAATTTTTATTATAGACGGAAGATTTATGGTTAGCTAACCAACGGTTGTCTAGGGAGATGTTCTCATGTTTGTAACGGCGCGTTTTTAACGGTAAAATCTGCGAGGGGGAAAGGCGCTGGGGGAGTCCTCGCGGAAACGTTTTTGGTCTACGCACCGTTGCTTGTAAGTCTTCTGTTAAAAATACATGCGTATCTCGGGGAAACATTGCGAGCTAAATGTTAATTCTTTTAGGGATATAAATCAAGTATATTTAATCTTGTATTTGAAAGCAATGTCGCGAGTTGTAAACTTTGGGATCGGCTTGGGTTCACGCGGTCGGGACGTGTAAAGGATGCTGGAAGGTTAAAAGTTGGCGATGGTGAACGATATACTGACGCCATTGTTTTCCAGAAAGTTTTCGATATGCCGGCGGAGATTAAGAGTGTATAGACGAGTGGCGAACGACTTGTATTCGTAGATGGATATATCGATAGGTATCCCGGATTCGTAAGTCGTAGGTAGAATGTAGTCTTATCGATGATAAAATAATTTTAGAGTACGAAGTCGTGACTTTCATGAGAACTATAGATACTGCAATATCCAGATGCTGTGAAAAGTCATCTACCCGCTAGGCTAACAAATCCCGAGTTAAGTTTCTGTAAATGATATGTAGAGTTGAATTGATGAAGCCCGAAAGTTTGATGCTACAAGATGCCAGTAGGTTTTGAAGTTATGCGTAACCTGTAAGACAATATCCGAATATGACCAAATGGATCGTAGATAGATCGCGTATCGTGTCGAAATGCATTGGAATAACCTAGGTTTCTTTAAGGGGTCGTGTCGAAAACCTTGAAATGGTCGTGCTGGGATAGGGGCTGGTGTGTTTATGCTTTCTAAACGAATACACGACAATGTAGCGCATATAGAACCAGGAAATTTTGAAAGTTTGTGGCCTTGGGATAAAACCAGTAGGTTACATTCAGGCCAAAACCTCTCAGCAACTTCTTGCCCCAGTCTCACTAGCTTGAGGCAAGTAAGCATGGTGTCAAAGATGTTGGTTCCACATTTTCATTAGTTTCTATCCGGCTTCGTCGATGCATCAACTCGCTAATGAACAAATGGAAAGAGTTATCACGGTCTCTCAACATCGTCAATCTGAGAATCCGCCATCCGGAAATCCGGTAGCCTAATATTTCCCGATCTAGATTGACTTTTAAGCCACCGGTTAGAGGTCTCGGGGTGGCTACTCATCCAGGTTTAACCCCTCGATCTTGTCATGAAAGTATGTTTCTGGAGTCGAACCCAAGCCTTCGACGACGGGATCGCACGGATATCTAGAACTTTCTTTTCCTCCACGATTTGCAAAATCCCTCAATCACCTAGCCCTCATCAATATGATGAAAAGAGGGGTCAGCAGCACAACATTTCCGCAAATGCTGCATCTTTATCGTGGTCTGTTCGTATTGGACTTCCTCTTTCTGTATAAATCTGCGGGTATATGCATGAGATTGAGGGCTCAAAACGATAAGCCTCCTTCCTGTGATCTACGTGTGATCAATAATGAGAATGCGGTGCCGCCCCTCGGAAATGTAGAATACCAAAAGTTCTCTTTTTGAAATTTTTGTTATGGGATCTTCCGAAAGAAAATTCTGAAAGTATCTGCGTAGGCCGTGAGCCGATATTTGTTGCCCCGCGAGCCGAAATAGTGGCATTAGCGGAAGGAGTGTTCCCCACTGAGCTGTTTCATCATATTCATTTTCCCATGGAAGATTTTCGGTGGCAGAAGCCAAGTAGCTGTACCTGTACCTGGATGCTTCATACAGACCTCATATGATAGATTATAGTTCATTATTGAAAATTAGAGGAGCCTATTATTGCATCAACTGATAACTTTGTAAATTCAATACGTGTACCCTGATTGTATCAGGTTAATATGTCGGATTAAAAAGCATCAAAGATATCCTAGAATGAAAACAAAAACGTGAAAAGTCGTTGCAATAGTAGTACTGTCTTAAGGTGTCGAGCTAGATAGTTTTCCTTGGTGGCTAAGAGTAAGTAACCAAAGGTCGTCCATCGAATTGCTACCTATATTTCGGAAATGGTTGTACTATTCGTATTTGCATTTTTGTCGGTATATTCTCTAATAATGAATATTTACTTTGAATCCCTCCTTTTGCTGCCCAAAGTCTTTGTTATACAAGGAAAAATTACAACAGTTTGCGGAGGGTAATTCCAACCAATGTTAAACGATTCCTCACCCCCAATTTTGAAACCAGAAATGACCCCGGTTTGTTGACCACTCAGAATGTAGATTGACTTGCGATAAAGCCCTGCAACTTTTATCTCACTAAGAAATCGATTCTAGGTTTTCAAATCTGGAAATATACGAAAAATACAAAAGTACCTAGATTATTGCTACAGTCACAAAGAATACGATTTTTATCAGTTTACTCATCAGATAATATACGAGCATGTCTACCCAAGTAGCTAGAGAGAAAGAAAAATAATGATAATAAATAATCCAAAAAAAATACATCAACATAGAAGAATAGAAAGATTCGTAGATTTTTGAAGGGGAGTCCAGAGAGGCGTCGGGATAAAGGAAAAAAGATAATATATAATACGTGCCAAAATGCAACAGGTTCAACACGAGATTTTGTCTATTGCTCCTGACGTTGAAATGTAAACCACGGGGTCATTCGAGACTCATCATGTTCTGGTAAAATTCTGTTAAACCTCCGAAGACGGGATCGATCTCTCCAAAGAGATCCGTAGTCGGTGCCTTACCTTTCCCTGGGTTCTCCAGCCCCTCGGGCTCTGCGCTTGTAGCTCTCGAATCCAACAATTCATCCTTAAATTTCCTTAGAGCGGGTGCTCTCAGACTTGCTGCCGGAACAGGTATCCTGCTGATCCTATTTTCGAAGTTGGCTCTGGACGGTTCGAGAGCTCTGAAGATCTCCATCGCATTGTCAGGGAGTGTGATTCCTTCCCTTTTCGCCACGGAGCCGACGGTATACAATTGAAACCCTGACATTTCCCTCCTCTTTGCCAACCTGTATAGAGTTTTTACATGCTCTAGAAAGATTTCTTCGTAGTCTTTAAAATCGAGAAAATATAACGTGTATAACGACGACTGGTAAGCGTTGTAAGTGAGGAGCAGTGTGGCTTTGGTGCCATATAGTTGGTAGTACGTTTTTTGGAGCCTCGCTCCTGTTGTGGCAGAATGCAAAGCGGCAGTGATCATTCGAGAATTCTCCGGGCTACTTTGGGCGGAATTTGAGATGCTCCCTCGGAACAGATGTACCTCGATCGCATGGTACCAGATTCTGCATAAAAGTCAGTTACTCAGGCGATTTTATAGATCGAAGAAATCACCAGGAATTACCGTAGAGTGAAATCAGGTCCAATGCTCGCTCCTGTAATTTTCATGGAGTTCATGTAATCGTCATGCCATTTTTGAAACTTGCTGTGCAAAGCAAGTATACCTCTCGGTTCTGGCTTGGTAGCATTTTTGGAATAGAGATACATGGTCATCTCTTGGACAATTAATGCAAGGTCAACAGTGTAACGAGTAAGCTCAATCCGTCGCAAAGGTCGTGATCTCATTAATTGTGGGTACGGCTGCCAAGTGTCATTGAGGTCTACCTGCTCCGGAATATTTGGTCGTGGAATATGTGGCGGAGGTAATGCAAAGGGTTCCCTAAGTACTAGAGCGGCGAAACTAATATCAGCCCAGAAAAAATTAGTTGCTACGAAATTAAAGAAATATATAGTTGCATGCGAATTATCTAAACAGAATCAATGCTGAGCCAGGCGATACTTAGAGAATTCCATACCATCTTGCAACCCATAATTTCCAACACGGCCACGATAATTCCAAGGTTCCAGCAGTATCGTCGCTTACTAGATCGTTGGCTAAAAGTTCGTGGTACATATCCATAGCCTTTCCAAAGTAATTTAAGCCGACTCCATCGTTGGCTCGGTGAGCCTCAAAGTAATGCATGGTGACCAAGGCTTGCATATTGGTGATAGAGGTGGTTTTAACACCGCGTGCCATGAGTTTCTCGGCTTCTTTGAAAAAGTGGCCTCCGTAGGTTTTAACGTCTTGATCATTTTCAAAAGACTCTTCGCGATCGGAAAAAAGCTAACCGGGTTATTTGTTAAATTTATAGATGCAATAAATGAGCTTGGACGGAAAACTAACACAGGCGGCTGCTAGCATGGCATTGACGAGCAATGGTGAGCAGTACGATGCAGTTTCTGGATCTCCAGCTCTCATATCGGCGAGAAATAAATCTTTTTCGACTAGATCGTAGACTGGCGCTTCCCAAGTGAAATAAAGTTGAATTAAGTGTGAAACGAACTCATCATTGGTAGTCACAGTAGTCCAGGGCTGTGATGGAACGTAAGGTATCGAGATTTGTACGAGATTTCCGATATCCATGGCATCAGACGGTTCGCTACGAAGACTTATTTATTCCTACAGTTAGCTGAATTCAACGCTGATGCGTAGCACCGTAGAATATATTTTAAGAAACGAGAAAGCATCTCTTATGATGAGTTGATCTCGTTCAAGGCTAACATACCGATGAAATATCTGCGTAGTTGGAGACTCTGACTCTGCTTCGTTTTGTTCGTAGTCCTCATCCATGGGAAGGGATTCCGAAGACCCTGCGAAGTAGCCATATTGACTGGTTTCGAGTTTTTCTTGAATATATTGTGAAATCTGCTCGATCGTGGCGTCGCCTCGGATGTATTCTAAAAGTTTTGGAAGCTCTTCCTTTGTGCAGTATTTTGTAGCGTTGAATATTCTAGTCAGAAGTTCATGTTCGCGGTTCTTTTGCTCACGGTCTACGGGCCCATGTTGTCGTTTTCTTTTATCAAGGAAAGGAAAGTATACGCATTCGCTGTTGGGTCTAACGGAGCAGGCGGTGCACTTCGGTTTATTATTATCGCACTGGAGATGATAGAAAGTTTCGTGTCAATGGTGTCTCTGGGTTAACCAGTCGAGTAGGCATTACTGGAACCGCACTGCATAGTTTTGTTTATGAGATCGAAGTGGGTAATGGGGAACATTTGCATTGAAAAGGATGAATTGCTAAGATGAAGTGGAAATAGGGTCGGAAACATCACTATACCTTCGTCTTACGGGCTTTGCATGCTGTGCAAGCATTCGAAATTCTGGTTTTCGTCTTCTTGATGGTCTTTTGCGGAACATGTTGAAGGACAGAAGGGCGAGGAGCCAACCGTGGTGGGCTTTTTGTCTGCCCGCGTTCGCTCATTTTCCCCCCGAGTGCGCCCTCGGGTCCTGCTGGTTACTTCCCACTCTGCTTTTCTCTGTTTTGCCACACCCTGAGATACCAGTGTTATTATAAGATTGGTTGATATATAAATGTGATAATTAATCCTTCCCTGGGGTAACCTATCCTCAAACTAATACGATTAGACATCAGATCAGCCAACGCTTCACACAGGCTCTACGGAGCAGTGCTAAACCAGATATATAATTCTATGAGAGCGCTGACAGTCACAAAGTCATTTGGGTGATAAGAGCTCCACCAGATGCGGGGGATGAAAGCGACCGAGGATTGGGCTTGGGTCCTGCCCGCCAGGATGTTTATGCAAGCCCGTAAAATCTTTCGTTCAGCTACTTTAAATATGGATTGATGGTTCCAACTCTTTCACCCAAAAGACCCTGACCAACGACGCTGAAAATGACTCGGCACTGACCACCTTGGCTCTGTGCGGGTGGTTTTGGCTTGCTTTCCACGGAATGCCCCGAACAAAACTGGAGCTTTGGATTGTGAAATGTTTTCCCAGATTCCAGCGAGCCCCTGAAGAAGATGTGCTGGGGACGTCGGAAAGGTCCGTTAACCGGTAGCCCCGTCAACGGTGCTCGCGTGTTAATCCTGGAAAGAAATCAAACAACTGGGGCTCCAGCTGTGATTTGTGACTATTCAGATTACTTTCCAATTTGGTTTTTACTAACCCAAAAGTTCCGTCTTCCGTCCTCGCGAAGATGGAAAAGCTTTCCCAAAATTCGCATTAGTGATGTATCCGGTGGGTGCGATAACAAAGTTGGAGGGACGGAATGGGTCTTACATGAAATAACTGGTAATATACTCAGCTGCGGATAGTCGGAGAGGGATGAATGCAGTATTTGTTGTAAATGGGATTCCTCAGTAGACAAATTCCTACTCAAGGTATATATACGCTGTATGCATATGCGGGATGATGCATCCAAGAGTTTCGCCTATATATATGCTTAAGTGTGGAGACCGAAAGTTGGAAACTTTGGCTCGAGTGCATGCAAAAAATAAAATTTTGTTGACCTTGATTTTTAACAAAAGCAGGATAAAAAGGCAGCAATAGATGAAGCATATATATACGCCCCGGTACTTGGATAATTTAGTCGTTTTAATTTTTAATTTTTTTTGACAAAGCAGTGTATACGTATACGTATATCATGAACGTTTATTGGAGCGGCGTTAATACCAACGATACGAGTAAGCAATCACATCCGAGAATCTACCCAGTATCGTGTAACCAGAAAATGATTTGATAGAAATGAAGTAATGACAGTTGCCACTGAGTAAGAATTCGGGTTACCGGCCAGTTTGAGGTATGGATGTGGTTCTTCATCGAGTCAGGTTGAGATATCAAGATACATCTAGACTTCAGATGTTACGTCGATAGACAGCAAATATTACGATCCATAGGAATAGTTCGCCCTGACCTCTTACTTTGTGGTGCTTGGCGGAAACCCTCTCAATCAGCTCTGCCCCAGCTGGAGCTTAGCGGCAGCTTAACCGTTTGAGGATGATTAGCCCCACCAACGGAAATATTTTAGCCTCAAATTCGTGAGATGGTCTAGCTGTTCCAGGTGCGAATCCATTGCCTTTCACAAATAAGGACGCTGAAATACATTTAAGCTCAAAAAGTCAAAACTGATAGCGATAGCTACGTCACTGTGTGCAAGATTTTCAAGCTTCTCTTGCTGGCGAAATATCACATTCCTCACAGCGCTCGAAGCGGCGCCTTCGCGTTCGCAATTGGTATGAAGTTTGAATCTTGCCCGGAAATTCTTCTCCACCATTTCGGTCCGATTAACCTCGAGATTATTGAACTCTGCAAATATGATAGGACAGGGGAGAGAATTCCGCCGGTAAGGGAGCTAGTCTGGGGGGACATTTTGAACTTGCCTCCTGTAAGGGTCCGGGATGAGCAGGCCTCTTCGCTGGACGGAATTCAGCGCCAGCCAATAATAAGCTTGGATTGCCTCTGTGGCCCGTGCTTTCCTATTTCGGAGTGGCTAGTGACCGAGGCTGGAGAGAATCAAACACCTTGTGGTCAACATGTCAACACATCCATCGGCCCTCGCATGACTCCAACCTCACCTTCAACACAAACACACAAATCGAATCTTCGTTGCAAACAAAACCATCCCAGTCAATATATCCGATTGATCCACCACTATCGTCGAAACCACAGCCTCCTACCTTCCTTCACCCATTCTCCTTCAAATAATACGGCACAACCGTGGGTATACCAGCTCGTAATTAGTTCGTGTCAATGCTTGACTGACTTTGACTCGTTTCCGGCATAGTTAAGATACGACCGCTGCCCCTCCCCCACCTTAGTGGGTCCCCACGTTCCAGAAGAATTTCCCACAGGATACTCCTACTACGACCCTTAAGAGTACCATACGAACTGGTGAATCTCTATAATGGCTCCTACGCCAAAAACTAAGCTGGCGAAGAGGGCCACCGTCTTAGAAGAAGCTCCGGAGAAAGTCCTTCAAGCAGTAGTATGTCTTGATGACTGCACCAAGACCTTCCTACATAGCTAATCCCATTTGCAATATTTAGATTGTCGCAGACTCTTTCAATAGACGATTTCGGCCTTTGACACTCGAAACGCCTCGTGCAAGTCTCCACTTTTCTATATGCAACCGCGAGCAGCACATACTAACACTTATCCAAGTGCTTGCTCCCACTTGCCAATACACCGATTATAGAATATACCCTAGAATTTCTCGCCCTTGGAGGTGTGGAGGAGGTTTTCCTTTACTGCAGCGCCCACAGCGACAAAATTAAAAGCTATATCAAGTATGACAACCTGTAGATACCGTTTAGTAAACTTTCTGCTAACCTTGTCACCACTCGAAAGGTCCTCAAAATGGAGTCGCGCATCCTCCCCGTTCGAAATTCACGTTATCTACTCCCCTAGCATCATGTCTGTTGGAGATGTCATGCGAGAACTTGATAACTCACGCATGATCAACGACGACTTTATTCTAGTCAGTGGTGATATCGTGAGCAATATCTCATTGCAAGCAGTATTACAAGAGCACAAAGCAAGGAGGCTCGTAGACAAGAACTGTATAATGACAACGGTGCTGCGAGAGGTTTCGCCGAACCATCGATCAAGGTAAGGTTCCTAGTTGTCCTTGGTCTCCTGGGTTACAAACCACTAATATGTAATGTTTTAGGCCTCGAGGAGAGAATGCGATATTTGTGATGGACTCCAAACGAGAGCGAATTCTACATTACGAGCCATTGAAACAATCACCTCCAACAGAACGAGTCGGCGTACCCAAAGACTTAGTTAAAGCTAACCCGAAGCTATGTCTCCAAGAAAACCTCCTGGATTGTTGCATCGACATTGTTTCGTTTGAAGTTCCACCCCTATTTACCGAAAATTTCGACTGGCAGCACTCCCGAAAGGACTTTTTGCATGGTATTTTGATGGATGAGCTATACGGAAAGACTGTGTATGGCCATATCTTGAAGACGGGATACGCCGGTCGCATTCAGTCGCTTCAAACGTATAGTTCAATCTGTCGAGATGTTACCAATAGGTGGACGTATCCTTTCTGTCCTGACAGTAATTTGACGGAAGGACACACATATAAATACACTCGTGGTCACATTTATAAAGAAGCGGACGTGATACTGGCACAATCCGCTATCATCAAAGAAAATAGTATCATCGGCTCCGGAACCAAGATTGAGGAAGGAACGGTGGTGCAAAGTTCAACTATTGGACGCAATTGTTTCATTGGCAAGAACGTGACGGTTAACTCTTCCATCATCTTCGACAATGCGATTATTGGCGACAATTGCGTTCTCGGGAAATGCATCATTGCAGGCGATGCACATGTTAGTAGTGGTTCTGTTATCGAATCCGGCGCTATCATTTCCTTTGGTGTGGAGGTTGAAAAGGATTCTCGGGTGCCTAGCACCGCGAAATTCACGAAATATACTACTTCGGGAACGGAGCATGTCAAGACGAAAACCCTGAACGAATATGAGGACTCTGAAGACGACGAAGAAGAAGTGATTGAAACTTCGGTATCCGGACGTAAGTATCTTCCCATATCTTATACCCTAAAGCGGTCTAGATTCTGACACCATCTTTACAGTAAGAGCGATCAGAGCGCCTTCCGATTCGGGATCCGACATCTCTGACATTGAAGAGGAACTGGGTGCTAAAAAGAAGCACAAACGCAGCAACAGCGAGAGTGAAGTCGATTCATTTGCACGCGAGGCGTATCATTCGCTGTTGGGAGCGCTCAAGCAGAACCACTCAGTCGATATTATGATCCTCGAGCTAAATGGTTTACGCATGTCTGCCAACGCTGAATTCAATGACGTCCGCCGAGCCACAGCATCCGCTGTAATCAGCTATATTTACTCCAAAATTACGCCTGCTGACGCGGTCGACAAAATTGTTGATCCAGTTATTGAGAAGCTCCTGCCGCTTTTCAATAGGATGATTTTTGATGTTTCTGACCAGGCTGAAATTTTGGGTTTCATGCAAAAGGACTTAGCGGGGAAGGAGAAGGGTGGAGCGATTTTACAAACGGTCGGAATGAAACTTTATAATGAGGACTTGGTCGATAATGATGGTATTTTAACGTGGTGGAATGATGGAAACGGACCAAAGGGTGAGACAGAGGATATGAAGAAGGTTAGGGAGGCGACTAGTCAGTTTGTTAAATGGGTTAGAGAGCAAGATGAAGATTCTGACGAGGATGACGAGGACGAGGACGATGAGGAAGAATCTGATGAAGACGATTAGACTGGCATTTTACTTGTTCGACTCTTCTTTTCTAATATATTTTGCTTCGGATACCCTTCCCTACATTCTACATAGATATTTTTTTTTTTTTTTTTTTTTTTTTTTTTCCATATTTTATAAAAGTTTTGAGGTTCGAATTTTCATTTCACGCTCGGGAATCCAAGAGGCGTTTAACTTTTTTGGTGTACTCTAAATTCAAACATCCAACCCGTTCAATCCAAATTTGCGATTAATTTGATAGGACAGAAGCATGTAAAGTACTCTCTCTCTATGGAAGGCGAACTGGAAACGAGATCACATTTCATTGTAATTACGATGAAGTACAAAAATACATAAAACCCGCTAGCTTATATACACTTTCATTCAATCATACTAGAGATAATTGACCTTGAGGTTACCATAATAGGAATATTCAATCAATATACCGCCTTTACCTACAAACCACAGCTAACTTGAATTTATAAATACAGAATCATAATAAAAAAAACACATGACTCGAAACGTGATATACCACCCCATCAAATATTAGAAACAAAAATAATGACCCTTTGTATCGCTTGCGCTCGCAGAACGCCGCCAAAGAAAAAGAATTTAAAAACAGATTTCAAAAGCCAAACTATTTCATCTACAGTACCCTTGTTATTGACGTGTTTCCGTCGGGCGGCGTAATCGTATGGTTTATGCAATTCGGCGTTTTATACTCTGCCCAATAGCTCGTCTACTTCCTTCTGAAGTTTTGTCAAGTCCTCGAGAATATCGAAACTGGCGCTAACTCTTGGTGCTGGTTCTGGTATGCTATCCGCTGCACCTTCTGTGGTCGATTGAGAGAGTTGGCTCTTTTTTCGAGGAGGTGGTGGAGGAGCCGGAGCGGGTGCCGAGGATTTTGAAAGACTAGAGAGGGATTGTAGACGGCCGGGAGGAGCTGACATTCGTTTGCTTCCACGTCGGGTGGGAGGTGGTGTGGGCTTTTTGTTCGGCAGAGGTGATATGCTCAATGATAACGGAGGGGGAGGTTCTTGCGTTTGGTTTGTAGGTGTGGTGGATTGTGCGTTTGGGGAAGATGCTAGACGGCGGCTTGGGGGCGGTGGAGGAGGAGGAGGAGTTGGGTGACCCGGGAATTGGAGTGAAAGGGTGTTATCGGCGGATGGCACGATTTGTGCTGACATTCGGCGTGATAGAGGTACTGGTGGTTTTGGTGTTTTAGGAGGTGTAGATGGTGCCTCCTGTGATATTGGAGCTTCGGTTGTTTCTTTAGAAGGGGTTGGATGAGGATCTGAACGAGGCGGTGGTGGCATTGCCATCATGCTGTGTCTCTGACCTCTAGGTTTAGGGGGTGGTGGCTTTGCTTTCGGTGGTGTGGTTGCAGGTGCCACCTTGGATAGCTGCTCCAGCTCTTCACCGCTTCTGCCAGTATCTTGACTACTTCTAGGGGTGATATAATGCTCTGCGCTTTCCAGTAAACTCTGTTTTGACACATTGCTAGTTTCTGTAGTAGTGACAGAGTCCGGGGTATGGGTTGCTTGGCCCGTGAGCATTAGATGTTTGAACGCATCTACATCCATAGACTGGCGGCTGTTTTTGACGGCCTTGGGTATGTTGTTTGGAGCGCCAAACTTTATAGACGGGGGAGTGGCATCACGAGGAGATACCATTTCGAACCTATCATCGTCTGAAGAATGTCGACGAGTAGGAGAGTCGCTATCATCCCTCTTACGGAACGGGTTTGGAGCCTGTCCTAGAATTGCTGCTGACGCCTCAGCATATTCGGGATCTGATGCGATTGTCTTGGCAGACACTGATCCCGCTGATATGGTAGGTATCTCTGATATCTCACTTGGACTGTCTTCTTCATACTCTGATTCGATAGACTTTACGGAACCTATCTCTGCCTCTTCCTTTTTAATTTCGATTATGGAACTTTCATCCGTCCTGGTCTCTTCTTCGTCTGCTGCTTCCTCAACTTCCTTTTTCGATTCTGTAAATGGGTCATCATTGCTCGGAGCCACCGGAATTGGCTCCACGACCACAGGAGGTTCTTCCAAGCTTGATTTCCTCTCTTTTGGTTCGGAAGGGCGTCTCTTGACTGATCTCCGAGGTCGCGGCGGGGCAGGTGGGGCGAGGGGTCGACCTAGATGAGGCGGGGTAGGACCAGCACTGGGAGCTTTTGTAGGTGTCCGAACAGGTACGGCAGATGAAATGGATGATATCGTATCTACCGGACTTTCGGGCTGGACTTCAACCTGAATCTCAGGTCTCTTCTCGGGATCTATTTTTCAATATCAAGAGCGTCAGCGAGGAAGAAAAGGTGTTGAAGGCGGTGACAGAATGTGGTATTTCGACGGGGCGCAACGCATGACAACGCAGGAATAAGCATACCGGCGACTTCGGTCGACGGTCTCCTTGAACCGTCACGACTCCTGGCATCTCCATTTTGCGAAATAGGGTCGATTTCCTGTTTTACGGGGTCGGTTGTAGGTAGAGATGGTTGAACATCGGGTGCAGGTTTTGGTCCGGAACTTCCGGCGGCCCCAAAAGCGTCATCTCCATCCGCAAACGCTTGTTGAGCGACCTGCTGGAGTCGTTCTTGATCGATGTCGAATGAGGTCCTGCCGGAAGCTGAGGGAGTGCCGTCGTTTTGTTTCCGTCTGAACGGATTCGACGACATTTCTGCCGTCGTCGGGTAGAAGTGGGATATGTTCGTGTGTATTGGCAAGCAGCTGTTGGGATCCCGCGCAGGGTTTCGGCAAGCTAGAGGGGAGCTCGAGGGGTAAGCAGCTTTTGATAACTGTCCTTCGCGGTGAACGGGTTTGAGGGCAGTGACTCTTGAGAGAATTAGAAAACGACGAGAAGAAGAAGGAGATGAGAGTTTTACAGATTAATACGGCTGTTGTTTAATATAAAATATTAATACGGACAGTCTGCTACGTACTCCTGGCAGGCTGATGTGGAAGCGATATTAATATATCCCAGACCGTCCGCTGGGGCCAACGACGACGACTCCACCAAGCTAAGCCAGCCCAGGCCGACATACGACACTCGCCCTGCTCTGCCTCACAACCAACTAGCCAAACTCGGACAGCCAACCCCAGCCAGGCCTGTTGTGCTGGTATGCCTGCCAGCCAGACCTTTCGTTTCGTGGTGACCTTCTGCCGGCCCGTTATTTTTGTCGCATCAAAAATTGCCGTATTCGTCCAAACACGATGGCCCCCTCAGAAAGCAGGCCCGTGTGCTCAACGTGACGGCCTCACTTTTGGTGAAGTCTTGGCATCAAACCCAAACACCTTTATAAGACACAAGTGAGGACAGGCACTATACGAAACGAGCAAGCATCGTGGCGCAGTGGAAGCGCGCCGGGCTCATAACCCGGAGGCCAACAGATCGAAACTGTTCGATGCTAACACCTCACTTTCTTTTTGCTGTCGACGACTAGGGTTCGAGCTCGGCACAGCGCGTTTGTCTTCTTTTTGTACCCATCTTTTGTTCTTTTTAGATGTTGAAAATGATCACATGTAGAATTTCTCAGAACATCCAAGCGCATCTGGGCCGAAATATTAAAATGTAAGAGGTCATACGCCTCGCATTCACATATTAGTGATTAGTTTATGTAATAGTTTTTTTTCAATAACTCTTATTTACAACAGAATTCTTCGAAAATTCTCAGAAAATTCTCCGTTATATGTAGTGGGTATATACATGCATAATGATCATGAGATGCTGTTGCGGGGTATCAGGGGTATGTAATGGGTATCGATTTATTGTATAAGAAATTTTGCGCGCTATATTCTTTAAGGCACGGGGATCGATGGCGGCCCTCCATGACATCAAGTTGATGGCCTAGATGCCATATATCGCATCTGACCATTCAAGCCGCATATCGCTGCTTACAACCTACTGCCGGCGGGTTGGGTCGAATTCCCACCACAAGTATCCAGCATCTGTCCGAGAGTGGCCTTCTCAGCATCCGTGATGGTAAGATCCCACACACTCTTAACCTCTACCCAAGCACTTGCATAGGTACAGTAGAAGCTAGTCAATGCCGGCTTCCATTTATCCGGCGAAGCATCCGATTTGGCTTCATTAACTCTATCGTTAACAGCCCATCTAGATACAACCGAGATTATTTAGATATTTCATATCTCAAGCATTTATCAATTCCTTGAACCATTTAAAACTTACAGCTGAGGATTCTTCAAATCATTTGCGAAATCTCCTCGTTTCTCAGTGGTCCAGCTTGATGCTCCAGACTAACAAAACTCAATATTAGTCTCCAATATAAGTGGACTTCAAATGATAGAAGGTATTTTCTTACGATCCAAGCATTTTTCAACGGGACCATATGGTCGATATCCATATCCGAGGACTTTGTGAATGTTTTACCGCTGTACGGGCACACCCAGGTGCCGGCAGTAGCAGCACACTTCTTGTCGACCTGCACACTAGTTCCGTCTCTCTTGAGAACATCCTCGCGGGTATTACAACCATCAGATTGCTCTTTCCAGTGTGGGAAGAGCTTTCGACTGTATCCGTCACCAGAGGTCGACGCCAGGACCCTTATTTTTGCGAGTTTAGTTTTCGCATCTTCTCCACTTGGGACACCGGGCTATACAATATCCGCGCCTTTGTTAGTGGACATTGTTATATTTGACACTAGAAAGAAGTTGACATACGGCAGCCCGCTCCGTGAGCTGAGCGTATGGATAAGGAGCGGCTTGAGCTACACCAAAGACCAAAACCAGGGCCGAGAATAGAGTAGCAGACTTCATTTCGATATATTTGTAACTGAAAATATATGTAAAAATCTAAAGGAAGAACAAGAACTTGCAAGGAGGGTATCGAAAAAAGTCTAGAGACAGATTGTAGATTTTTTGGAACATCCATTCGACAACCCCGAGGAATCCGTCCTCTTTATCTATCAAAATTCTTTAGTGCCGCCAACATATGCCCAGCCGCCGCGGATATCTCCCACCCACTCATCCAAGCGCATGATAAAACAAAACCCCCAATGGCGGTATCGCTGTCTAGCTGGAGTGCGACTACCTACCGCAATTCGCCCGTAACGCAGGTGTATAGTTTCGTAACGGCAGGCGGTTATGCGATTTTATGGGTTTATCTACAATTCTGACATCGGTAACCCCGGTCGGAATCGTTGATCGGGCTGGGGGTATTGATCTTCTTTGCTATCTTGGCCAGGAACCACTTCATTGTGATGATTGATAAAGAATCGAATCGGGGGTTTTATTTGCAGATTTGACCGAAGTGTTATGTAAAAGGGACAAGGTGATAAAGGTTATCCAATTGCCCAGGTTTTTCCAAGATTTTTCAATATCGCCGTTTTGGGATTGTTACCCAGGTTTAAGTGAAATCTTGCAATTTCGTTGGAAAGCTAGTAGTAGCTGTGAAATACTTGGCTTCGAACAGTGGTTGGACCAGGTTTAAACGTTTTGCAAAGATCAAAACAAACCGACCAGTCCGTCGTCATATCGTCGATGCGATCCAATCATCACAGCCAATCGGTGCCCTACCATGTCCATGTTTCCGTTCATCTGATGAGTTGCCTGAAATATGGTGTAACGAGCGGACCTGACCACTCAGGCAGAAGATACACCCACACATGGGAGATCAGCCAAGAGGTGGGCCAAGAAGCTTCCTGTTAACGCATCTACAGATTAGTGTTCCTGATTGGGATCCTGCTGTCTCTCTTACCTACCAAATTCAAACATCCCCAACACACGTGCCCACAGCCACGATATGTAAATATCCGTCCCCATGTTTAGTCACCCGAATCTTGTAGACTCTGATAAGGACATCGTTGTTGTTGTTGTTGTCGCACAAGACCGGTTTGATGAGGAATCTCGAGATCTCATTCATGCTTCGAATGCTTCGAATGCTTCTAATACAGCACAGTAAACTGCGTTTTATTCTAGTTCTTCCAGGCTCCTTGCGATAGTGTGTTATCAATAGAATTAAATTGATTTAGCAAGATAAAATATTTGAATACGAAAAGCTGCTTTATTTTGCAGCTTAGGTCCTCCTTCCCGCTACCTTCTTCAGCTTCAGCTCATTGTAGACACCTGCTGCTTTGGGATGTTCCATAGCCGTCATAACCAATGGAGATCCTCCAATCTGGCCATGCTGCGAGATCAGTGACAATACGAGTAGGGCGACTTACATCAAATTCAGCCGCTCTTCCCCATTTAAGAACATTTAAAATGTATTCCGTGTATACTCCAATAATTTCGCTCTCCCTACCATTCTATTGCTTTTGAAAGGGCTAACTGTATTTATCGGGATAATTATATCTGCTCATTTTTCTAGTCAAGAGATTAGCTCTTTCTATGATCCTATCAACGAGTTATCAATACGTAAGACTCCGAGAATTACACGCGAATTACCACTAGAATAGTCGCTGATTAAAGACCTTCACTTTGAGATTAAATCTTTCGGGTTTCTTCTTATTGGAAACACACTAGAAAGCAAAATAATTGAAGAGAGAATGAGAGAGAATTTTAAAATTTCGAACGACCTAACTACACATAAGAAACGGAGAGCTCATAAGATAGAGCCGGCGTAGTCTCATCATCCAACGTGATATAATTCGACAAAAACCCCAAGCTATCAACCACAGGACGTCTCGGAAAGACATATTGTTCATAATTGGCCTCATCCCGATCATCGTAATCATTCTTGTAAAACGTAACAGAATAAGACGCCGGCGAGACAGATGAGTATTGCACCGCAAATCTAATCTTCCTCGTAAGAGAAGCCGTGTTGAGATCATAGTACACATCATCAAGTGTGAAATCAGGTTTTGCTGATGAACCAGGACTGCCGTTCGCCCGCGTATTAAAGTTAATTTTATCGGTCCCGGCTTGGAACCTGATACTCATTGTTGTGTTTGCGGTCGAAGCTGAGTCTGTGAACGAGATGACAGAACTTCCGCTTTCGGTAATGTAGAATACGGACACCATTACTGAGATCCCGGTGGTGTCTACCGATTCGAGGTTGTCTGCGAGGGCTATGAACGTGTTTCGGGGTACGTTGAAAGGGGCGTAGGGGTCTGTGGCTCTTGGCCGTAGTCTTTTGGCTGGAGTGGGATCGTTGAGGACGGGAGTGCAGGATATTAGAGTGATAAAAGCCATAAAGGACAAAATGTATTTGAAATATGAGGACATCATGATAAAATTCGAATATTTCAAATAGGTTTGAAGATCAATGATAGAGCGATTAAAATTATTATAATTGGGAGCTGCGTATTCCTCGAGAAGGCGATACTGAAGGATTGAAGTTTATTCGATAAGATTGAGGGCCTGGGCGCTATCTTATAGATATCTGGGTTCTGGTTTAGTATTTCACTCTACAACTATGCTCTCCGTAACGTCTAGGTACGAGATTACTCTACATATGGGTTCGTTATATTATATTCCGGATATTAAACTCCGAATATCGATTGTTCAATTTCGAATATTTCGAATATATCGGGATAACTTTGGCGAAGATATATCAGCAAGCATATTATGTGCGAGTTTGATACGACCTTTGCATATGTTCTACAATTTGTACCTAAATAGAGTCTAGTAGATAACAGTGGAGTCTTCGCATTCGTCCAAAGTTATTTGAGTCAGTTAGACTGATATGGATATTAACAGTATAACAAGTGCGCCACAGTAACAAAAATTCCATCGAGATTCCGGGCTCTAGCGCTTTCGGAAATTTCTCTTTTGGGTTACACACGGATACCGCGGATATAATGTGCCGTTCTGTTGTAAGAAGACCCGTTCTTCTGAGACTGTGGCTTTCTGGTACAATATCATAATTCAAACATTTAAGTTTAAAGAACCTTGATATACTCTAAAGGAGTGTTAGCTAAAAATTGTATACGCCGTTCTTTCGAACTCTTCGAACTAATGCTGCAGCCACAAAAGTTGAACTCTTAGGCCAAGGCCGCGGTTATATGGTAGCAATATATAGTTGTATTATATGTCCACTCGTGAACGCAACGAATCGTCCTTCTTGCGATTCTGCGTTGCGTGGCCGATAATCCTCGCTTTGTGAACTCTCGTCCTGCTAAGTCCATTTCAAATATACGGCAAAAACGACTCTGAGACGAGCAAAAGCGGTGCGCTTTAATTGTAAGAAATATTTTATTTGGATCTCTTGTACAGTTAACTGTACAAACTACATATCGAGACTAAGCTATATACAATTCTCGACCTCGTTTTCATAAGCTAGCAACCCGGTATCCAATCATCTGCCAGACTTCGGAATGCGAAGTCTAGTTTGGCTGAAGCTGTCAATAATCCAATAGTGGTTTCTTAAGTGAACAATGCTGGTCCTGGAATTGGATAAGTGCCGGTATTGGTGTACATATCATAGACAATTCCAGGGGTGCTAGCAGTGTAGGCACCAGGGAAAGAAACCAAGTAAGAGCTAGCTGGAGCCCTCGTTCCAGAACCACCAACGGTAACTTGGAAGCAGCTAGGGTAAACCTGAGCACCAGGATAAACGTATGCTGTAGAATATATTAGCGACATTGTCCTTAATACGTGGCGGAAGATTCGAGCTATTCAACACATACCTGCGTGAAGAGCGATGATTTCGTGGCGGACGATATAGTTGCCTGCAGCAAGGCCGGATGGGATGGTGAATGTGTACGCAGGTACGGGGAGGGTCTCATAGGGTGTCTAGGATAACAAAATTTTGTTAGAGGTTGTCTCCGAAACTAGATTTAACATGGACTTAGGAACTTACGGTTGCCCAGACGCCGCTAGAGCTCTTGCCGGCCTGTGCGACTTTGAACCAGACCTTACTAAAACCAGGGTTAGAAGATGTTAGATAAGATGAATTCTTTTTTTGGATTTCTTACGCAGTTCCGGGGCTGTAGTTTGTGCAGCTTCCGGGGCACTTGGCCATATAGGTAATAAGAGGCTAAATGAGTGGCGATAATAGGTTAGCAAAACAATATTTAAAGACTAAAACGGAGATGATAGAAAGCTTACTCCCTTGTGGCTGTCTGGCCACTGGGTCCATGTCAAAGAAACAGTGCTTCCGGCGGTAACATTAGCGGAAAGTGCTGCTGGGGCAGTGGCGAATCCACCATCGGTGTATCCGTTACACTGAACATCGATGAGCGAGAGATCGATGACTGGGCCGTTTCCTGGGATCTTGCGGAAAATGCGCTGTGGTGTAGGGCTCAGGTAAGGATCAACATTTGGATTCCAGCCTGGCCATGTAACGCCATTAACGACAGCTTGGGTAACATAACCGTGAGCCGATACAAGTGGCGCAAATGCGCTCGCGACGGCGAGGATAACAGTGCTCTTCATCTTGTTATTAGATTTTGGATAACCACGAACAGAATATAGATAAAAAAATGATAAGATCCCAAGATTTATTTTAGCAAGGAAGCAGCTAAGCGGGTGCTTTTATATCCCAGGAGGACCATGGCTTCGACATGTAGCTCCTCCAATTGCCAAGAAACAATCCTTGGAAAGAAAAAAAGGATGCCTAGGTAAAGCCAGAAAAACCAGTGCCATGACTCCGTATACGTATGCAGGTATCAATTACGAAATGTTTATGAACCGGGTTGAGTGGAAAGCATTCCCACTATGTGTTAATCTATTTGACGGAACCAGTTTGACCGTGGAAGACACAGCCGTCTCGTTCCATGGTTGTAGGAGAATTAAAAATTATAAATATCCATAAGATTTCTGAGCATGCGGCTCTTGCGCTCTAGAACCCGACCCCTCCGAGACTAGATGCATCCTAGCCTAGCAGTTTCGGCTGGCAAAGGTAAGCGAGAATCAATAGTAGGCCGTAGACAGGGTTCATGCAAGCAAATACTGTTATGTATTTTGAGCCAAAGAGCAACTAGTCACGGAACGGAGCAGCTCTACGCCTAGGCCAACCTGCCAGGGCTCGTTTTGAACACATCGCGTTGCGTTGACGTTGTGAATTTTCATTGTTACACCCGCCAAGGCGAGCGGCGCGAGTCCGTCCGGCTTGAGGTCAGCTGTCAGGCGACGCTTTCTAAACCAAAGGAAGGATTGCCACTTACCACTGGACAAATTTTTTCTGAAACGACCTAAATTCTTGCCCTTTGATTAACATCTTACCTGCTTTGCCGTGCTTTACGGATCCGGATTCCGACCCCGACACACCCATCCGTCAGATAGAGTATTGTCGGGATGCGACTTCAATATCCGAAAGCCAAGGATCCTGCGACGATAAATCACGATCGCCAAGCTCCCTCTTCAATTGTAAAAAAAGACACCTGCCTGTTTACACCCTTTTATCTTGATCAATGGTCGGGATAATAGAGGAATTTTGAGCAACGGGCCATGGCATTTTCGCTTGGCGCACATACACGAAACCTCCTTCGAACCGGGAGTAGTACTGATGCAAAGAGCATAACTTTGCCGAGTAAATACCGATGACGGGATGACAAGGATTCGGTGCGTTTGGCTAAGTGGCTAAACTGATAACTTAAATTTTCCGACGAATTTTCTGGCCTAAACGCATGCACTACATGCGGAGTAGATGGGAGCTACCACACCCAAAAGTTCTCTCGGGGTTCCTTGATCTTTAACTTTCATCTGAAGTCCTCAGAGGCCTGGCATTCGTCATCTTTGAATGCCACGAGTCAAGCCAGTATTCTTGGAAACTGTATTATACACCCTTCCGTTCTTGTAGTATATTGGCTGGCATGCACGATCAAGTATTCTCAGAATCAATCCTTGAGTTTTTTTCTCGGCATGACAAGTCCGAATGTGGAGGTATACATAGTCACGCCACAGATTTGTAGTAACCCACCAGCTTGTATATATGTAGTAGCATTGAATGCACTAGAATGCTTGTAATAGAGCTGGACTAGACGAGTTCAATGTGGACAAGACTACTTGCATCAGGTTTCCAAACAATAGCGATGTGAGCAATAAATTTGAAGCACGAAAAACGATTGCACACCGTATACCAGTCGAAATTATACGCCAAAAAAAATTTTTTTACACACATAATATCAAATACTTGAATCTACTGCCCGTGGCTCTTAAAGTTCTTTGTGCCAATGCAGCCCGTCAAGTCAAACATAAGTCAACGGTACCTGTCGGTCTGTTATCAAGTATATAATCACATTTACGAGTAAACAAGCATATTAAATCTAACTTCCTGTTCTTGTGCGAAATTCTCACGTACTTGAATTAATAGTGTTGCATTAATGAGCGTATATATACAGAGATACATGTCTAATTGCCCAAGTCCCCACGCTTAAGTGGGTAGAGGATAAATAGAGGTCAAATTTTTAATTCTTAATACCACAATATATAAAGCGGTAGAGAGAATTTTTCAAAATCACCTTAGTTTCATCCTCGAAATTCAACTTCTTAAACTTAGTTAAACGATCATATGGAATCTAGCCTCGAGGCAATGAAATCTGCAGCTGTGTCTTGGTGAATATGTGTTGTTGTTGTGATGCTCGTCGAAACCAGCCAATCAAACCGGAGGGATTGGAATTAGCCTGGTTTGGCCTCACCGCCGGTTTCTGTTGACCTCATTTGAGACGCTCCACAACGTCCGCCGGAGAAGCCTCAATCCACCCAACGCCGACGCCAATTGACAGCTCCTTCACCGTCGTCCGAATAACCCCGGCAGAAGTAAACCCGATACTCCGCGAGAATCATTCGATTATGGTCAGGATTAGATATTGAGCACGGCTCTATCTACAATCCTCGACCCGCAATACGAGACCTCGTCGACGCCACCACAGGTCTCCCAGCCCCTCTGCCCCCATTTCTCGACCTACAACCTCTATCCGACATTTACACTACACAATGGCATCCTCGTTACTATCGCTAAGGTCTTCCGTCGCCCGAAGGGGTGCCGTATCCATCCTTTACGCTCCTACTCGAACCTTCACGACTACCCCACGCAGACTCTTAGCGACTCCCCATGAGGAACAACAAGCCAAGGCTGTCAGCCACCCCCCAAACGCTGGAGGAGTGCGTACGTTCCGATTACCGCAGCAAGCTTGGGCGGGCGAGAAAGAAGCCGTATTAGACAAGGCCGCTCGATACTTTTTGATGTTGGAGACGTTCCGGGGCATGTATGTTGTCATGGAACAATTCTTTCGCGCACCGTAAGTACACAATCACATATCACATACGACCTCCATTGTTTTGTTCTTAAGGAAAAGATGTTTGCTAATCTTTTGATGATTTTCGTAGTTATACTATTTTCTATCCCTATGAAAAAGTGAGATTCGATAACCCAAAGATGGAACGACCATCAAGAACTCAATCGGCTGATGCTGACTACCTCAAAGGGACCGATATCACCTAGATTCCGTGGGGAACACGCTCTGCGAAGATATCCTTCAGGAGAAGAAAGATGTATTGCATGCAAATTATGCGAAGCGGTATGCATTCTCGCATATCCAAACATGCTGGCGTAGGATATATATTAATTTGATTGATAGATTTGCCCTGCTCAAGCAATCACAATTGAAGCGGAAGAGCGAGAAGACGGCAGTCGTAGAACTACACGATATGATATCGACATGACAAAGTGCATGTAAGTGAACAGATCGACGAAGCTCAAACATCGATTCAGGCCAATTCTAATTACCTTTTGAATTATAGATACTGCGGGTTCGTCTTTTGAAATACTCCACTCCATTTCTTTGGAATATACTAAATAGCGTGATAGATTCTGCCAAGAGAGCTGTCCGGTTGACGCGATTGTCGAATGTAAGCCCCAATTTCCGCCAAAATTCATTCTGATCTGCACTAACACCTCCAATAGCTCCGAATGCTGAATACGCCACGGAAACACGTGAAGAGCTGCTTTACAACAAGGAAAAGCTGTTAGCGAATGGTGATAAATGGGAACCAGAGTTGGCTTCTGCTATCCGTGCTGATGCACCCTATAGATAAAACGCAAGAGAACTTGTTTCGTAGAAATTTACATGTATCTTTTCGTCATGAGCGCGGCTATTTTGCTTGTACACAATTAAAAAGACAGGGGTTGGTGTATATAATTTTTTTGATTTTATGGCAGTCCGTCAAAGTTCTGATTGTCAGTAAGTTGGAGTCGATATAGAATGTGGCACTGATATCAGCTTTCCAATACGAGAGTATCTATCTAAACATGTGGTTATGTTGTTTAGCCAACCTAATGGAAACAATCCTCGATTCGATCAAGGAGCAATAGTTATTCCGATTGACACTAACCCTCAGTTAGATGTCTATCCTCCCAATTTGGTATGCATTTCCTAATAAGCCAAGCTGTGTTGTAAATTAGTGTGGTTTCAATATTGTCGCAGGGGGATTCCAAGTCCCACGAAACCACGGAGAAAAGTCTCGACATACGGATTTTGATACGGCTTCTCGCAGGACGGACCTCAGATGTCAGAGCCAATCTTTATGACTCTTTTGTTCTTAGGTGAATGAATTTCAATGCCTTGAAAGGGTATACGATGTTTTAGACTCTCCAAACTCTCTGTTTTCGCTATCCAACATGTCATCGAATGGCATACTGGTGTATCATGTATGGGAATACGGTCCAACAGATTGGTTGTTTAAACTGTGCTCACAGTGTTAAGAGTCTGCTTCAAATTTGTAAGAATCACCACTTAGGAAATATCACTTGTTACTATCTTTTTACTAAAACTGCACTAAGGCTCCCTCCGCCATACGAGGGAGCCTAGAACATTTGCTTCATGCGTGAGGGATGCATGGAGATGTTCTGACAGTTTAAACATTTTTCGCTTAGTTCACTAGCGTCCTCGATGTTCAAGACGGCACCTCCTGCAGGGTGGGAAAGGTTCCAGCCTGCGGCTCTCTACTTGTATTTGACAAGATTAAGGGCCCATTGTATTTATCTATTCCAATCCCCACACCCGTCTTTGATTTTCCGTATTTTCCGTATTTTCCTTTCCACTCAATATTTTCGAACCTTCGCCCCCAGTTTTACAAACAAATTGCAGCAATTTTTCATATTTTCAACGTAGATTGTATATACCCGGCATTAAACGGAATGATATAGATATCGACATTTCAAACTTCGAATTTCGTTCACTAACACAATTTCGACTCTGACAAATATTTGTAGAGTTGTACAGAATATATAAGGGAGTAATCAAAATGAAGCATTCAACTATACTTTCAACATCACTTATACTCTTCGCGATAAAATCCACCGCACTAACAGTCCCCCAACACCGTCTAAACATCCCCTCGAGACCCTACAACAGCTTCAACCCATCCACACCAGAACACAAAAAAATAGACATCGCACCACCATCCCTCGAAGATGACGAATACGAATACACTGAGTCATCAAAATTAAAACACCCCTACACAATCATCCTCCAAGAATCCGAAAGCAGACCGTGGAACAGTATCCTAAGAGACTTCGGATTCAAAATCAAAAAATCATCAAAAACCCACAAGTACGGCATGATGAGCTATTCCTACGACGATCGAGACATCCGAACCTTCGGACACACCATACGAGCGTTTACGATATTAATGACAGAAAGAGAAGCTAAATTGATGCTGGGCAACCCCGCCATTGCAAATTTGGAGAAGACTGCAAAGAGGGAGTACGCCGTTATGCCCCACAATCCGTTAGATCAACCCAAGCATCTTCCCGTAGATACCAAGGATTCAGAAAAAAGAATTAATTTCGATATCATGAAACGAGACGACCGACCGTATTTTCATGATGTTTCAGACAATGCTGTGTGGATATCACAGGCGAATGCGCCGTGGCATTTACAGCGGGTGTCTTGCTCGCTTCAGGTTGATTTGAGGGGGAGGGCACCCACAGACCTAAGTTACAACTATAGATATGAGCAGCTTGCGGGACAGGGTGTCGATGTCTATGTTGTTGATTCGGGGATTAATGTCGACCATGTGGATTTCGACGGCAGGGCGCAGATGATATTTAGTTATTTCGGGAAGAGCGAGGATGATGTAGGACATGGGTAAGTGCTCTTCATACTTTCATTTTCCACTAGATTAATAATCATATTTACTAATTATTGGAATATAGTACTCACACTGCTGGTACTATCGGCTCGGTCCACTACGGTGTCGCCAAAAATGTAAATATATTCGGAATTAAAGTTGGTAACAGCGAGGGTATCAACGGCGCAGCGATAGTAGCGGGAATAGACGCCGCGATAACAAATCACAATAAACGTAAAAACCTACCAGGCTTCATGGGTTCCATAATCAGCATGTCAATTGGCACCAGCCCACCGGCACAGTCCGATTATCTGGCCCTAAAGAGAGCGCTAGACGCCGGTATGCACGCTTCAGTCGCAGCTATGAACTCAAACGCCGACGCTTGCGAATCTTCGCCTGGCGCCTTTTCACGGGAACTACCATTGATCAACGTCGGAGCGTTGGATTTGAAGGACGCCCGTGCTGAATTTTCGAACTATGGCAAGTGCGTGGATGTGTACGCTCCCGGTGTTTCCATTGTTAGCACGTTTAATGGCAATTCGACGGCGATCATGAGTATGGACGGGACATCGATGGCGTGCCCGATCGTGACGGGGATTATTGCGGACGAATTGGTGAAGCATCCGGATTTAAAGTTAGATCCTAAGGCAATGAAGGCGCATATATTGGAGAAGGCTCTCAAGGGGGTTATCAAGGCGAGTTTGAATATGACGGGTACGGAGGGACTTGTGAATAATGGCTTTAGGAGCGAACCGAGGCCGAAACCGGCGGATGCGAAAGCGTTTTTGTGGGAAAGTTGATATCCTATATAAAGCATATTGTGGCATTTTGATGTATTATCGCTGTACTTTTAGCGACCTGTATACTACCCTGATTTTAGTACATATCATGATTGAGTAATTCAAAGTCATGCATTTACATATTTAAAATTACAATTATCCAATTCATATATTTAAAAACTATTGCAATACCCCTGTCGCCCAATACACCCAGCAATAACCAATCATAGGTTCGTAAGCATCATAAATCCTCAGTTCCCCATACCCAGTAGTGGTTGCTGAATAGACGCACAGATATTCATAAGCGCTATTCACACAAGTAATATTCATATTGGAATGCAGCGTGCACCCAACAGCCATTGGGTTACCCGGGGACTGGAGATCCGCAAACCCAGAGTATAGTCCGCTATAAGCTGCCCCGGAATTGAACCAAAATGCTTCGTTTACTTGCGAGGCGATATTGCCAGTCGCCGGATCCACGAGGAAGACCTTGGCGTTGGCTTTGACGGTGTCACTCTTCAGACGTGGGTTGGTCCCCGCTGAACCATCAGTGGCACCCTCCAAGATGGTATCCCACCACCTGCCTGCAAAAGGATTGCCGGTGGCATAAGGAGCGAGACCGACCTGGATGATTATCGACTTGGCGACGGCAGAGGGTGTAGTCGCCGTAGCTCCTGCAGTGGGGATCGGGACGGCTTGTAGAACCAGCGGGCCGGTCGAGTTTCCGGTATATACATCATCGATAATACTGTATAGTTGTACTTCGCTCGTAGAGTTATACCCGCTAATGTATTTTCGACCGGCACCTTGACATTGGAAGATAAACGCCGAATCAACCCAGCAACCCACCCGTAACATGTTCACCCCGACATCCATCTCGTACAACTGATCGTTGCCAGATGATGTGTCGTAGACTGAAAAAGGCAGCCCGTACTGGCCATTCGCGCCGAGTCCCGTTACATTTCCGTTAGGGTCGGAAGCATACCTCCCCGCTAACGTGATATCCGAAGTAAGAGCTACATGCGTGACATTATTATCGTATAAGGCTTTGAAAGAGAAAAGATATTGGCCCTTAAAATCTCCATTGGCGATATCCTCGGTAGCTTGGATGGCGAATTCGGTGTAGTATGGAATTACGGTTGTTAAAGTGGTCGTTGCACCTTCAATGATAGTTGTGATTCTGGTGGTCTGTAGTGTAAGGGTATTCGTGGTTTCCGACGTTAGAACAGACGAAACCGTAGTTGTAAAGCTTTTAGTTACGGTTTCCGTTGTTTCAGTTGTAATATTTGTCGTCTGTGTAGTTACTTGCGTGCTGATTAAAATGAGTAATGTCCCGGTGGCGGTGACTTTAGTTTCCTCGTCGATTATTGTTTTCGTGACGGTGTCAACGGTAGTCGACAAGGTAATCTCATTAGTTACCACTGGTTGAGTCTGCGTAACTGTCACATACGTAGTTACAATGGAGGTAATGACAGTAGAAGGCTGTTGGATATAAATTGTTCCCCCAAGAGTGATGCCGATACACGTGCAGGCCGATATATAGGCCGATTGGTTCGGACAAGCTGATGCGTACGTAGGTAACACAGTTTCTTGTCTTTTATAACGCAGATATCCGGCGCCGGAAACAGAAGCGAGAGGGATAACTGTGATAATTGATGACTGGGTGGCTGTAACGCTGGTAAGAGTCGTAGATATTAAGCTTGTTATCGTCGTGGTTTGTGTATCGGATATTTGAGAAGTTTCGGTTATCGCAGATGTTAAGATTGTGGTCAGTTCAGCCGTTACAGTTTCGGTAGTTCTTATTTCAGATGTTACGGTATTTGTAATAGTTTGAGATTGGGTGATTGTAAGGATTAGAGTTGAAGTTGCGGTCTCTGTAGAATACTGTGTGTTTGTATCTGTAAGGCTGTGCTCATCTGTTTTGGTGGTAGTAGTAGCTGACTCTGTGACAGTAGCAGATACTGTTACTGTGCTGAACAAATTAATAGTTCTAAATCACGAAGTACCTTCAAGTCAGCTCTCCCGATTCCAAAGCGAAGACTATGCAGGGGAGGATATATTCCGTGGAACGTACGTTGAGAAAACCGTAGATTTTGTCCAAAGAAGATTCCTGCAGTCGTTGATAACGGTTTCGGGAGCAAAAAAGGTTGTTCCTTGTAGTCCTATTAAATTATTAGAATACAACAGTGTTTAAGTTTTATTAAAACAATTGCCTTGGATGTCTGAGAACTTACCTTTAACGCAGTCATCCAAAGTACATTGGCAACTACAGGACTGGGCCGCAACATGGCCCAAGAAGCCTAGCACTACAACCAAAAATAACATTATGAGACCAAAAGCTGAATCAATTTTTGATGGATACCGTTCTGATGTCTCGCGCCTCGTTTGAATTTATGCAAATGCATACAAACTCTCAGATCATATCGGATTGAAATTCAGCTCAGGCCGCATCCGAAGCTATAGCACTGTAGTTATATAGATCTATACACACATATATTAAAACTCCACCACCCCGCGGCTGAAATAGCGAGGAGTTATCCGGGTCAATTTAGCGACAGCCTTTACGCTCATTCTTCTAAGCTGAGCGTCCAGACCCAGATCTAGATCTTGAGGTAAAAGAACGGATAATCCATAGAGATGCCTATCAAAGCCTGGAATTACGATGAAATCCATGGCTCTTTCGAATAGGAAGCTTAAAAGTGCATTTAGAATATAGAAATGAAATTCCATGAGTTATCCTACGCCTTGATGAATTTTGAGTAGGATGGTTAATATATTGCAGGTTCCTCGACTTGCAAAGTCGGTGGTTCGTATGCTCGAAACCGTGGCGTTAAACACCCTCCGGTGCACAGCGGCCGAGTCCGCCTACAAACCGACAAACCAGTCAATAGACCGCCAGCCTCGGAGACAGAGCTGCCAGCCATCCCGCTCTAATGCACCGAAAACAAATACCAATCTATCAGATTTAGACGCCAAGCCCCCATGGATCCAGGAGTTCCAAATTTCAAAGGTATCAAGTGAGGTTGCACACCCAGAAAGTGTGTTGGGTATGCACGCCAATTACGATCCCACGTTGGCCGCACCCGCGCCACCGCACAAAATGCGGCACAAAAGCTTCAAATTTTGCGCCTCACCCCAAAGCTCGGAAACATCCCAAAACCTCGAAATCGACCACTTCAACTACCACCCCATCCACCCCACCAGCCGCAATGTCATAAACCCCCTCCCATCGCCCACCAGGCACGCAGCATAATACAACCCATAATGAGTCTTTCTTCAGCCATAGCAGCTGCCGCTGCACAAGCCACCAAACCAAAGATATTCACTCGCGTCGGCATCGTCGTATCAGCGGGACTCCAGCCCAAAATGGTCAAAGTCAGAGTCCCATCTCCCGTGTGGAACTCCCATTTACGAAAGGTACGCACATTGCATAAAAGTTCCATATACATGCTACATTATACATCCAAATAAGCCATAGACTAACATATGCAATCGAAATACAGTACCTGCACTGGCATAAGGACCACCTAGCCCACGATGAAACTTCCGCCTGCCTTGCTGGCGACGTAGTTCGAATCCAACCATACCTCCGACACAGCAAGCATAAGAAACATGTGGTTTACGAAATCATCTCCCCCTTCGGCACTGGCGAACGAAAAGCGATAGAAACACCAGAGGAACGGGAGACGAGGTGGAAGGAGAAACGAGATGCAAAGCTAGAGAGAAGAGAGGTCAAAAGAAAAGAAAAAGAAGAGAAGATTATGGCGGGAAAGAAGAGGAAGAAGGCTGTGGAGGAAGGTGAGGAGGTCGTGAAGGAGGTGCTATGATGTTGATGTGATGTAGATTTGTAGCCGCTAGATATTCGAGCACATATCGTGCTCGCGGCTTGTATATATGGGTCATTTTACTGTACGATTACGTAGCAATGGTTTAGAATTCATCAATTCGTTCAAGTATCCGGTCATCTTTATCTAACGTTAATCCAGCTCATTTTATTTTTTTATTGATACACACGAACGACTCGCTAAATACCAAAACCGTCAAAAAGGAAAAAAGAGTAACTCCCGCCAAAGGATAAACGAGAAAGAGCACCATAGACCTTCTTCAAGCCGCTCGTTCACCAAAATTCCTCGCCCAATCCTCATACTCTTGCAACCCTTCCTTGCTAACACTAGGCCGAATACTCTTCAAGCTCGACCTAAAATCCTCCAACATGATGGGTCTTATATCCTCCATTCTCATATGAAGCAGAGATTCGCCGAGACTCCTTAACGGTCCCATAGCAGCATCTTTGGCCAATGCGGTGATATCTGAGCCAGAGAAATCTTTACATCATAATTAGCTCTAAACATTCCAAGAAACATATGAAAATATTTATTAACCTACCTTCAGTCAGCACCTCAAGCTGCCGCATATCCCTTTCCGTGAGAGTGTGCTTCTGCTGGCCCAGCAGATTCCTCAATTGCTGCACTCTTACTGGTCCTTCCGGAAGCGGAATGTACTGTCTCCTCACGAATCTACGCCGTGCAGCTTCATCGATAGCCCATGGTAGATTGGTCGCAGCTAGGACCAGCACTCTAGATGCATCTCCGGTGTCTGTTTTAGCTTCCTTGCCTGCCGCCGCGCGCTGTAGAGCACTCCACTGGATCAGAAATTCTGTTTTAATTCGTCTTGTCGCCTCATGCTCTCCGCTTCCGCTGCGTGTCGATAACAGCGAGTCGATCTCATCAATGAAAATGATCGATGGCGCTAGTGCCTTCGCTAGTTGAAATAGAGCTCGGACAAGTTTCTCCGATTCGCCAAGCTGTATACGATATTGTTAGTTTCAAATTGAAATAATATATAGAATTTGTACGTACGTATTTGCTCGTCAAAGACGATGCAGAGATTGAGAAAAAGGTTGATTTGGATTCGGTGGCTACCGCTCGAGCAAGCATTGTCTTTCCCGTCCCTGGTGGTCCGAATAGAAGCATACCCCTCGCCGGCTCCCTCAATCCACGGAACAAATCAGGCCTCAGAAACGGATACACCACAGCCTCCTTTAAGGCGAGCTTGGCCACTTCTAATCCCGCAATGTCTTCCCAATGAACTTCATCCCCATGGATTACAATCTCATTTATGATTTGTTTAGCCGCAGCCTGATCGACGCCTTTGTCAAGAGTCTTCAATGCTGTCTTGACACGTTTGTCCCAAGCTTCGTCTTCAGTAATTTCGGGTGGCTGCTCTCCAAGATCCGACGCATCAGCAAGCTCTAAGACAGGTTCTTTGCCTGTGGCTTTAGCGGGAGCCTTCTTCGGTTTGGCATCTTCGCTTGTGCTCTTTGGTTCTGAATATTTGAAGGTTCTTCTGATAGGTTTATCCACTTCAGAATATCTCCTGGGAGGTTCTTGCTTTGCTGTGATTGGATTTGCTGGCCATCTAAAATCTGAAGCTGAAGAGCCCTTTCGAGCAGATGGAGACTCCGCTGGACTCTCCTCTCGCTCTCGTTCCTGATTTCGCCGAAGTTCTGATGCTCGGATCTCCGATGCTAGCTTAGCTGCAGATATTGGGGTTCTCGGGGTCTGCAGCAGGGGCTTTTTCGGTGGAGGAGGCGGTGCCGCCTTGTCTAGACGAGGTGGCGAGCGTGGTGGTAGCTCAGGTGGCTCTGGCTCTAAGGAGTTCCGGCGATGATCCGGTGCTGAAACACTAAGATTCGATATATCGGGGTATCCGGGATAGGGTGAGTATGCGGGAGCCTGGCCATAGGGCTCTGGAGGAGGTGGCTGATATTGATAAGTTTCATGTGGAGGAGTCATGTATT
Organism: Orbilia ellipsospora; assembly: GCA_036971675.1. Lineage (NCBI taxonomy): Eukaryota > Fungi > Ascomycota > Orbiliomycetes > Orbiliales > Orbiliaceae > Orbilia > Orbilia ellipsospora. The sequence goes on from JAVHJO010000005.1 coordinate 1,341,396, forward strand.
GGGAAGGATCTGGGAAATATTCCGTTTGGTGAGGTGGAGGAGGAGGCGGTGGAGGGACTGGAGGACACAATAGCGGGGCTGCGGGAGCCGAGCGAGACGCTGAGATACCCAAATTGGACGCCGAGCTGCTATGTTGGAGCGGCGAGAAGGAGGAGTATATGGGTGAATGGGTGGTAGGACTATCCGAATGGGTGCGGGTAAGTTCTGTCATCGACATATCTACAGAAAGTCGGGATCCTAAGGTGGCCGTCGATCTATCAGGGAACGACCGACCGATGGAAGGCCCTTCGCCTTTCGGTCCTCCACTCCATGCTCTGGTAGCCGCTCTAGCCGCCGCAGCCACAGATTCTTGACCTGTGGGCTTGGGAAGTTGGCGTCGTGTGGGAGTCTTGTTACCAGATCCGCCGCTCGAGGTACGGAGTGTTGTAAGAAGGCTCTTCTTTTCCGGGCTCGACGATCTCGTTCGTACGTTCGAAACTGCCGTCGCATTGGGGGGTAGGGAGAGACCGAGATTGTTGGTAGAAGCAGTCGCAATACTAGAACTAGAAGTTCTTCGGTCGTGAGGAGGTCGTAAGCTCGCTCCATCATCTTCCTCACCGAGGAAAAAGTATGGAGGTGGATTTCGATTGTTCGAGGCTGCGCCTGCTGCTGACGTGGACGGAGAATCTACACGCGGAGAGCTGGTCCCTCCATTATAGTGACGGATATAGCTTTGCTTTTCTTCTTCCTCTCTCCTGCTCAGCTTGAGCACTTCGATTGTGTCTATTCTGTCCAGGCATTGTAGTTTCAAATCTCCCAAGCTTTCGATCAAGGCTTTCTCGGTGAGTGAAAGACTGCTAGAACCTCTCCGAACGGCGGAGGTACGCTCGTAGGAATTGATCAGTTGGAGAGCCTCCTTCCAGGAACGTAGGGCTTCGTCTTCGTTGTTCTTGGATTCAAAGTAGATGGCGGTGGAGCAGGTGAGGTAGGTTTGGTCGTAGGTTTTTTGGAGCACGGCCGCACTATTTTTAGGTCTCATGATGGTTGACGAGGATGGATGGCTGAGAATCGTAAGTCCATGAAAGGAGAAGACTCCGTCTCTTCTTCCGGCGTCCCTTCCCAGAGTATACGGAGAGCCGAAGAACGGTCTTTTTTAACGTGCTGCAGTCGCAAAGAGTCGATACGGGTATAAAGGTAGTGGTAGTGGTGAGTGACGTTGTTGAAGAATGAAGAGATTCGATGTCGAAGGCGAGTGTGTTGTTTTGAGGTGGTTGGACCAGCCGGTTTCAGTTTAAAAGCTACCCTCGCATCAACAAACAAAGATCATAAACAGAAAAATAAGCAGAAGAATAGAATGCGGAATGGATAGAGAAGAAAAAGAAGAACAAGAATCAACCTGGAAAAGAGAGACAGTTAGTTCTTAGTCCGGCGCAGGGACCGCAGCCTGGGTTAGGTTACCTCTTGTGGCCGTGGGGACTGGATCTGATGTCTCTGATGTCATTGGACGGACAGGTTGAAATGCCCGCATCGTCTGCCGCCGAAACATGAACAAACCACGCCCTCCTCTCCTGACGCCTTGTATTTAGCAGAGCTTGGCCAGGCTGAATCGCGTGCCCGACCCGCGCAGAATTATTGACTTGCTTAAACCAAGGTTCCTAATTTTAGCTGGTTCGGATCCCTTGGGGTTTGAGCGCCCAAGTCAACAGGCAGCTGGACGGTTACAAATCACAACAAAAACAACAAAAGCTTAGCTCACTATGCGATACAACATTATAACGTCTGCAGTTGTTTGAATATTTGTTTATTGTACCTGGTTTCGCATATCCATATGAAATCAAACTCATGCCGAATAGACAATCTGATATACACACCATCAATGGTGAAACTATATAATTTAAATTTTCGAAGCTACAAATCTATGTATATGCCAGCCTAGAAAAACTAACCACTATCAGTACGCCGCTGAAGCGTCAATACAAGACTATCCCCATACACCCATACACCTTACGGCCCATATGCATATAAATATAAATCCACGTCTACGTCTACTCCAAGACCATACAGGAACTAAAATCCACGCCCGACCGGCCAGCCCATACATTTGAACCTTCCTAAACTCTCGATTTCTAAGCTTACAATACAACTAGTCGCCTGGCCGGGCCCTAATAGAGATAAAAATGAAACTTCAATCATCGCCCCAGCTAGCCTCCACGCCCTCCACGCCTACCCTCCTAGCATACTTCCCCCCTTCCTCTCCAAACGGCTCCCCTCTCGTCTCCGGAGACACAAGCTCAACCATCCCCCTCCCTCCACCAACCCAAGCATAAAACCCCGCATCAGTCTGAATAGCTGCAATCCTCCCCGCACCCTCCACTTTCCCACCACTAACCACCTTCCCCGCAAAACTATTCCCTTCGGAATTAATATAACCATAGCTATAATTACAATTCTCCTCCGCATTAACAGTAGATGTATAAGAGTAATTGTAGCTATAAGGTGCAGGTGAAACTACAGTCTTCATAACCACCCTCCTCTCCGTATCCCGTTCATCAATACCAACATAAAATAATCTCGCCTGTCTGCTCCCCCTAATATTCACCACCGCGGCGGCCATCCCCGTTCCCAACAGTACAGAATACCCCGACGGCAGACTAAGTGTGAAGTCGGACGATATCTTCCAACTCTTCCCATCAAACGTTAACTGCTTTATCTCGCCCGTTGTGGTTTGGAAGTATCCTACTGTGTTGTGGTGGGTTGGATCGGGTGTGATGAAGGCTAGGTCTGTTCCTTGCAGCGGTGGAGATTGCGGGAAGTTTAGTATCGGACCCGGTGACCACGTTGTTTTTATATTTAATATCGTTGTGCGGGCCGATCCAGATCCAGATGCGGAGATGGTGTTATCAGCATAGGATGGTGATGTCGGGGGGGAGGTTGTAGAAGTAGGATAGACGAATACTCCGCGGTGTTCTTGAAGCTGCCCTGTCTCGGACTGATAGAATAAACTATATCAAATCCATGCCCCTAGGGTTAGCTTCTAACTTAAAATTCTGGAATTAACAAGAGACGGGATTATGCATATGCATATACATACCGAATATAAACCTCCTCAACCCCATCCCTCCCCTCTCTCCACCACCTACAAACCCCCAACCTACTCCCTCTCATCACCCTCCCCGCTCCTTCCACCCTTCCTTCATACCCCATCACACCTCTAATCCACATCACCTCCCTAATGTACCTCTCTCGATCCACATAAAACAAATGCACGAACGGAGTGTAACTTTTATTAACGTGTACAACGGCCGCTAACGGGGTGTTTAACGCCGGTGATTCGGAGAGATCAAGTATGGGGGTCGCTTTCCATGTTGGAGAAGTAGGAGTAGTGCCGTTACGGTAGAGGTATTGCATACGGTAGAGAGTGGTTGACTCTGATTGACAGTAGAGGTTCTAGAGCTTTTTGAATGTATGGAGGGTATTAGCGAGACTAATTATGCTATAGCATTCTTTGGTACTGCGAATATAGGGACAATACGAGATAGACAGAGTTAGTGGGATATGGGATTGGGTTTGGGAGTGCATATACTAACAATGTACATTCTGCCCCTTCTATAGTCGAAAACATTGACCGCAGCAACTGCAGATGTTTTGAGTATCCGTTCGCTGGATTCCACGACAGGATTGAGAAGTCGATTGACGTCCGTCATTATGTAGGTAAATATTCCAATTGAGTTTTTGAGAGGTTATGCAAGAAGAATCGATTGATTGACTGATTATTGAGCACTGCTAGCTCCTTTATTCGCCTTTTAAGCTGGTTCTAACACCGCAAACCATGAACTGAACAGTCAGCAACTAGTTGACGTATATATATATACACTCAACTAGGTAATAGCCTCGGCTCGTCCTAGATTAATTAATAGACATCCGTCTAATATAGACTAACAGATACGGCAACCTCGATACCAGCAGTTACGGATAAAAGAAAAAGGGAGCTTCTGCATGAACGCTGATACCTCGCAGCAGTACATGTACAGTGCAGCCCTGCCGGATTTACTTCCAATTTTAAAAAACCTGGCAAATGCCGTCCGAACTATCAACCTCAAGAACGTCCGAACTATTGACGTGATCACACAACCGTGCATGCATACACAAAGGGCTGACAAAAAAAGCTCCACGTGCGGATCAATTATTCCTATTCACAAAAAAGTTAGCCCTAGAGCTCTCTCTCTCCCTCTCTTCGCCTCGTCTTGATATATATTACACGGTTGCTATGATATCTATAATATCTTAAGATCTTATACTTAATCCGTCGGGCGAATACGAGGCTAAAGGATGGTACGTATCAAGTATAATGTCAACCATGCGCACATCAATCAAACCCATGTTTATTGCCATTTCGTCATGTACGATAACATCCCCGAGACTAGTATCGTCTTTGTATTTGACGCTTCAACAGCGAAGTAAAGTTACACGGAGTTAAAAACTGTTTTAAAAAAATTCTGGGCAGTGATGAACTGTTAAGGCTATAGCAATACAACGTTATAATAATACTGAGAAAATATCAACCCGTATCATATCATGTCATATCTTCAAACTTTTAAATTTAAGGATACTCAGATCAAGTAAAGGAAGTATGCAGTAGCGGTTGCAACTGCCCTTTTCAACCGCAATTGCCCGTCTGTGCATTTGACGTTCCTTTTCCGAGTTATATAACCCCAGTGGGGCGAAACGGTGGTCCAAGCTCCCAACCAGCAACTCCCAAGCTCTCGGGCAAGCTCCCAGGCCTCGTATTCGCAATCCAACTTGAGCTACCCACGCGTCCACTAATTCGACAAGCTCGCAAAACGAAAATTTTGACCGAAAAATGAGTCTAGTCTGGGGGAAATAAGTCAATCCTACAATTACTCTGTTCTAGTTTAGCTGCTACTCCCCCTACTAGACTAGAATTAGAAAAAATTCAATATGCAAGAGACCTCATTCAATACCCACGATACGAAACGTCCACACCCTAGCCTGCATAATTGCGTATATCCGCACAACCAATCACAAAAAAAAATCTTTGTGGAACCCTCGATTTTGTTTTTTTTTTGTAACGGCGGTTGCCGTTTGACAGAACGTGCAACTATAAGCTAGCGTACCCGCTTCCACGCCGTTGGGAACGGAACCCGTCAACCATGCACTTAGCTCGTAAACCCATGGTCTTGTAAGCTTGGCTTCTGAGCTCTTACTGTGGTATGGCCATGGTTTCCCTCACCATATAAATAAGTGCTTACTTCATGATAAACAATTGATCAGGCGGGTTTAAACCGACCGACCGGAGAAATTTTTCAACCGGGGAATTAGGGTCGTCGGTTCAAAAGACATGATTGCGAGCCATATTATGGCCTGTGCTACTGTGTCTCGGGAATACTACTTTCCGCTGTGATTGATTGACGGCCTGTCCCTGCAACAGTGATTTAGGCTTGGAGACGCTTACTCGTTCTCCACACTATCATAACCGATTGCCCAATGCTTCAATTTTATTCTAAGATAAGAAAAACGCCAGTATATGCATCCTCCATTTCATCTCAAATGCCCACTTTTGAATGATGAAAGCGACAGTATATCATATAATACTTCAATCAGCCTTCCATCTCTCCCCACCTCCTTTCTGCCATAACCACAGCGCTTCGAGCGCATAATTCTTAATCCCCAAATGCGAGCTGCCCTCCCCGTTCTTCCCCCCACTCGCCGCCTCCTGTAAACTCTCCAACACCCTTCCTTCGTGCATGCACCTCCACAATCCCTTCTCTAAATCCGTCGCAATCCTGTTATCTCGCCTTCCCGCTTCACCTCCAATTATACTCTCTTCGTTGCCATTGCCATTACTATTAGTATTAGTATCAGGTGGATCGGAATTGGTATTCGTATCGCTATCATTAGAATAAGCGCCAATTCCCAATCGGAATAAGATCCTCCCCAGTGTTTGGAACGCCATGCATCTTTGCGCTGGAAAGCTCGATCTAGCGAGGTGTGATAACTCGGGAATGGTGTAACCCGCGCTTAACGGTGAATCTGCATGGTGGTGTAACCCTAAATGACCGGGTACCTGCCTCGCCTTCCGTGGCGGGAGGAGGTGTCCCTTAAAGTCGAATCTGACGGATGATGGGAGGATAGAGGTGAGTTTTGGGGAGTAGTGCGGGTCCGGTTCTGATTCCGAAGGCGGGAGCATCCATGCTAGCTTTTGGGGGTCGACGGGAAGGTTTGGGAAGTATTTTTTGTGGAGGTGGGCCAGGAATTCGGGTGAGTTTGGGTCCGGGTCCGGCTCTTGTTCGGTTGAAGGTGGTTGAGGGAAGTGGACTTTGATTTCAGGTGGGAATGCGGATTCAGGTATGTCCTTGAGGTGATTGGGAGGTTCTATGGGCGGATTTACAGATGTAGTTGTAGATGCAGATGGAGGGGGAGGTTGAGGGGTGGGTTCCTGAGTGGGTTGGGGAGGTCTAACGGGTCGGGAGGTCTCGACGGGTTCGTCTAGGGTCGCTCGTTTGAGAAACATTTGAAGAAGCTCAGGACTGAGGGAGTCCATCAATTCCTGTCGTTCGTTTTCTAGCTCGTGAGAAGACATGCTTGCTACCATCCGTTCATTTTCAGCACGGATGGACGACATTTCGTCCGTTTTGCTTGATCCGCTGGACGGAGCCGGTACATTTCGAGTAGCCGGAGCATTAGCGGCCGCAGCGGATCTTTGCTGTCGAAAGGCGGAGGGACGCTTTCTTTTAGTGTGAGCAGGAAAGCCACCGGAGTTCTTTGAAGCATCTAAGGTAGGAGGGAGAGCAGGCGAGGCAGACGAGACCTGTCGCTCGGAGATGTCGGCTATAAGGCCACCACCAGAGAGAGTGGTGGTTGTAGCTGTAGCTTCCTGATTGAGACGGTCGTCATCATCGCCATCATCGAGGTCGACGGTGAAGCGAGTTCCGGCAGGCGGCGGGATGTCGTCGTCGTGGTCCATCGTGCTTTGATGACTGATGGACCAGGATTATTGAAGTCCAAGCCTCAAATCATCATCATCAATTAATTAGGATTGGGGAATGTGTTGCTGGTGAGGTTTGATTGTTTGATTGATTCTGGAATGTGCCATGGCCACATGTGTTGTTGCGTGTGTTGCGGCAGGTTGCATGTGCTGCGTGCTGCTGCGAGGGTGCGGCGTGCTTCTGCTGCTGCGCCCACTTCCAATCAAACAAGCCAAGCGGGATGCCCCGGCTGGACTGGCTCTCTTGTAGTAAATTAGACGATGGAAACAGACAGAAACAGAGACATATCCCTATCCTATCCAGATATACATGATGATATAAATGGGATAGAAAGAGGGCACCGTGGGAGAGTGGAGATATGTCGGGCTGGAACTGTAGAAATCGGTGCTCTACATGTTTCGCCAGCACCATCAGCTTTGTTCCCCCGTCGTTTCACTATTCTCAGCTCATTACAGACTAAAGCAGCAGTATGAGATGAATGAATGAGAGCGTGCAGAGGGGCACCCCTTTCCGGCTGACAAACGCAACACATCCGCTTTAAATATTACCCATCGCCCGTCCATTCCTCTCGCCCTCTCCACTCACCCATCCAATCTCATCTCCACGTCCAATCACCATCATCCATCATCCACCCCGACACTCACCATCGACTGTAATATCTCCCTTCTCCTTTCAACCTATCCGTCATATAGCCCAGGTGGTTTCCTCGACTTCATCTCCATCCGACTCTCACTCTCCTCCGACATCTCTCCTGTCCCTCCGACAAAGCCGCCCGCTTCTTTCGTCAAGGGGGTTTCGCCTCCCAACGGAACCGCCTAGAAAGCAACAGCCTCGTCAGCAATGGCTCCCAGATATGAACGAGTACGTCTTTTCCAACCAACATATTCTATCATTTTGGATTCTCGAGGAAATATCCTCAAAATTTGGATATATATTTCTCGGAACTTTTGTGTCTAATGGTGGCAAAATTATAGATTCAAACGGACGACCACGGTGAAGACGGTCTAACCGGTATCCCAAACTCTCCTCCTCCATCCTTCCGCTCCCGGCCGGAATCCCCCGTTTCACCAATCGAGGTCAACGAAAACACAGCCCTCGCAGACTCCTTCGACTCCAGCGATGACGAAGATGATGATTTGAGAAGTCCCAGAGGCAGAAATGCCTCCCAGGACGACACCGTCCACTACGAAAGCGCTCTCCCTTACGTCTCCGACGCCTCTTCGGCCTCAAATTCCCAGCCAACAACTTCCACACCTTCGAGGCGAGTCGTAGGAAACTCGAGCAATGATGGAGTTTTTGCCAATCTGAGTGCAAAGCCAACTGTTGGAGGGGAGAAACCCGCCGAGGAGCACCCGCCCGTATGTTCAAAACCCTCCGTCTTCCGTAGAACCTGGTCTTTAAGCTAACGAAACCAAAATCTCCAGAGTTACGAGCAAGCCGCAGCCGATGCCACCCCACCATACTGGGAAACAACCATTTTGGCCCCGGGAATGTCCCCGGACGAAGTGTTCATTGATGGTCTCCCAGTCGGCTCCGTTTTTGCATTCGTATGGAACGCATTGAGTACGTCATCTTTCAATATTTCTAACTTGTTGAAGTCCAACATACTGATAAGATTTTCCAACAGTCTCCCTTTCCTTCCAATTCATCGGTTTCCTTCTCACCTATCTCCTTCACACCACTCATGCTGCCAAGAACGGCTCCCGAGCTGGTCTCGGCATCACTCTTGTACAGTACGGTTTTTACATGCGCAGCTCCTCAAACGATAATCCACCACCGCCAACAGACGGCAACCCCACTCCCGAGTCCACCCCACCAGACCCGAACGCTTATGATTTCAACTCTGGAACTCTCCCCACCGATGTTATTGGCGTAGCCAACGGATCTGGAGGAGCCCCCGATCCCATATCCGGAAACGAATGGTTCAGTTATATTCTCATGGTCGTCGGATGGTTTATTCTGATCAGAGCTATCGCGGATTTCCTAAGAGCAAGACGAACCGAGCAATTGGTCCTCGCCAGCCCGGATCGGGGGCTGGGGATCGCAGTTATCGCCGAGGGAGAAGATCCCGAACACGCTGCATAAACGGGTTCTTTTTTCACGGCTTTGATTTTCACGTTCATGCATAATAGGGTTTTCCAGGTTTAATGTACTCTTTGGGCTTTTTCTATCTCGTTAACCTCTGGTTTCTCGGGACGGCAGGTGGGAGGTGAAGGTGGTTTAAGAAGGGTGTCAAATTCGGTTGCATTTATCGGTGTGTGGTTCTTGTTTTTCAAGTATAGTCATAGCAGGAGGTGGTAATCCTTGCTACTTTAACCAGTCTCTCTCTTCTCTTGCGATTTTCTTTGAGTTTTTTTTCTTTGTTATTCGAAGGTATAGGCTGGGGAGTTGTTTTAATTTCCTCTGTTCTTTATTTTGTCCCCATACCTATGCGATGGCGTTTTTTTTCTAGCACTCGAAGATTTTTGCGAGATGTATTGGTTGCCCTGGCTGCCAGAGAACCTTTTCTTTATTTATTATTGGCGTTTTTTTCACATTTTATTCTATACAGACAGAAAGCAAGATATATGTAAGACTATCTCATTTATTATATCATACACCAAACATGTACAGGAGAAGCAAGGGAATATTATAGCATGATAATTGCTGTTTATACTATCTCTACATCGGTGCAATTCAGTTTCCAAGTGAAAGCTTAAACTCCCACTACTAATGCTTGCTCGGGTGACTGGCTGGGATGAGGCTAACGGCTGGTATTTGGTTGATCCTTGAAGTTTTGAGCTTCAATTTTGGGGATGGAGATGCTCAAGCTGGTTAGCGGCAAAGCGGGGTAGCAGGATGCGGCAGTGATTGACCAGTGCACCGACATGACGTCGACCAGGGGATGCCTTTGTGGCGGCCGTTTCGATATCATATTTTTATATCAAACGTCGAGTTTGTTTGTATTGAGTACATTGTAACGTACAAACTTTTGGTATCTCTAATATTGGTTTCCGAAGTTACACACATCGCAATCAATACTCTCTCAGGTTCACCAAATCCTGAATTCTATGGTGACCACCACGTCCAAACCAACGAATCAATCAATCAACCAAACTAAACGTTTAAACCACCTCAACCTCTCAAGATACCCAACTTAAAATCCTCCTCACTTTGTTCGATTCTCCGAAGTATACGCATACCCCCGTCTACAATTGCAATCTCCCAGAGAAACCAAATACTCCCTCAATACAGCCGCTTCTTCCACACTCCAAAATCACACAACATGTCCTGGCGCAGCTCTGGATCGTCAAACTCGGAGTTGGTGGAGAATATGAAACGGAACGGCTTGATTGCGAATAAGGAGACTTATGAAGCTATGATGAAGGTATTGATATCCGTCCTTCTGTTATATGGGGTGTTATTACCTTATATATCGAAAACATCTCATACTGGATTCACAAAAATTTTGATCCGGACGCTAATGTTATGTTTATGATGTTGTGCGAATAGGTCGATAGAGCACATTTCGCGCCGGGGAATGCGTATAAAGATGCGCCGCAGCCGATTGGGTGGGGTGCTACCGTGCGTCCTTTCTTCTCTTTTCCATTCTCCTTTCATATAACAGAACTATATTATATATTAAGGATGCTAGGAAGGAAGCATCCGGAGTGGAGAAAGGAAACCTATAATACTGATAATAATGATAAGGGAATACTAACTGTTATGTGGTTGGGCTTTTGGTAGATATCGGCGCCACATATGCACAGTCACGTATGTCAATCCTCACAGCCTCGAGATTTTCTAATTGCGAGCTGGACCGGCATCACAATTACGGAAAGAACAAATGCTGATCAAAGGATAATGTGAGAAACGGATTAGGCATGCGAAGAGATAATCGAATACTTGAAACCTGGAAACTCGATACTAGATGTTGGTAGCGGCAGCGGGTATCTCGTTGCTGTTATGGCTCATATGGTAACCACCACAGCCACCTTAGCCATATCGTCGTCTTCTCACAAGAAATTGGGATATATAGGTCCAACCAGGTGGAAAAATAGTGGGCATAGAACACATCCAAGAACTCGTCGACCTCTCCATCGCCAACCTTCGCAAAGACCCACAGCACTCAGCCTGGCTCGACGATGGCACCATCACTATCATTAAAGGGGATGGAAGGTTAGGGTATCCTCCCAAGGCGCCCTATAACGCCATTCACGTCGGGGCAGCAGCGAGGGAGGTGCATAAGGACTTAGTGGAACAGTTGAGTCGGCCGGGCAGGTTGTTTATTCCCGTTGATGGAGAGAGAGGGTATGGTGAGCAGAGTATCTGGCATGTTGATAAGGATGGGGAGGGGGCGGTTAGGAAGGAAGAAAAAGTGAGTTTTTTATATTGTTGTTTTATATTTTATATTTTAGAGATGGGTTTTTGTGGATTTGGAGTGCGCTGACAATTGACGATTCTATAGTACGGCGTTATGTATGTGCCGCTGACGGATAACCCGTATGAGAAGAAAAAGTGAGGGATTGTACATGGAGATTGTGGGATGTGATATACGTAAATTGACATAACTTAGGGTCTGTTGTTTTGTTTGAATGGCGAAAATAAGGCGAAATCAATGTGACTTTAGCGGGATTGATGCAATGTCGGCCAGGGAATCTTGGACCAGGGAGCAAATTAGGTCAGCTGATCGGGTTGGGGATATCATTTGAGCTGGGGAACTCATGCTTAGGAATTTTATTTTAATGCCCATTTTTAAGCTCAGTAGCTTTTCTAGTCATGTTCGGGGGGTTAGACTGTAACGCCCGGGGATGAGATGCACCTAGGTGGGTAACAATAGCTGTATCTATAGGGTTAACAAATTGCCGATTTCAAAACGCATCAGAATCAGCTTTTCTAAAAAAGAATTACCCGGGAACATCCTTTCGAGAGAAAAAATATCTCGAACCCAGCTACTTAGATAGTCTTCGGCTCCTTAGAGTAAGATCTTGTAAACATTTAGCCAATCGGAATAACTGGTGCGGTCACGAAGCTTTCGTTTGACCTAGCTAGCTGGCTGCTGCGGCGCGATTTTAGCTGCGGAGGGGGTAATAATTGCCTCAAAAAACAGAAATACGCCTGCGCTTGGGAATGTGAGATATATGAAATATAGTACCTAGCTCCGAAGAAGCACCCTTGTTCCGCGCCTTATCTCACAACTCTAGCTCGAGAGAGGGATATAAAAAAAATTTAGTCATTCGTAAAAGGGCCAAGGAAGAAAGGTAATTCCGATCGATGAGCTCATAAGCAACTTTTTATATATTATAGTATCTATCGACTTATCTCTTTTTTCTTTCTCTATTTTTTTTTGGTTTTCTCACAACATCTCAAGCTGGTCGACCAGTCGACTATTAATTATTCACAGCTGTCGCTTTATAAGCTTTATAAATATACTCTTGTCAGCCGATATCCTCGAGGAAACATCAAATAATATAGCTCGTAATATAACTCCTACAGATCACCAAGGTCAGTTCCTTCATAATACGTTTTTTTCTTCCTCTCCAACGTGACTCGTTTCAGACTCGGGCGAATCGATTGCAATTTAATTGGCGCCTTCTGGTTTCGACTAGCATTCCTCGTTTCGCTAGAGACGGCAGATCGGCTTGCTAAAATTGATTCGATGCGGAATACCCTATTTTTCGTATCATATTTTCATATTTTTATCCATTGTATTTGCAAAGTACTCTGCCTTTTAGGAGAAAATATTGGAAACTCCGAGATTCAAGCCGGGTTCGTGCTATCGAGTCTTTGCGGTACATTTCGTTTGGCGGGGCGGACTGTACTTGTTGCGTAATGCTGCATGCAGAACAAGCTCTCGCGATGGCCGAATCGATGGAGGGGTAAAAATGCTTCTGCTCGATCGGAATGGGGAATATATATACCGCATGTGTATTCAACTCGAAGGGTTGCGAACTGCAGGATTCACCGTCACTGTATCCTTTGACCTTGGAGTTTACAGCTATTCGATATATTTAATTCATCGCGTCGGGAGCTAATTATTGGTTGCAGTGGTCTCCGGGCAGCCCCTCCAACAAAAATAAGAAAACAAATACGTCACTTTGCGCAACAACACCACAAGTAACACCGAACTGTCAGTCAACCACATCCACACTCACTTCTTCGTAGCGGGGAAATCTAAACCTCGACCTATCCTTCTTTTAATATCCCCCCATTCGGATCCCCTCTCTTCCCATCTACCCGTCGATCAAAAGAGAGATAAAGGCTAAAACAAAGCTAATCCAATCAATACCCACCTTCAGCAGCCCCTCTCACAATCCAACACCCCGCGCGATAGAACAAAAAAACTAGCTACACCTGCAGCTAGAAATAGATTAAATTAGGTTATATCAGCATCGGCAATGTCCCTCCTCCTGATATCTAACCGGCTGCCTATCACGGTCAAGCGTAGCAACGATGGCACCTACGACTTCAGCATGTCCTCCGGTGGTCTCGTCACCGGTTTGTCCGGGTTGAGCAAGACGACGACCTTTCACTGGTTCGGTTGGGTGGGGCGTGAGATTCCCGAGGACGAGAAAGAGTTGGTGGTGGGCAAGCTGAAGGATGAGTATAATGCCGTTCCGGTGTTCTTGTCAGATGATTTGGCGGATAAGCATTGTATGTTGCTCTATTTCTCCCTTTCAATTATTTATATTATCTTTATATTAAGTGCTGACATATAATTTGCATAGATAACGGCTTCTCAAGTAAGATATATAAAACTTTACAATCCGTTTACCAATAACTTGGTTGTACTAATTGATACATATGTCAAATTAAGACTCGATATTATGGCCCCTCTTCCATTACCACCCCGGTGAAATCTCCTTCGACGAACCAGCTTGGATAGCTTACCGCGACGCCAACCGTCTCTTCGCCAAAGCTGTGGCAGCAGTGGTCAAAGAAGGCGATCTGATCTGGGTCCACGACTACCATCTCATGCTCCTCCCAGCCATGCTCCGCGAGGAAATCGGGGATAAAGTGAAGAACGTCAAGATTGGCTTCTTCCTGCACACCCCGTTCCCCAGCAGCGAGATTTACCGTATTTTGCCCGTCAGGAATGATATACTGTTGGGCGTGTTGCATTGTGATCTCATCGGGTTTCATACTTATGATTACGCTCGACATTTCTTGAGTAGTTGCTCCAGAATATTGTACGACCCCCTTTTCTTCCAATTTTGAGAATATCTCAAGTTCATCAGTGTGGGATTGAGAGGTTTGAAGCTGATTTTGACGTATGATATTTGCAGAGGTCTAAACACCACACCCAACGGCGTGGAATTCCAGGGCAAGATGGTATCCGTCGGCGCATTCCCCATCGGCATCGACCCGGACAAGTTCTCCGAAGCCTTGACGCAACCTAAAGTCATGAACCGTATCGACACTCTGGAGAAGAAGTTCCAAGGCGTCAAGTTGATCGTCGGAGTGGATCGGTTGGATTATATCAAGGGTGTGCCGCAGAAACTCCACGCTTTGGAGGTCTTTTTGACAGAACACCCCGAGTGGATCGGGAAGGTTGTCTTGGTACAAGTTGCCGTACCGAGTCGGCAGGATGTTGAAGAGTATCAGAACTTACGGGCGGTAGTGAACGAGCTTGTTGGACGGATAAACGGGAAGTTTGGTATGATTGTCCCCTAATTCATATACTCGAGTACCTCCATCCCCTCTCTACGGGTATAATTTCTAATGGTTTTTGATGGTGGTTTTAATAGGAACAATCGAATTCATGCCCATCCATTTCATGCATAAATCCGTCTCCTTTGACGAACTAGTAGCCCTCTACGCCGTCTCGGACGTCTGTCTCGTCTCCTCCACACGAGACGGCATGAACTTGGTATCCTACGAGTACATCGCCTCCCAGCAGAAACGACACGGCGTGATGATCCTCTCCGAGTTTGCCGGTGCAGCGCAGAGTTTGAACGGAAGTATTATCGTGAACCCGTGGAACACGGATGAGTTAGCCAAGGCGATATATGACGCTGTCACGATGCCACCGGAGTTGAGGGAGGCGAACCATCAAAAGCTGTATGGATATGTTACTAAATATACCAGTGCATTTTGGGGGACGAGTTTTGTGAACGAGTTGACAAGGATTGCGGAGGGTGGGAATGATATTGAGAAGAAGGAGGAGAAGAAGGAGGGTGAGGCGTAGAAAGTTTAGTGTAGAATGGTTTAATGACGGGGTTTCTTATGGATACACGGAACCTTTTTTTAATGTACTCGGTTGTTTTGTGGTCGTTGGTGTGATGGTGGAGCGGTGGATTGGTCGATGAGGATTGCTACTCTCTCTTTATATATCCTTTTTTTTTTTCGTTTCTTATGTCTATAGTACCTTTTTATATTGTCGTTTGTGAGTGAAAATTGAAAGAAAAGTCGGTACAAGCGATTTTATTCGGGCGATTGTGATTAGGTATGGGGGTGTATATATATACAAAGAGCGTAAACTTGTGAATAATGATATTTTTTGAGATGGAAGAATAGAACTAGAGAAAGCATCGATGAAGAACTATATACACACCACCACCCATTCCGTACCATACCAGATACCACACAGAGCAAAAAGCAAAGAAAAAAAGAAATAAAACCTCATTCAAGATAAGTTGAAAAAAAAGCACCCTTTGAATTTTTGGCATACAAGGAAAATAAAAAGGTAAAGAAGACTAAAGTTCGCCTGTACATTTAATATTCCGACTGACTTAAAAACCGAACGCAACGATAAAAAAACAGAAAATCGATACCATGAGAAACAAAAGCATACTAACGCCGTGATGATTTCAAGTCTCTCGTCCCATAAACTAAAACACAAACAAAATAGTAAACTGAAATGGAAAGGTATGGCCGATGGTATATGAACGGATGAATGGATGGTAGGTCGGTTGGAGGGTAGACATGCAGAAGGTGTAGGAGGTGGTAAGTGAGTAGAACTAGTAAAACAAATTTAGAAGAACTAAATCCACACTGGACTTTTTTTGGCTAAAAAAAAAGGGAACCGGTCGTGTCATGATAGAGGCGAATTGTTAAACAACGAGGGTAGGTAGCGTCCGCTTGCATATGTCTTATGCAGGAATCGACCTAGGAACTGGCTGCGGGGGTTGCGCTGCCGCCGCCATCTTTAACGCTGTTTTTTCCCTCTCCTCCTTTTCCTTCTCCATCTTTTCCTTGAGAGCTTTCGTGACCCGCGGTTTCCTCGGTGCTGTCGATTTGCCCGCGTTACCCGCTCCGCGTCCGGTACCTGCCCCGCGTCCACCCCGTCCTCTTCCACGTTTGGGAGGGCCACCGGCAGTTCTACACAAAACAGTCAGTCTCCAATGGTTCAGTATAATTGTGAAAAATAGAGTGTGGTAATACCTCTCAATCTGCGGTCTTTCTCCTTCCGGTACTAATGGACCGCTGTATACGAAAAACCCATCCTTCGAAGCAGCAGCTTGTTCCTCCCACAGCATCTCGCTATCGTCGATAAACGGATCATTGGCGTCATAGTACTCGTCCACTCTTCTCCTTCTCTTCTTAGGTTTATCCTTATCGCCAGTCCCACTGAGCCCGGCATCGCTCAACCCACCCAACTTCTCCTCCATTGCACTCTCTGACTCTGACGCATCCATCATGGCCTCGTCGCCGCTAGCGTCAGGCCCCCGCAGTTTGGCACGCGCAAGACGAGGATTCAATGCCGCCCAGCCGTACTTTTCTTCTGCCATTTTCGAAACGTCAATGTACTTGTTTGTTTCGCCATTGAGAGAGATTTGGAGGACGACAGTGGGGACGGCCGGTTCTGGGTCATCGTCGCCTAGAGCTACGTCACCCCCAAAGGCACCGGCGAGGAGACCACCCGATTTAGCGACCGGAGCTGTGGAACGGGGTGCAGGTTTCGGAGAGGCGGGAGCGGAGGTTGCTGACGGAGCGGCACGTTTCCCAGAGGATGAAGATGACGAGGAGGATGCCTTTGTGATTTCGGTTATGGCTTTAGGTTGTGGAGGAGAAAGGGTGGACGATGTTGTCGGGGCGGCGAGGGAGGCATTGACGGTGGGAGGTGTTAGTGAGGGAGGTGGGTTGGTAATTGGAGAACCTTGGGTAGGTCGTAGAGGTGGGGAAGGGTTGTTTAGAAGGGCGGAGAGGGCAGGAGAAGCGGATGCTCTGTTCTGCTTGGCAGGGATATGATCATTGGTGGGATAGGGCGAGTAATCGTTGGAGGAGCGTTCGGGAGAAGCCTTTCGTTTCAAGGATTTGGAAGGCGCGTCGGGGTCGGACTCGACGAGGTCGGTGACCATGAGACGGCCACTGTTTCTGGATCCTTTGGTAGGAGCATTCGAGTTAGTACGTCGAGGAGGCATGATCGACTGAGAGAGAGGTGAGTGGGCGATCGAAGGAAGGAGGAGTAGAAGGATGGTGAAGATGGAGAGAACGAGAGAGTGAGGTAGGAGAAGAAGAAGCAGCAGGGAGTACCGGAGAGAGAGGGTCAAGGGAGCTTGACGCGAGGCATATCCTCGGCATGCCTATCCGTATAGAAAAGAAGGGAAGGAGGTAGGTAGGAACGGAGGTGGGGAGGGCGTGAAGAGGATTGATCAAAGTTGAAGTTGAAGACAGAGAGGATGAAGAGGAAGAGAAGGTGAAGAGGCGTGGATGGGAAGAGGTGCAAAGTCACAAGCAACACGACGTGCACATATCAACAAAGCAGCACCCGCCAGCCAGGCAGCACAAGGAACGGGCACATTCATTCCTCGTAACCACCACAGCGTAGCACCACTTTAGCCGCTCAGCTCCAGAGCTCTACATGTCTCTCTTGATATCATTTTGAATCCTTATACCCGCATAGATACGAGTATCGATCAATCAATCAATCAATCAATCATACTGAAAGGAAGTAAGGAAGGAAGCAATAAATGGATGCGAACTGATGAGTGTATGTATCTATTCGATAGCGTCCGTCCGGGGAGGGTGCGTGTGTGTGTGGAGAAGCAGCAGCAGCACATGTACCAGGGCCATGTATTACATGTATGTATGTACGGTACGGGTACCCTAACTAGGGGGGGAGAAAAGGCAAAGAAAGGGAAAGGGAAAGGGAAGGGGTGGGAAGAAAAATCTCACCTGCAGGACGAGATGGCGCCGACGAGCCACCACCCCTCACACCGCCACGGGTTACCGATGCTGATGATGATATCTGATCGTGACCGTTGGTGTAGGGTGAGGATTGATGACGATGGCCAGGGCTGCCATCGTAAGTGCTGGCCGCCGACATGACTCGCGGTGTTTTTATATTATGTATATTCGTTTCTTTCTTTCTCTTAGAAGTCGGATGGATTGAATTCCTCCCCGAGCTAAGATTTTACTAGATTGGGAAAAAGGATAGAAAAATGACGGTGGTAGGAAAATCTGATGGAAGATCGTCCAGCAGAGAAAAGAAGGAAAGAAAGAAAAAAAAAAAAAAAAGAAGTCAGGTGCTGATGATAATATTTCCCGAACTCGAAAATAAAGAAACTCCTCTTTTTGTTTCTCAATTTTATATTTTATATCGGCAGATAATAATTACAATTAATTGTCGCGAATACGATATAAGAATATTATAGATCGGTGGGCTGTGGTGGGTGGTGGTTGTGTCGGTCGGTGGATAATAAAAAAGTTGGCGATGTTGATTCTTCGGCTTCACGTTGGTTCTGTCCTTTTCGGAAAAAAATAGTCCCCTCTTATTTTCTGGTGCCGGCCCTGTTTCCTTTAGTGTATGCAGATATAGTTTCGGAGAGATGTTAAGCGGGATCCGTTGGCGGATATCAAAAAGGATATCTTCTTCGATTAAACGAGTTTATCGATCGAATAAATTCGGGAAACTTCAAAGGAGAGATACAATCAAAGATGCAGGTATTATTATCGATAGAGGAAAATGGGGAAAACACCAGGGAAAAGCGGTCGAGAGAGGATGAAAGGAGAGAAGAGAGAAATCATCGAACAAGGACGAAAGAGGAGGGGACCTCGTTATTATATCATACGTTTACTTGCGTACGTATAGCCATTCTCATCCACTTCGTACGTACATTACCATATTACATTTCCTGCTACTACCGCATATTTCCATGGGAATTTTTTCCCTTTTTTTTCTTCTTTTTTTGAAAAGAGAGAGAAAGAAAGGAAGAGGAAAAAAGGTTATTTGCTCGTGGGCATCAGGTCAGTCAGTCCCTTTCTGTCACTTCTTCTCCTTCTCCATTCTCGTTCTCTCATTTGTAAAAATGCTGCTCTTCTAACCGGCTTGTGCTCGAACAGGCACCTGTTTTGGCACATATTAAAAAGAAAAAAGGCCTCCATCAGATAATATAATATACGACTAATCTAAAAAGCAATATGACTTTTTATATATCATCCATCCACCAATTTGGTTGTGCATCCACATCTCTCTCGGTCTGGGTTTTCTGGGCTTGTTCCCTCCGGCCGGACCCCGGGAACCAAGTCCCAATCCTATCCAATCCAATCCAATCCGGTCCAAGTCCCAATCCAATCCAATTCAGCTCAGACAAACAACCGAAACGATCGATCACCTGGGCATCTTGAGCAAGTACGTACATTTGTGCTGTCTGTGGGGTGTGTGGGTGTGCCTGGTACACAGGTCCTTGCATGCACGACTGTGTGTTTTCATGTTACATGCAAAGCACACTGAATGAATTCTTAAGTAAGGAACTAAAGTAGCTCAGATAAATGCGCGCGCCCCTCCTCCTCCGCTGTGCCTCTTTGTCTCTCCTCTGCGCATCATAATTCGGTCCAGCCACCCCAGAAATCAGGACTGACTGACAAAGGTCCCCATTTCTGGCGGAGTTTTTCTTGCTGTTCGTTTCCCTGACCTGCAGGTCCGGTCACCGCCGCCGTTGTGTTCGGGATTACTACTTACATTACATTTCTTTTTGGAGCTAAAATGTGGGTTTGCGCTTCTTAATTGATCCGTTTCCCCAAAGCCGAGACCCGAGAAAGGTTCCCTTCCCAGCTCCAGGCATTTTTTTCCATTCTCCTATTTTCCTTTTGAATCAGTTATCCTTAACGCGCCGGTGAAGGCAAAAAATCATAGCGGAGGTCGACAGGTCTCGCTCGGCCTATCTTAAAGGCTAGAATCGATCGGTCTCGGTCCATATCGCTGGAATTGATCCTGTGCTTTATTTTATACTAATATATGGCCTCCTATCTACCAACGCGTCTCTCTCACTTCTTGTAATCTCATCAAATAATATATAATAACGGGTCGCGTCGCTATATGTCATTTCGATGAGATGTTAATCAATCAGTCTGATACCCCCCGGGTTTCCAATATAGTTGCTTTTTCGGACTGCGTTGAGTGCCAACCTTAAACCTAAAAATGGCACGCCCTTTTCGGCGGGGAGATGCGATAAACGAACGAAGCAACACGCGCAGACAAAGGAACACTCCCGTGGAACATTCCATTCCCTGCCCATTCAAGAAAAAGAAATTATACCATCCCGCAACACATGGAAAATTTATACGTCCGGCCCATCCATCTCTGCCATCATAGCCAAGCTACCGCGACGACGACGATAACCCCTAGCTGGTCGAGGGACATATACACGCCATACCATACCAATGCGATAACCCCACCCCGCTCTTCACCACCTATAGCAGCTACGAACCGGTAGCAGCAGCGACCATGTCCCTCTCCCGTCGAGCAACCGTTCGTTCCGCCCACTCCCCTTCCACATACACCATACCCACCCCACCGTATCCACAAAACATAGATACTAACATCGGCCTAAAATAACGAATAGCAAAAAGCACACTACGCAAAACTAATCGCCCAATGGCCCAAGGACCTCATCCGTCCCCACATCGACTTTCCAGCCTTCCTCACCCGCCGTCTCGAAAGCGACTTTGGCGACGCTCCACCACCCAAGGAGAACGATTGGCCGGTTATAGACGACGGTTCGAAACGGCCGATATTCGAGTATGGTAGTTATAAAGCCGGGTTGGAAGA
Source organism: Orbilia ellipsospora (assembly GCA_036971675.1). NCBI lineage: Eukaryota > Fungi > Ascomycota > Orbiliomycetes > Orbiliales > Orbiliaceae > Orbilia > Orbilia ellipsospora. Next base: position 1,362,354 of record JAVHJO010000005.1, read on the forward strand.
GCAATGGGGTGTCTTGAGTGGGTTGGAGGGGAATAAATATCAGAAGAAGGTATTTTATACTTCATACTTCTGCTTATACCCCCTTCTATGGGTGTATGATGAGGTTTATATGGTTTGATGTGGGCTAACTTGAGGTTTCTGATGGTAGTATCCTGTCAAGAAATTACTGGAACCGGGGTTTCAGCCGGATTATTATCAAAAGTTGATTAAAGAAATAGACGACGTGCCGAATAGGAGTTGGTTGGCATCGTATATCAATAGTTGGAGGGGTTTCATCCGGTGGGAGGATTGATCCTCCCATATTGTCGCTATAATATTGTACATATATATAATATCACCATTTGTATCATATAATCATATCCAGATACCACTTTTTAGAGCAAAGCTGTCTTTTATATCTTTATATCTGTATATCTATAAGTATCTATACGCTGTTGGATGGTAGTACCTTGTCTAGTATATCGGTAGGATTTGCTGTAGTTGTAGTCAGAAGGGTATCCCAAACATCATCTAGTATCCGTTCGTCATCTCGCAGACATCGCCAGTTGGGCGAGGGTTTATCTACTTTGAGCCAGTTGAAATCATCAATTTGGTTCCACATGTCGCTTTCTTCCTTTCCATCCGCCTTTCCTTCCACGTTACTATTCCCACCACCTTCTGTAGCAGCACTCTTATTGGAGATATCAGGAAGAAAGCTGACTCGTATACCCTTGCAGTTCTCAATGATGGGTCTGCTCCTGCACTTCAGATATACATCCACATTGTGGGACGAGTGTAGTCTGAATTGGTGGCATGAAAGGAGGATGGTGGTGTTTTGCAGGGAGGTTAGGTGGGCTGGACCTTGGATTGGGGGGATTATCAGGAGAGAGGATGAGATGGAGGTCACGGAGAGGGTGGTGTAGTTTGTATCACCGGTAGCACTTTTGTCGTTATTATGGGGGGTGAGGATGCAGGATTTAAGGTTTGAGAGGGAGAGGATTGTGGTTGTCTGGTTCGGTGGGGAGGTTTGGAGGTTTGTGTTTTCGTGTGAGGTGATTGTGGAGGTTGTTTTTGGGTCTGGCTGTGATTTGGATGATAATGGTTGTAGTGAAGCTTGGAGTTGTTCGGCGGGTACTGCTGGTAGTGGTGGTGTCGGTGAGTCGGTACCACTGGTTCTACTGCTCCCACGGTTCTTGAAGGAGAATTTCTGCCGCGGCGCGAGCGCTTTTCGGGCGTTTGAGAGCTGGTCGGAAAGGGATTTCAGTTGCTATATCGAAATTCCATCCCGTCAGCTGGCCGGTGTATAAAATATATTATTTTGGGGGATATAATAGGATGACTATGTATAAACGAACCTCAGAATAAACCCTTTGATCGTACGCAGGTAGATAAGTAGAAGCATCCCCGAGATCGTGCGTCAATACTCCAATCTTGGAGAGGATGTTATCAATCGACGCTTGTCTTTCTGACGCGCGAGAAGTGGCGAGGGATGTTATCGTGTCTGTCAGGCCTATACATCATATACATATATTAGTATTTGTACACTATGTGTGTGATTCACGTAGTACCTTTTGTTTCAGCGGTGAAAGACTTGTGGAAGAGTTGTCTGGGGTCTTCTTCTTTTTCTGCGACTCCTTCTTCCACTACTTCTTCTTCCGCGACTGGTTCGTCCATTTCGAAGGTTTTTTATAATTCTAGGGTTTGTGGGTGAGGTTTGTTTGGAGCGCGGGGAATATGGTTTTGGCGGGCGATATTGCGCATTTGGCGAATACCTCCTGTCGCTTTGGATCCTCGAGGGAAAGAGTCGCGATTATAAGATGAATTCACAACCAACTCGTAGAACTGACCATCAAATATTATGCTACGTGAGAAAAAAGGAACGCTATATTTTCAGTATATGTACAATCCAAGCAAATAAAAATCATAAATCTCTCTACTATATACCCTTCCCACAACCTTTCCTCGGTTTATATCTTCGATGAATTTTTATGAACAAATAACCTAAGCATACGGTTTTTCCGGCGTCACTGGGACATCAATATTATACTTCGCCTTCAACAACGCCGCTCTCCTCTCCGCGTACCCGGGACCGTAAATACCTCTCCCCTCACCAATCTCCGCAATAGTCTCCTCAAACGGCCGCCTTCTCGTCGTCCTAATCTCGTCCTTCCTCGCTACCTCATCAACATGCTCCTTCCAACGATTGCCTCTGAAATGAGCACCCGAGTATTCGAATGTAGCCAATAATATCGACAGACCGGCGCCGAAGCCGAGGACGCGGGGTAACCTTCCAGCTGTAGTTTTACGTAATTATTAATATGATATGGAGTGTTTTGGTAGGGTTCTGTGGGGTGTAACGTACTAGGTATTCCTACTAACGCGCCGGCGAAGAGGCCACCGAGCGCTGTGTTCCATGTATCGTCTTTTTCTCTGATATTTGCGGAGGCGTCCTTGACGAAGGCGTAGGTTCCGCCCATTAATGCTATTTTAAGTCGACAAACTCTGTTAGTTAATGCAAATCGGAATAGCCATATATATCTATACAGAGCATATGACGAATAAAAGGTACGAGGATGGTATTGTAGGCTCACCGAACAGTCCAATCGTGCTACCGGTTCGAGTGAAGAGTCCGAGGAAACCACGGTTTTCTTTGGCCAGTGTGTTTTGGACACCGGAGACGACAAGACCAGCGCCGCCGGTTAGCAGTACAGCATTCATGGTGCTGCCTATGGCGTTCTTGGGGTGGTAGGGGCCATCATCGGAGTGGGAATGGTCGGCCATAGTGCTGATGATTATGATGTGATGGTATCGCGGAGGAGGAGGAGAAGGAGGATTCTCGGATTGGGAACGGGGCCCTCGTGAGCCAATTGGATTGGTTTATCGCTAGTGGAGTGTGAGCATAGATGGATAAGCGATTCCTTAAATCGTGGGGCCTGTTCGAGGCTGGGAGGATGGGGTAGGTTCTCGTCGGCGTCGTCTTGGTCGTCGTCGTTCAACGGTCGTCCTTTCATTGAGAGGGCCAATTGACAAGGGCATCAAATCGGAAGAGCTGCCATTGGCTGGCTGGCTGCAACAACAAAATGTCAAACGCAACACGGCAACACATTTTCTGGTTATCGATAAGCAGCAACAGCCCACCAGACCAGCCACGCTCACGGGCGTCATAGCTTTGATCTCACATTGGACCGATGTACAATATAATCACGACGTTGAGGAGAGCAGCGTCTGTTGTTCTACGTATCTGATACATAGATTGAGCTCAGTGGACCGTTGTTTATGTGAGGTTTTATTGAATTCTCCTGGGTCTTTAAGCTTGCAGGGGTGCCTGATATAGGATTAAGAATACGGGGCAGCTAAGTTAGCTGTGATGTTGTGCAGCTGTCGCCAAACGGGCAGAGCCGCGCATTCAACGTCGTAATCCAATTCCTCCTCCACCCTTTCTCTTCCCTCTCTCTCCCTCATCACCGTCAACCATCTCCGCTCCCTTCCTTTTGCCTCTACGCCTTTCTTATTTTTCCTCTCAGGCTTTAGATTAGATTCCGTTAATATCACTAGCTGTCGTAAGCTCCTTTGCGTGTACAGTGTCTTTTGCCTCTGTACAACTCTCGAACAGCCGTGCCCCAGAAATACTTCATTCAGCCAGATTAACAGCATCTTCAACTTTCCAAACTCCTCGATCCTTCTTCAACCATCAACATTTACAAACCCTCCTTCACCCTCCCATACCACAACTTAGGAATTTCAGCCTATTCACTTGTTCCGACCATGCGTGTGGACGGTCCTACCAACAGTGCTAGCTCTATGCCATCCAAGACTGGTCCTGGTTAGAACATCCCTCTAGTTTCCATCTCCACAAAACAGCAAGACTGATTTTTTTTTCTTTTTTCAAACAAATCTAGGCAAAAGTGCACCAAGACTCTACACCGATATCCTCACATACAATCCTTATAATAATGGCATAAACGTACTTGCTGAGGTACCTCCGGAATACAGACGGAATAGCGTCGCCGCCTACGAAAGATCAGGTCATAATCATGTCTTTCTTCTCAAACCAAACCAGAGCAACCGATCCCCATTCCCTGTTGAAGCTGGAGCTCGACATGTCGTCGCTGCGGTCTGCCAAGTCTGCCGAAAGCACATTGAAGTCGTCGTCGAGCACGATGCCACGGCCGAAGTATCTTCCATGTGCCCCACTGAGGTGAATCCGCTGCATCATTTCAGATACGACAAGGATAGATCCGGACCCTTTGTTAGCAAAGATGTCAAACAGGAGAAAGCTGGCGAGCTCGACGTGCGCTGCTTCGATTGCACGAATCCTGGCTGTAAAACTAGGGTCACCATAATATTCAAACACAGAAGAGTAACCGAGCAGTTTAGAACGCTGCTGACAGACAATAAGGTTCTCTGGAATCGAAACCAAGAAGCTATGGCCAAGTACCCTGAAAGGTTCATTGACCCTAAAGCCCCCGCCGATTCTAATCCTAAGCCCATAGCGAGGGCTGTTCCTACCCCCGCGATGGTACTTAAGACCATGCGACAAGTCATTTCTGGTGTCACCGCACGCAAAGAGCGACGCAATATCCCGAGATTTAATGTGCGGTTTTTGACTCAGCTCGGCGACGAATGTCTGGAGATCATGACGTCGCTGGGTTTCACTGTGGAAGGGGAGGAATTAATACCTCCTATACTTCCGCCTGAGAATGGTCTCCTATTGCAAGATGAGATGGCCAAGATATTGGATGATTGGGACCAAGAGTTGATGATTTTGGCCGCATTAAATGATAGTAAGAGGTGTAGATATCGGCAATCCACTGGTCCATTGACTAATAAGATGTTATATTTAGTTGATAACACGATACTCTATCCTGTTCGAGCCGACGGTGAACTTAAGAAGCTGTTAGGAGCCACCAACTGTAGGTGTTTATCACTTCCCTTTTGAGATCGAGCGTAACTGCCTCAAACTGACAATCTTTTAATAGATGATACGGGAGCCCGTCGACATTTAATCGATCTGACGCAACTTGAGCATCCGTAGGTTCTCCAATATATAATATTTTCTAGAACGCTACTAACTGTATGGTCTAGAATGTACGCTAGCCTTGGTGCTCAATCGGACTTTTCAGATCGCCTACTCTGCTGGGCATACCAACGACAGAAGGATTCGGATCCCATCCACACTGCTTACTATTTTGACTGTCTCGCAGATCTAGCCCATGGAAGGAAGAGCGAAGACTTGCAGCTCGAGGTTGCTACCCTCAGATCACAAGGAGAATTCACGACTACCGATATTAGAGAAGCCTACAAGAACCTTGGTGTATCGGAGGGATCCACGGACGAGACTTACATTATTGGAAGTTTTCGTTCGCGTGTGAGCGATTCGCCGAGGCAAGAACCTGCTCTAAGGGAGTCCCTCAGCATCATTGGAAAAGCAATCGGGAATCAAAACATCGTCCTCGCCTCGCAGAAAATTGTGATGGATGTCGCTCAGGCGTGTCGTAAGCTTGGTATTGAACAAAACGCGGAATCAGAATATATTCGCGCAATATTTGAGTACCAGGTTAGATCCTATACCCTGTTCGTATACTTTTCTATGGCGTAACGATTAACTGAAATTATCGACAGGTGAACGAGTATCCAAACGAATCTGCCAATCTCTGGACAGCATTAAGAGTTATAGCTGAGGCAAAGAAGGATCATCAATTGATAACCATGTGCGATATGCACGACTCTGGCGTTGAGTTTATGGATTACGAAGCTGCTATGCAACGTTTGGGTGTCAATGAAAACCTCTCGGACGAAAATCTCATTGCAATTTACGAGTTGAATGTAAGACCGCTATTACAAATATTCGTCTTTAGCTTTAATACTAACACTTCTCGAACAGGCGAAGGAACTTCCAAGCCAGGGTGCCTCATTGAGGGCTGCTCTCAAGGTTATTGCCGAGCGCAGGGCTAGTAGAGCTTTAAAGTGAGTGCTTGGTCGAAATTGTTTTACCAATAGCCTTAACTAATTCGTTATTGCTAGTCACTATGTAACTACAGGTAGCAAAGATTGGCTTTCTCGTGGGACGAACGACTGGCCTGTTGGACTCGAGAATATTGGAAACACCTGTTACCTTAACAGTTTGTTGCAATATTACTTTACAGTTAAGCCGCTTCGTGATCTGGTTCTCGACTTTGAGAAGCACGAAGAAGGCGAGTTATCGGATGATGTCTTGGAACGAAAGCGAGTCGGCGGCAGAAAGGTCACAAAACACGAAATCGAACAAGCAAAGCGTTTTGCACACTGTTTGAAGAGACTATTCCACGACATGACGACTAGCACTGGGACATATGTTAAGCCTGAACACGAACTCGCAGAGTTGGCACTCAATAGCATCCGTGACGAACCTTCTGCTAGAAAACGTTCGATAACATGGGATGAGGAGCCGGAAGGTTTTATTGGCCCACGGCTTCCCCCAGCGATGATGCTTAACCAAGAAGATAGTCTACCTTTCTCCATGGATCTCGATGATAAACCGGTTAACAACCGCCTCCACGTCGTTAACAACAACATTGATGATCGGTCCAGCGATGGTACCCTCGTCGGCGATGGCGAGAATCCACCCGTCTACGAAGAACAAGGCTACGTCGTTGTCGATGGCAAAGACCCAACTGAGAAGGAAGAACCAGCTCCCCTCGTCACACAGTTAGAAAAGCAAGCAGAGCAAACGATTCTTTCACCGAAGCCACAAGACGGTCGTCTCCAAAACTTGGATCCTATGAGTATTGATGACGATGATAGTACCGTTCCTCTTCTCCAACGAGAAGACGACCATATGGATACCAACGAGAAGCCTCTCCCTGTTATTCCACCAGCTCCGGAACGACCACCTCCCATCCCACCCAGGCCGAATCAAAAGCCGAACCGCAAGAGTTCGAATACTTTCAGTCTGGGACGACAGCAAGATGTTACGGAGTGTATCGAAAACGTTATGTTCCAACTAGAAGCCGCTCTAAAGCCCCAGGGACACGACGAGGACGGCGAACAGCTCGACATTATCAAGAGTTTGTTTTACGGCAAAACACAGCAGACGCTTGAATTCTCATCTCCTGCGGAAACTAGACTGAAGGAGGAGAGATTCCAACATTTGATTGTTGACGTCGCCGAACCCGGACGGGATATCTACGATGCTTTGGATAGTCATTTCGATGCATCGATTGTAGAGCTGGAGGGAAAACAAGCTAGACGTCATCTATCGGTTACCGAACTTCCTGCAATTCTTCAAATTCAAGTCCAGAGAGTCCAGTTTAACAGGGAGACGAAACAACCATATAAATCGAATGCGCCATTGACATTTAAAGATACCATTTATTTGGATAGATATATGGCTTCTGGTGAGGATGATAAAGCTTTGATGGCGAGAAGAGAACAGGACTGGAAGTGGAAGATGGAATTGGAGAAATTACAGAAACGACGTGATGAACTTACCGTTGAGGTGGTGAGTATTTACACCGCCTTCGAGATCGTAGTATGCGCTGTGATAATAACTGATGGGTTTTTTCATAGGAGGGATTGAAACTTCCAGAGGCTTTGGACGCTACACGGATGTACCTTGAAGAGGTCAACCAACTCCTAGGCGAAACTGAAGATGATGAACTTGTGGTGGTTCCACCCTCGCTTTTAGTCGAACTGGATCATCATAAGGACCGTATTGTTGCAGAATTAAGGAGTATGTCTCTCCTTTGCTAATGACTAAACCTGTCGTATTCCGGAGGCTAACATTTGGGGTTGATTTACAGGCATCGATGAGAGGGTCAAAGAGTTGACCAACAAGATTGCTCAACAATTCACAGATATGCGTAAATATGGATACCGTATCCATTCCATCTTTTTCCACAGAGGTAGCCCCCGTTCCAAAAACCCCCAAAAATCGTCCTGAACACAATATTGATATGCCTTGTAGGAACTGTAAACTGGGGTCATTACTGGATCTACATTTACGACTACGAATCCGGTTATTACCGCAAATACAACGACGGCAGCGTCTCGAAACCCGTTGACGAGCGAGAGATGTACAAAACCGGCGCGGAGGATAAGAAAGATTTCAACCCTCCTAACCCGTACTTTTTGGTGTATGTTCGGGAGGATCAGACGGATTTGATGCAAGCTGTTTGTAGGAATATTGAAGAGGAAGGAGCAAAGGGATATCTGCCATCGCCGGAGTCGCAGGCGGATGTCATTATGGGAGAAGTTGTTAAGGGCGGTTAAACAGTGGCAATATAATTTTGCTTGTTTTTTTTGGACTGTCTCCATGGATTTCGTGACGCATATTTCTTTTTTTTGGTTTTGGCAAAAGATGCACTGGTATAGAACACAAAATGGTGGTAGTGGTTTTAATTTTCTTATTGGGACTGGGTATATGGCGTTTATTGTATTCCTTTTCGCCTTGATCATGAAGGCGCAAAAATGGGGTCTTGATTCTGAAGAAAGAGAAATTAAATTGTTTACTTGAAAAACTCAGCTTTGTATTTTTCCGACCGTAGCTCAAGTTAGGCTCTAGATATTTTTAGTTCAATATATTAAGAGGCCATCAAGTTGTTTCAGTAGGTTCACATATACAACATATACAACATATATAACATGTTGACCTGACAGCCCATACTGTTTTAATTCAACATTTGAAAGTCAGCTCTACCATTGAATACTTAGATTACGTATAAGATATATCACTTTCTAGAGGAGAGTCAAACTACTGTAGTGGAAAGGCCCGGGCCGGCATGGTTTCAACCCGAATTTCAACATTCGTGCAAAGTAAGATAATTGCCAACTTGTCTCGCTAGCCAGATGCCGTCCCGCTAGCGAAGAAGTAATCAATAAAATAATAGACTATATACATGGGATGGATTAACCTAGAAGAGAGACACATGAATCGGATAGCTCCGTGATACTAGCTTCTTTCGTAAGGTAATTTTTTATCCGGGTGGCGGTTGTGGGGGGGGTATATGATATGTACGGTGAGAAATGAAATAAGGTGTGAGGGGGGATATCCAATAGGAAATAATGGAAAGTTTTTTTTTAGTATCGTAGGACAGGAGGGTAGGTACCGCTAGTTGGAATTAGAGGGTAGATCGGAGACACTAAGGGGGAGATAAACGGTAAACGGTAATGGTGAGGGTTGAGTGAGGTCATGAGGCGGTCATATAGGAATGATAGAAGCGAAAGAAACAACGCAAGGATGACAAAAAAATGCAACATGCTGTGAAAAAATATCCAACAAAACGCAAGAAAACAAAAACGCATCGTGTATCGCGTCCGGGGAAATAAATGCAAAAAGGAAAGAAAAAGAAATTAGTAGAGGAGGAATAAGGATAGTTAGAAATAAGGAAATCCCGTGCAGATAAAAACAGATCCGGTCCCTTGTACTGTATACCATGTAGGAAGATATAGAAAAAATATTAGAACGGATGCAACGAATATGAACAAAAAGCGTTCGTTGCGTAATTGACCATCCAAGACTTTGAGAAACGTAAAACACATGGGCTGTTCAATACTACGGTCGATTTTGCTGTTGTCCGATGTGGTTATTCTGATATTCCTCCCACAATTTATCCACATTTTGTTCAGAATGCTTCGAGAAATCAGTGCCGACTGTCCGACGTCCGTTAAACTCAGTTTCAGAGAAATTATAGACCTGATCTCCGCCACCAGCCAGATTCTGAGGAAGAGGGCTTGGAATATTCGCTGGAGATGGGCTTGGAACGTTATCCCAAATTCCTGCGTTGTTGTGCTGGCCCGTTGACGGCCCAAACATCAGACTTGGATGATGTTGGGTATTGGTCGTAGGGTCATAATAAAGATCTTGCTCATGTCGGGGCAGTGAAAAATCGAAAAAATACTGATCCGGATCGAGGAAAGGGGATTGTACTGTCGGAATTGAGTTCCCAGCATGCTGAGTCGAATTCGGGAAGACTTGATTTTCTGATACCGAACTTTGCGTTCCCGGGTTCATTCTCGGTGAGCGCGAAGAAAGGTTGCGCCCTGCTGTAGAGAGAGAATAACTGTTTGCATTTAGTCTTGCCTGTCGTGGATGACTAGAGGCCTCTACTTGCAGTTGAGGCGCCCCGGGAGAGCTATAACCCGGAGGTCTTAATGGTGAGCTCGGAACGACATTGGGCATAGACATTCTTCGCATCGCAGAGGGGTCGGGAGATCCTATGTTGCTATGTGCAGTTGGTGCAGTATGTAATGATAAAGTGGAATTGTCGCTCATCGGACTCCCGTTAAGATCAGCAGTAGTGGACGCCCGTCGTGCTAGACTCTGGCTCATAGCGTGAAATTGTTCAGGCGTTAGTGCCGCGCTTTCATAGGGGTTTGAATTCATTTGGTGAGCCTGTGGTTGGGGGTTCATTTGTTGACGTGCAAAAATCGTTCCTTGAAAAGCTGCTGGAGGAATTGTTCCTAGACCTAAAGGCGTCATATAAAATTGTGTGCCTGACGCAGTTAGAGGCGCTGATGTGACTTGGGGAGGGATTTGAGCGAATGCTGACGATGTGGGAGGATTCGACGGACCAGGGGCGTATAAGTTAGCATTTTGATGCTGAGTTGGAAACTGTAGAGGCGAGGGCGACTGTTGCATAGACGGTCCCCCTTGCATCAACGGCACACCATCCGCCCCAGGAAATGCAAATGCATTCGATGCAGAGCCCGCGACATTAGAGTCTGTTTGGCCATTCCCGGACTGCGCAGAGATCTCATATGACCGCTGCAAAACCCTGCTCATTGCAGATCGGGCGGCGTCGTTAACCGCAAGATAGGAGGCGAGTCGGTCATTGAATGCAGCGTCATCAGTAAGGAGATGATTTGACAATTGGCGGTAAGGCAACGGAAATGCATCCTCCTCTTCCTCATACACGGTATCATTTAGAACATCCTGTTCTGTCACTCGAAGGCCTCGACCTGTTCGCCGCCTATGAATCTCTGATGCTCTACGTGCGGACTCCACTCGAGCATCGATGCTCCTATCGCTCCGTCGAGACGCTGCAATATATGCTCTATAAGTTAACGTAAGAAAGTGTTAGCAAAGTACATCATGATAAATAGTCTCGTTTGATACTATAAAGACATTTGATTGAAGGGAAAAGGAGAAGTATCAATTCATATTGAACGAACCGTGTAATTTAAAAAGAATATCTTTAGGAGACTATATCAATTGAAAAACTATCTGTACAAACAAGAGTCCCTACCTTTCCTGATTCTCTTCATGAGTTCTCTCAGTCTTCATAGTTGGGTTCTTAGCCGATGGCATTTTTCGTGGTGGTGATGACATAACTCAGAGAGAAACTAGAGAAAATATAAGTCACGCTTCTTCGGAGTTTATATCTATTAGTCTAACCCGGCTACGTGTCCTGGCAAGACTAGCCAGGGTGCTATGCTTGTGGAGGCAGTTCTTTGGGTTAAAAAAAGGGCTTTCAGAATCGGGGAGGCAGCCGAGATGGGAATGTGACTGAAAAAGACCAAGAAGAAAACAGTATTTCTTGGACGACAGCAGAACTGTGGTACGGCTGACGAGGGTCCGGTAGGCTTGCGGGCTGCTGGTGGAGACGATCGAAAAGGCGCTTCCACAACTAAGCCTTTGAGCTTCCTCGGATACAGTGGCCGGAGCAATGCCAGTTCGGAAAGGGTCTGGAACGGTTCAAGATGGATTGAAGATTTCAGAGCTTTCTTTGAGTGGATGAACATGCAGGTGTGTGCATGTTTCAGACCAAAAAGTGACCGAACAAAAGATTTTGCGAGTCTGGCAATAGGTATCCTGGGTGGAGGGTAAGGTAAGGCCAAAGTAAATTATGACCTAAAACTATCAGATTTACTTTGTCGAGGAGGATTCTCCAATCGATTCAGCACTCGGGGCAAGGGAGGATAGAGATCGATCAGCGGAAACCCCAGAACTCGAGCGAGGATTCCAGAAAGATGAGATTTGATCCGAGCCACCTTCAGAAGAAAAAGCTGCCGCTCTCCAGGGTATTGAGATGAGGGGGTTGGAAGCGTCTGTCCAGCTCAGCAAGCAGTACATGGGACAAAGAGCTCCGGCAGAGGGAAGTGCGTAGACCCTGATGATAGGAATGCGAGAACGAAAATATGAGCGAAAAGATAGGGATTGAAAAAGCAAGCTGATACACAAAGATACAAGTGAAGACTTGGAGAGTGTACAACTGAGTATTCCGGCTGTGGGCCACGACGGGATCGTCTAGTATAAAATGGAAACTGCAAGCTGCGAGCTGCAAGCTCCTGGGGACTCACTAACTTTTTGCGTGATATTGCCTGCAACCTGTCGGATTAGAGGCTTGATAGGAGTCAAATTAACTTAAAAGTAGACCCTGTTTGGATTGAGAATTGATATTTTAATTGTGACGGGCGGCGGCACTTTCAGGAGACCTGAGTGCTGGGTCCACGAGCTGAAAAAATTCAGGGACCAGCGATAAGATTAGCTTTTAGTAGCCACCGATTCAGCGGTGAGGTTGCGAAACGAGAAAATGACCTGGAGATCGGGACACAAAAAAAACAACGACTTTGTCAACTGGCGGCACCGGCTCGGACGGAAATAAAGAAAGTAAAAAATAAAATAAAATAGAAACGGTAGAGACACACGGGTCAACTAGAGAATCCGTATGAATTCCACGGATCGAGCATAACAGATGCGGTATAATAATATTGAAAAAAAGTCCACATACATTATTATAGGTCATGGACCATGGCCATGTCAGAGATTCAACGGCCCCATTTGCCGAAACCTCTCTTCTCCTTTGGGGCGGCCGGCTGCTGCACGTTACAAACATTTTGCAACTTGAAAGATAGCAGCGAAAGCTCGATAGATCGAGTCAACCTCCCGCTGACTGGCAAATAAAAATGCCTTTTCGTTCAAAACGTTCGCGCGGAGACCCGATTTCCGCGCTGCGAACAAGCATTTGATCGTCATCGGTGCATCGCGGTGCCTGCTGCCCAATCGCTCTGGAGAAAACGAGAGGCTGCTGAACGATCACGCTTCGATCGATCGTCTCGAGCATTTCTCGATTCCCGAGCAAACAGCTCGGAGAGACGGCGGAGAGGGGGCAGAGAACCCCGTCAGGTTCAAGGGCCGCCTTGTCTCCTCCAAAAAGTGGTGCGGAGCATTTGGGATCGGTCGATGCGGATTGATTCAACGCATTCGTTTAAATTGGCGTCGCTCGTCCAGATCGATCCGATCGCGGTTTCTCGTTGTGACCGTTTGAGATCGAAGCCAGCCGATGCGAGGGCATCCCGGCGGGGCAGGTTGAGCATCTCAACTCTCGCCAAGCGACGGCGACGGCTACGGCTACGCGTGCGAAGGGATGATACAATAATAATGATAATAAAGTAATACGTGTAAACGGAGGAAGTTTCCAATCTTCAAACGAGACCGTTCGTTTTCAACAGAGTTTTATATATCTTATACAACTCCTCCTTTTTAGCAGCTTTTGCAAGCTTTGTAAGTGCGAAGCCGCATGTTTCGATCTCTCGATCGGATCGGGCCAAACAGCCAACGAGACAACAGCTCTCCCAGCGGACTCACTCGGCCTAAGACCAAGCAGAGAAATGACGTCGGGAATTATTGCCAATTGGCTTCTCGCGGACGAAAAGTCTTCAAAATCGGGCGTGCTGTCTACACCGGTAGCATGAGAATATCACCGATCGATGGTAGAACTTCACGATCTAGAGGGTTTTCCATACTTCTCGTCTTTTTCTTGGTCTCGCGGCATTCATCCAGTTTCATGACATCTAAAGCATGAGAGCTGCCCTGCCAGGGAACTCACAAAACGGTCTTCCATGAAATCGATCTGACGGCGTTAATCAACACGCATAACCGTTTTTTCTTGTTTCGAGCACACCATTCTATTCGCTACTTAAAAATACCCCAGCGATTTGCCACGCCGCTGCCCAGATCCTGTTCATTCCGTTCAGTTGTCCTTTGGGACGGGTTTTGGGGGGTTGGGTGGCCGCAGTAGCCTCCCAATACTTGCAGAAACCTGCTACGATCGAGGAGATACAAGGTGGTATTTCCATGCCAAAGTACCTCAAGTACCCTACAGGAGGGTTCACCGGCTCGAGATCGGGGTTTGTGGCGGCCTCTAGAACCTGGATCTCTCGTTCAGATTAGCGAGGTTGCGCAGAATGGATAATAGCTCCAGCTACTCACGGCTGTGTTTTCTCACTTGGCCTCATTTGCCTCTTAACCAAGCCGAGGGAATTTCCTCAGCCAATGGAGCATTATTAATTTCTGATGTTTTAGAGAACTAACTCCGTACTTGTCTGAGCCTCCCTCTCGTTATTCAGAATAACAATTGCCTTCTAAAGAAGGACTAAGCTTGCTTTTTGACTCTGATTTTAAAGGACTACGACAGGGCATTGGTAACAACCATCAGACCAGTCCCAGACCCGAGACTACGTACTACAAACTAAGATTGCCTGGATCAACCAGGCAGAAACTCATATATGCAAAGGCTGGTTGTTCAATGCATCGCAATGCAATGTCCACCTTCTTAAGCAATCAAACAAACTTCAAAGTATTAAATTTTTTTTATCAGATTCCCCTCCCCTAGTCACCATGCGTGTGCAGTGGATGACTTCATAAATACATACTTATTGTAATTATACTTTCGTCAATGAACGGCCACCATCGATTACCTACGGTAGTATTATGTAACGCTCTAAAATAGAGACGACTACTCGTGCGGCGAATATGCTGGGAGATCTGCTGCATGTTTCTGAAACAAGTTTTTTAAGACTAGCTCGTGGGTCAATCTGCGGTGAGCATTCGGATGAACAGATGCAGGAGCACGGAGAAGGCTCCCAAAGCAGGGATTTCTAGACCCTTTCTGAGAACTGCCCACCTCCCTTCTTTTTTGAGAAACTGGTTTGGCCTTCAAAATTTTTTTCCTTGTCTCGCGTAAAAACCAGACCAGGGTTCAGCGAACGGCTCGCGAATCTGGCAACTGGAGATCCCGGCCCGTTCCAAGTTGGACTTCGATCTTGATCTCGATCTGTTCTCGTCCTCGTGGGTAAGGTCCCAGGGCTAGGGTTCGGTTCATATCCACTCACCTCTGTGATTCTTATTCCCTCCAGAAATAGTTTCAATAGGCAATTGAAGACATCTCTCAATACTCTCTTTTTGTTCCATCTTATTCTTTTGATTTCCACTCAGGAACACTCTCCAGCATTTTACTCAACCATCCCGTTTGGAAGAAAGCGAGTGCGTATTGCTGCAGCCACCATTCCATCCACGATTTTGTGGTGTATGCCAAACTGATATAATTGGAGGAACGAGCATCTCCAATTCCCAGCGCACTGTGCCTCCTTAGCTGAACGTGTCACTAGCGGAGAAACCAACAGCTTCCAACCCGGCAATACAAGCCCATTCTGCAGACTATCCAATCAGCTCCTGTCGCAATTTTGCTTTTGTAATTCAAAAACCTAAACTTTAACCGAATCCTTCGATCGTCCTGCCATCGATCATTTGCAGCTGCTTACGGCCGAGTTAAGGTTAGATTTACGATTTTCGATTTTATGAAAAAAAACTTGAATTCACATGCATCCATCCCGTGGACCGTTAAGGACGCCTTTGCCAAGAACTCCACGATGTCTCTGCATGACCACATTCCTAAGATTTAATAAATTTTGAGGTTTAATTATCTAATAAATCTCAGCTTTGATTGGGTCTAATCTTGGATCTTCTAATAGGAGGGTGACTAATCTCAAGCCTGAAATGGCTCGCTTTGTGATGGCTGGATGTAAGATTATCCGACTAATTTAGCTTACTCAGTCAATTTCTCTCGGAAAATCAAGCTCGCAGAGTCGCCTACTTCATTTGGCCAAGGCCTGGGCATCTACATTAGACATAAGTTTGATCAGTTGCTTAACTATAAACATATATCTCGAGATTATAAAATTATAAAGTTGATATCAACAGCCGTAAGATGAATACAAGCTGAGCACTATCGAAATCTATAAAAATACTCATATTTGCACCAAAGCTCTTCATCACTAGTACGTACATACTAATAAAATCGAGGAAATAAATGTGTATTTTTGAATTATTTTTCCCGCTTGGGTGATTTCATATGCACCATATACCTCGATTACAGTTCCCACAAACATTCACAAATCAACGATATAGCACACGGCTTCAAATTTGCAAAGTAGCGATAATACTAATACTTATATTTATTTCCAAATACTAATAAAGGAATAATATGATATGATATGATAATATAATGCAATTGCAAACTCGATCTATTGTCCTTTCTCTGATTTTTATATGCACATGATTCCTTGTACACAAATGGCTTCATTATCATCCTGTTCTACACTCTCGCACGCTTTCCATCACCTAGCCCGACTCGCGTATGTTTCTCAGCGGTAATAATTTACTGGAATCTAATTCATGATGGGCCATTCATTCTTCAATCCGAAAAAAAAAAGCATTGAAAGGTTCTGTAATATGAATTGGCCCAGACGAAATACACATCAACGACCCGTCTTTTCAATGTGATATATTCTGGAAATCACAGTGTTTCAGTAGATAGCACCTTCTATAACGTTCTTTGTGAATCGATGGATCTCTTCATTGGATTCCCGGATGACTGAGCCAAGAGCGCGATAATAGCGCTAATATATTTTAAACAAAATATCAACAAATCTGAGAAAGAAGATTAGAGAGCATCTTGATCAGCCAGCCGACATGATTTGTAGCCAAGGAGCCACTTCGGGTAAAGGCGTGGTAATATCGAATCTCTTCCAGCATGTGCTAAATCACTTTAACTTTAGAGAACGCTTGAATGCCCAATTATTGTAATGAAACTGAAGCGGAGTTTTGTGAAAACCATGGGAATTCCGGGGTGTGAATTCGGTTTGTCATATGGTTTGCACTCTTGCTGAATGTTTCTGCCAGCTTGCCATATTAGATTGTGAGGAAGATAGTTCCCGTGCCTTAGTCGGTATTCTGGACTTTGAACAGGTAAACAATATATTTTCCATATCACAGCTTCAAACATGTAAATTTTTTTCTTCTTTTTGGGGGGAACATTATGGTTTTCGGAGTGTTAAAATTACTAAATTTTAAAAAATATATTCACGAATCCAACCGCAGTATTCGACTGACTAAGTAAACCAACTGTTGAAAACAGAAGTAGTAAAGAAGTCAGGTTCACGAGACATGATATATCGATACCCTTGCTCAGACATCACTTAACATTCGCGACAGATCGTGTCTTCAAGAATGTGAGGAGCCACCATACAGAACTGCTTTTATTAGAGAAGTTTATCCAATTTTGCCTCTGTTATAGGGTGCTGCCCGAGGCTAGTATCGAAGGCAGGCTGGAAACGAGACCAGGTAGTACCCAGAAATTGTGCTAATGGTTGCTATGTTATCTCGGAAATTTAGTTACCTTTTCTGCGAAATTAATTGTTTTTGAAAACATTAAAATTTGCAAGACACCTAAGCAGCATAGTTATAATTATAGATATATATGCCAAATCGAGCTGCAGAACTAGGCTCGCCGTCACTAGCTTACTTGGTGTTGAAACAACGTTTTAGTTTGTATATATGCATGATTGCATGTATATCTTGTACCACAAAAACAGAGTAATGACTAGTTTCTATACAATATTCTTGCCCGCTTGCAGTCAGATACTATGTTTCTCTTGGTATACTTTTCCAAGATGCGTTTAGGCTTTCGGCATGGGCTCCTGCGAGCTGAACAACCCTTCAGCTTGGGAGACTGGCAATATCTAAGCTAAGTGTATATATTTGAATAGTCTCCGAAGAACAAAGGTTCGAATAGCATTCTTAGTCTATGTGAGTTCTAGTTCTAATAATAGTGAAAATGAAGGTATATTTAAAAGGTTACTACTATCAATAAGTACACTTGATGTCTTGGGCAATGCACCTATAAATCAACTTTGCTTTTCACATGGTACAGTATCGTTTGTAGGCGAGTAACACTAACGAGGCACTGCTTAGTCTTTTGAGTCAGTCCCACAGACCGAAAGGGAACAGCCGTCATACTAACCCGTGTGGATGTGAATCAGACCTTTTCATATTCTAATTTTGAATATTTTGTAAAAACAAGACCGAAGATACTAACCATCAGTTTACGAATTCTAGGCCCAAGAACCTGTACCAGATATCGCCGTCGTGCTAGAGACAGGTTTGTCGAGTCTGCCGTGGATCTTTGGACCGTTATCCATGGTAATGGTCATAGAGAAGGATTCCAGATTGCCATGGAATTCTATCTCGGAGGAGTTGAGCATACTGGCGCTATCATACTCGATAGTTGCGTTCAAGCAGCTGAACGGGACGTAATCCGAGGAAAGGGTCCCGGTGAAATGGTATTTGTGATTGTGGATCTCGAACTCGGCAGAAATGGCTGAAGTGGATCCGCCTTTGATGATACCCCCGGCGCGCGGCATTTCTCTAGTTTGTTCGGTTGTCGAGTTTGGGAAGCGGTTGAATTTGATTCTTTTTTAACAAATATATACTTAAGTATATGGATTGTACTCAAGTAGTATAGCAGAGAATATAAAAAGATACTTGAGTTAGGAAACTCACTAGCGTTTTCTCTGCGAAAACTGATGAAAAAAGGGGGGCATGAAACTTTGGAATGAAGGAGCTGATTTGGCGGCTTCTATTTATACAAAATTTAAGCGTTGAATTGGGGTTTCTTGAGTAGATTTTTGGCTGTGTAACGATAGTAGCTACTTTGATGCACTATTCTAGAGCATATTGCATTTGATGTGGTACAGTTCCGTCAATAAGTGGATACGCATTCCTGCAATGCTACCCGAATTCTGAATACGGTTTGGTGCCAACGGCCCACCAGGTCGGTTCAAATTTGTATCTTATATTCTCGTCGAGTTCAAACCCTTGACACATATGATCCGCCAATTTTCGGGTACGGCGGGGTTAACAAAATAGCAACCTCAATGCAAGAATGTCTAGTTTCTGGGGGGCATTTAAACAGGAAGTTATTCTATTCCATGCCGGTTCGTTTCCGGGGTTTATTAGAATGATACAAAATTTCCAAATCCTTTTAACATCAATACAGGTTAGGTTTCAGCGTAGTATTTTTCACAACTACTTAAGAATTAATCTATAACTTATCAAACTGGTCTATCTTAGTAAACAGTAGCTTTTGGTTAGTCTTGTATTGGCTTTTGATACATCACATCGAACTGGAATATCCTCAATATATGCGTAAATGTCTAATTACTCATACAATTGTTTAATTTACTCCTATCAACAAGTTTTAGAAGAGGTTTTTAACTAGTACCAATCCTCAAATCTCAATTCTCTAAGCTCCTTTAAGGTTGAATATTTTGCTAATACACATGAAAGCATAGCAAAATTCCCACAAGTGTAACACTAACTTGGAAATCCGACCCCCAGTCAAACGAACGATCGTTCGTCTCATCAGCTAAATACTTCTGACTTCTCCTAACCCAGATGCCAACTCTAGACTTCGTCATTAACATTCAACATTAACATCAACTCTTTGCAGGTCCTACTTTCTGTAACAACGGAGATACTAACCCTTTTTCCACGATCCTTTACCCCGAACCTCTGCCGGAGAGTCATACTCAATTCCTCCTTTAAATACTTCCCCGCTATCCAAACGAATCAAAATATCCTCCTGGCCGATCGAACCATGAAAGTCTACCTCAGAAGCGGCAATATCTTCATCCTCCATGTCATATTCAAATCTCCCAAAAGCGCCTTCAAATGGCTTGATATTGAAATTCAAGTTCCCAGTAAATACGTATTTTACATTATCTGATGTGAATTCGCAAATGAGTTGGGAACCGTTCGCGTTCGTTTTGATAGTACCAGGGAAAACCGGAAACGACATTTTGAGTGTATATTGTCGGATTCAGAGACGATTTTGGGTTCGGTCAATTGATGATAGTCAATATGTATAAGATAAGCTTGGGCAAAATGGTAAAGGTTTAATCTAGGATTGAAGTCTTCATGCGTCGCCGCTGGCTTAAAAGACGGATTAAAGGGCCAATTCAACCATATTTATACCGATCCGAGCTATTTGATGAGCGGTTGGGAAGTCTGCGACCTACAAGATGATATGCTAGCATCGTATCAAAACAGGAAGCTTGATAATATTAATGCGTTCAACTGATCCTACAGTGTCGCCGAGCGGGGTTTTCTCGTGGGCTTTCCGTGGAGTGGAGACTGATTATTGAAAGAGGATCAAGGTGTTTCTTGTAATCCTACATAAGCCCCGAGTCGGTTCAACGTCAACAGCCAATTAATTGGCAATAAAGCTCAAATAATTCATTTTACATGTCCCATCCCGAGTGCAAGCGTTGTGGGTCGTCTGCTACCAACACTAAGCAGAATTTGGTCACCGATTACAGTAGCACAGGTCGGAAACGTCTTTTATATATTTCCATGGCTATAGTCAATTATCTATGATCCCCTCTAGTTTCCGATAGCTACTTGGTTGCTCTACAGTGTCCTTCCTTTTCAAGTATTTTGCGTGCGTATTTTGTGGGACCTTGAAGCCTCCGCCAACGTTCGGAGGGGTGGGGTTCACCAGGGGACCGAGCGGGAAAGGTATACGCAACCTCTGGCTTCGAGATAATAATTAATACACGGGTTTCGCGCTGACAAAATTGAAGTAATTCGGTACTTGAACGTTTGCTGCCTTGAAGATATGATATTGATCGAATGATTTCTCCTTTCTAGCGAGGTTGTTCAATTTCAGTGTTTTGATGCCTTGATGAGGATTTATAACTGATGCCGTTTAACGGAACATCGTTACCGTATCGACATATAGTTTCGAGTATTATAGGTCTAAACTAGTTTCCAAGAATCCTTGGTCGACCAGCTGCACTTCACAGCCGTGACGGACTAATCCCAAATCGCCACTTCATCATGCCACGCTAATTCTTTAGAAGTGTAATACCCTGATTATATTTTACCACCCACCACTTGAGTTCTGTGTACCACACATGATCAGCCCAAGAGTGTGTAAGATGGGCTCGCTAGTTATATTTACGGAAACATCTGAAAACCTCACGGTTGCATTGAAGTAGAGCATACATTTTGTAACTATAACAATATATCCTCGATGCAATGCATTAGCCGAAATTCAAGTCCACTTATGTCTAATAATCATCTCCTGAATGGGATGTTAGGTCTATTTCCCTACTTGCCGTTTACAAGATACGCCACATAAGGTTGATAATTTGCAATGCAGAACTGGAAATGCAGACTTCTGTTAACGGAAATGCAACAAAGCGAATGTGTTGTACGCACCTGAACGCGTGACGCACTTCGCGTCCTTCGCGTGCTGCCCATCCCGGCGCATCCCTCTGCGCGTTGATTGATTACACATTCCACCAAAACGTTAAAAACTCCTGGGCTTCCAAACCAACCACCTCGCCTTCTCACGTCGTACAGGTAGCATTCCCGCTTACGCCACTTATCGCAGCTCCCCAAATTCAGTAGCATCATGGAGAACGATTACGAACGCCAACGGCTCGAAAATATCGAGAAAAACCGCAAGCTCCTCCAAGAATTAGAGCTCACTTCAGCCGCCAACGCCTTCCGCGCCGCCTCGGAGCAGAAAAAGGCAGCAGCATCCTCATCAACTGCCAAAACACCCTCTTCTTCAAAGAAGAGGAGCCGCCCTGCACCTGTGAAGAAGGAACCGGACGAGTTTACACCCAGACGGACATCGTCGCGTATAAGGGGTATAGCCGCAGATTCCGAAATCGCAAAGCGAAAGGCAGATGAACATGAGGCGGCGGTAAAAGAGATCGAAAGAGCGAAGAGGCAGAGGGTAGCTGGCGAGCTAGATTTGTCTGATATCGTAACACCGGGGAAAGAATGGGATCGGACGACGAATTTCTTATCGGATGTAAAAGGGGAGCGGTACCAGCGGACATTTACGGATGATGATGTTAGCAAGACGACAGATGCGGATCTTAAAGCTATGAGAGAGAAGATGATGGGGTTGAGGTTACACGAGAAGTTTGAGCCAGTTGGTAAGCTATTAATATTCAAGTTTTTTTTTTTTCTTTCTTTTTTTTTTTACAGGTGTTAACATGGTTGACTTTCAAGACATTAAAATTGTCCCGGAGCGAATATACTGCATGGCATTCCACCCGGTCACATCTAAGCAACTAGTTTTCGCGGGCGATAAAGTCGGAAACTTGGGTATATTTGACGCCTCAAATCCCCTACCGAACCCAGACTACAATGCCGACGAAGATGATGAAGCTTTGTCTGAGATCCCCAACGTCTCCACTTTCAAACTTCACGCTAGGTCCATTGCGACCATTTCTATAGATCCTGCCTCCGCGGAAAGTCTGTACACTACCTCATACGACGGTTCTATCCGAAAACTGGATTTGACAGCAAATAAATCCGACGAAGTATTCGCAGCAGAAGACAAGAAGGAATCGTTACATAACGATGCAGCGATTTCCGGCCTTGACTTTTTCGATTCAAATATAATCTATTTCTCTACATTAACGGGTTACATTGGCCGCAAGGATCTTCGTGAAAAGGCGGGCGCAACAGTTTGGGAATGTCACGAGAAGAAAATCGGCGGCTTCACACTCAGCCCTAGAAATCCGTATCTCGCTGCTACAGCCAGCTTGGACAGGACGATGAAAATATGGGATCTTAGAAAGATTGTTGGTAGGGGAGAAAATGCCAAGCCGCATATGGTTGTAGAACACGAATCGAGATTATCAGTTAGCAGTGCGATATGGAGTTCCAACGGCAAAGTGGCGACAACGGGTTACGATGATACCGTGAAAGTTTTTGATTTCAGCGATAGCAAGAAATGGAAGGAAGGGAAAACACTCGAGAGTATTGATCCAGCGGTCACAATTAGGCATAACAACCAGACGGGACGATGGGTTACTATGTAAGTTTGCAACCGTCCTCTTCAGTGTTCCATACGAAACGAACAAGAGCTAATTTAGTTATTCAATAGTCTCCGAGCTCAATGGCAGCAGTCACCCACTGGTCTTCAGAAGTTCTGCATTGGCAATATGAACCGATTCGTTGACATTTACTCGGAGTCAGGTGAGCAACTCGCCCAACTCGGCGGAGATCTCGTTACCGCTGTACCTGCTGTGGCCCAGTTCCATCCAACCCAGGACTGGATAGTGGGAGGTACGGCTAGCGGTAAGGTGTGTCTGTGGGTTTAGGTGAGGGCAGTTACCATCTGCCATCTGCTAATAAGTCTGTACACTTCTATTCCTCGGATAATATATCGATACTTCAGTATATAATGTTCGTCATTTTTTCTTCTTTTTTCCTTGTATGATGTGTACTTTTAGGCGTTGTACTTGGCGAGCGATATCATTACTCTTCTAGTTTATCTACAAAGCAACTATCACCGTATAATAATCTAAAAATAGCTTCACGAAAAAAATAAACATTTAAAAATCATAGGCACCGCTCTAAACCCCTTTAATGGGTGTCGTATTCTATTTCAAGACAACACCGAGCAAATCGGATTCTATAAACTCCACAAAATATGCAACCATAAGAAAAAAGTCAAAATCTTGCACCGCGCTTATAAATTATAACCCTGATCCTGAGGCCCAAATGTTTCATCCTTAGACCCTGTCCTCGCAGGGTTCAACTTTCTCATAAGATATTCATATAACGCCCACTAAAGAAACCCAATACACCAGTTAAACCCATCTCCATATCTCCATATCTCCAATAAACAGGGTAGAATCAAAAATTTGATGTAACTCACCTGAACAGCATTAACAAAGAAAGACCGTCCCATACACCACCAAAATCCCGCAAAATACCCTCTCATCCCTTCCGTACGATATATCCCCTTCGCATGTTCCCAAGCTCCCTGCGATACCCCCCGCACTCCGAGTAACGGCATCTGCTGTTGCGCACAGGGTAACAACTGTCCCTGCATTCCCATTCCCATTCCCATCTGAGTCTGCGTCTGCACCCTAGTTTTGATCACATCCAGCGGGTATATACTCGCCCAGGTAACACACCCAGCGATTCCCCCTGCTACGAGGGAAGTGACAGTCTCGCTCTCCAATCCCATCATCTTTTTCGACGCCTCGTACGCCCAGAAGTACCATCCGAAGCCAATACTATCGCGCAACCCTGTCACCACCCCGCCGTGGTAGAATCCTCTGACCCCGGTGGTACGCCAGATATCACCCATTACCTTCCAGCTGGAGGTGTAGCGGTGGTCGTAGACCTGCGCGCGGCATTTTATGATTTCTGTAGGCGCTGAGACGACGAAACAAGCAAGACCGCTGACTGCGCCTGCGATCCAGACGTTTGTGAGGGACGGGTGCGGTATAGGTTGGTTGTATGGGGTTGATTCGAGGTATTCTAGGGAACGATTGTAGCCAACGAAGAGGAGGGCGGCGAGGGCGCTGTGGCCGAGGACTGGTGCGGCGGCTCCTGTTTAAATAGAAAGTATATTTTATTAGCCTCGAGTTTCCAAAATTTGGAATTTTAAAAATAGCGAATTATCCGCAAGAATATAGTTTAAATTATAAGGAATGTGATACAAACCTTTAAAAGGCGACGTCCAGGTTTCAAATGCAGCTGTCGTGGAACCGACGAATCTAGCTCCGGTTTGCAATCGAACCTTGATCACTATGTCATTTTATAACACAAAGTCCGTCAATTAGCTTAGCCCTGCGCACGCTAACGTTCTAAACCGACCCTTGCATGTAAATCATGCCGGGTTGCGAAATTTCCGTCGAAATTTCAGTCATGGGTAAAAGTTGTAAATTACCATCAACCGGATTTCCCAGGATTATAGCAGCAGCACCAGCTATGGAGCTGGCGATAAAATCCGACATCAATTCTATAACACCCTCTCTCTTTTTTTTTTTATAGCTTTATATCAATGTTTAATTCAAAGCTACGGCACCTTTGCAATTTGTTCGTTTCCTTCCGTTTTTTGGTTTCGAATTGGGGTACACTCGGAGCTTGGCCGAACCATGCATCCATCATGCATGCATACGAGCTTAAACCCTGTGGCAGTAGTTTGTGGCAGACCCTGAAAGAAAAAACGCCCAGCGAAGAAAATAAAGTAAGATAAAAAAAATAAGGATTTTGCGCCGGCACAAAACTTTCAAAATTTCAACGTCGAAAAAAACTCGTAATTTCCAGGAATGAAATTTCAAATAGATGAAAGATTTAAAAGAGGGTGTATATTCGGCTCGGGTATATATCTGAGTTTTAAAAAAGCTTGTGGTTTCCCCCTTCCCGTTCCGATTGTTCCTGATGACCGAGGGAACTCCCCTCTCGATATCTACCCAGCTGATGTTCGGACAAAGGGAAAAAAAATCAAGACGACCCAGAATTCGACTGCCAAAAGAGAAGAAAGAAAGAAACAAAAAGAGATTGACGGTAGCATTTTAAAGCCCCAGGAAAATTAAAACGGCGCCATTTGCGGGTCTTATTCAGAAAAGACAGGAAAAGAAAGGAAAAGAAAAAAAATTGTCTCGTGACAGGAGCCGGAAGGGCTCACCGTTTCATCTCGGGAGGAAAGCCTGAGAAGTGGATCTTCTGGAAAGCTTAAAACGGTGGGATTTTGAAGGAGCTCGCTGAGGTCCACTGTTGCGTTTATCGCGTTTAACATTTTGACTAACATTGAAATTGACTGGCGCTGTAGAATTGACTTATCTAATGCCATTACATACGACAATCCCCTCTCGAGACCAGAAATAAAAGCTTGGATTATTACCGTTGGATATGACGCTGTCGGTAGCTAGCTACGGCATACAAGGGTTAACTCGAGCTAACAGATTCTGTTCCAGGGTAAACCGGAAAACCTGATAACAAGCTTAAATTTATGATAAAAAATAAAAATAAAATCCAACCCTACAGCCTCAAAATTAAAACCCGGTGAAACGATCAATCCGATCCGCAGCTTCAAGCTTCCGCCGCTTCCTTCTCCTTGAGCTTCTCCCACTGCGCCGGTGTATAAGTCTTGTTAGACCAAGCGTGTATAACCGCAATCTCCTCCTTCAAAAGCGTATTAACAAGGCGACTCTTCGCCAGACTCGTCTTGCCTTCGAACTGCGGGGAACTAAAAAAGGACCACAACCTGTCAGTAAGTCCTGAATATCCACACGTATACCATCCTTATATAGAAAGTAGTATTCTGCATGGGATAAGTACACTATCACAGCCTCAAATATTTGACCGCACCCGCCTATATCGCAATATAAATATCATGGGTTAGTGAATATCGTCCACGCGTTATCTTATCTGATTAAAACTTTTCGTCACACCAAACGAAAAGAAGCAGCTAGTCACGAGGGGAAGAGGACGAACCGGAATTATCGACAACAGACACATATGTCGCCGCGAGCCTCTCACGGATGATATCCTCTAGCGATTCGGCTGTGATTCCAGAGTTTTCGGCCATGGTTTTACGCTTTGGTGACACGGATTGGTGGTGTAATGGACGTCGAAGGTTTGGAGAGATGGCGCCTTGGACGAAATCGTGTAATTGGCTTATGCAACACAGAGTGGATTACAAAGCTAGCCCAGGTATCGTATTGACAAAATAGTGCTTATGAGCTCAGTAAACATTCAATCTTCCTTCAGTTTAAGGTGATTACCATTCTGGTAAATCTTCCATACCAAGCAAGATTATAGCACACAATAGTCTCCGATTTTATTATATAAATGTCATAGCCAGACCCAGCTAGCCAGCGACAAAAGCGACAAAAACTCGATTTAAAGCGTAAAAAAATAATAGAGAAAGGATAAAATGCAGCACCATGTATTAAAACAAAAAAACTATATTAAAAAAAAACTTCAGAGTGCACTCATAAATGCCACCCAAATTTTCAAATTTTCTTTTCTTGTAAAAGCAGATCCAAAGGCGAAACGGAACAAACCCAGCAGCAGCAATGTGAGATAATACATGCCATAGCCGAAAGGAACAAAGCCTCCGAAAATGCAAGCCATGATACACGTTTGAGTGGTGGGAACAAAAAAATGATAAAAAGGAAAAGGGAAATAAAATCATTCTGTAATAATAGGTGCCAATGGCATTCGAAGTGTAGGATACCAAAAAAGAGATGCATGGACCGTATCCTTCTAGGAGATCGTTAAAGTATGCGTCCCACCAAATCTTAGTCGATATAGCGGCAATCCCCAATGTTTCTTCACATATCCGCTGAAACCCCTATTTATGTCAATATGTGCTTGTTAGACCTTGTATCCGACAACTGATGCATGTACGTTATTCCCAACCCGAAACGAAAAGATATATAATCAAGACGAATAAGAAAACAAGCCAAGTCCCGGCGTTTAATCCTGAGACATGGGCTGATCCGTACCCTCCATTGCATCACCACCCTTAGCGTTGGTGTATTTAACGAAGCTAAGTCCGAGTGGACGACCACCGTATTGGTAGCCGGTGAATTTGGCTAACAACGGGTAAGAATCGTTAGTGCTCCAGCGGCTAAAAAATCAGTAACAGAAAGATCTTACCAATCGCCGTCTCGGCATTGTCTTCATGATCAAATTGAACGACGCCAGTTCCTCGAGAACGCCCACTGGGCTCGTACTGGATTTCGGCGCGTTCTACTCTACCAATCGTGGTGAATAATTCAACCAAGTCGTCGTTGCTGGTGGACCATGGGAGCTATACGAGAAACCAGAGTCAACCATGAAAAATCAAGAAAAAACCGCCGCGATGTCGGCTAAGGCTCAGTGATTCGTACATTTCGGACAAATATCGTCGCACTTTTATCGCCCCCGCCTTGAGCGTAGTCGGTGAATGGGTTAGGTTGAGCAGCTGTGGCGTTAAATTCGGAACTACCAGCGCCACCTCCACTTCCACCACCGTGACCACTGTAACCTCCACGGTTATACCCGCCTCCAAAGCCACCTCCACGGCCACCACCGAATCCGCCACGGCCACCGCCAAATCCACCCCCGCGACCTCCAAATCCTCCACCGAATCCACCGCGACCGAATCCGCCACCGCCGCCTCCGAATGGGGTACTTCCTGCAAACCTATCCTCTCGAACTTCAAGTACACGTCCTTGCCAGTCATAGCCATTAAACTGTTGAATAGCGCTCTTAGCATCCTCTGGGGTTTCGAAAGCCACAATGCCGCTGCCCTTTGGTCGTCCATCATGTCCAATGTGAACATCAGCACGGAGAACGGTTCCTAAAAGAAGATTAGAATAATTTCCGGGCGAGCGACGACTTGTAGACGAGGTCTTGACGGGCCCAGTGCGCGAAAAGAATGCAATTGTGCAACCTACCAGCTTGCCTAAACATGTCCTTCAGGTCTTGCCAGCCGACATTGAATGGCAACTGCAATATAAGCCTGATTAGCCAACCAAAAAGACGACACACAAAATGTCTCCCCTCACGTTCTTTCATAAAAACTTACATTGGAAACGAAGATCTGACGGCCACCACCACCACCACCACCGCCGCCGCCGCCGCCGCCAGATGATCCTCCCATGGAGCCGCTAGCATTATTGTTATTGTAGCTTCCTCCACCGTAGTTTCCGCCGCCACTGCCGCCGCCGTAGCCACCCCCGCCGCCACCGGGTCCTCCAGTTCTTGCGGCGCCTGGAGGACCGGTGAATCTTGGTTCCGCCTCGCGATCCTAGTCCAACATAACCTTAGCCTTAACCACAATTTCATTATATCCTCGCAATTTCGGATTCCGGATCATCATCAGGACAATCAAAAAAGTCCGCCCCCTTCTCATCATCCACTGATTCTCCGGCCGAGACAGAAAAGTTTCCTCCATACCTCTCTAACATATACTAGTCTACCCATAAGGTTCTGGTTGCTTAAGGTGTTGACCGCGTTTTGAGCCTGATCTCTCGTAGCGTATTCCACAATTCTGCCAATTTAAAGAGAATGATTAGTGGATGGACAAAAGGACGATGTGTACGAAACGATTGTTAGCTTACCCGCATCCCTACATGTACCCATGGACGTTCCAGTCCGACCCCGTCAATCCAAAATTCCACATCCAAATATGTAATATATAACCAAGAAAACCATTTGTGAAAGAGAAGAACACCCGAGTTCTTTCATGTGCCCACCTTCGACATTCCATTCGGTAATAAGAGAACATCAGCGAAGAGAACTTCGCCAGCTACAGGGAAGCAAGCAGAAACAAAAAGCAATGTTAGTCACCGTAAATCTACTTTAGAAAGCATGAATGATATCGCCATCGGGAATGCTCTGCCGACATCTCGGCAGAGAGATGGATGGTATAGCAGGGTGGGAAAAAGCCGTACCTTGTCGCATGAAGTCTTTCAAGTGATGCCATTTAACGTCATAGGAAAGGTTGCCGACGTAGACGCGTCGGTCCTGTTGGGAGCTTTCGCGAACGCTCTGCATCATTGCTTCTTTTGCAGCAGCGCGATCCTCGTATGATCGTGGCGGACCCCCTCTTCCACCGTGGTGACTAGAATACCCTCCTTGGTTTCCGCTCCCGGTCATAGGACTCCGTGATCTGTCTCTCCTCCGGTAGTCGTCTCTGTCTCGGCTGCGAGAGCGGCTGCGTGGCGAGTATGAACGTCGGCGCGAGTGTCGTGGGCTCCGAGCGCGGTCGCGATATGGCGAACGAGATCTGTCGCGCTGTCGATACGACGAAGAACCGCCGTCAATCAGCATGGTTGGCATATTTATGGATAGGTTATCCTGTCTTTTTGTGCTTTTCGGAAAAGAATTTCTCAAGGGAATTAAGAAGAAAAAAAAGCGAACGAATTATGTGTCCAAAGAGGTTGAAAAAATAGATATGCAGAGGTGGTTATGGAGATGGAGGGGAGGTGGTGATGTCTGGGAGAAGGAATTGCGATGCCGTCGCGCGGTGAGATGATTAAGCAGGGGAGGGAAGGGAAAAAAAAGGAAGGGAAGAAAGAGATGGGGAAAGCTAAGGAAAAATAAAATAAAACAAAAACCCGCCAACCGAGCGCTTTCGGTCAAGTGAGCACTCCAGTCCTTCTTAGCTTTTTAGCTTTTAGCGGCGAAACAAGACAAAGGGAAAATCGGTGCAGCTGGGAATCTTGCGATCGAATGATTCAAAAAGAAACCGGGCGGCGGAGCGAAAGGACAGGTTGCATCTATTGAGGAAGAGGCACAGCTCTGTTTGCCTGAGCGAGATAGATATAAATAAAGATATATCAAGAGCGTGAGGAGGATTGAGGACACAGCAAACGAGTGAAGGATCGAACAAGACAGGAAGAAAAAGACAAGACAGGACTGAGCCCAGACCCAATATCAATCAATCAATCAATCAATCGATCGATCGATAGATCACCCAACGAAGCGGCTAAAGAAAAACAAGAGACGGAACGGGAGACATAGAATGAAGAAGGGCGAGCAGGGTTTCCCGGACGCCACTTTCTGCCTGCGCTCCTCGGTCCGCTCAATCTCGTCGTCGTCTTCTTCTGTCTCTTCTTCCTCGAAGGCCGATGGCGATGAATGGTTGCGGATCCAGAACCCCCGACTTTTGTCTCACCACCAAGCTCGAGCTTAACGAGGAGAAGGAGCAAAACAACCGATCAAAGCAGTCTGATTAGTTGGATTTCTTTGACATGAATCCGTCGTGTCTTTGTGCTCGTCGGGCTTGTCTCTGTCTTTGTGCCTTCTGTCGTCCGTGTCCTTGCCATGTCTCTCGTCCCCACAACCAATGCGACAGTGCGCCAACCACCACCACAACACCAACACACTTCTTCATCCTTCCGTTCGAAAGCCCATCCGTTTCGATTTGATTCGATCCAGTGAGAACGGTTTCTTCCGTTTCTGAAAATTGCAAAACCCGTAGTCGCCATTGACCCACTGTAAAGGAGGACTGAAAGAAATCGGTGGAGGCAAAAAGACGTAAAATGGTGCGTGAATTCCCGGATCTCAAATGCATAAAGGTCCAGCCAAGGTTACATCGACAGTGCCCTTTGGTATAAAAGAAGCTGCTGGGAATTCGGCAACAAAAACCCCGTCACCCGCCAGATAATGCTTGAAATTCTTCAAGAAGTTGGTTGCTGCTAGGTCGCAAAAAGATGGGGCGATCGCTTTTGAGAGCGGACGGGACCGGTTGAATTGGACCGAATGAACGATGGTTGAAATATCCAACATCTTCCCGGTGCAGTCTTCAATTGTTAGAAAACTTCCAATTGCGTCTGGTAATCACCCAAGTTGGTTCACCAGCGGACAGCTCGCCCGGGAGGGAAATCAGCCCGTAAACAGCTGTTATTTCCATCCTTCCCTCCACAGCGCCAGGTTCGAGAATTAAAAAAAGAAACCCAGTAAAATGAGGGTCCCCAATCGCATCTTGCAGGATGAAGCAAAAATATATATAATAAGAACTACAAGAGTGGGACATGCACATTGGCGTCGTCCCGTCTTTTGCAGCCGCTTCCTTTGGTGCTGAGCTCGCCTCTGCGGTTAACCGCCTTGGAATGGGCTACGACAAACCGTTGGCCCTGTCATATCTAAATGAATGACGGGTTCATTGACTCTCGGGTATATAAAACGCTCCCTCTTGATCGAAAGGAAAAGCAAAGAACATTTTCGGGAAAATGCTCACAAACGGCAAAAGGAAGAAGAGAAAAAACGCCAATAGCAAAGCATGGAAATAGACAAGAGACGTGACGATGATGTAAAAACACAAAATCTGCCCGTAGAAAAGAAAGAGTCTTCTCGCATGATCTCACCGAGCGGTGTGACATGCAAATGATTCGCCCTTTCCAAGGATGTACAACCGAAAAGAAAACAGCCGCCACAAACCCTTCTGGCTGATGTTGAACTCTGATCCAAAAAGCTCGTGATATTGTCGTGTCTCTCGCAGGGCTACAAAGTTACCTCCGTGTCTCGAGATGAGATATCAGGAATCGGCTGGTAGCTACCAACGGGTAACGAGGAGTATCGCTTTCAGATGAAACATACGGGACGTTGGAAATGGGGGTAAACAAGAAAGATACGGAGAAGGGGGAGGGAAAAGACGCCATAGATATCATTTCATGCAATGTTCGGACGATACCAAAGGAGGGTGGGTATAATACCAATGTGTCCGTGTAAGCTCCACGTCTTTCTGATCCTCAAGGTCGAGTTACAACAGTAAAGCAAGACCGACTATAGGGAAAACACAATAGGGAGGTTGAAACGGTAGGTAATAAAAATTTCAATCTCCTTCGCTTGGTATTGTCTCTAAATCTTCGTGCCTTGTCTCACAAGAAGCGTGGACGGTACCCGTTTTAAGCGTATTATCTAGCCGTAAGATTGTTAAGCAATAAAAAAATAATCGAAGGTGAAGAGGACGGATCAGACGAGAGGGAAAAAATTTTCCTCTTTGACAGAGCTTTATAAGTAGCTTAGTTAAAGCTACGTTGTACGAGTGTGCTGCTTTGCTCTAGGGCGTCACTCGAAAGAAGAAAAAACGATAGGGCTTTATATGCTATCACTCGAAGGGTAGAGCAAATGTAGCAGCAACCTGCAAGCTGGCAGGCACCATGGACGACAACCAACCTAAAGGGTAAAAGTCCACAGGCGAGGAGCTTGTTCGGGGCACCTGGTGAGCAATGACAGCGCAGCCTTGGTGTGGTTCGAGACACATGGATTAAAAAAAGTTATGTGGCATAAAAAAATAACGAAATTAGGTGAAATAAGATATAGTGAAAAGGGTAAAATATGATAATCAGTATAAGATAGAAGGTAAATTTGATCGATAAATGAAGGGGATGGTTCAAAATAAGCCGAGTCCAATCATTTAACGTGCAACTCTCCGTGACACAAAAGTACTCGACGTAAGAAAGAGGGCGCTGAACGCCATGCTTGCCTCAAGGGATAACGTGACCTTGAAATGTAAAACGGGAGCGGATCACGCCTCTGAGGAATCCCGGCACCAGTATTCTTGCATACCTGGTGTTTCGGGCTTGGGTGGAGATACTCACCATTGGGAACACACTAGGTGGTACCTGACATAAGGTCTTGTGAATGAGGTCTTGTGGTCAAGTCGGATTTACGGGTGTGGGAGGCATATGCAATATCAAGCAAAAGGTAGCCTTAATAAGCAACGTGGAGGGAATAAGAGGGAGTCGTCGCTTGGTCTCAAGGTGCAAGAAATGTTAGAGAAAGGAAAATTTTGTTCGTCAACTTACGTTTCTGTGTGCCGCCCTATGATCTCCGCTACCTGAGGATGTGTCTGTAATGTAAAACAAGAAACGAAGCACAGGTTAGCAGATTAAGCTCTGCATCGCGCAGGAACAAGAGACTCGGAGGCGTCAAGGGTATATGTCTGTGGGCTAATTTTTATGTAAGATGCAACTGGAAGGGAAAGGGATGCAAACCCATCTTGTGTTTTTAAACACTTGTTCAAAGAAAGGACAAAAATTAAAGTATTTGGATGCCACCCTAAAAAATTTTACCCTCCCTTCAATTCAGATCTGTGATCTCCGGGGGAAAGTATTGGCAGTGCTCCGGGGCAGCTTCCTCTAGGTGGGGTAGAACGTCAAGATGTGCGTGCGTGGTCCGGTTTTATGTAAAGCTACTTCTCGGTTGTCAAAAATGCCGTTCTCCCAGTTGGAAAAGAAGTAACGATCCAGATTTTTTTTTTTTTTCCTAGGAAGTTTCTCTACATTCAAGAGAAATGTTCAGAGACAGAAGAGGATGGACGACCCTTGTTCTCTAGCTACATGTGCATGTAACACGATGCGACAAGGGTGTCAACGGCTCGTATCGGTGTGTGGCCCCCGTAGTTTGGCTGAGATTTCTTTCTTTTTCCAGAGAGAAGAAATGTCGTGTGGTTAGAAGGTACAGATACATGCAAAGCATATGCTTCGGGAATTTTAAGGTGCGTTATGTTTTGGCGCGAACCTTCTGAAGATTGTGTGGAAGAGGATTTGGGTTCAGCTCGGGTTGGAGATGCCAAACCGATCAAATGGTAAATGCAGGTGTAGACCGCAAATCATGTAGGATACACAAAGCTGCTGCTGCACAATTTAACCCGAAAGCCTTGTCGTGATTCAGACTTGGGTAGTCCTTGAAGCTAAGCCCTTTGGTATCTCGCTTCAGTGCCAGCGAGCTGCGATTCCGGGACGTATATCGGATACTGAACTGGACTACCTGGCACGCACGATGTAAGTTTTCTCCTAATTAGAGCGTTAGATTGTCTTCGTCTCGATGCACTACTTCTTTCAAGAAGGAAAAATCAAAAAATTAAGAGCAATAACAGAGTACGGAATTACGCCCGATGGAGAATGGCCAAAGATGTTGGTGCGGTGCTTTTTCTTGTTGGACTTGCTTTCCCTGGTGGGCTGTGGGCGGTTTGTATCAAAATGCCGGGCGAACCTCTTCCTCGGGTTCTGCTAAAATTTGTTGAAAATAAGCGGACAGATACTACACCCCAGTCCAGGGATCAATGGGCTTGCAAAGACTGCAGAGAAGTCGATTGTTCCTCTCTTCAGCTGCCATCTTTTGCTTTCCGCGTTTAAAGAGAAGAAATGCACCAAATCATGACAGCCAATGAGACCAAAACCCCGAGTTCGACTTGAAGCAATGACGAAATGGCAAAACTATTGGTCTCCTCTAGGTGGAGATATTCCACTCACTGGCGCAGCTGGACTGCAGTCCTCATGTAACATATAGTCAGCCAAGCCAAAGAACGGCTGTCGCGGCAAGATTGAACGAGAAGTTCTCACTAGAAGAAGAAGTATAATTCTGAAAGAAACCCAAAATGCCCAGCAAGCTCTCTTTCTTACCTGATTTGATACCGTAGGCGTGGGACGAATATGGAGATCAAAGATTGACAGCGGGGGCTACGAATGCGTATATGATATGATACTCAGATATATTGGAGTCTCCTCACTACTCGGCCAGCAAAATGGTAAGCACCACTCTGAGGAGAACGGGTCGCGGGAAAAGCTAGGGGATGCATACATTACACATCGCCATTCTGATATGCCTTCTGTTTGGGTCAATGTCGTGCTGCGCCCGGAGGTGGAAGTATAAGGACCAGGTAGCGTCTAGTCAGGTCGGTGCATGCTGGAGAAAGCAATCAATCTTACAAACTATCCTGCTCCCTTTTTTTGATAGCTCAGGGAACGTGCTTTGCTCGTGAGGGAAAGGTGTGTGGCCAGACGAGGGTGGTTGGAGTTCGGAAAAGGGTGGGTGCGTCGAGGATGGATGGTTAATTGGTGTCCGCATATCCACCACATGCAACCACGCGCAGCGCAGCCAGCCAGCATTGCAAGCACGATCTCAATAATAATGATAATAATCTCGAAACAACCACCACAAAAAATGAGGAAATGATGCCGCCAACTCTCGATTGCACAGTTATCGAAATCCCTGTTCATATGCAGCGTCACAGGACACCCTACCGTGGAACAGCTCTTCTTTGTGAGACTGATTTTTTTTGATTTATATTCTTTTTGAAATTTCCGCCCGCCTCTCAAGCATCCCACAAGATCGCGATCGTGACTGCACTAGTCTAAAACCGGCCAATCGGCAAGCTTGCAAGAAATCTTTAGTAAGAGAGAACTATTAAAAGAGAAATGATCTTTTCGAAATTCGAAAATCTCCCCGCTATCCAGATGTGGATATTAAGCTCTTCTAACGCCTCCTTCCGTGTCCGGTCCTATATTATATCTCATGTTCCTATTATATTGGTACTTTTGTCATCTCTGCGTCTGTATTTCATTTGTATTTGGCGTACATTTATAATTGGGACTAGGCTCAAGCGTCGCCAAGTAATAGAAAGATCTCAATTTCTGCAAATACCTGTAATATATGATATATATTAATCAAGCATTCAGCTAAATTTTGTCTCGTAGAATCTCGGTATAAGTGTGTGAATAGTGCGCCTGAACAAATACCATCCGTTCGATAGAGGAGTTCTTACAAAAGACCTTTACAGATCGAGGTGGAAATTTTAAGGCGTATTACGTGATTTTAAAGTCCTTCGAAATTGGAGAATTTCAATGCTCCGACTTCAGCCTGAGAGATTTGCTGGGCTAAGGTCCAAAAAGTGCTAATGTTACACCAACTTCCACCGGAAATCCCACTCATGGCACTCAACCTTAATTTAACCGAAACGGAAAGGAGCATCAAGACATTTCACTCGGCCGTGTCTTAAATCTGGGGCATCGAAGAACCAAGATTTTCTAGCCTTTGAAAGAAAAGGGAAACGAGACATGGCGGTACAGAATTTCGAAGTCAAATAGAAAATATTAACGACACTGGGATAGCGGGTGTGGTTGCACCCAGAAGGGGACAAAGGGAGGAGATGCTTGGCCTCGCCATGACCCGCTCAAACCGATACAGATTCAATCAGGGTTCTCGTTAGAAAGGTCGACAGACCCTCCTTTTTTGTGGCTTGCATGCGTCTATCTGAAAAAGAGATATGCATATATGAGGCCTAAGCTGAAGGGGCTTTGAATTTAAGTGGGATAACGAATAAATTATTTTGTGATTTGTGTGATTTTCTTGCATTGCGCATCTGCGCCGTATCGTGAGAGGATCAAGAGCGCAATCTCAGGCAAATCAATTTCAGGACTGTGGGTCATGAGAGGCAAAAAAAAGGAAAGAATCACAATTTCGAAGTTATGTCAAAGCGTCGAAACAACAGCCAAGCCGTTCGCTCTTCCCTTCCCTCGTTCATTGTTCCTAAGACGTAACATGTGCGCAATTCAGTCGCGGAGTCCATTTAGTTAGGCCTGGGCGGTAGCCCGTCCGACACTGTAATTCGAAGCACACTCACTTAAAAACCCAGTCAGCTGGGCTCATGAGTGCGCTGGTGGGTCAGACACGAAAGTCGGTTGGAATACATGAGTTGAGGAGAGAAGATCTCAATATCGACTTTCAAAAGGTAATTAATTGCACTAGTCACTCCACGTAGGCGGATTGTTGAAGGAATAAAGATGTCAAGATTAAAGGAAGGATCTCCAACGTACATACGGGTCCATGGAACCTGTAGTGTCATGTACATGTACGTGTACATGTACATGCGCACCCCATTTGCACGTGTCCGACAATCCTTTTTTTCTTTTCGCCCAGGCTTCCGCAAATAAAAAGACCAGCCAATGATAGGATACCATGGGTTCGCGGTGATGGTTATAATCATATCGAACCGGAAATTTATCATTTCAAGGTTGAATTCATAATACCCTTATCTCATTTCCAATGCTATTGATCATTCAAATAAAAGAAGAAATAAATACAAGGGTGGAGTAAGTAATTTAAATGGTTTTTATATGATATAATTTCACCGATCGCGATTCTAAAAATCTTTAGAATACTGTGATCTCAACATTCAAGTGATATGATATCGCTTCTGCGATGAGTCCATGAATACATCTGAATTGAACTTGTCCTGGGAGCTCACTGTTGGCTGATCCTGAATCCTGTGGATCTGTTCAATCAATATCACATGGATCAAAGCGTGATAATCAATGTTGTGGTCGGAATCTTGAATTCAAAATCCTTATCAATTGGAAGCTCGACATTGGTTCAAATACTTGGGATAGTGGCAACGATACTGGTGTCTACGGCTGACGGGTGGCATCACTCGATGTAATATTTTGATCGATTTAGTTTCGGACGACCCACTCGTACCAGGCTGTTTTTGAAGAAAGGGAAACCATTGGTGTCATATTAGGTAGTCCCATCTGCTCGTGGATTCCCTAACAATGATAACATGGTGATTATAGCCCCACAGTGTCTTTGAAAGTAGCCTGAATAGAGATAGTATGTTTGCCAATCCAGCGACCGACTGTTCTAGCTAACTCCGACACTTGGAAACTGGTGTCGACTTGGGCTCGAGGTTTCTAAACCCATGAGGCATATATTGAACTCCAATTCTTAATTAGTTGACCAATTAATTAATTTATTGCCGATTCAAAATATTATATTTTATGATAGGCTGGATTCCAAAGGGGATATATAATAGATGATATACGTACCATTTGATTGGCTGCTTCGAAGCCAAAATGTGGAGTTTGTTAGTCGAGCAAGTGAGATTTTGTGATCGAAACCTGGGTTCTCTTCTCGTCCTAGCCAACTTGGCTCCCCCCGGCTAAAGCTCCAGGCGCGCAAACACCAGGAAACGAAAAGGAAAAAATTTTTTGGACTGTTGTGCACCAGCCAGACGTCACCCGACTTACCATTTCGCAACAAAGTAATACTACCCGCGCCGAAATTCACTCTCAACCGGAGCCGCGGCATTCAAATGACCGGCAGTCCACAAATCTAACTGGCGTGCGTCAAGAGTCGAGCTCAAGTTATCATTAATATACTCTTTTCTACTGCGAGTGGATCAAAATCCGGGAGATTATCAAGGACCCTTATCCGCTTCATCTCCGAGGCAGTGGCATCAGCGTAACCCTGCCGCATGCAATTCCAATATATCGAACCTTCTTTCTTGACATCAAACCCCACTTGGATTGTTCTTGAGAAAATAAGATTTGGTACTTCTTCTTTACAAAATAATTCCGCCACAAGAGATACACTTGTTTGTATATCCTTTTTACTTGTCGAATTTTAGCTCTATCAATTGCAATGGCGCCATGGCTAATATTTTGGATTAGTATACCTATAGAATATGGTCACGAAACAATCTTATCGTATTCTTCGACAAAGTTTACTGGGATTCGGCTTACATTCCAAGCTACCACCGGCGAGTCAGCTCTTAACGAGTAATGGCCTGAATCACCTTCGATTGAACCATGGACAAAGTTCCACTGTTTCTGGTACCCCGTATACACCCGAACAAGGCGCAATTCTCTCGGCCGCCCTAAATCATGTACCCACTCAAGGTTTCTCTGACTCGGCGCTTCTGATGGGGGTTAAGGACGCAGGATATCTGGACGTCACAACAAACCTGTTTCCCAGAGGCGCTTTCGATATCGTAATGTACCACTTGGTCACCCAGAGGGAGAAACTCAACGGTTACGCAAACTCTGAAGAATGGAAAGATTTACACACCTCAAGCCAGAGACTCGGTACATCAGATAGAATCAAAGCACTTTGCATTGAACGACTAAGACAAAACAAACCCATCATTCACCGTTGGACAGAGGTACATTTTGTCTCACTTCTGAGCTCTTGCCTATTCTCCTGCTCATTGCATGCTCAAGATTCTTTCCATTAGATCCTGAAGCTGACTTGCAGATCCCGAAATTTTCTCTTCAACCGGCATAGGCAGTAACCCTAATGAAATATCCAGCCAATCTTCAATCCTCGAGTTCCGAGCTCTTTAGCCTAGCGGATACCATGTGGAATATCGCCGGGGATACAGCAAAGGACGCATCGTGGTATACGAAACGAGGCATACTGTCGGGGATATATGCAGCAACAGGTAAGTGAATTGGCTACGTATTGTTCAAGTATCTCCATTCAATTTGTTTGCTTGTGAGACCATCCGAGACACCTTTGGCAGATACCTCTCGGTTACTTTATGACATGCAGGTTCCTAAAGTCTCAGTCTCAAAATTCATAACCCCCCCCCGTTGTCACCCGTTCTCCCCGGTCCAATACCTTCAGCAAGCCAT
Organism: Orbilia ellipsospora; assembly: GCA_036971675.1. NCBI lineage: Eukaryota > Fungi > Ascomycota > Orbiliomycetes > Orbiliales > Orbiliaceae > Orbilia > Orbilia ellipsospora. Next base: position 1,401,894 of record JAVHJO010000005.1, read on the forward strand.
TTGTTTCTGGCAAGTGGATCTATCCTTTGTGTGACAACGAACGAGGATGGATCCACAACAGTCATCCAGGAGATCCGCATTTGCGCAGCCTTCTTTAGTCACAAAACTTAACCTCGGGAAGTCCATTCAGTTCTTGCTAATGCTCGGATCTATCACTTTATAGAGGTTTACATGGCTCAAGACAAATCCGACCGTTTCACGAACACTTGGGCTTTCCTAGACCAAAGACTAGCCGATGGCAGATCAGTGGGTAATACTGTGGACCGTGTAGGACAATACCTCGACTACGCTCGATACAACATTGTCAATGTCCTCCGCAGCAAAGGCGTAAAAATTTGAAGTCCAGTCTATGACCACCCGGTTGGAAAAATTTTTAATCTTTTGTCAAAACTTTTTTTTCCCACATTCTTCTTATCCCCTGGATCCTGACATCGGGATTTTAGCGAAACGAAAAAGATGCAGTTCCCTGCCACAATAAACCGAGAATTTATTACATGTTTACACGCATATCGAGACTTGAATATATGCTGGGGAAGAAGACGAATCCCTGGTGTTGAGCTGATGACCTGCCCTTAGGAACGAATTCCTGTGCCCGCAGACAAGGTTGCCCCCTACACCCGCACCGTTTCGGTTCTGAATTTTTCTATTGGATAAGTTGCCTCGCTGCTGCGAAGTTTCTTGTTGCAATCGACGTGCAGCTGGATAAACCCGACTGGGGTGTTCGATGCTCTCTTCAGTCTCTGCACATGCGCCTGTGCTGCTTGCCTCACCTCCATCACATTTCATTCCACCAGCCTTTTTACCTCAATTATTTGCTATAACCCCCCACACGTGCACCCCATGGAGCTTCGACTTCCCTCTTATCGTCATCGCATTCTGGAATTCCGAGACCCGAAAGCAGGCAAAATTCCCCATACTTCGCTTACTTCCACGAGCTGCAAACTAGTGAACTTGCAGCTTTCAGCTCCGCCAAACTCATGAATTTTTATGTAGATATCGACCATCATATTTTTTCCGTTTCGCGGCACTCAAAGCGAGGCGTGTATATACTCGAGTACCACAAAAATACACGAAGTGAAATACCAAGTTATGCAAGAACGCAGAACCTGCGGAGGGATTTATATTATATTAAATGAGGTGCTTTTCCCATCCAATCAGTCGGCTTGGATCCATGGATGGCGGACCTGTCCCATGCCCACATATTCTCGAGACGCCCACATATTCCTTCATTTTTACTCTTTTCAGGCACGCGGTCCGGCCTTTTGCACCCACACCCCTTTCCAATAGACCGTCGATTTGAGAACATACAATTATGATTTTAAAAAAAGGCGCACAAGGAGGAAAATTTTTTTTCCCGCTTGGTGAGGAGGTTTTCCATCCGGTTTGTTCACATATTTCCGAAACTACTTACGTACTTACCTACCTGTACCGTGATTGGATTTCCGGAAACATGTCTGGCTACTACATTTAGCTTGAACCGTCTTCCCATGCTCTCTGCCAGCGGGAACTCTAATGGAAGGCTAAGGCTGTGGGTTTTACTTTTTTATTTTCCTGACGACGAGTGATATATTGCAACAGGGGAGGTCATTCGTTGGATAACTTGAACTTGATATTGGATGGATCCCACGGAGTAATATATCGTACGAATGTGTCGATCCTCTGTGCATATGCATCACGACGCTTCAAGTTTGTGTCTGTGGGCTAAAGTTCGGTTTCAGATTTACTCATACTTTTTCCATGTTGTGCTGCTCTTCCCGCTGGAGGCTGCATGTACAGATACCTCCAGTTGGGAAAAATGTAGTATGCATGTTGAAGCTACCTCTGTCCTTTTTTCAGATAACCTCGAGGCTACTTATCGGAAAAACAGGGGATCGAACGTTTGAACGTTATTGATTTGTATGTATTACGATTACTGTCCATTCATTCTACTTCTACCATGATTCTTTTCCTTATTCCTTTACTCTCCTGATAACTTTGATACGTAGTCTTTAAGATATTTTACTTTATATGCGTGATAAACAGATTTTAAGGGTATCCTTTTTCTCTATTTTACATATATTCGAAAAGCATATGCCTCGCCAAAAGTAAAATGGTAAGAAAACATTGTAGATATTATAGCACCACAATGGTATAGAAATACAAAAAAGAAATATTTTAACCGCCGAAATCTAACCAGTTGGCTCGGAATCAAAGCGTGCAGCATACGGATGGGGCGTTGAAAGTTACGAGAACGAACGAATGAAGGAACGACCGAACGAACGAGCAGCCGACCCCCATCCTGTGTGTGGTTACTTTGCACTCTTTCATTTCATTCGACCCCTTCTGGGTTTTCTTGCTTTTTACCTCTTTTTCTTCCCAGCTCCACCGAATCCTGTACCTTCGAACCCGGCTCTACCTTTTGATTTTTTCGACGGTACCTTTCTCGCTTTTTTGCCCGATTTGCCAGCCTTCTTTTGCTCCTTGCGTGCTGCAATGTTGGCCTCACGCTTCTTCTGACGCATAACCTTCCCCTTCTCGACGTTGGCATTTCGTTCCTTCCTGTGAATCCGTGAAAAGCCGGGAGTCAGCAAGGCGAAGTAAAAAAAAAAATAAAAATAAGGGAGGGTATACACTGTCACAACTATCGGGTTCGCATAGAAAGGGGTGGGGAAATGAGAGAAAAACTCACCATTCTCGTTCCGACTTTTTCTTCGCCTTCTCCTGCCGCTTGAGAGATTTCTTCAGCAAGCTTTCGTCATCTTGGAGCTTCTCCCCAGCTGCCATCTTTAATGCTTTACTCCATCGATCCTTTTCCTGTATATCCGCCCGTTTATCGTCCGACATGTTTGCCAGTCGTGTCTTCTTAGCCTCGACCTGCTTGAGCGCACCGAGAACATCTACGGGTCCTCTCTTCTTCTTTGCGGTTTTGATGGCATCCAGATTGGAGTTCAGCTTGTCGCCGTCGTCGAAACTGACCTGGCCGAAGGCATAGTTTGCCGGAGCGGCAGGAGTCTTGGATACGCCATTGGATTTGGGTTGTGATACAGCGGATTCCTGAGCTTTCTCGGCCTCAACTTTGGCTTGTAACCGCATTTGCTTCTTGCGTTCTTTCCGTAGTTCATCACGTTTCCTCCGCTGCTCCATCAATTCTGTTCTAGTTCGGGGCGCCTCCCCGCCGTCCGCTTTTCGAGCTTGCCGTAGTTCTTCGATTCGCTTTGTGAGGCGCTCTTTGAGTTGCTGTTGGACGGCCGGGTCTTTGGAATTTTTGAGCTTTTCGGCGAGTGACTTTTGCGCTGTAGATGTGTCTGTTGTGCTTGATGGTGCGGGAGAGGCGTTTGTGTCTTCGTCCATTGCAGATGTGAGGCCAGTGATCTGTTGTATCGAGTCTTCGGCTTCCGAGCCGTCGTCCGAAGCATTGTCTTCCTCCTTGACTTCGGAGTCTGAACTATCTTGCGCTATTTCGTGTGAATCTTCGGAAGAGCCATCTTCTTCCTCTTTATCGCTTTCATCCTGGGTATTTGTAGGTTTTGTAGATTTTGTAAGTTGAGATTTTGGGGTTTGAATGACGGCTTTTCCAGTATTTTGAGTGCCATTCACTCTAATCTGGACACCATTTGGCTTGACGTCTTTCCGTTTAGCTGGGTGGTGCTGCTCTTTGCTCGGAGATTCAACTTGTTTAGATGCCTTCTTCTGAGATTTCTTGCTCTCCTGTACTGCAGGTGCCGTAACTTCTTCCTCTTCTTCAACCACATCCACGTCTATATCCTCATCCTCATCCTCATCCTGGATCTGTGCCTTCTTCTTCTCGCCCTTCGGTTCCAACTTTTTCTTCTCTCTTCTTTCCCTCCTCTTCTCCTCCTTCTTCCTAGCCTTCATCTGCGACTTGGTCTCATACCCAAGCCCATCTTCGTTCAGCTTTCTTCGCTTCTCCTCTCTCTCAGATCTCACTCGTGCCCTCTCTTCTTCGACCTCCTTAACGGTGACGGGTTGGTCGGGGTCTAATTTCGCACGTTTAGCGGCTTGCGATTCTTCTTTCGTTTGTTTTCGTTTCTTCCATTGATCCTAGCAATGAAAAGAAACATGTTAGCCCTGAGATCCTCATACACATCTCGGTGTATTGCTTTTGGGTAGAAGATTGTGAAAGCGGTATCGTACAGAGTTGTCTTGGGTGAAGTAGAGCTTTGCAGGTATCAAATTGAGTAAGCTATCGAATGCTTTCGCGTGGCTGCGCAACCGCTCCTATATCGCAATAAGGCATATTAGATATCAATTGTGGTAATAAGTGATGGCTATATCTTACTTCGATGTCCTTTTCGCTCATGATGGAGGCTATTATATGATGCTTGGGAGATCAACCGTAAGGAAGGGGACGTTATATTTGACGGGACGACACGCGCGCAATTAACGATACTGCGATATCGATAGCGATAGCGATTGTGCCGCGAGGGCAGGCGAGTAGGGAAGGAAGTGAATGAACGCGCTGGTGGTGATGTAGCAAAGTAACCAACGGTTGCAATTAATCCTGGGGAAATTTTTTCGAGTCGCAAAGAAGGAAAAAAAAAAAATAGTTGATAGGCTGTAATACTGCCGCAACACGTTTTGTTCGCCGCCAAGCCATTGGTATTTAGACGCGCGGCTGGTGCGGCTAAATTTTGCTGGCACACGGCGGCGAGTCGGTGTTTAGAAAATCTTCACGTTTTATTGGAACGGAATAGCTAGCCCACTCTTCTTCTTCTCTTTCAATTGCTCGACAACATCCCACCTCGATTACTTCTCTCCCTCTCCCTCGCCAATCGGTCAGTTAGTCACTGCATATACCCAATTCAACAGGCAACCATGTTCCGATCCGCCATTAGACAGTCTTCCCGCCTGTTTGCCGCCGCCAGGCCGGCAGCTGCTGCCTCCACTGGTATCCGCACTCTACCAGTGCAATCATCGACGATATTGCCCTCTATATCCGCCGTTCCACAGTCATTGTTTGGCATCCGATTCTACTCTTCCGGTGGAGCCCCACCAAGAGCCGATATTGAGGCCAGAATAGTAGATCTGTTGAAGGGATTCGATAAGGTGGGTCTTTCTACATCTCCTCTTTCTAGAACATCAGCTTCCCATTGTCTTGGGAAGGCAAAGTGATGGTCTTGAAGCTAATTTGTTTATTGAAATGGCATTAGATTACCGATCCATCCAAGGTGCTTACTACATCCACTCGCCGGATATCATAGTTTAAAAATAATCTCTCATGCTAACACGCTCTTATGGTTGTTGATGTAAAGATTACATCAAAGGCTCACTTCTCGAACGATCTCGGTTTGGATAGCCTCGATACCGTTGAGGTCGTGATGGCGATTGAGGAAGTACGTCTCTTTTTATCATTTGTTTTTCTAGACATACTTATTCATGAAAGATGAGTCAAATGAGCACTGGGACTAACAACCGGGTTTGTTACAGGAATTCAGCGTCGAGATTCCGGACAAGGAGGCCGATGCCATCCTTAGTGGTACGTAGCGATGCGCTATCGTGAAACATCTTTTTTTAGGTCTCGGTTGGATAAATTGGCTGATTGTGATTTGATCCCGATATAGTTGAGCAAGCTGTCGAGTATATTGCGAATCAACCTGGAGGTGAATTTCAAACCAAGCAAGTAGCTTTTCTTCTCACGGATACTTTGCTAACCAATGCATTATAATTTGTTTAGCTGTCTAAATTGTAGCTTCTATCGATAGTAGACTAGATGGGGAAGATGGGTGAATTGTACAAAAATGAATTTTATATCATCTCAAACGACCGGACGATCTGAGAAAAACGTAAAATAAACCACCGTTGGATGGAAAGAAGGGAGAACGGCTGACCTGGAAGACCGGGAGGTTTTGTTAATTCTGGTTTTGCTTAATATCTTTCTTTAATGCTGTGAAAATGGTGCGGTCAGCCTGCTGTATATATTGAAATATCACAATTGAAAACCCTCCACAAAGAAACTAAGCTTTGAAAGTACATGTCACGTGGTAATCGTCGTCAATATTTAGTACGGTTAGTACGGACGGCGATATGCACTCATATCATATACCATGATCCACGGTGAGACGAACCGATATCGCGATCACGGCTGTTTTGAAAATGAACGGAGCGCCAGCTGCGTCGGCTCCACTGCAGCTTCCCCTTAGCCGGGATGCGATTGGAGACGTCGCAGTGCGCGGGCGGCGGTGCAGTAACCTCGTCGGACGCTAGCTCCAATATGCATTGGCCAACAGTCCTATTGCAAGAATCCCAGGCTAAAACGAGAAGTAGGAAAAAAATAATTGCATGACGGTGACTGCGCCCTTACCGTGTTCCTCCTCCCGTAGTCTGTATATCAGGAACTAAAAGGTGCATAGGAAAGGAGAAGAAGGAAGGACGTCAATTGGCTGTTAGTTGGAAGGAAACCCACCCAACAGCAGTTGCTCTCATCAAAAAGTTTTATTAGCGGCATCATACCAAGGAATACATTTAATTTCCTCACTCCGTCGCAGACTCTATTGCACCGCTCACCTGCACAGCACTTAGTATTGAAGTCCCACTTAATAACCGTCTTTCTCTCTCTCGTCGCGGAAAACTCGGCAGCTAGTTGAGGTTGCAGTTGACAGTTACATATAGCAGCAGCAGCAGCAGCAGCAGATCAGATCGCTCTTCGTGGTGCCTGTGCCTGCTTTCCCCTTTCCAACACCATCCAACTCGGCCATTCTCACACCACCACCACCACCAAACTACCAAAACACCAAAAATCCCAACTCGGACGACCCTCCCTCGACACGAAAATTATCTACCGCTCCGTTCTCTCCCGCTCTCTCCCTCCCTTCCCTCCGACTACACCGACTGCAACAAGTAATTCTTAATGGAGTCCACAGGCCTGCGAAAAAGAGGCGCCGGTGGTGCTGCGGCATCTTCTGCCATCGGCTCCAACAGCGACGCCGAGGGATCGTCGTCCAGGACGCCAGCTGTCGCTTCAGGAGAAGGCGGGTCTGCTAACAGCTACACCTCCGAGAACGGCGGCCACAAGATCGCGTACGATCCTAGAGATATCAGCGAGAGCAAGGAGAGGAGCAAGCAGCCCAAGCTCACCCTCATGGAAGAGGTGCTGCTCTTGGGTCTAAAGGATAAGCAGGTTTGTCCTTCCATTCCAGCTGTTCAAAAACGAAAAAAATAAAATTATGAAAAATATAAAAAAATCCAAGCAAACATTAAAATTATAAAAATTGTAAAACTAATTAACATTTTCTTTTCTTTCCTTTCTTTCGAATGTCGAATAGGGTTATTTGTCTTTTTGGAACGATAATATATCATATGCGCTACGCGGTTGTATCATCATAGAACTCGCCTTTCGCGGAAGGGTCAGCATGCAGCGAGACTCATCCCGGCGGCGATTTCCTCTAGCGGATCGATTGATCGAAGTCATCGATGACACCCTCACCGGTGAGGTTTTATTGGACGAGGCTCTCAAAATGATCAAGGCGAGCGAAAAGATGAGCGTGAGCACTTGGATAGACCTTATGAGCGGTATATAACCACCCTCCTCTTAAAATACCAAATTCGTTCGCTGACACGTATAACACAGGTGAAACATGGAATTTGATGAAAATCGGATACCAGCTCAAACAAGTCCGGGAACGATTGGCCAAGGGTCTAGTGGATAAGGGCATTTTGCGAACCGAAAAACGAAATTTCCTCCTCTTCGACATGGCGACCCACCCTGTCGCCGACGGTGGTGCTAAACAAGAAATCAGAACACGCGTCAAAACTATGCTCACCGCGAGAACGATAACCCTCCCCTCCACCGAATTCTTACCTGAAGATATGGAGTTCAGATTCTTACGAACTGTCGCCATGGTTTGCGCCGCTTACGCCGCCAACGTGCTCGAGAACGCCCTGTCCAGCCTGGGGTACGAAGCTAGGGAGCGTGCCTTTGCATATGTGGAGGAGTTACTCGCGAATTTCGCGCAGTGGCCTTTCGGACGACAGAGCAGTTCGGGCAGTGTCGGACAAAACTTGGGACAGATATGTATGGATGAGGTTAACGAAAATAAAGACAAGGAGCTGCAATTGGAGGTATGAACATATCAGTTTAATAAACGCTTGGATCAGAAATCGCGAAATGCTAACTTGTATCGAATTTTTAGGTTGTCGCCGCTTGTCTAAGCGTGTTCACGAGGCTCGACAGTTTGCTTTAATTTAAACGTCCAAGACGCGCAGCCGCTGTCCAATTACTTTTCTCTCTTTCGGAATAGGGTGGAGATTGGCCTCTTTTTTTATTCACAAGATATCCGACCGTTATGATATTTTCCATCCTTCAACGAGCAGGCCTTTTCTTTTTTAATGATATTTCAGACAAAAAACCATTACACTTGATTACACTTATATATCTCTGACTCTGATTTGGAAGGCTTCCATTCATTCTGTGACAACGAAGGGTTCGGTATCTGTTGGGTTTAACGGTTTCCTAAACATCACATAAAACTTCCTACCACAGCTCTTCCATCGAAATGACACTTTTCTTTGTGCAAAAGTTCTTTCAATGACCTTTTCTTCTTCTTTCCTTTGATTCTGAAATCTGTCATGAATTTCTTCAAGTACCTTACTTTATGTCTTTTCCTGTCCCTTTTTCTACTGTTAGCGGTTCATTGGTCGTCAAATCGCTTTCTCTGTTTTTGTCGTGATGCCCAGAATTGTTTGTAATTAACTTTTTTTTTTTTTTCTATTATTTTTCTATTCTTCTTGAAAGGCATATAAAATTTCCTATATATGACATCATTTTTAAGATTTTACGTCATTGAAAGGCATGGAATGGTGTGGTGATCCGAGTTGGTGCAACTGAAATGGCTGATGATGGCTGAAATATCTGGGCCTTGGTGGCAGATAAGTTATAAGATATAGCGAACGATCTCATGCTCAGGTACATGCCGTTGGCAGTTGCGTATTTAAGCTTCCAAGCTTCTCTAGGCTGGGATGGCACTTAAGTAGTTAATTTGCGCATAACTGAGACTTTAGAACTGCATCTAGTCCGGCGTTTATCCATCTACTGAAACTAGAGTTGTTGGGAATATGGAAGGATATCGATGTAACGAAAAAGGAATTGTTTCTGCAGTTCCGTATCCAGGTTGATAGGATTTTAATTTTCGTTTTATAAGATTTTGAAGACATATGTGCCCTTTAGAGCCTTATATCTCGATATTGAGACACCATGGAGTTTTCTTTTCTTTTTTTAAAATCATGGTTGAGTTTAAAATTTTAGTTAATAAATTGTTGAAGCGGCGTTTGCGTCGAGATTAGGTAAGAAAGGGGCATTTGAGCACTGGTTTTGGCTCCTTGGATTCAGTCAAAAGGGAGTATCGAGAAATGCTTTATATCCTTTTAAAAAGCTTTAATGCATGAGGGCTGGTTTACAAAGAGAGCATAAGGAACAGTGTCCACGCAAGATGTATCCTTGAAGAAAAGAATACGCTCAGATAAGTATTTGACAAAATGGTATAGCTAGTCTACAGAGGTGTATGGGTTTTTGATATTTGGGTTTCCAGAAATGATAAATAGACGGGGTTATATTCTACTTTTGAAAAAATAAGACTATAATTGTCCTGATATTGCGATGTGTATCAATATATTAGTACAAGTGAGCTCGAGAGGCGCCCTAGGATGTGACCCTGAGGTAACATGGCAGAGATACATGGTAGAATTGCATGGAGCAAATTACAAGTCTTATCAGTAGGCAGCTAGCCAGCATTCGTTTCTTATCTCTTTTTTTTTTTTTTTTTTTTGGATCGGCCTTGCATTTGAAGTTCTCCATCTATGCACAGGTACCAGATCGAGATTCAAGATGGCTGGAACTCGCTCAGTTAAACCAGGCTAGTTTAAGCGTTATCTGTAAATTTGTTCACGACTCGACGTGGGGCTGAATTCATGGAAGAAACAGACCTGCATGACTTTTCGGTAGGTCCACCATTCGCATTCGCAAGCAGTCAAGCAGGCAAGCCACATCATGACTTCAAGTTATGCGAGCGACCGAGCGCTCGGATCTGGGGATTCAATTATTTATTCATCACGTTACCTAACTTGATTCAGCCTCCAAAGCGTGGAGTCATTTGAATTGTAAATTCGGGCGCTTCATTTGACCAAATAAAATACATGAGGGTCCGACGGTGATTATAATTTGATGCTTCTCTATAATATCCAAAAACGAAGGGTCGAGTTTCTCAAGATGGGGACAGGTCCGGTTCCCCACCTGTCATGAGATCCCCTGCACCCAAGATGGATGTTGGTGTTCGGTACCGATTTCATGATTTGCTTATCTCTCGAGCACATCGGACACAGCGTGCATGCAGCACCGCAATCGCACTTTAGCGCTAGATTTCATGGGCATGGAGACGATTAGGATGGGAAATTTTGTCCTTTCTTGTATTCTGAGGGCAGCGTCCCCCAGACCATCTCGAGTTCTTTTCGGAGGCAACCCGGTTTGGTCAAGGGAATTGTAAAAATTTTTTCTGAGTCGAAATTCAATTCGTTCGTAGGGCAATTAATTGCAAGAGCATATCTGGTGATATTATTACCGCCAGTATTCAAAATAATCAAAAGCATTAGCCAAAATAAAGTAAAACTCTTTATCGCCGTTAATAATTGTCTGCGTCAAAAATTTTTTCCTCCTTGGTGAATTTGTCTCGAAGCCATGGAAGAACAAGTCCATGCGGCGAATCATGCAGACTAACGTTGGTCGGTTATCAGTTTTTCAACGGCCTAGTTCGAGGGTCGGAAGGAGAAAAAGAAGCTTATCAGTAGCCCCCCGCGGCGGGAGATGCGAACAAAGGCTGTTACTCGATCGTATCGAGAAAGAGAAATAACAAACACGAACTCGTCGAAGGCCGACGGAGCCAAAGCCATGCTCGTCAAGCGACAGGGGGGAACCAAGCTAAGGCAACCTGTGTTCCACGCACTTCGCCGAACCAATCATCGCTGCAGGGATTCAACGTCAGTGACTTTCTCGAGCTCGCGTAAACCTTGTCGCGAAAGCTAAGACCTCCTTCTCTGACCTTCGCTACCTGTTATCTCGACTTTCCTCCGGTGGCCAAAAAATGTCTCTCGACTCGCATGGCAAAGCAGGTTGATTGATCAATCCATCCTCCTCCCCACCCGGTTACCGCAATCGGAGAAGACCTCAACGGGAGTCAATTAAAATTAGCGGGCACTAGAAATGCGGAAAAACAAACATACTCAGTCAGGAAAGAAAGTGTATGTACCCGGCACCCTTGAATTGATCGGACGAGCGAGAAAGTTTTGACGAGGGTATGCCATGATCCCGCGAAGATCTCCTGCGCATTCGATATCATGTCTGATGCAAGTATGCCTGCCTGCCGGGCATGGCCAACCTGCACATTGTGTCACCCCCACCTCATCCATTCCAAGATAGGCTCGCATCACACGAGCGAATCTGCAGGCAAGCAAAAGCAAGCTAGCTAGCTACCTCTTTCTTTTTGAATTCCCAAGTCCATGTTACATACGTACTCACGCAGGTAGTGTACCATGACAGGAACCGCCAACCTGGTATAAAATAATGCCCGCTGGCTCTTTCGGCTCCTCCGATGAGGATGCCTTGGAGCTGGAGTATTTGAACCCCGCAATCCCTTCCTCGTCCTCCTCTGCAGAAGCTGGACCGTCTCGGGATATCGCTTTCCAAGACCTTCATCCTCGTCGGGACAAAACCCATTCTCGTCCATCCCGCCATTCTAGTCCTTCTCCGCTTTCTATCGACGAGAACGATCAATCTGAAGACGAAGAAGAAGATCACCAGCTTTTAAACTCCGCTGGAGGAAAGAATTACAGGATGGGTGCTAAATTACAGGCGTTTATCAAGAAGATTGAGGTGGATAATGAGGCGGGACTCAGTAACAAGCAGCTTTTCCTGCTGAATGACGATTTGAAGCCAGTGGAACCTGCTCGCCGGAAATGGCAGTGGTTCAATTTCGTCTTCTTCTGGGTTTCCGATTCATTCAATGTTAACACATGGTACGAGATATCGTTCAGAGTGGTTATTTCCGTTCGAAGATCCATCTAACAGGCCTACAGGATGATTGGCGCCAGCACCATTGTTGGCTTCGGGCTCAATTGGTGGCAGGTATGTAGAAGAATCGTACCGAGACGTCGCCGAAGTGGAAACTAACGTTTAACTGATATCTAGGCATGGCTTACCGTCTGGGTTGGTTATTTCATCGCAGCTTGCTTCGTCACTCTCACAGGTCGAATCGGCGCAATGTATCACATCTCTTTCCCGGTCGTTTCGAGAAGTTCGTTCGGAATCTGGGGTTCTCTATGGCCAGTGTTCAACAGAGCAGCGATGGCTTGTATTTGGTACGGTGTTCAAGCTTGGATCGGTGGTACTTGCGTATACTTGATGATCCGCAGTATTTGGAACAGCTGGGATAACATCCCAAATACTGTAAGTGACGATATATGCTGCCTTTTATCTCGGTAAGGTACTAACCTGACTATTTCAAATCATTAGTTCCACACGCAACCTCCTGTAAGAAATTCTGGATTGGTAGTATCTACATGCTCGATATTCTAACGATATTTTTTAGTCTCTATTGACCACCCGTGATTTCGTGTCATTTTTTATCTTCTGGTTTTGCTCCCTACCAGCTATTTGGTTCCCAGTCCATCAAATTCGACACTTGTTTACAGTCAAATCTTACGTTGTTCCAGTAGCGGGTATGTACACCTGTTGAGATCACTTTCCTCAATTATGAATAGCAAACTAATTGATTAAACAGGCATTGCTTTCCTGATCTGGTCTCTCGTCAGGGCTGGAGGTATTGGTGGAATCGTCCACAGACCCGCCAAAGCTACCGGCAGCGCACTCGCCTGGGGTGTTATTCAGGGCATAATGTCATCTATCGCCAACTTTGCAACTTTGATTGTGAACGACCCTGATTTTGCTGTACGTCCACTTCCCACAAGTTAAACAAATTTAACAATACTAACTAGAATAAACGTTTAGAGATTCGCCAAGACACCAAAGGATGCGCTCTGGTCTCAGCTTATTACCATTCCCACCGGTTTCGCATTGACGTCTTTGATCGGTATCCTCACCACCTCGGCTTGCACCGTCATATACGGCGTCGAAATCTGGAACCCATTGGATCTATTGAAATACTTCCTTGACGATGGCGGTACCGGAACCCGAGTTGGTGTATTCTTCATCGCCTTTGCCTTCGCCCTCGCACAATTAGGAACAAACATTGCAGCGAACTCAGTATCAGCCGGTACCGATATGACCGCCTTGTTACCGCGATTTCTTAACATCAGACGAGGAGGATATATTTGCGCAGCTGTGGGTATCGCAATGTGCCCATGGAATCTATTGGAGAGCACAAATAACTTTACCACGTATCTATCCGCGTACTCTGTGTTTTTGAGCTCCATTGCCGGAGTATTGATCTCGGATTATTACTTTGTAAGGAAAGGGTATCTCCAGATCAAGGATTTGTATTCCGGAAAGGAAACCGGGCCATATTACTACACTTACGGGTTCAACTGGAGGGGTTACACCGCTTATATCTGTGGTATCCTTCCCAACAGTAAGAATACACTCCCATCAGCATTTCTAGTATAATTGCGCATGCGCTAACCGATGCTTTTAATAAATACAGTTGTTGGTTTCGTGGGTGCGATCGGAAGAGACGTCCCAATCGGCGCTACATACGTTTACCGTCTCAACTTTTTCGCCGGTTTCATCGCAGCTTCGGCGATATACTACCTCCTCAACCATTTCTTCCCAGTGCCAGCTTGCTCGGAAGTGTGGAACGAGGTTGGAGATGAGATCACAGAGATTATTCTAGCCGAAGATTCGGATTCTACGTATGATGAGGAACAGGGACACGGAAAGAAGGTACCTACATCCGACGAAAAGCCGGTCTACTAGTGAATCATCTTTTGTAGTGTTTGTTTGTTTGTTTTCTATCTATGTTTGATGATGCGTGTATGCATACATGCGTGATGACGTTTTGAATATTTATATATTTATACTATTTTTCTATGATTGCGAGTATGAAGTTGAGAGTTTAATTTGTGATTTTTGTTTATTTTCTTTTAGGCCGGTCTTTTGCAGTCTCGGCCCGGCGAACGGTCTGGCGGGTTGGATTATGGGAGTAGAGATGAACCTGAATGGGATGGTATATCTGCGTCCGGATCGCGATCAATTCGATAAAGAGGTGCTGCATGGTTGTAGTCATGTCTTATGATCGGGATCTGTGTGGACTTGCTTGATTGAATCCTAGATATAGATATTAGATATTATCAAATATCATTAGAGTTAACATATGAACGAATTTTTCATGACTTTTGATAAATTTCCCATGTTAAATTTACTAGGGTCTAAAAGGATTCTGGGTTGAAGTTGTACTTTTGTCCAACACGATGCACGTCTCGCATTAATTGCGACTAAGCCCGAATCAGAGCTACCCCAGCTATCGCCTATCTACCTACTTAGCTATTATCCATCCATCTTAACCATATCAACCATCCCTCTGTTTCTCCACCCCCGTAGAACAACATGTAAATAACCCCTCTCATAGAACTCCACCATGTAAGCCTGAATCCAAATTAGTTTATAACCCCTCAATACCACAAAAACCACAATACTAACCCCCCATTCATCACAACAGGATCGACATCCGCACCCGTCTCAAACGCGCAATCCTCACCGACGACCTCCTCGTCGTCAAACGTCTCTGCGCCGAAAACCCAAAGTGCATAAACTACTGCGACCCGGAGGAAAAAGGAAACACCCCTCTCCACATCGCCGCGGAACTGGGACTCTACGGTATCGTCGTGTTCCTGTGCAGCGCGGCGGGACACGAAGATCACGGGATCTCTAGGAATTATGAGGGACAGACACCGTTGATGGTTGCGAGCGGGAGTGGCGGGAGTGCGGCTGATGATGTGGTGTTTTATCTTGCCGGGGAGTTTCCAGGGAGTGTTAATGCTCGGGATAAAGGGGGGATGACTGCGGTATGTTTCGCTCCTTCATGATACTGGTGTGTCGTATATACTTAGGTTTATATAGTTGAGTATTCGGTGCTGATGTGGTGTGAGATTTAGCTTATGATGGCGGCGAAGATTGGGAATGATGCAAATATCAATGTGAGTGTTTCTGGACTTCTCATTAATAAGTTATTCGGAGCCAATGTTGATATGATATATTCTATTTAAAGATCCTCCTGGACTCCGATGCCGATATAAACGCCTTTGATCCTCTGGGTAACACTTCACTTCACGTACGCCCCTCTCCCCCCACCTTCATTTCCACATGATATAAAATACTAATTAGCATAAATGTTATAGTACGCCTCAGCCTACGGCCACCTAAAAGCGATCCGAACCCTCATCGACCGCGGCGCTAGTTTCGACCACCGCAACCGCGACGGCTGGTACGCAAAGGACTACTCTTTCTCTAAAGCCGCCGAACAATACTTCAAAACCCTCATCGACGGCGTCGCCATCAACAACATGGGCAGCATCGGCGCCGCAACAACTACAGGAGCAGCGTTACATGGCAGTCCGAAAACCGCACCGAGTAGCAGAGACGGTAGTGGTAAAAGACCTGGTACCGCTGGTTCCTTCTCGTACGGTGCTGCCTCTAGTTCTACTAGTACTACCACTCTTGTTCCCGGTATGGGTTTGTCTGGTAGTGGTGTTACCACGACAATCAGTGCTGGCGGCGGCGGTAGTATTTTCAGTGGCTCTACTATTTCGTTTGTGAATAGTAGCGGACCAGGGACGCCGGAGGGGGAGTTACCCGCCCCGCATCACCCTCCCACGAGAATGCTGAAGAGCGCGGCTTCAATGGTGGAGTTTTCGCGGATGGATAGGGGAAGTATGTCTGGTAGACCGGGGACGCCGGTGGGAAGCGGTATACCGTCTGATAATACCTCGTCTCCTGCTGCTCCTGGTACGGGAGGGGGGAGGCATAGCGCTGCTGGGAGTGTGAGTAGCTACGCTAGCGTGGGGAGTATGGGCTCTTCGCAAGGATTAGGGCTTCCTATAGTATTCCAAGGACAGCAGTCGCAGACGCCGCAGGTTGGAACGCCGCAGAGGAGCTTTTACGATCCGTTTCACAAGTTGAGGCCGAGAGCTAGTAGCAATAGCTAGTCGAACTCTCTTGCATCTATTTCCCCTTTTAGCGGTTTCGATCCATCTTTCTTCTGGCGTTTTAGGAGCCTGGCGTGTACGTTATTCCTGATATCCAATATTTTCATTCTTAATAAATACAATCGTATAAACCAATATACTCCCTCAAACTCCAGAGTAGAACCCCCCACATCCAATAGAATACAATCTACATATACAGTATACACAATATAGAACCCTACAACGGCCTCACTCTCGCCTCAACTCCACCCCTCCTATCCTCACCGGCCACCAACCCGCCCATAATCTCCCTCAGCTTCTCCTTTCCATCCAATACATTCTCATTACTCCACATCATCACTGTCCCCGGTAGAAATGCATTACTCTCAAACACCTTCATATCATGCAGCACATCCGCCACGATCGCAGCCGTCTCCTCATCCCCTTCCACCCCGTTCAACCTCATCTCCTCCAACAAATCCACCACCCCGCCGACATCACGATACCCCTTCCACCTCACGTGCAACATCTCATTATAAACCGCCACTGAACACCCGATGATGTAACTCTCCGGCCCAAACTGCTTGATCTTTTCAAAAACAGAAATACAAGCTGCAAAATCCTCGTACTCTTCCCTAAAAGTCCTAATCACGTCGCGCAGCAATTTCGGATAATTCAACGTCAACCCGCCCTGCGTCCCCGCCATAACAAACACCTCTGTTTCCAAAAACTTTAGAATCTCCAGATCGTTCCCGCACAATGCCAACCGCGACTTGGCCTCCTCGTACTCCCGTAACCGCACCTCATTATCCTCATCATCAACTTCTAATCCTACCGCCTTTCGCGATAACCCCATCGCCCCTGCCGCCGCCACACGAAGCGAAGCGGGGAAGTCACCCTTGGCAAGTACAGCCTGCATGCTACCTTTGTATTCATCCTCGTTATCCCTCTCCGGTCCGAAACTGACCATATCGTCCCCGACCTTTTGCGGACCTATCGCGGATTCAAAGAGGGCAGAAATCATGGGTGAGGGTTTACTGTGTTCTAGTTTCGGTTTTGGGATGTTACCACCCTTGGCGAGTAACTTGTCGAATATCGTGTCGAAGATTGTTTTCTCCCGTTGAGTCATATTCCCGCGTGGGGTCATGACTGGTTTTGACATGTTCGGGTCGTCAGGGATTTCGTCCCAGTGGGTGGGGGGATCGGATGGTTGGTATTGGAATCGAGGGGCGTATTTGCGCTGGGTGTGGCCGTGATATGGACCGTTCATACCGTGGGCGGACTGGCGTTTTTGGGGGTTATAGTTGTCCCGTCCGCGACCGCCGCCGCCGGATGTGTTTAGCGCTTTGCGGGAGTAGGACTGGTTTGTGTTTGCGTAGAATGTTGTTCCTCTTTCTTCGGTGTCGTTGAAATCGGGTTGTTTCTTGTTGCTGTGGCGGGTGGAGATGTCGATTTTGGAGGTGGAGTGTCGTTTGGCTCGGTATACGAGGAGCTCGTCCTCCGGTGAGGGGGTGCCTATTAGGTATCCCCATTCGGTTGAATCTGCTGTGGATGTGTCGATTGAAGGTTGTGGTGATGGGTTTGGAGGGCTATCGTCGTCGATGGGGAGATTGTAGGGTGAGTTTGTAGAGTATGTTCTTTTGGAAAGGGTGACAGTTGATGCCCGCTTTGCATTTGATAGTCTTGAAGAGGTGGTGATTAGGTGCCGTCTGGCGGCGGGAGGGTAGAGGAAAGATAGCATTGTGAGGTTGACGTTAACGTCTGGGATGCTGGTGGGGGTTGTTATAGGACCCCGCGAATGGATCGTGCGGCGGGCGCACCGCGAGACTGTCGTTTTGACGGGATTCATGTATTTATACTATCGATTGGTATGATGCCATTGAAGAGATTTGAAAGAAGTCGTAAACGCAATTGTTATGTTGTTATTCTAAAACTCGTAGTTGGTGTGTAAATATTTTCGATATTGAAATGGACGGAGTTGGAAAGTTATGTCGCTTGACACCTTTTTTTTGCGTCGCAAAAAGTTGGATTCTGCAGGCGGCAAAAATACCACACCCAACACACTTCCCCTCAAGTTCATCAGAATTATATCCTGCTGTATCGAGTCTAGGCTATACTTCACAATTACAATCTGACAAAGATAATAAAGGTGGTATCATTGTACCGTCCGTTGCTCATATCACAAGATGGAAAAATAAACAGCCGACACGGACGAAAGCTGACTAGATACGGAATCGCAATTCGCATCTTTAAGAACAAACCTTCGAAAAGCAACAGCAATATCGAGAACGATACGTTGCATGGTAACATGCGAGGGAGAATAGGATGAATGAATATAATATTGACTATAATATAATATACTTCGTCATGTCCCACATAATATAGCTATCGAAAGAAACCAGTTATATAAACAAAAAGCAAATGTCAAAAAACAAGCTCGCAAATTCAAAGGAAGCGCAGTGAATTCTAAAAAAAATGAACCTAGTAACCCAACCTCTCATTTCGTTTCCAAAAAAAAGTAGAGAAGAGAAGAAGTTCGATAGCATATGTATGACTGGATAATACCTATCGATCGTATCTGTACCATATTTCACCACCAATCTCCAAACCCGAATGACCAACAACGAAAGTAACAAAAATTATCAGCCAGCCTTCATAACCGGACTGAATTCAAAGAATATCATATCTTTCATGCCCTCTCAACCAGGGTAGGCCCGATGAAATTAAGAGTATTATTTAAAACTCAACGGTGAACTCCCAAGTCCCGTCCTGCAACCCCTTGGCAGTTGTGTCCAACAAGATAACTCGTCGGTTGCTAACATACGCCGTCTTATCCATCATTTCAACTTTAATATTCGCCAGCTGATCCGTCGGCTTCTCAAACAGCTCGCTCAATCCTTCAACAGCCATCTCCAAATCCTTCTGGTTATCCTCAAATATCGTCGTCAGATGGTTTCGCTGTAGGTAGAAAGCAAACGCGTACGTCCACTTTAGTGTCTGACGGCACTGTTGGAGAACTTTACTCGCTGCGTCCAAGTACTGCACCTCAATCCAGGACATACCGGAAGCGGACTGCAGCATTGTCATCTTCTTCTCAGTTTTGATGTAGAGATCTTTGTCCAGCTTGCCGGATTGTTCGTGATTGGCATAGCGGTTGTAGTACTATCGATACAATATTCTAATTAGTCCTCTATTCGTCGTTTTTAGTGGGGAATATTGGGGGGAAACGTACGTGAAGGTATCTCTCCAAGCTAGCTCGGCTCTTGGCTTGAACGTCCCGAGCGTCGATACCGCTCTTTTCTTCATATCGATTACAATTGTACCAACTCGTACCGTGTTCGTTCCACGGTCCCATGCACACCCAACAAAACTCATGCTTACACTTCCGGCAGGTCATATGATTACACCCGCCGTTCTTCTCAATCGTGCTCTGGCATTTGGGACATTCCTTAGTGTTCGCTGAAATCCAGTTCGCGGTCTCGGAATCGTCCTCGCACTTCTTGAGCCATTTCTTCACCAAGCCGCAAGGACACGGTTGGTGATCGTTCGAACCGCAACCAAAGCAGAAGTGATGGCCACAAGTGCAGAGTACCGTCGGGACGATCTCTTGCAGTTGTTTCTGGGTCACGGGACAGTCCACGACGTATTCACAGTTGGGAGCCGGGCACCAGCGAAGGTTCTCCTTATCTTCAACGTAAGTCCTATTAAGAAGCTCGTTGTATCTAGTAAACAAATTCATTAGCATCTTTCATAAACCTAGAAAAAGTAAGGGTAACATACCTAACCATCACGTCCGGCCCAGCCAACATTTGAATGCTCATAGGATCAATCAAAATCTTACATCCATCGGAAGGACATTGTATCCGGATAGCTTCCGCCTCCTCTTTGATCTTCTGCGACAGATAATGTCTGTAACAATCCGCGCAGTATCGATGATTACACCTCAACGCGAACGTCTCGAGCCCCGGCTCATCCTCACAGCAGATATCACACGAGAATCCCGGTATAACCTTGAACTCCGGCTTATTACTCCCTGTGAGATCCACACCAGCTTCCTGGAGCAGCTTCTGCGATCCGTCCATATACTTCTCGATGAGCACCTCCTTGTTCCATTTGAAATGTCGTAACAGAACAGCCGAGTTTTCTTGTGTGAAGCCTAGAATCGAGGACACCTCTTCGACCACGTTATGTTGTGCTGTTTTGATTTGGTTTTCGGTTAACACCGAGAAGTCAACCTCATAGGCTTTCTTCTGAGGTCTATCATCTTTATCGTCGAGATATTGGGTTCCGTATTCTTCTTCTTCAAAGTCTGAATATTGTCCCAAAAAGAAAGAGAAAGGAGTTGAATATGTTAGTCTTGTGTGCAAACTTGAGGTTTTGTGTTCCTCATGTGAAAAGAGTTGCGGGGTTTATTTACTTACCGCTCTCCATGCTCTCATCAATGTCGAATTCGCCATCGGAACCGCCGGATACGAAGTCGTCCTCGCTCATCTCGGACATTTTCCCCTTCTGTTCGTCGTGCTCGGTGAGTAATGCTTCGTAGGCGGGCGAGAAGGCAGCTTCCTCTTCGTCGTCGCCGGTGGTAGGGAGCTTAGATGTGTTTGAGTGCGAGCGCTTGGCGGGTCGCTCCTCGGCTAGGAGAGATTTTGTGGTTGGTAAAGCGGGTGGTTGATATACGCTTTCTCCTGCTGGGAGTGTCCCTGCTGTTGCTGTGGATGTTGATGGAGTGGGGGTTGGCGAAGCAGCAGTGGAGGGTTGGTGAGAGTCCGGGCCTCCTGGAGTCTGGTCTTGTTGACTAGCTGCTGCCGAAGAGGTTTTGCGTTTCCGGTTGGATGAGAACGTGGTGAGTGATTTGGCGGAGGGAGGACAAGGTTATTCCGTTCAAGATGGAAGAACCTTGTGCTGTCACTCCTCTTTTTGAAAGATGCCACCCAAGCTGAAGGGAGTAGTGCAGGAAATGCGAGGAGGAGTAAGGAGAGAGAGGTAGGAGAGAAGGGAAAATAACGGGTGGGGGGAAAGCGGAGTTACTAGCTCGCGAGATGATGGGAAAGAAACGGCGGTAGCTACGTAGGCGGAGGGGTGATACGATTGTGAGAATGTTATGAATGGTAGAAAGAATAGAGCGACGGAACTACAGAAGAATAATCAATGATTGTAGATTCGAGGTTGGTGATAGTGGTTTGTAGGAAGGATGGATGGTCGTGGTTGAGAGATGGATGTTGGAATGGGGTCCACGTGAAGGCCAGCTGGGGGAGCTTTTAAAGCGGAGAGGAGTAGCCAGCCAAGTGGGGACGGATTTTGGACGATAACAACAAGACAGACAGGACTGGACAGTAAACTTAAAAAAAGGCAAATGGCGAGCGAGCTGTCTATATAGTAATATTATCGTATTCTATGACAACTATCGGAACTATGTTATCGTATGGCGGGAGGAGATATCAGAGAAGGAAAAGAAGGGGTTAGGAATAGGAATGTCAGGAGAGGCGATATGAGGAGGAGCAGGCTTAGCTCGGTGAGGCAAGGTGAGCTCGCACGCACGGTTATGATATAAGGATATCTTAGACGTATAGAGTACCTTTGTGTAGATTGATCGCGAGATGGAATTGATTATAAATGAGGTTTAAGCGCAGAAATACTTAAAGCACGACGAATTACTAAGAATGCCATGCTACGATACATCTATCAGCCTCCCACTTGGACAATAAGAGCGACAATGCTGCCGGCATCTAATTCGATGATGTCGGAGAGAGACAGAGGTACCTGTTTGGAACAGGCGCCGGGGTCTCATGGTGCCGGGGTGGAAGGATGACTCCCAGTCAGCACTGCACAGTACTCATACATACGCCTCACCACTATCCTGCCTGACGAATCGACCACCAGGCAGAATACGCGATACGAAGGACTTTACGTACTTTTCGGATCCTGGATTTAATCTTCTTGTTCTGAAAAATGAGGGTTTTTAATTTTTCAGTGAATTCTCTCCGTCGGTGAACGTAGCTACCAACGATTCCCAAATCGATGCCCATGTCTCTCGCCTGGGCTGGAATGCGGGTCCCGGAAACAAGGGTAGCGTGATCCATCTCCCAAAAAAGCCCGCCCAAATAATACCAAGAAAATACATTCCAGTTATGCAATGCAAATGCGCTCTATCCAGAAAGAACAAAAACCGTGTCGTCGTTTGAAACCATGCGTGATGAATATATACAGCCCTTTCGCCCGTATCTATCGCTCCAAAGAAATACAAAGCCAAATGAAAGGCAATAAAAGTATGTGCAGTACCTCTGTCGCACTAAAACCAAAAACTGACTGCCCGCACCTCATGCAAATATATACACACCCCAAAAATATACAGTAACACTAGTAAACAGTCCAATGAACATCTCAATGACTGATATACTGGAAAACCTCACTGACAACCCTCTCCTCAACCCCCTCCATAACGTCTCCTTCCTGCCTCAACAACAAGTCCTCAATCTTCCCCATTCCGTCTCCCGCAAAATGGTTCCAAGTACTAGTATCTCCGTACAACATCGCTGGAGCCTTGACATACTGCTTCCCATCAGGCTTACACCTCTTACACTTGAACGTATCATGTGTATCACTCCTAGTATTGGTGTTATACTCAAACAACTTTCGCAAATCTTCAGATCCGAAATGTCGTTCCACATCCTGCGCTTCATCCACCACGCACGATGAGAGGGATTGCTTGTGCGATTGACGTTGGAAGATTTTTTCTTCAATGGTACCCGTTGCAATGAAACGGTAAACGAAGCCTAGATTGCCGACATTGTTTAGTATGACCATCCGAATATATATCTTCAAGACTGTAAATTATAAATCGGGACGAACTTACAGTCCTTCTTTTGTCCATCACGCCACACACGAGCGAGCGCTTGCTGATCAGCGGCGGGATTCCAATCAGGATCGAACAAAACCAGTCTATTGGCACCGATAAGATTGAGACCGCATCCACCAGCTTTACTACTGAGTAAAAAGATGAATTCGTCTCCCTCAGGGTCGTTAAATTTATCCACCAACTTCTGGCGCTTGTTGACCGTCATCGTTCCATCCAAGCGAAGGAAGCCATAACTATTCCATCTGTCAGCTGTGTGCAGTAAAAAAAGATGTTCATAGAATAACACTCACTTGTTCGCTCTCGCAAGTCGTTCAAACACATCCAACGTCTGGGTGTAATTACTGATGAGCACAATCTTATCGTTGGTATCCTGTCGAATCCTACGCAACATTCTATCCAGTACCAACATCTTCCCGGAATGGAAAACGTTAACGTAGCGATGATTCTCTCTGCCTCTGGCTCCCTTTGGAATAAAGTCATCCGGGAAAAACTGCTCGCTGCCGTGCAGGTCGTCGGGAAGATTGAGTAAATCCGGATGATTACACAACTTCTTCAGCACATTAATGGCCTTTAGCGGCTTACAACCCACACCACGGAGCAGCTTTTTAACTTCAGAGCTCGTGACGAAATGATTGTATAGATCTTTTTGAAAGGGTGCAAGATTGCAGAATACGACATGTTCGTATTTGACGGGTAGATATTTGGAGAGAATATCGTTGGTTCTGCGAATAATAAACTTGTTGACCCTACCGAAGAGATCGCGTAGTCGTTCGTCTCCCTTTTGTCTGGTCTTCTCGTCGCTGTTTGCGTCTCGGCCTCTAAGAATTGGCATTTCGTACATCTTGCGAAAGTCGCCACGACTGCCGAGATAGTCGGGGTTCGCGAAATTGAGAAGGGAAAAGTACTCTGTAAGGTCGTTTTGAATTGGTGTTCCGGACAGGATGACACGACGCTTGACGTTCAATTCTGTGAGGGATGTAAACGTTTGGCTCTCTCCGTTCTTCAATCGATGGCCCTCGTCACACAGCATCAGACCAATTTCTGTGTTTCCAAGCTCCTTTGCGTATAGACGAAGAGTCTCATACGAGACGATTAGAACCGGTCGAACGATCTGGTTTCCTGAGGCGATAGCCCATTGTTTGAGCTGGCTGATAAGCTCTTCCTTGGTTCCCTTTCCATCAACAGCGAAAGGATGGATGGTGCCCTCTCCAAGCCATTTCACTGTCGTACACTGTTAGTATATCATCTCTAACTCAGGAAACAAGACTCGTCCTCACCAAGTTCGTTGGCCCAGTTGCGAACCAAACTCGACGGACAGGCTATGACACACTTCCTTATAGTCGGCTTTCCAGGCTCCGGGGACTGCTTAAGAAGAGTCCACATTAAAGTAATGCATTGCAACTATCCTCCACGTCAGCACTTCTATTCGAAGAAACTTGAAAACAAAAGCGCAAACATACCGTTTTACCCAGACCCATCTCGTCCGCCATGATACAGCCATGTGCCTTACTATCAATCAATCCTGTAGTAGCCCGATATAGAAACTATACCACAAAATACGTTAGACCCGCAGTCATAACAACATACACCACGATCCAAAGACGAACCTTGACACCCTCAATCTGATGGGGTCGTAGAACCTTCGCCAGCCTGGGGTCAATAACCACCGCCACACGCGGGATATCACTAGTATCCTGCTTCTTGATACCCAATATCTCATTCAAACTCTTATTCGGCTTCTTCATAACGGCCTTCTCCGCACCTTCCTCCGGCACATCCGGCACGCTCGATGACTCGACCACTTCCTCCTCCTTCTTATCATCGATAGTAGGATCGTAGAGCACAATAGCGAACTCTCCAGTAGGATCATGTAGAGCCTTGGGGACGAAGTTCGCCCCTCTACGCATCCCCAGGGCTATCGTCGGACGATTGGCATTAATCCGGGTTTTATCACTGAATGGGATCGCGAATTTCGTTCTGAAGGTGGATTCGGCGTCTTTTACTTTGAACACGGGTAGTTTGTTCGCTTCACGCAGCGCGAGAACGGCACCGGGTGCTGTCCATGATGTTTCGCCGCCTTCTCCTGTCCCGTCCGCACCCGAGTAGTCGACCTTGCGACGTTTACGTGGTGGTAGAGCGGATTCCCGTTTGGGAGCAGCTGAACCGGGACATTTGAAGGGTTTGAAGACTGGTGAGCCAGATGGGGTTGCGTTTATGCGAGTGAGTTTTTGGGACGATGATTGGGATGCGGCAGGGGGTCGACGGTTCTCTGAGAGTTGAGTCAATGGGGATCGGAAGGCGGGTAGTGGGGTGGATGGTTTGCTCATGATTGTTGGTCGGTGCGTCTGCGATCTACCCGTCTGTCGCCTGTCGGTACCAAGGCGAACTAGAGAGGCAGATCAAGAAGGTGGGGAGTGTGGAAACAAGAACAAGAATAGACACTCAGGAGTGTGCACTGAGTCTTGTTTTCTTGTGTTTTATGATGAGAGGGTAGTTTGGTAATCAAGATTCCAAATGAGGTGGAGCGTCAATGATGAGAGTGAGAGGTTGGATTGAGTTGAGTATGGTTTGGGTTTGAAGGGGAAACGCGTCGGGCAGGCACACGACGAGGCAAAACAAGCCGGGCGTGTTGTTGACATGCACGCATTGTCACGTGACATGTATTTCGCATTATTAATCCGAAATACTGATGAGTTTGAGCTCAACCACAGCATGACTCGATTCAAGAATTATCCGGAGTTCTTGAAAAGATTGTTATTTTGTCAAATTTATTCGATCTGGCATCTTGCCATTGGAGAGGTCAATGTAGACACGTTTTCTCTCAAGAAAAGGATAGAGCATTTGATGCCTATAAAGCCTATAAAAGAAGGAGCCCATATCGATCATGGACTCAATATCAAGATACAATCTAGCATTGAATTGAGGTATCTCGTGCAGTCTATTGAATAGTTTGTACTGCTAGATTATTCTATTGGCTATTACGCTTACGTATAATTACGATCGCTGGCGTTACAAGATATATCGGAATTTACTTGTAAAAACGGATGAATTCATTAGAGATGGGAGATGATACCGATCAAGCCTTGGAGTTCTGAATCTTTTGTTCTGCCTTATCCCCAAAAACAAGGTTCTTAGAGTATTTCAATCAATTTGGATACAGAAAAATTAAATCGGGTATCTGCATGAACAATGGCAGAGAACCGGGCAGACTTGCATTGGCGAGAATGCACTGGTGTTGTAAGTCCAAGCGGAAGATCTCCCTGGAAGCGAGAGGCTTAGCCTTCCATGCATTGCAGGAGATGAGGCTGAGGAGGGCCTTTTAATTTTTCTTTAAATTTTTTTTCTCCCTGGTTTTTTGCCCAGTCCTTGTATCATCGGGAGGTTGTGTGGGGGCTCGGACAAGGGGGCCTGAGTGTTTAAAGTTGCTCGAAGAAGAGTCAGACCGAGCCCCTGGTTCGAACTAAACTCACATTTGTTTAGCTTGACAATTTTGCATCCCTGCGTAAGGAATGGAACCAAAGATTGATCGATCAGGTTTGTCGAACTTTTGCCGCGTCTCTGCATTCCAGTGAATGAATAAAATGAATACACAAACAGGATGAATTAGTGAATAAATACCCAGATCGACGGATGGATATGGTACACCCGTTGTACGTATGTGCGATGTAACTCAACGTTGACTAACTGGGAAGAAAAGGTTTGAATCTGGACCCCGAGTTGAACACCGCTTCCCTGCATGCAAGATCGTGCATCAACGTGGAATTCAGAAGAATAAGAGAACGCCAACAATATGCAAGCTATCATTCTTTGCGTCTTCCCCGGGCCATTCGTCATTCGGAAGACAAAGAAGCGACCAAATAGCAAGAAGATTCGGATCCCGCAGGCCCTTGAGTCATCGTCAGATCTTAGGAGCGAGCTACTACGGCATTATTGAGAATACTATGTATGCAGTCAGACTCGAGGCTCGAAGATGTGAGATGGGGAAGTAATAGCATGGTGGTGTTAAGGCGGGGCCCTGTCGGACATCAGACAAACCTTAAGTTGCTATTTTGGACGTGAGCAAAAGGCACACTCCCAGTCTTCCTTATTCGTCTGCTCTCTCTCGAGCTTGTGGTGCTTGTGATGATGCTGGTCTCTTGGGTATGACTGTTATTTCTTTAGCGTGCCTTCATTTGTGGGGAGCGAGCCCGAACAGACAGCCTGAGGTACATTGAAAGGCGCACACGCACACAACCACTCAATGGTAGCGAGCACCATCACCAGCATCAACCACAAATCATCATTTCCGAGGGCCACCGAACTCAGTTAGCTCGGTCCCTTTCTGTGGAGAGGAGTGTGCCTGAGTGTTTTGTGCCTGTGTCGGCAGACAGCGAAACCACCAAACGAGGGAGCACCGAACCAAACTAACCTCTGCACGCTTCAAACACTCCCTTTTCCCACCGACGCTTCCATTCTTATTTAACGACCTCCTCCCTCTCTCCCCTTCCTTCCCATTCTCCTCTTCCATTATCATCAACTTCATCGAATATACCCGCTAACGTAGACACGTCCGCACTATTTTGCATATTAAATTTTTTATTTCGTCGGCATACGAACACCATCTAGGCAAGCCGCTGGAATTCCACCATCTTACGATTCGCCTCTCGTCGCCTAAACCTCCCCAGAAAGGGCCCACTCGCGCAAGGATCTCATCACAAACCCGAGCACACAACATCTTGGATCCTTCTAAATCGATCCAAACCTATCCGATTGAATATATATTCAACTAAATATACCCTCCGAGCTTGAAAAATTTTTAAAATATTTTTCTTCAGTTATCGTTAGCTTGGTAGTCGCCACTCAGCTACTTAATCAGCAAATATCTGCTCTGCTAATCAATCACATATCCCCCTCAATAACCGCGACCCGTCAATCCCACTTTATCTCTCCAGAATACACACCGTAGGAGGAAAAGGCTCCAACGACAACTCCTCACGATGCTGTTTATGCCCGGCCTCGCGCAGGATCCTGCTTCCATGGCCCTAAACGCAGGTCTATACAATCAAATGCCAATGGGGGCCAACGGCCTACCTGGTCAAGCACCGGTTCAAAACGATGAAGCTCTTGCTTCCATCCCAGGAGCTGAAATGGTCAAGAGATTGCTTGACCAATATGGCATTGACTCCTCCATGCTCATCACCATCGGCATGCTTCTCACCATTTTCAACTCCTTCACCGGTCTCTACACCTTCTTCTTGAGCTTGGTCTACCAGGCCATGAACTTCTTCGCCGCCTACTTTTTGTCCAAAGCCCACATCCGTTCGAACGACGAATCTTTCGATTATGTCATGGAATATCTCACCAGAAATGAAATCTCCACCGATTCTCGATTGTTCCATGTCAGCACCCAGCAGGACACCATCCCCAGAAAGCACAAGGCCATGTTTTACGACGGTGCCACTTTCCAGAATATCAACCGCCCAGACAGTGAATTCGTCCAAACCGACGAGTACGGCCCGAAACTCAAGTTCATCCCGGCATCTGCAAAGAAGCACTACTTCTTCTTCGAGCGGACTCTTTTCATCATTGAACGAACGATTGAACACACCCCAACCCACAATAACAATGGTGGAGCTCGTCCCGATGACGAGACCATCGACATTTGGACCGTTGGCCGTGACCCACAAGCTCTCCGTCGTTTCCTCTCCCACTGCCGTGTCCTCTTCATGAAGCAACAGCAATACAAGACCGTTCTCCACACCTGTGACACCTACGACATGAGATGGTCCGCCTCTCAAACCCGTCCCATCCGTTCCCTGGACTCCGTCGTCATGACCTTCAAGGACAAGAACCGTCTTCTCACCGATATCGCCGAATACCTCTCCCCAAAGACGAAAGCATGGTACCAAGAACAAGGTCTCCCCTATCGTCGTGGATATCTCTTCTACGGTCTCCCCGGTACCGGTAAGACCTCGCTCACCACTGCCATCGCCGGAGCTTTCAACCTCAAGTTATTCATCCTCTCCCTCGGTTCCCAAAATCTCCACGACAACTACGTTCAAGAACTCTTCATGTCTCTTCCTCCCCGCGCTATCGTTCTCCTCGAGGACGTTGACTCCGCCAATGTTGACCGTGACTATGGTTATGGTATGCCACATGACGAGGATATCGATTCTGATGACGATGAGGAAGTCGACAAGGTTCTCAACCGTGGCCAAAACAACCGCCGTCCATCCAACGTTTCGCTCTCCGGTCTTTTGAACGCCATTGACGGTGTTGGATCCGCTGAAGGACGTGTTTTGATCATGACCACCAATCGTCGCGAGTCTCTTGATTCCGCTTTGATCCGACCCGGTAGAGTTGACATGGAAATCGAATTTGGTCGCGCCAACAAGGAAGTTTTGGAACAGATTTTTATCCAATTGTACTCTGGCAAGAAGCAAAACGTGTCTTCCCTGGCTCTCGAGAAGGAAATCAAGAAGACCGAAAAGGAAATCGCAGCGGAAGCCACACACAAGCAGGAAATCGAAGAACTCGCCAGGGAATTCGCTGAGATGGTCCCCGAAGGCACTTTCACACCAGCTGAAGTTCAAAACTTCTTGCTCCCCCGCAAGAGAGATCCAAAGCTCGCAATTGAAGAACTTCCAGCGTGGTTGCAGACTCAACTCGATAACATCAAGAAGTCCGAGGAGAAGGAGAAGAAGAAGAGAACCAAGTTCCTCCAGAGACGCCAGAAGTGGCTCAAGCAGCGAAAGCAAATGAAGATGTTGAGCCATGATGACAGCGATGATGAGGATCATTTCGGTGATAAGAAAAAGCGAAGAAAGAGCAGGGAGTTCCTTGAGGATATCGCCGAAGAGGGTGAGCACAAAGAGGGTGAAGAGGGTGAGAAGTCCGAAGGCGATGAGAACAAGGAGGAGAAGATGGAAGACACTCTTATTCCTGAGATCAAGACCGAGACCGTGGACGGCGACGATAGCAAGAGCAGCAAGAAGAGCGAGGAGGGTGATTGGTCTGACGTTGAGACTAGCAGACCCGCCAGCAGACCAAACGAGCCTGATACTTCGGCTTAAACTCGCTTGTAGATGAGCATTAATCGTTCGGTTCTGGTCTCGTAGTGGGCCAGAATGTTTTTGGATCCGGTGTTTTAAGCATTTCTCGGTCTCGGCGGTGTACATATAGGTGTTCTTTGGATACTGGTTTGCTTTGGTCATTGCAGTTTCTGGCTTTTGTATTATTTCCATGTTTCATGTCGTTTTTGCACGGCATTTTTATATCGATATATCCAGTGGCATATTTTTATGAGCCCAAGAATGTTAGTACTTTTTACAATCAAGTTCTCTCTCATAACTAAGAATCTTCTGAAGTGGTGTTTATGTATTTCTCCTCCAAATTCGTGGTTTATAGAATTCTAGAATTGAACTATTGTCAGATATATAAATTGAAAAGCCCCAACCAAGTCTTGTGATGATTCTGAACACTTAACGGATAACCATTGCCATCGTAATTCTATCAGTTGTAAGCAACCATGAAACATACTTGTCTATGCATACGGGCCAACTACAATAAATCAAATGATCTGTGCATATATGTATTGATCAAACTATGCACCCTTGTAAACTTAACTATACAACGTGAAAATATACACACAAGATATACAGATATTTATGCTATCGTCATTGCTATCTTGAAGCAGCGTTCCCACCTGCGATTCTTCCGGACATTCTCTGTGCGGCCACGCTGAATACTGCGATGGATGAAACGAAGAGGATTAAATTCCAGAACTAGTAAAATAACAATGTACTATTTAGTTTATACGAGCTTCTTTAGGGTTTTATTTCGATATTAAGTAATTTTGTTATAGCACGTGGTAGTTTTCTCACAGCAGATCTGGAATATGAACTCTCTTCTGTTTCTGTTCTTGCGTTGGCGAAGAGGCGACGTAGGTTTGGTAGGGACGCCTGTGGTTTTTGATATCAGTTAGCCGGTCAGTAGTACATGCAACCTATTGAAGAGGGCTAGTGAACTTGCCATTTTGTGATGACCGGGTGTTTAATGTTATTTGTGGGGAGGTCTGGAATCTTAGTATCTTATACCGGATCCATCAGCACGATAGGTTGCGAAACCGTATAGGTTGACCTGAGTGGAAGCAGTTGTGTTGGATTTTTACGGTTAGAACGGCCATCTAATCTAATCTGATCGCCCGCAGCACAGCTCCCACCAGCTCGCGCCTCAACCACACCACTCAGCCAGACTAGCTCACGACGACTTGCACTGCACTTTGGCTTCCACATTGCCAGATCGATACGTTTCACTCTCCTCATCCGTCATCGGGGAGTCCTCATCCCACACGAATCGAAACGATAGTAGATATAACACTACCTATACTGATACGTACACCTCGACCCCTAACCGACACCCACTACCCGCCGCGGAAGCTTCAGCTTTCAGCTTCACCGGGCGACGAAAATAAGCCACAATCAAGATGAATACCGTAAATCGCATCCGGAACGTCTTCCAAGTTCCGCGGAAAGGAGAAACATTCGAGTTGAGAAGCGGATTGGTATGTCATCTATCACCATCACCCCTCGAACCTCAAACTATCTCGGGGTAAAAGCTAACAGTTATCGTGTACACAGGTATCCCAATACGCCCACGAAAGGTCAGCCCAAAACCCCACGTCTACATCAACGCCATATCACACGCCGTGCCCGTAACATGAATATTAACGAACAATATAAACGCGATAACTTATAGAAAGGATGCAATCCAACGTACAATCATGGCCATGACCCTCGGCAAGGACGTATCAGCTCTCTTCCCCGACGTTTTGAAAAACATCGCCACGCCGGATCTCGATCAGAAAAAGCTGGTGTATCTGTATTTGATGAATTATGCGAAATCTCATCCCGATCTGTGTATTTTGGCTGTGAATACCTTTGTACAGGTCGGTTATACTTACAATACTCCTTGTCGTAGTCCGATTTGGATTTTACACGTGGGGTTGAGTGAAACTAAATCTCACTTTTATGGCGTACTAGGACTCTGAGGACCCGAATCCGCTTGTTAGGGCGTTGGCGATACGGACTATGGGATGCATCAGAGTGGATAAAATGGTGGATTACATGGAAGAACCGTTGAGGAAGACGTTGAAGGTATTACTACTTGATTTCTCAACATGAGATGGGTTGATGGCCTATATCTTACATTTCGTTTCGCGATGGAGTAGGATGAAAGTCCGTATGTGCGGAAAACAGCAGCGATATGTGTCGCTAAACTATTCGATTTGAATCCTCAACTGTGTCTTGAGAATGGGTTTTTGGAACAATTGCAAGAGATGATTGCCGATTCGAATCCGATGGTATGCACTGGTACTCACCAGGAGTGTCTCGTTCGGTATGCTTACGGTCTGTATAGGTTGTTGCAAACTCTGTTACAGCTTTAGCGGAAATTCAGCATTCGGCGCCAGAAACAGGAGCTTTGAGCGTATCGCCACCGGTTTTAAAGAAACTTCTATTAGCGTTGAATGAGTGCACAGAGTATGAACTCTTCTGAGTAGCTATGATATCCTCAAAATCTAACATGGTTTACATAGATGGGGCCGGATTACTATCTTAACACAGCTCGCTGAATACCATACCACCGACCTCAAGGAGACAGAACACATATGCGAAAGGGTCGTCCCTCAGTTTCAGCACGTGAACCCTAGTGTTGTCATTTCTGCGATCAAGGTCGTCTTTGCACATATGAAAGGCTTGAATTACGAAGTGGTTAAGACCTACATGAGAAAAATGGCCCCACCGCTAGGTACCTATTCCACAACCCTCAGCCGAGTGAGTTTATCGCGCTAATATGTGTGTCATCTAGTTACTCTGCTGTCATCCGCCCCTGAAGTTCAATACGTCGCTCTTCGCAATATCAACCTCCTACTCCAAAAGCAGCCGGACATCTTATCCAAAGAAATGCGCGTGTTCTTCTGCAAATACAACGACCCGCCATACGTCAAGCTTGAGAAGCTAGAGATCATGATACGGATAGCCAACGATAACAACGTCGATCAGCTCTTGATGGAACTTAAGGAGTACGCTCTGGAAGTCGACATGGACTTTGTCAGACGAGCTGTCAAAGCGATCGGCCAGTGCGCAATCAAGATTGAGAGCGCCAAGGATAAATGCGTAAACGTGCTGATGGATCTGATCAATACCAAAGTGAATTACGTCGTACAGGAAGCTATCGTTGTGATAAAAGTGAGTTTTACAATCCTAGTCATCCTGATACTGTTATCGAAAACAGAAATACATTCATGGAAGTGAGTTTAGCGTGGGGAAGAAATGCGGCTAACAGGGTTTTGTTTCTTCTTGATAGGATATTCTAAGAAAATACCCCGGCTATGAGGGCATAATACCCCAATTATGTCAATCACTTGATGAACTCGATGAACCGAGCGCACGGGGCTCTCTGATCTGGATCGTGGGAGAGTATGCGGAAAAGATCAACAACGCGGACGAGATCCTGACGACGTTCATCGAGGGTCTCGACGAGGAGGAGACGCAGGTACAGCTGCAGTTGTTAACCGCAACCGTCAAGCTGTTCCTGAAGAAGCCGCAAACGAGCCCGTTGGTGCAAAAGGTACTACAGGCCGTGACCACCAAGAGCGATAATCCGGATTTGAGAGATCGAGCGTTCATTTACTGGCGGTTGTTATCGAATGATCCCGCGCTGGCGAAGGTACGATATCAAATTTTAGCAACCGTGTTTCTAATTAAGGATTTTTCCTTTTTTTGATGTTGAAACTGACGGCTGAGAATTACGACGGGAACAGACAATCATCCTTGCGGACAAGCCGCCGATTACATCCACTATCAAGTCGTTACCAGTGGGACTGCTGGAACAGCTTCTTTCCGAGATTTCTACTCTGGCGTCAGTGTACCACAAGCCACCAGAGACATTTGTCGGACACGGCAGAACAGGCGCAGATGCCTTGCAGAAGCGTGCATTGGAGTATGTTCTATTTCTTGTCCCCACATTTCCTTTTCCCCTCTTCCCTTACCGTTACGGAGGGAGATTAGATTACATGTACGATGATATCATTTGAAATTTCTTTATTAACCTTTTCTCTTCTGGGGAACGACAGGGAGGCGCAACAAAACGCGCGCGAAAACCCGATCCAAGCGGCCGCGGCCGTAGCAGGCGGAAAGGTGACGAATGTGGAGAACTTGTTGGATATTGACTTCGATGGCGGTGCGCCGGCGAGCGCATCGACACCTTCAAACGATCCATTCGCAGCGGACTCGGCGGAGACTAGCCGGGTCGCTAGTCCTATTTCCGGATTATCTGCCAATCCGAGCGGGATCCAACAGCCGGCGAACAATCTGGACGATTTGCTGGGTGTGTTTGGGAGTGATGGGAGCGTTCAGGGAGGTAGCGGTCACGCGGCCGGTTCGGATATGGATATTTTGGGAGGAGGGTTTGGGGGTATGAATTTGGGTGGTGCTGGGTCGCCGCCGCCGGCTGGAGGGCAGCAGCAGCAGGGACAACAGAAGCAGATGAAGAATGAGGATATCTTGGGGCTGTTTTAGAAGGGGGGAACGGGTTGGCGAGCTAAGCTTTTAGTGCATGCGCATGCGATTATGGAAATATCTCTTACATACATCATCATATATTCATGGGCAGAAACTTAGCTTTGTAGCGGGATGAAAATACACTATTTCTTTTGGGTATCTAAAAATAAAATAAAAATTAAGGTACAAGACGCGTTTCTTTTACAATCTGTGACTGATAATGACGGCATTGAGGCTTGCTTTAGCTCATGTCTGCCGTCCATCAATCAATCAAATAGAGTATGCAGCGTTGGAGAGTCGACATGTGTCCATATGCCAGGGCGGGCAGGCAAAGGCAGGCAGAATGTTGCGGTTTCGAACGGGCATGAATTCAAACAGAACTTACATCCACGCGCCCGAACAAACACACCAGCCACTGGTACCTGTACCTGAATGGGTACATGTACTTGTAATTCGGTTTATTCGTCGATTCGGCTGGTTAGTTTATAGGTGGTGTGAATCGTGATCGATATCATGCTATAGCGATCCCATGCTATAGCATACCGTGATCGCACCGAAATCCACATCCAATCGAACGAGGCGGTGGAACCACCATCGGTCCAAGATTGCACGTTTCAGGCTGGACCGGGTCTAACTCGCTCTCGACCAGACCAGACCTGGTCTATTTTTCCTTTCCACTACCCTTTTCTTTTTTGCTTGAACCCGCCAAGGTGGAGAGTGCAGGGAAGAGGAACAAGAGCCGGACGCAGCGAGACGAAGGAACAGGGTGGGAAGAGCGGCAACGCAGCAGAGCAGAGGGAAGAATGGGATCGACGTCATCGCTGCCGTTTCCAGCGGGTGGGAGAGTGGAGCCCGGCAACGCCAAGCGTCGGAGGGTTGGGACCCACTTCTCACCGTCTCATTCGAATTTGATATTGATTCGTGAAGGGAGGAGGGTGAATACTTACTATGTACTCACGACGGGGAAAGGGAGAAGGATTTCTCGGAAGGTTAAGGAAGAATTTTAAAAACAAAATCGTCATTCACGAAACCCTCTCGAGATAATTCCAAAAAGAGGGTGGGAATGGAATTATCAAATTCAACGTTCGTAGAAAAAGAGTCTGCAGCATGCAAGTGCTCATTGGCTGGATTTCCTGTTCCGCCAAAATACGGCGAGTTTTCCTTGTTCCCACGGAGTTCGACGAAAAGACGGTAGATCTTTGCTCGTTCGTGCGATAGTATGGGATTGCGAAGTTGAGTGCTGGAGAAGCTAGGCTGGGTTGAGTCGAGTCGAAGGGCTAAGCTAGCTCGGGAACGATGAAGTCCGAAATCTGAGATTCATCGGACCCCTCACATTTTTTATTCCCTTTCCACCCTTAACTTCGTATCTTGATTTCTTATTCGATAAGCGAGGGTCCGCGACGATACGGAGGACGAGGGAGGGGGTTGCAAAAACCTGCAGAGGGTAGGGATCAAATTGTAGACGTACAGATCCGACTGATCAGATGTGTAGCTGTCTGTCTGTCGTACGTACGTCGTATTCGAATGTCAAAGAAGGGATAACGCGCGAGATTTGAAAAAAAAAAAAAAAAAAAGCCACATGCAAGAAAAAGAGCATTACAAGATTGCTGATCGATTTCTTCGGATGAGATGTATCGTATCGTATCGCATCGACACCATGCTAGTCTGTCCATTAACTTTGTGTTTTTTTCTTTTTTTTCTGGCGGATTTCGAATTCATCATTGCCATCTTGTGAAACATACGTACATTTCTCTGTTGCCCCTCAACTAACTCAACTGAGAAAAGAGAAGGGAGTAATAGAGGTACCTAGTTTTTGTCTCTTGTACCTTGAACCTTTTCTCATCCCGTCTTTAGCTTACCATTTTCTCAGGCATTGAGAATCTCGTGGTACGATGGGTTTTGGTTATTCTTTTCGAGTTAATGGTGAGCCTTATGTCCGGACATGTTTAGTGTTCAGTGCTGGAGAGACAACGGCACCGGTCTTGGGTACACCGTCACGGTACCTAATTGGTCGGGGAATGAATCGGATGGTTGGTTCTAGTAATGGTTGCATTCCATGGATCCAGGTACAAAGGTACGAAAATGTTAATTAACACTCTTTTTAGCTCGCTTTTTGAGATATTGTTTGCGTCCATCCTATCTGATGTCTGTCATGCTTTTCTTTCTTGCATAAAAACTTTTCTTTTTTATGTGAACCTCAACCGAACTAACTAGCATGATTCAAAAGACAGACACGAATGAAGATTGGTTAGGCTGAACCTCTCCGGTCTGGTGATTTCTCCACCTCTGCCGTTATTTTCTGTCATATTTTTTTAATCATCAAAGTTTTATTTGTTTTCTTTTCTTTTCGAAATATAATGTAATAGAGTCAGGTAGGGGACTGTGCTAGTTGAAAGCAAGGGGTAGGAAAACGGATTTCAGATTCGAAAGCCTCGTTCGTTAGCTCGGCCGGTTGACCGGGAACATGCTTGTGCGAGATAGATCTGCTCCAAGCCATTCGTATCGCATCGATTGCACGTATTGTACATTACTACGCACATGATATAGATTTGTTTACCCCCTTGGTTTAATATCACATTCATATGTGTAGGGAAAAGAAAAATATACGAGAACGTTCAAAGGGGGGTTTGAATGATACTAGGTCGCGGGAATCCGATACTGAAACTATTGCCGCGGTTGACGATATCGTAAAATGTATACCTAATATAATTGTACCTGTACAATTATTAATAGATATTATCAGATCACGTATGTACGTGCACGTCCGTCCAAAGGACGTGCCGTTTTTTTTTCCCCCTCGTTTCTCTCCTGATGGCTTGCTTTTTTGCCTGTCATTTTAAATATTTTTAAGTTAAGGTAGACTAGCGAAGGGGGCTCCCAAAGGCGAGCATGTCCGCAGACACGGAACGGGGTACCGGTTGCACATGAGGTTTAAGATTTTCAAGATGATTTCGAATAATTGGTGATGCGTGTTTCGGAGCTGAGGCACGAAAAAGGGAAGAAGCGAAAACAATAAAGCCAAAACAGTGAAATTGGGGGAAAGGCCGAATGGGCGGGCAAGCCACCAACCGCTAATATTATTAAACTAGCAATAAATCGTTTATTCGGGTACCCTTTTTGAGAAATGTATAATGGGCTTGCTTACGTTTCGGAGGCCGGATCAGAATTTTTAATGCATCTGAGAGATCTGGGAAAATCTGATCGCATTATCTGTTCGTTCGGTACTTGGTATATTAGCCGGCATCGAAACGAGACCGTGGAATAATAAAAATTAAGAATAAGAAAAAGTAGATGGAAGGAAGAAGAAGAACAAGAAATTTATTGTAAATAATTTTTGGTGTTCCCCACCTTTCAGCGAATAAATGCAATGTCCCCCAAGTCCAAGTCCAAGTTCAAGTTAAGATCAAAGTCGTTCGACCCTGGCTTTCGCAACCCTTTCCTGGTTTTTTTCCTTCTCCCATCGAATCTCGCTTTCTTTCCTTTTTTCCACCACCAAGCATTCTCTTGTTTCCTTTCTTTTCTTTTCTTCTTTTCTTCTTTCTCCCGCTCCGTTGGCGTCGAAATCTCCTTTCCTTGCTTGCTTGCTTGCTTGCTTCCTTCACCCAGAAGAGAAGAACCGATGTTAAGTAAGGGTGGGTCGCCCACACCTTGACGAACGCTGCGCGACGAGCGGACAGACCAGACCGCTGTATTAAAAAGGCCGCTTCTAGACCGGCCTCGCCTCTGGACCTTTTTCCCCTTCCTCCCTTCACATAATACAATTCCAAAAATCCACACCCAACTCTTCGATCCTTACCTGCATTTTCGCCTAAATCTCGTTTTACTCTTACTTTATTCTTCCCTTTTCCTTCTCGAGGAGAAACAGACGAAGAACGAAATAGCTAGCAGGTGCGACCCGTTGGAAATTCTTACACGCCATCCTTTTTACATATTGGCGGACGTTATCTTTCTCTCCTCGTTTTCTCGTTCCGTTCCCTTTAGCCTGTGACCTCTGTTGGAAAAAAAAAAAGGTTACTTTGCCATTAGGGAAGTGGGAATTGCAGCATTTCGGTGTATTTTTTATTATTGATTCCTCGGTCAACGGATAGTTTTTCTGGGGGTGGGATTTTTTAAATTTTTTTTCTTTGCTGCCATCTCGATTTTATATTTTTGAACCGAGGGCTTGCCTTGCCGAACACCCAAAACCACGCTTCCCCTTTGGCGCGACATTTCTCTCGATTCGGACGAATAAGGGATCCTTTCGTTTCTTGTCGTCCGATCCAAGATTGTAGAAATATATAATATTTCTCATCTTCATCGTCATCTCAAGATCTATATCGGCCCAGATTATATAAACATATACATATATATTGCAGTAAGTCTCTACATTTTTATTCTTGTCATATCTTTGGCTGCTCTCTTGGATTTTGAATTTCCAAGCGATTCGTCATCCCGAACAAAAGCCGTGCGCTTGCAATTACTTTTGCCCCCGCTGTCCCACGGTATCGGTACCGGTGCGGTGCCCTTTCCCTCCACTCACCGCTGAAATCATCGAATCATCTATTATAATATATGTTATTGGTATATATTAAAAACATCTCCACACCTTAAAAAAATGCACCAACAACGTTTAGCCGTACCGTCGGCGTTAAGATATAGACGATAGCCCATTCATTGCAGTGCATCGATTGGGCAGTCTGTTTCCTTTCCATTAGTTCAGCCTCAACAGGATTTCGCAACTTGTAGCCGGATAACGCTTGGCGGAGATCTTGTGCATTTGGATTTGGATATTCATTTGGCTTGATTTATCGTGT
Source organism: Orbilia ellipsospora (assembly GCA_036971675.1). Lineage (NCBI taxonomy): Eukaryota > Fungi > Ascomycota > Orbiliomycetes > Orbiliales > Orbiliaceae > Orbilia > Orbilia ellipsospora. Next base: position 1,441,205 of record JAVHJO010000005.1, read on the forward strand.
TGTTGCCTCGTTATCTCGGGTTTAAATCGTCTTTTCACTATTTTCCCTGATTTCCTTTCTGCAATTGAACCTCTTTTTTTCCTTTTCTCCTCTTTTCGCTCCAGTTGGTTAGAAGGAATGGAAGAGAGGATAAGAAAGTGAGAATCGACCTTCCCTTGAATCCCCTTCCTCTGACGATCGACACATTTCAATCTTATATGGGCCGGCCAGCCACCTCGAATAATTCCCAAAAAGCAGCTGCCTAAGCAGAATCGTGCTTTCTTGGTGTCCGCGTCCTCCCCCAGCTGGCTAAGCTCAGGATGAGGTTAGCTTTCCAAAGCTCCTGCTACTACCCATCCACGCTGTTGTACCTTTCCCACCCCTTCAAATACCCATTCCCCTCTAGTTGTTCAGGAAAGTCACTGGTCGGGTCATCTGCTCTCTATTAACCACCCATACCCTCTTCCCGTTCTACCCGTTCGTCAGTACTATCTTATTCACGATCGATCTCGGACGGAACATTTATTTTTATTCAGGATTCGCTCTTCTAAAAATCCATCGCATTGGCACCGTCCTGATATTCACGGAGACACGACTGCATTTTTATAATTATTCATACTATATTACTCGGTACTCGTGAATTAATTCTAACCAAGATATCCGTCACTTGTCAGCGGGAATTCCGATTCTTTTGCACTATTTTCTCACCCGGGAAGGCAACAAGCACCCACATCCGCCCACCCACACAATACAATACTATACATTGCCCAGTTTACTATACGAAGCCATCTTACACTGTATGCGAGCACAGATACAACCTCCACAAATAGTAAGAGGGGCAGGGCTTATAACTTAAAGTTAAGCTTCCGAGATTTGATCATAATTATTTACCGCCACCAACAGAAACCCCATCGCGATAAACTTCACCAGTAGAAAAAAGCAGCTCACTCACTTTTATTGGTATATTCGGATGCGCCATCTGTGAGGATTATTTTTGGCCGACAATATCTCTAAAGAAAGATATAATTCGGAGCTAGCGGGATTGTCGACTGTTGTTAATCTGCTTTATTATTGTTATTATTTTCACTCGAATGAAAGGCCGGGACAGGGTATACTTCTAGCTGGATGCTGTTGATAAGATAGCAGTTTCGAGACATATCCAACCTTGCGATCCAACTTTTTTACGGTTGTTACCTACCTCCTCGGCTCACGGATACTGCCATATTTTATACCACACGGGTGGGATTTGGGATTCATATTTATTCTGTTGGATTGATAGGAATAGAGCGCGGCTAAGGGATTTTTACAATTACTTCTATCACGCGAGGGATTAACTATCAAATAACCAAGGGCTACGAGGACTCGAAGGATTTACTATTCGAATTTTTTTTTTTTCCTTTTCTTTTTTTTGATATAGGAAATTTGAAAAGATGGATGCAGGGGAGTCGTCTAAAGGCGGCGGTGCATTGGGTGCTGCTGCTGGGGGAGCGGACTTTGTCAAAAAATTATATCGGTATGTGAACAATATACCTTCCATTTCAAGTCACTGCTCTATAAATTATCATGTGAGATGCTAATTCGAGTGCAATCATGATAGCATGTTGGGTGATAAGGGTCACAGCGATGTCGTTCGATGGTCCGATAGCGGGAATAGTTTTATAGTATTTGACGTATGTGCATTTCTCCCCTTATCTGTAATCTGCGACATGAACTAATAAACCTGTATGAAACAATAGAACAATGAATTCACGAAGAACGTATTACCACTGCATTTTAAGCACAGCAACTTTGCCAGCTTTGTGAGACAGCTAAACAAGTATGACTTCCACAAAGTCAGGGCGTCGGATGAGGCCGTCGCGACAGGGCCGAACGGGGTGCGTGTTTCATTCAACTCAATACAAATATCATCAGCAAAGTCAAGACTCATAATTTTTATATTAACATCTATAGCAGGATCAAGCATGGGAATTCGTCCACCCGCAGTTCCGCGTCGGAAACGACGGCAACATGGAAGGTATCCGCCGAAAGGCACCCGCTACCAGAGCCAAAAAGGAGTCCGAAGAGCCCAGCCAAAACAACCAGGAAACCCAAAATCAAGTCTCTACCCTGCAAGCCCGTCTCGATGAAATGCTCCGTCGCGTCGATGGTCTCGTAGAGCAGTATCACCATGTCTTGCAGGAGGTCACCCGCATGCATCACCACATGCAGCGGACCGATGCCATCCTAGACCGCATCCTGCGCGATCCGAGGGTACCCCCAGAACTCTCCCATCGCGAGGACCCTGCGGGTCCCTACATGACTGATGCACCACCCCACCACCAAATGGCGAGACATCACGTCCCACCGCCACCCCCACCGCATCACCTCTCCCCGCAGCTTTCAATGCATCAACCAATGCAGCCGCAGCATGGGCCCCCGCCACCGGTTTCTGCGCCGGTGCACCCATCAGCGGTAACACCAGTTCAACAGGCGGAGAGGTTTATGCATCACGGACACCCGCCGCAACCGCCGTCTCAGCATGGTCATTCGGGCAGCTACTCGGATATGAATGGGAATGCTGGTATGCCGGAGGGCGGTGTCAATCTCAGCGGATTTGGGAATACAGCTTCGCAATCAGGTATCCAACTTGATGCCACTGATCCACAGGTATCCACCACTTTTCGACAGGAAATGATACCTCGACGGCCACAGGGACTACGGAAGAAAAGTACGGGTTTTGTAGCGCCACAATGGCGCGAGGCACCAAAGATCTTGCTGGTTGAAGATGATCCGACTTGTCGTAAGATCGGGTTGAAGTTTTTGGAGGCGACCGGCTGTCTAGCGTATTATGCTGTAAGCTTTTCACATTTCACCGGCTTATACATGCATCTAGAATACTAAGTACCTTTTAAAATGTAGAGCGATGGATATGAAGCGATCAAGAAGTTCAATGATGGCAATGGACCTCAATACGATCTCATCTTAATGGATATTGTGATGCCAAATCTCGACGGCGTGAGCACCTGCTCCATCATTCGAACCGCAAAGCCAGACATGAAAGATCCTCCTGTTATTGCCATGACCTCCAACATTCGAACTAGCGATATTACGCTCTACTTCAATGCCGGTAAGTCCCAATCCCATAATCATCATGAAAAATGTTATGAAATACTAAACAAGTGATCAGGAATGATCGATGTCCTCCCCAAACCATTCACCCGTGAGGGCCTCCTCCAAATGCTACAAAGATATCTCTCCCGCCTTCTCGTCAATAACTCGGACCCGAACGCCCCTCCTCCCGTTCCTGCTCCAAACACTAACGGCGGAACCTACCCAAAACAAGAATCGAAAGCCTCAGGATCACCACACAACATCAAATCAGAATACGACGCAACCACAAACTCTCACGCCGACGATGACCACGATGATGACGATGACGATCATACGGCAGGTCAGCACGGACAGGATACACCTGATAGTTCCGTCGGTATAGTCCCTTCTTCGGCCACCCTGGGACCAACACCAGGGAGTGCTGGTTTACCACCAAACTCACATCACAACCCTCATCACGGCCACCATCCTCACCACCATGGCCACCACCACAGTCATCATGGAAGTTCGGGCGGTATGGACGGCAATAATGACTATACGTTTTCAGAAATGCCTAATAGTGCTGGGGCAGCACCTGGTGGGCATAGTTTTGGGAGTACCGGGACCACGGCGGTTGAGAATGAAATGTTGAATGCTACGGCGGGGATATATGCGCCTGGATTAGGCGGGATTGGAGCATCGGGAGTACCTGGGGCCGGTGGGGTCGGTGCTTCGCCGAGAGGGAGTGTAAGGAGGCCGATAGAGGCGGGGTTACACGATGATTACGGTGATCCGAGGATGAAGAGGATGAGGTTTAATAACGCTGCGTGAAGAACAATATTAAAGATTGAAGGTTAGTGGTGTGTGCGATGGCAAGAATAGCGATGTTGTATTCTCTCATATTTAGGAGGCTGTATCCTTTTTATTGTCTTTTCCTTTTACTTCTCTCCCTTGATGGGTAGGAATTGCTAGTCTTATTTTAATTGATGTCTATTTCTTTCCTGCAGGGCGTCTTTAATTTTTTTTTATATACTTGCTATTATCTGTTCTATGACTTTTCAGCTTTCTCTTTTAATAAAGCATGCATGGCACCGGGGAGGCTTCTGCGATTTGTTTTACTGTTTTACCGTCTATTTGGCTTGTATCTTTCTGCCCTTTCTATCTCAATACTCCCTTCTCAATAGCTACTTATTTTTATCCCGCCTCTTCCATTCCTCTGTACATGATATGAGGATTTATTTACTTACTCTTTCCAACCGAGTCTCCTTGCTTCTCTTTCTCTTTTTTTGTATATATAGACCCATACATACATAGCTCGGGCGGACAGATTGCATATGAAATAAAGAATCTGATATCCTTTTTTGTTCTTCTCAACAATCACATCCCCGAAGCCCTTGCAAGTCGCCTGTGCTACCTGTCGCAGAACTAGAAGCTGGCTACTATGATCCGTCATACCACGATTTTCCCGTGGTTTAGATATCCAGTATGCTAACGGGTGGCTGTCGGTTTTTTCACGTCTCGTACTCTCATGCTCCTCTCGTCCCATCACCACTCCTTCACCTCCCAGCTAAAACTCCCTCCCCTCTTTCCAAAAACTTCCTAACCCCTTCTTCATCACCCTTCCATTTCTCAACATACCCTCTAACAACACCCCACTCTCTCATCGCCTCCTCTCTCTTCCCGCCATCAATCAACACCTTCAACCTATCCGGTGTGTTCAAAATATACCGTACCCCATCCTGCTTCCTCTTCAGCTTTCCCTGTGCCGTAGACGCTTCGTCGTGCGCGTGGACGTTTTCGACAAGGGAGGCGGAGAGTGAGGCGATATGGGAGATGGCAGGAAGGAGGGTGGTAGTCGTAGGACTCATCGGTTCCATGTTTGAGCGCATCTGTATATCACCAACATTACCCCATTAGCTTCCCCATCTGTCCCTTTGTACTCGATATGTACCATATACCACACAAATCCACCACAACCTTGATGCGAGAATATACGCAAGGAGTGAATAAGAAGGGAAAAGGGGGAGGGTATAGTATATATTGTACTTACACTCCGAATAGTATCCGTGGCAGCAATCAACTTGTTATAATTATCATACACCAAACTCTTCCTCTCCCCGTCCAACCCCCTGATATCATTCACCAACCCGTTCTCAACCCTCAATAACGTCTGCAACCCCTGCGTCTCCAATAACCGCTCCACGCATTTCCCCGCGTTGAAATCAGCCCCGTCGAGTTCAGATGCCGGTAAGAGGTTTGTTATCGTAGCATTGTTTGTGTCGTTGAGGGTTACTCCTAGCCCTGCACCACCTCCACCACCAGCGGTGTCGGGGACGTGAGATGCGGGTGGTGCTGGACTGTGGCTTGCACTCGCGGCGGGCGATTCGGCGTCCCGTCGGGCGTTGATGCCGTAGAATTCACGGAGCGCGGAGCGGTTACGGCGTTGGGAGGCCGCGCCGTGTGTACGGATTGAGTTTCCAGCGATTGGGGTGCTGGCGTGTGAAGGGAGGGAGGCGAGGGAGTGGATGCTTTCAGAGGAGAGACGGGAGTGGGCGACTGAGGAGTCGATGGAGGGACGGGAGGATCCGGGCGGGGAGTTGATTGCGATTGTCGGAGTTGAAGTCATCGTGGTCGTTAGGGTTAAGGTTGGTGGATAAGGTCGAGTTCGCGTAGCTATATGATGTTTATTATATTGGTAACACAGTCGCCAAGACATGAACAATGATGTACAAATTTGATTTATACGATAGACAAATAAATTCTATAAACTTTGCATATATATATACACTAATCCATACAGATAATTAAGAACTCTTCTCGCCTTCCAGTAGTCGTTCGATAACCTCTTTGACCAGTTCCTTTTCTGCCTTCTCAACATACTCTACTCGCTTCTCTGCCACCGCCAGTCCCTTGAACTGATCCGGCAGCACATCCTCAAAATTATAACCCTCAATTCCATTCAGCGCCAGATCCACAGCGTGGCTAAACTTGGCCGGGTGCGCCGTCGACAGACAAATCTGATGGTTCGAGTATTCCGCGTCCAGATTCCTCAGCGCGGCCGTGACACCAACCGAAGAGTGTGGGTCCAGGACATACTTTGTCTCCGAACCCGTGTATATCTTCTTGATAGTCTCCACAGTCTGCAATAAACCATACCGATCAGTCTCCCACTCGGATAAATATTATAGAGATATATGTAATCGAACTCACCTGCTCATCTGAAACCCTCTCACTGTCGAAATCCATCCTGGCGAGGTTCAACATAGCCTTGGTAACACTGAATCCCCTCTTACCCTTCAAATCCGCCATCATAGCCTTAACCCTCTCCCCGGCCTCTTTCTGTCTCTCCTCCACACCTTCTCCCTTCGTCTCCTTCTCGAACGCCAAATACCACAGCAATCTCTCAAAGTTACTCGACACCAAGATATCCATGGCGGGACTCAGTGTCTCCTTCACACCGAATTCGTGGGCTTTAACTCCATCAGCTACAATCCCGCCTTCCGCATCCTTCCCTGACACGGCATGAATCTCGTAAGTACCCGAATTCCAAAATCGATTCAAAATGTCATTCTCGTTCGTCGCCACGACGAGTTTCTCCATCGGCAATCCCATACGCTTGGCGAAATACCCGGCCAGCACATCGCCAAAGTTGCCAGTGGGGACGACGAAGCGCGGGTTGGTGTGTTCGGAGGGGTATCGTTTCGCGAGGGCAAAGTAGGAGTGAAAGTAGTATACTATCTGAGCCAATATTCTCGCCCAATTGATAGAATTGACCGCGCCGAGTTTATGTCTCGCGTTGAAATCGGCGTCGGCGAAGAGTTCCTTCACGATGTCCTATATATTTCAATCGCATCATATTAGCATCCCACTTCCCACCTCAAAACCCAATCGGTTGTGTTTTGTAGATATATTGGTAAGATCTGTGTAAGAGAGAGAGTATGTATGCATACCTGACAATTATCAAATGTTCCCACAACCGCCAAATTGTGTACATTCCCATCCAGCACGCTCGTCATCTGCGCCTCTTGAATCGGCGATATCTTGCCCTTAGGATGCAATATAAACACCGATATGTTCTCCTTGCCCCGTAAGCCGTAGATCGCCGCACTCCCCGTATCCCCGCTCGTAGCACCCACAACGGTCAATGACTCCTTCTCCCCGTCTTCCTTGCCGGCATTCCTCCGTTGTAAAAAGTACTCGAACAGGTTACCCACAAACTGTAACGCGACATCTTTGAAAGCAAATGTGGGGCCGTGGAAGAGCTCGAGGAGGTGGAGCCTTTGAGCGCCGTCGAGGGTTACGAGGGGAGTAATGTCGGGGGCGCGGAAGGTGGAGTAGGATTTTGAGATGAGGGAGCGGAGGTCGGCGGGGGGGATTTCGGAGGGGGAGATGTAGAGGGAGAAGATGTTGAATGCGAGTTCTTCGAAGGAAGCGGTGGACCAGGCGGTTTGCCAGTCGGCGGGGAGGGAGGGGATGGATTCGGGGATGAAAAGGCCGCCGTCGCTGGCGAGACCTTTGAGAACTGTGTCTTCGAAGGAGAACTACAGATATTTTAGATTAGAATTAGAGTATATAGCTGTATGGATATGCGATTAAGGGAAGATGCTTACGCCGGACGAGCCCCCTCTGGTGCTGAGGTATGATTGCGAGGATACCATTATGGCAATTTCGATATTCAGACAATTGTAATATGTACGGAAAAATATAGTGGTAGCGGCTGTGTATTGAGGGGAGAGAAACCGATGATAGTGTACAGGCCAGCTATACTCTTTTATATCCGCTAGAGGAATTTAAATTAAATTGTCGCAGAGGCGAAAAAGAAGTCTTTTGGAGTGTCTCGCCTTTTGGTTTTAAGCTCAGCCGAATCGGAGCATCTTGAGCTCTAAATTAACCGATGCCCGCCCCCCGCCGCAGGGAAAGGCACATGGACGGAAGCATTGGTCCGCACGAAAATTGCGCCCTTCCTCGATAGCTACTTAAGTAGTTATAGAACAATAAAAAATTACAGTGTCAATTGATAGTTTAAGTGAGAAAATGTACATGTTCGGTATGAATATCTTTCTTGTATTCCGAGTAATAGCGACTATAAAGAAGTACTTGACTATATAAAGAGAACCTCCACAAATTGAACCCCTTGCCACTATCAAAATATATACCAAAGTATAAGAAAAAAGGGTATCAAAAGTATCCGCGTTTTGCGATACGATAAAAAAAAAAAAAAAAAAAGGTAAGAAGGGTTTTCGCTAAAGCTCACACACACCATCCATATGTATATCGTACAGGTACGAAAAGACGAAGGAAACGAAAAAGGGATAGAAGAGAGAAGGGTATACGGTAATGACTGACTGGCTGCGCGACGTACAAAATACTGTTCAAGTTTTGTAGTCTGCTACTCGGTTTAGTTTGGTTGCAAGAAAAGAGACAAGAGAAAAGGGAACGACAGGGGACTACAAAAAAAAGTGCTATAAATACAGTTCAATTTGCCATATACTCGTCAAGGGCTACCCCGTCGAAAAAGGCACCAGAAAGGTAAAAAAGGAGTTGGAAAGGAGTGTAGAGAAAGAAAACAAGGAGATCGATCGCAAAGACTGTGGGTTTTTTGGGGGGCTAACAAATAACAAAAAGGGAACAAACCTCCACAAGCAGACGAGAGAACAAGCAAGAGGAAAAAACTGTTAACAAGATAGCAGAGTCATGATCCGTGAACAAGCCGTGAGTGTGACAATACTTTTCTATCAATAGAAAAGTGTTTTTGCAAAACATGGTTGCTTTGTTTTGGTATAAGAAACAGCGACGACAATAGTAGTTGGCTGATGATATTCCCCCCACCTCTCGAGGACATAGTTGCTGGTGGTTATTTTTGGTTTTTTCCTCTGGTGTTTATCGACCCCAACATATATATACATTATTGATTAGTCTTTTATTAACCGCTGCGGCGCGCAAGCTGTAAATCTATGAACGAGGGGAGGCGGGGTCCACATCTATTGTAATAGAGAAAAGGAAAGAAAAAGAGAGGGCAAGTCAATAGCGAACTAAAAAAGGCAATATAGCAGGGTTACCGCTTCAGATGCTCCAAATTACTTCGCGAGGGAGACGAGCTGGACTTCTCGTTCACTTCATCTGAGATCCGCTGCCCCTCCTCGTATCCTTCTTCGTTCTCTCGCTCAATCGTCGATTGCCAGTGTTGTGGCAGGCATACACACACGAGCTGTCATATTCATTAGCGTCAATTCTAAAAGTATGCGAAGTATTAGTACTTACTGGGAATGCTTTGACGTCCGCTCCTAGTGTAGGATCATTCAGTTCTGGGTCTGTCTGGGCTGAGAGCCCAGAATCCCTCTGTACCCTTCGTTGTACGTAGTCTTCCGCCCGTCCGTTGATACGAACACCGGTAGCCCAACCGTCGTCCCAGATACCCAATACCCTAAGCATATCTCCTCTCTCCAATTCAAACTCATCTTTCGCGCGTGGAGCATACGCCCAAAGCGTTGCTACATCATCACCTGGTTTTATACTGTCGGTGGAGTAATAATCCTAAAGAAACCCGAGGTTAATATATTAAACGTATATTATCTGTTATATAAGCTTACTTTAAATGCAGGAAGCTGCTCAGATTGTGAGCTTCCATTATACGGAGGCGAAGAGATACCACCAAGGTTTTCAGATAAGGGCGAGTTGATAGTATTGTCGAGCATTGACGAACTGGAAACTGAGACAGTTCTGGTACCTCGGGGCGGCGGCTGTAGTTGCTTCTCTCCATACGGTGCTGGACTAGAGGACGAAAATCTCCCACGTCCGCTGCGGGCACCACGTGTTGAAGGCGTGGCACCGGTTTCACTCGATGTGTTTTGTGTATTTTCCAGAGCAGACATTCTAGCGATTCTAGTACTAGGTAGAGCCTCGTATCCCTCTGAGCGACCTGGTTGTTGAAATACCATTTGACCTTGTTCCAGCGTTCGGCGACGAGGCGAATTTTGGTTGAAGATCGAGTCTTTGTCCTTCTTTCGTCGTCGTACGAGACATAGTGCGAGCAACGCTAAAAGTGCGAGTGCGGCGATGGCTCCGATTGTAATCCCTGCGATAGCACCGCCGGATATTTTGTTGCTAGTGGATCCGGATCCGGAGCCGGTACTGTTACTACCACCTGTAGGCGTTGCCGTCACCGTTGCCGTGAAGAGTGGTGGAAGTGAAGTCGTGGGGGACAATCGAACTCCAGTACACCGGCTGAGGTCGACATTGTAGCAGCATGTGTCCGTCGAATTGGGGGAACTGCTACCACAGTACGCACATAGCCCAGGAAGATTATTACTAGAGAAAGGACTTAGTATATCCTATACGTACAATATGTCAAGATGAAACAGCAACATACCTGTAGCCGCAATTATCGGGCTCGTTCTCAATGGCGGGGATACATTTTCCACTGAGCGAATTGGCTGGCAGAGCGCAGATGGTAAAGTCGGATCGAATCTGATCATTCCTGTTTGAGAATGACGAGTTACAGATGTCAGGATCGGACGTAATAATTTGTTCACTGGTGGCGAATTGTGCCTGCAAAAAATTAGCTTGAATTCCTTTAAATATAAAGGATATATTAAAGACAGTTACGTACGCAGCTGTCAGCACAAAGCGCTACAGATTCCTGGTTTTCGGAACCACACAGCCCATGGGAATCTTGCACCATGCGATTGCAAAGATAACTAGTTGTGAATCGGGCATAGAGATCGGTGGTATCCGAGAGATTAAGGTTGGTGCATCCGAGAAGTTGTTGGTATTGTTTCTGTGCATATTGGTCGGTTATGTATGTCGCAAACTTGGTATCAAAGTCCTGGGTGTTGGAAACGAATGCTAGGAACGGACTACAGAATTGGTTAGCCTCCATTTTCTATGGCGAAACATTTACGTGCTTTTAGACATGGATTTTGATAAATCCATGTCGACAAGTTGGAACTCTTGTTTCGAAGCAAACTTACTAAGTCCCAGAGGTAGCGGTAGACACAAACGAGCCATTGAATGCGGGACATTGTGTCGAGCCGGCAAGGGAGATGCAGACGGCTGATGTCGATGCAGCGCTGAGAACGGCCGCGGCGGCCACTCGAAGAGCCGTACGCATGCTATTCGGCACCAGAAAATATTCCACACGAAACCGATTAATACGAAACAAGAAAAAGATAATTCAGACAGACAGGCGGTTCGGATTTTACGAGTGCCGGTATGACTGTCGAATAAAGCGATTGTGGTACTTGATCAGAGAACTGTGGGTGTACTCTTTCAAGAAAGTTGATAAAACGTCGGTAGCGATTGTGATGTCGAAATTCCAACAAGATAAAATGTAAAATAAAAATATCAAAAAAGCGGAGGTTGGCGGGAAGGGAAATTTTTCGTCAAAGTACCAGCGAAAGAAAAGAAGCTAAATAAACTGCAAGTGAAAAATTCAAACGAGTGTCCTGCTGGTACCTGATATCAGGCCAAGTCGTTTCTGAGGGTAAAGAGTGTGGTGGATAGACGGCGCGAGGGGGTTGGGAGGGATGCAAGTGCAGCGACCAAACAATCGATCACACGTCGCCTGGTGGTTCTTCCTTGCCTTCCTTTACGAAAATAGTAGTGTTACTTCTGCTATTTGTCGTAATCGTCGAGGGGTGGTCGTCGGCCAGGGCAGGGCGTCCCGAATCCGAGGGTGGTGAATATTGTTACTTTCGAAAAAAAATGAGGAGGCCTCAGGGATGCTTCAAAGTTGTCGTCGTCGTTGAAGGGCGGGCGGTGTTGCGATAGACATACGACCTGCAACTAGCAACTGCGACTGCAACAACAAATAACAATAACAATAACCCGCTAAATTACATCGATCCGTCGGCGTCGTCGAAAAGGTCGGGAAAGTTGGCTGATAAATGACCGCTCGTCGACGAATTCGAGCTGGTCCTCCGAGATGAAGTCGAAGATGCGAAAGAATAGGAAGGAGGGAGAAAGAGGGTGAGAGAGAGATGAGAGATGAGGGCGGTGTACCGGAGTAATATGACGGGGTGGGGATTTGCTGCAGTGGATGCAAGTGGATGCAAGTGGATGGGATAATAGGGATTCACCCAAATGTCCCCGGTCAGTCAAGCAGGTCCCTGGTGCTTTGCTGCACTGCTGCAGCTAAAATGGTACTAACCCTTCCAACTCAGCCTCTCTTTCGCTGGATTGAACGATGGATTCCGTTGAACCGGTCTCGTCTAGTCTCTCGTTCTTTGGTCTCTCGTCTCCTGGGAAAGCGAGCAATGCTAAAACCTGGAAGCGGGTTCCTAAGTACGTATCGATCCGATTGATTGATTGACCGATAGGTTTGACCTTCCCGTCTGGAATGCATTCAAGTGCGATTGCATGCACGGCTGTCTATCGCTATCCTCACCCAAACACCAATTCAAATTCACCATGGACACCGGGAAAAGATTTCAATGCTATTCTGCTTGCCCCAAAAAAATCAGCACCACCCCTTTCGGTTGGAGCAAGCGGATGCTACTTTTTCTTTTGGGTGGAAAAGGGTGGGGATTGCGAGTGATATGATAACAGAATACGGCGAACGGCTTCTTTCTTTTTTACTGCAGCTGGGTAATCCTAACTGGGGCCGGGTACTTTCCCCTGGTATGCCTTTTCTTCCCTCTCTCTTTTCTTTCCGTCTCTCCCTTTTTCACTCTCCCCCTTTCACCACAAACAGACATAGGTACGAAAGGGAAAGGCTATCAGGACGTGAAGGATGGGGTACTCTGATTTGACGGGATGAGATTCGCGATGTGACTGTTGATTGGAACGGTTTCACCGTGTGTGCAATTAATATGCAATTTACTTTTCTTCTGTGCGCGCTTCATGATATTATTGACAACAGTTTCTTTCTTACACACTCTCACTCAATCACCTGTGTCGTCTCATCTTTTTTATTTTTATTTTTGTGCGCAAGACCGCTCTTTTACCAAGTCGAGCTAGATGGCAACGATTAATGTCGTTAGGTCTCGCGCGCGGTCTTTTAGCCTTTCTTTCGCTGATGCTGGGGGTGGATGACATGCCGTCTGTCGCGATCAAAGTGTGCGACAAACCACGGGCTGCCGAAATTTAAGGAACGTCTTGAGCTTTGGCTATCCTGCCCTTTCAAGCATAGCCTGCCATTGCACCCGTCCCGAATCCCTCATCCTCGAGAATTTTTGTGAGGCTTTCTTCCTGGGCGACGTTTGTGATAAGATCTTCCCACACCTTGCCCAGCTGCAAATCAGATCCCCCAGATCATCACGTCTTCTTTCTGTCAGGAGATGCGCGAATAAACATTGAAAAACATGCATGGGTGAGCGACCAGGGTCCGGCTGTGGCGCTACGCCGTTCCATTGAGGCTGGTAATTATTGTGATACACACAACGGTCGAATTTGTGAACTGGATCCCACAACTTCGCTATTTTTTTCCGCAGAGTAAAGGAGTTCTCTATCGCCTTCCCTTCTTTCCTTTTTCTTTTTCGTGTGAACGGAATATTAAATTCAGGTACACCCGTCGTCTCCCCACATTCTCTCAATTTAGCAAAAAACATCCCAGCAACCTCCTTTTCGCCTCGTCCTGCTCCTCATGAACTCTGCTGGGGGTTCAAAACTAGTTGGAGAAAGTGAGATCAGTGAGATAAGATTCCGTATTTTCTTGGAGAATTTAACAAGCCATATATATATATACATACCCATCTATACATGGCTGTTGCTGTAAACTACGTTGCCAGAAAGTCCTCGCGGATTTTCAAGCCATTTATTATACATTGCGGCGTGCTTCTCAGAATTGGATAAAGGCCTCAGCGGGGCAGTCAGTTGACTTGTTAGTAATTTAAAATTATCACCAGATAACATCCTAACCGGATACTTCACAGACGATATATCCATAACGGCCCGGATCAAAAGGAGTGGGGAATATACGGCGCGGGTTGCACGTCAGAATATGAGCTGACATTGACATACGAAAAGACACCAGACCCTAAGACCTAACGACCTCCGGGACAATCCAGAACGGTTGATTCAATATGAAAAACCCTTTTTTGTTTTGTAAAATTCTCCTCGGAACAAAAAAAACTTGATATCAGATAGATTACCGTTGACCCACTTTGTTTTATATTAATATGAGTGACCCCCTATAAAACATTTGTTATATGGTCCCGCTGTTAGCTGCCTACTTTTTGTTTTTGAAGCATCTCACATTGCAAGTCGAGACCTGAATAGACCTCAACACTTGCTTTTCACTTGGTAACCGATCAATATTGCAATCGAAGTTTGAAATGGTATCGAAACCGGAAACTCTCGAAGGCAAGTGGGAAAGCGATTTATTGTTTCCAAATTAATTGACAAGCCACGGTAAGCTCTTGGTGTTTCTCAGGACCACAAGTCGTCGACAACTGAATGATATCCATTCTAAAGCCTTTCGATCCCTACTGTGCATGTCTAGCGTGGCATCCGCAATATAAGTGCTCGCGAATAGACAATAAAAGGCGTCGGAGATAATTATAGATCATACATGCTCTATTGGTTGAGTGGCCGAAATCCAATACGTTGTCGAATAGGAGGCCCGATCCAAACTCTTGGTTAGGAATATTTGTCTTAACATCTAGATTTATATAGTTATGAGGCTTATAACAAGTCATGAATATTTGAAGTCCAGCCTAATGCTGTACCGATACTGATCCTACATATTTTATGGTGAATTATTTGTATTAGATAAATGGTATCATTTGTTTGAATCACTTTGAGCCCTATTTTTATAGACGCGTTTTTACCAAAATAAATTAGTAGTATGGAGAGTAATATTAATCTAGTAATGTACAGTAATAATCTTAGAATGCTAGAATATATCATAATACTCGATTGAAGGTTCTTTAAGACTATCCTAAAGCTTATTATTCGGATTTTGGATGGGCTATCCTCCTTGGTCAGTACTATACACCTGCGGGTCTAGTCGCTACGTTTTACCCCGCCGAATGAACTACCAATTTACCTTGGCTTCTTATCATCAAGCTTGCTGCATTCCAAAGCTGCAAGCCATCTCTTGGCACTTTCCGGTAGCGGTTTGATCTTGTCCTGAGCATTACCGCACCCACAGTAGCGCAGTCTATCTTCGTACTTGGCAAAGATGGTGTGTTCTTTCTGTCCTTTGTCGCAGATGTTAACGCCCCAGAAACTGTTAAAACAGAAGATGGTCTCGCATTTTTGACACGGGCCAGGTAGAGCGCCACTCAAGTCACATGCTGTGAACTGCATTGCCTGGTAGATACCTGTAAGCTTTGACAAGCGAGTCAATTCGCCAATGGTGGTCTCTGCTATGTCGCCGGGCGCTTTGATGGTCTCCTTGACCTCCTCGGTTGGGATGGCACGACCTTCCAATGGAACGCTGACAGCAGTGCATGCGGCCGCCATGGCCAAAGTCATAAGTAGGGAACCGAATTGCATCTTGTTAGATATGATTAAGGTATATCGGTAGATATATGTACGGTAGGAAGATATATGGATCGTAGGAATGAATTGAAAGAATGTAGTAGAAGAAAAAAGACCGGCTTTTAACTTTGCAATTAAAGTATTATAGAGATGAAAATAAATGTAGAAAAGGAAGAAAGACCAGCTTTCTTTCTGTGCAAGGAGTTGATGATTATTAAAGTGATGATGATGATGATGATGATAATGTAGAGAGAAGCTTTGGAGGTTCAGCTTCGTCTATATTTATAAAAGACCTGAAGCTCGAGCTTCTATGATATTTTGGAGCTCACGCTTCTATGTTTTCTTGAAAGAACGACCACGAGTCCCCAAAATCCGAGTTCTCAAGAACTGCGACATGTACATGGAATATTTCTGAGTTGAATTCCAATCCCATACTTCTCAAAACAACTCCGTAGAAGCGTCTTAGGATTCCCCTAAACCCTTTGGGATGTGTGCGACGTACTCTGGAGCCGCCGACGTCGTCTCGAGAACAACACTCAAACTACCGCCGACGCCAAATTGAGCTAAACTCCTGCTTGAAAAGGAAGAGCCTTGGTCCATTGTTGTATATGCCAAGCTCACCAAGTCTCCGTTTTGCTGCGTCTGTACTCGTCTCGAGTGGTCTCGACAATGACACTCGACAGCTTTATCCTGCGTTGCAAGCTGTGTGACATACAGCAGCTAACCCAACATCGTTAGTTATCTATTAAAATTGGTTAGTGTCGTCTCGTAAACTCGTGCCTACATTGCCTCTTACACGTTAAAGGGACAGGTCGTCGAACTGGAAAATGTTCCAACTGAGTGTGTACCAGACTAAGTTTAGTGAAACGGTAGAATTGCCTAAATAGGTTAGACCCTTCAGAACTTACCAGTTTTCAATTGTCGCCAAGTCAAGCTCTACTAAGCTGAACTGTATCATAGGAAGTTTTGAGACCTTTGGTTATAGTATCTCTGCTAATGGTCTCTTTCCCTGGTGTCGAAAATCCGGAGAGCCCAAGTTATGGTACTGTTATCTAAAACATAGATTTCAGCAGTTCTAGAAATAATTCCAAAGGATTCAAGTTTAGAAGAGGAGGCTCTTTCAAACTTAAACCCCAAACCTACTTCAGATCATCTAAGAGTCTGGAACAATTACAGACGTCAATTTTCGATCATTGAAGTCTCCAAGCTCTGGGATAGCCAGAAATCTTGATATAAAAGCAGAGGAGTTGGGCTTCAAGTATATCGACCTCAACATCATCAAATCACAATCATCCAAACCATAATACAATCTAATTAAAAGGAGCTTGGCTGGTCCAGTTATCTTTTATCCATAACTTTATCTACAATTTATCACTTCTATACTCTAATAACAACAATATAATACTTCAACCACCGCAGTTTGATAATTCAATCACAACCTTTACTCAATCAAAATGAAGATCTCTCAAATTCTCTCCGTCATGTTCCTCGTCGCTGCCGCCTCTGCGATACCAGCAGTCCCAGTAGCCCCGACAGTCCCCAAGGGACCCGGAAAGCCTCTCCCCACACTGCCCCCAGTAACAGGTGAGCAAATTAAAGCGAAGGCGATGGGAAATGTAGCCAAGCTGCCACCAGCCAAGGCAACGTTCATCAAGGGCCTCGATCAAGCCGTCTGGAACAAATTGGCCACCCTTTTCAACGACGCCCGAACCCAGGTTACTAAGGGACAACCTGCTGCGGCTGCCCAGAAAAAGGCTGAGACTGCTTGGAAATCTATTGCCAACGGTGAATTACCAGCGGATTTTAAGAATCTCCAACCATCCAAGCCTGGGGCTGGTGAACAGAAGGCTGGAACAACTCCACAGAGGCCCGGGACGGATCAGCACAAGGCTGGGACAACTCCACAGCAACCTGCTGGCACAAACCCGCAAAAGCCTACTACCGGCACTACCGGCGCTACCGGTCAGCAAAAGGCTGGAACCCATTAAGTAACTACTAGGAATAATATAAATTAAGGTGGAGATTGGGTTTCATTTGAGAATCCTGGTTGGAAGGTCGATTGGCAAAAAGCCCAAAGGCCTTTATCTCACCATTCAATGCAAGAATTGTGAGATATATTACGACTAAATACACATACATGTATCTAGAAATATAATTATAATTGGATATGGTCTTGCTGCTGGCGGCATGACCGAATCACCCATTAAATATACATTCAAATAAAACTCTCAAGTGATATTCGTAACCTAGCTTATTAATGTGCCCAAGTGCCTCATAGCACTGACTTTGGGAGGTTGTCATACCAGCCATAATTACAGCTGTCATGACGGCGATTCAATTCTTCAAAATTGCTAATGTGAAGCATTTGTTGACTAAATACACGTGTGTCTTATCCTTTGATACATTGCTGGAAGCGGTTGTTGGATTTCCACATTGGGAAAATTCGACTTGCTACGACTACTTTTAGCTTAAGCTACAGCTGCGCCAAAAAAAAAAAAAAAAAAACCATCGTCACCGTCATATCATCGACCTCGACATTGAAATCGCAATGGCTACCACACAGGAAGAAGAAGATACGCCAATGGCTACCTCGGAGCAATCGCATCAGCTCAAAGATACCTCCAAACCATCCAAACCCCAAGACCGTACCAAGTCAAACAGCTCCAAGAAGAAGAAACGCGCCTCCAAAGACTCTGATTCCGATGACGAAGTCAGTATCCCAGACCTCCCTCGATATCAAATACAAAGAATACCCGCAATCTAACATCTCCATTAAAAACCAGTCCGATTCCGACCCTTCTCATATAAATGTCGATTTCGAATTCTTCGATCCCCAACCCCACGACTTCCACGGCATAAAACAACTCCTCCGCCAGCTTTTCGATGCTGACTCCCAGCTGCTCGATCTATCCGCGCTAGCAGACCTGATACTCGAGCAAAAGCTGGTCGGCTCGACTGTCAAAGTTGACGGGATGGAGGGGGATCCGTATTCCTTTCTTAGTGTGATTAACTGGGCTATGCACAAAGTAATTACTCCCCAAATTCACACCTCGAATCCACAAATGATACTATAAAACATATCCCATTTTATAATTCACCAATCAAAAATATATCCTCGAGTCTAACCATACTCTATGTAATATAGGAAAACCCCGCGATAAAAGCACTATCAACGTACCTCCTCGACCGCGCATCAAACACCCCCCTCTCACCCCTCCTAACACCCCTCCTCTCCGCCACACCCCCCGAAAACACAAATACAGCAATAATACTCTCCGAACGTCTTCTAAACATGCCAGCGGACATATCACCCCCATCCTATAAAATGCTGCTCGAAGAAATCCAACTTGCAATCGAAGACGTAAGCCTCCCAACCTGTAACCCATAACCTGTAACCCACTAACAAAAAACCACAGAACGAACCCTACAGTTTCACAAACTACCTCCTAATCTCAAAAGTCTACACAGAAATCGAATCAAAACTACCAATCTCAGACGACGAAACAACCACCACCACCCGTCCGACAAAACGTAACAAACTTTCCACAAAAAAGAAGAAAAAGGCATCGACCCAAACGTTCAACTTTCACCCCGAAGACGACTTTTTCATCTCACAAGTCGATAAAGATGAAGCGGCGGTGGTATACAGTTATAAACACGAGCCGCCGGAGGCAGCAGCGGACGCGAAGAGGGCGTTTCAGGATTTTGGAATTTTACCAAAGGTACCTATCATAGATAAATTACCTTTAACTACCAATATTATAGAAACAAAAGGATATATGCTAATAGTGGTGGTGGTGAAATACAGGGTAGAATGATATTACTATCACGGGAAGCCTTCGAGAAGGCAGTAGAAACAATGCAACCATAAAACTTAGACATCACATCGATATCACCCACCTACACCACGAGTAACCTGTAAAATATTCCCACCATTTCCTTTGGAAAATTCAAAAGTACCCAACTGCAACTATACCTCGCAGAAAAGAGTGTGTGCGAGAAAAAAATTCTGTACATTATATTATATGAGATAGATACCTTTTATTAGCGAAAATAAATAGACCAATTATACTCAATCCCGAAGTAGAAAAAAACATTAAGCTTATCATCGGGAAAGTAGGGGAAAACCACGTATCCTTGCAGCAGTACCTCCCCAAACTCCGATTGGCCCAGAATTTTTAATATCGGAACGGTAAGGTAATTCTAGAATGGTACCTTTATGTCAAGTAATATATGAGTATATACTTAGAGTTTAATTATAAAACCACCAACAAACCCGCCAGTGCATGCTCGCGCTATATATAAAAAGTCAAGAAACAAATGAGAGAGGAATAAGGCTTAATTCTATGTACAAAAAAAGTTCCAAATGCAGAGCAATATAATGCATTCGGCAACGAGCCTCCTCTCCCACCGGCCCTCCAAAAAGAGCGCTTCCCATAATATAATCTGACCATCTCGCACGCACCATCCATGTCTTTCCAATCTAAGAAGAAGAAGAAGAAAAAGGAAAACGTCGAGAGAAGATATGATGTACACCAAACACACGCTCACAAAGCTATATACTACACTCCACTTCATCTATGATTCAATGTAATGCATCACTTGAACCACCAGCATCGGCCTACTAGACCAATGAGTGCTTAGACTTAACAAGTCCAAACACCGACAACACCATCCCGTCTACCCTCCACCAAATACCCTTCTTTACACCTCACCCGATCCACAATGGCGGGTGTGCTCAACCGATCCTCCTTCGCACCCTCGGCTCCGGCACCGCAATTCCAATGCCTTCCCTCAATCCGATCGTAAATCTTCGCGTAGTTTTCACCGGCGGCGGTTACGATTCGTTGTTGGTCGAATTGCATTGATGTGATGGGGTGTTCGTAGGCGAAGGCGTCAGAGATGGAACCGGTGCGGAGATCCCAGATCTATGAATGAAAATCAAACATTAGTAATCTGACAAGGGTGGGAGTGGGAATCCCGTGGGACTAGACTTACTCGGATACTTCTATCCACTGAACCGGTGACGAGATATGTATCATCGAATTGAAGCGTTGTAACAGGACCGGTGTGACCGACTAGAGATCTGTGAACTTGCCCACTCCTCACTGCATTGAACTATTAGCCTCCAATATATCATAAAAACGGAGTGTAAACAAGGAAAAACGTACAATCCCAAAGTCTCACCAGCCCATCAGCGGTACCACAGGCGAGGGCAGCATCAAAACACTGCAGAGCACCCACAAAGTCCGCTTTGAACTCAGTCAGGTTTGTCCGACTAGTCGAACGTCCCAGACTTGTGAGACTCCAACCACTGTCATCGGTCGTAGTCGAAGAAGATGACGTCCATAGGATATCCAATGTTTGTACGCAACGACCTGTGGAAAGATCCCACTGTCTCAACGTTTTATCCGCAGATCCGGAAACGAGTGTGCCGTGTTGGAAATAAAGAGCGGTGACTTCTCCTATGTGTGAATCCAAGGTGAGTAGATGACAGTCCTGCGTACCCGCCGAAGACCTGGGTCCCGTAGGCGAGGAGATGGCCGACATGTCGTCCTCAAAGTCTTCCTCTTGGTTAGACTGTGGACCCCGCTTGTGGGTAACGCTATTGGAACCAGGGTGGGAAGGTCCATCCGTTCTGCTAAGATCCCAAAACCTGATTGTAGCGTCGGTGGAGCCCGTGGCCACATAATTGTCCTCGACCTGCAGGCATTTTACCGATGCGTGGTGACCTTCAAGTAAGCCCAGACCTCGGCCGGAACTAAGGTCCCACACTCGAACGGTGTCGTCGAGGGCGGCTGTTACGAGTTTGCCAAAGGGGAAGTCAAAATCGAGGGCGGTGATGATATCTGCGTGGCATTGCATCTCCTTGATCTCACTACCCGGTGGCATATGTTCGTGGAGGATCGGCATATTCTTTCGTTCTGAAGGGGTTGTTCTTGTCAGAATTGCGAGATTGAGTTTTTCTATAGAATATAAGACTTACTATGTCGTTTTCTTCCCTTAGGGCTCGGGAGTTTCGAGTAGATGCTCTCAGACATGAAACCGCCGGCCTCGCCTTCCTCTTCGCCAATTGGCGAGTTGCCTTCTTCAACCATGTCGTACTGAATGTCTTCAATGCGACTGTCAAGTTCCAACACTGTAACAAAAGATTAGCGATACGAAAAACCTTAGTATATTTGATTGAACATACATTCGTGCTCGAGTTGAGTTTCATCCTGCTCTAGCTTGGCGAGCCTTTCGAGAACGGCGCCTCTGATGGCACTTAGCTTGGCAATCTTGTGATCGATTTCTCGAATCTCAGAAGAAGCAATGTTTTTCCGTACGCCCAGGAGGTCGAGTTCTTCGTTCATGCGTTCCCTTTCCTTAGTCAGACGAGACATGGAATTGGGACCGCCATCTTCGAGTAGATTTTTGCCCTCCCTGTGCTTCTTGGCAGCGGCGGTATCGACGGAAGCCTTGAATCCCTGGAAGAGAGAGTAGGAGCTGTCGACTTCGGGGATGTCTTTGAGGAGATCATCGGGAAGGTAGGTTAAAGCCCGGTGGGATATCTCTGTGGCGGAGAGCTTTGATCTGACGAGCTCGGAGGGAGAAGATTTTGAAAAGGTGAAGACTCGTTTTTGTATTGAGGGCCGTTTGAGGTCCTTGGAGACCTCCGTCATGGCATTGTGGTAGTGAGAGCCGGAGGGGGCGAGGGAGTCGCTAAAGGGTGATATCAGACTGCCGGCGGTGGTTGTAACCTTGCGAGAGAAGGAGGAAATGTTTGTATTCTGGAGAGAGCCGAGAACTGATGAGTGGAGGTTCGAAGCTTGTGGGTTGTGGAGAGAATCATGTTTTACGTGACCACGAGATGATGTGACCATCTCGAATGGAGTATGTTCATCCGATCATATATGGCAATATATGTGATATATTTGTATATATATATACTTGTGCCAGTATATATATATCAAATGCGGGGAACGAATAGAACAATAATGAGAGGCAATTGGAAAAAAAAAATAACTAAGAAAAAAAAGTTTTAAAAGGGAAGGAATGGGGGGGAAAGGTGTGGGTAGGATGTATGTGTGGGAAAGAAGTGGTAGAAAAGGGAACTAGTTTTATAACGAGAACCGAACTATCCCGAGACGAGACGAACGAGAAGAATAAAAAGAGCTTAATTGTAGGTGTATATGTCTGAGTATTGTGTGTATGTAGGTTACTTACGGTGACAGCTGTCAGAGCATTGGAGAGCAGGGAGGCATCCTCGCCGGTGTTACCGTTCGAGCCAGGCGGCGGAAGATGATGCCGTGAACGTGATCTGCTTCTTCCCGGATTTCTGCTGGCACTCCGAGAGGAGGCCATTCTCACTCTCTATATCCTCTTCTTTGTTCTGCTTAATTGGATGAGTGCGTCCGTGTGTTTATATGATATTTCTAAACTGATCGGAGGAAAACCCGGGCGGAAGGATAGACGGGCGAGTCTGGTGTATTCGTGGATGTGAAGAAACAAGTGGGACCAATGCAGGCCGAAAAGTAAAAAAAATTCTGATTCCGTCCGGGTTGCTGGCCGGATTGAAGTGGCATGCAGCAAAGTTAATCGAGCTTAGCAGGAACCCCGTAGTAGTATGGTATGAATAGCAGCTACTTAGTTTGGCGGAGAGAAGGTGGGCAGTAGCAGTCGTGGTCGTCGGTTGAGCGTTTTACCAGGTTGGGCGAGGTCTTTTTTTTTTTGCTTGTTGCCCGTTGGCGAAAGAAGAGGAAGAGGAAGAGAAGAGGAGGAGAGGTTGACGACGGCGATGATGGTTGGTTGGTTTCCAGTTGGGCGGTCGGATCTAAAGCCGAGGCTAACAGATTAATTGTATTATCTATCACTTAATATTACCACTACCGGTAATATTAGAATTTATTTTATTTAGTTCTCGTTTCGATAATAATAATAACGAACAAGAACGACGGGCTGTCGTTTGATCTGTCAATATTCATATTTATTTATGTAATCAATACTTTTACTATTCGAGTATCATATTTATTAATATTAGCATACAACATTGATTAACCCCCGCTAAAACATTCGATTAAACATAGTAATCATATATATACTTTTGCGAATAAAGTTTTGCAGAGGGAAGGTGTCGGAGAGGTGTTCAAAACGTTCCCAACTGACGGATGCAGCATAGAACACACACGCACCCGCTCGGGACCCAAGTATACCATGTCAACTGGCTTTCCTGCATATTTTTTTAAGCCTCACGAGGCTTAACATGTGGCGTCCTGCTCCTTTTCCTGTCGGGCTTGAATGTAATGTCAATTATTTGTATTCCTTGGGCTACTGGAGAATTGTAACCGTCCCACGCAAGCGCATGCCCAATAACCAATACCCGATAAAGACAGAACGGCCAAGCTCCAATTAATTGCTACCCCGAAATCCCAATCTTACCCGGATAATCCATCGCCCACGAGTCATCAATTATAATAGTGCGGAGTATGTGGAATAAATAACATGTATGGGTGGTGGTGGTTGTTGTGGTTTCATTCATTTCATTTCGTTTCCTTTTCCCAGGTTGAACTGATTGATTGAATCCACCCGCTCAGCCCCCATTTTTTGGCCCGAACCCGACCATTTGGGCACTTCTGTTCCTGTCTCCCCCAATTTCAATTTCCTTACCCGTCTCGTTCTTTTTCCTATTCTTTTCTTTCCAATCCTTTTTCAGTCATTGTCGTTCACCGTCCATCTTGTTCGTCGTCCATCGTTTCTAGCATCGTCCCTATTATTTTCTTGTAATATACTCACCATTTGCCCTTCTTCTGCTTCTTCTCTTCGTAGACGCCGTTGTTCTTCTTCTTCTTCTTCTTCCAGCGTTAGTTTCTCCTGGTGTTGTCCGAGCGTGCAGTGTATCCACCACACCCCCCCTTTCACTTCACCTCACTGCACTTCCACACGGCAACAACAACACCATCGCGAACTTGGTTGGCAGCCCGCCCACCGTTACGACAAAAACCCCCATCCATCCACCCCGTCCTATTATTAACACCAGCCTCCAATTCCACGTGCCCTCGGACTCTTCCACAACCTCCCTCCTCCACTCTCCGTCCGACTGCCCTCTTCACCATCCTCCGACAGCACCCTTATATCATTCGGTTTCGACACTCCCAGTCCGGGCTTTAGAGGTTTATCGTGGTCGTCGTCCGTTTGTTCGGTCGTCGCTGTTTGTCGTCGGTCGTCGTGATTACCGGTCAGCCCACCTTTCGCATCACATCATCACCACCACCACCGGTATCACCACTCGTATCTTACTGCCGTCGTCTCTCCTCCGACAACTCTGATCCTCCCACCGTATCGAAAGTACAAAAAGTACAAATTTAGAACCGCTGCCGACACTTTCCCGTATCTCCGTAGATATCGTCGTCCCTTTTCGCGACCAGAACAGGCGCAGTTGCAGGTGTCTAAGCCTCTCTCTCGTGTCTTTCCACCCTCCTCGGGGATCCACCTCCGACAAAGACGACGACGACGACTTTTAATAAGAAAAGGGAAATGACCGTCGAGGAATCGAGCCAGTACTCCCTCATCGTCCATAAAATTCCTCTCGAATCGCCCGTCGATGCCTCCAAGACAACCTTGGACATGGGACACAATGACCGGGCATCACTCTCTTTAGGCTTTGGTGGTGCCGACACCACGACAAGATATTCGCAGGACCAGCTGAACGGCTGGACCACCCCGAAAACTCCAACAAACGGCAACGCCAGGTCGCCTTACCAGGACAAGAGATCGGAAGATGGAGGCACCGTCCCCGTCCTCTCGACCACCCCAGCCTCTCCGAATGGAACCATTCCCCCCCCCATGGCGTCGCCAATCGCTGTAAAATCCGTATCCGAATACGTGGAACCGAAACAGCCGCCGAACCAACAACTATCCACATCATCGATACCCAATTCCTCCCCGAAACGTTATTCTTCTCCCGCGAATCTGATATCCGAACAGGCATCCGCCTCCGGTTCCAACCTACCCATCCGCGACGTCTCCCAATTGAAACACCGTCACACCTTGCAAGTACCCAAACCGAGTTCTGGTCACTCCCGACAGCTCCCCGTGCATTCAAGCGCTGGGATTCTAGCCACCAGTAGCCAGTCCGATGACATCATGGGGTCTCTCAGAGATAGAGATTCCATTCAACCTGTCAACCCACCCCGTCGCGCATCCATATCTTTGGGACGGCGACCGTCTAGATCCGTCTACTCTGACGGTCATCTGGACGAGATACCCCAGGACGAGGATTCACAAAAGTGGGCAGATGCGATCCGGGCGAAACGAGCGAGCAAACGTAAGAAGAAGGAGGAAGAGGTCGAGGATGAGGTTCTTGTCGGAACAAAAGTCGACATCAATCATTCAAACTATGTTACCATGTACAACATGCTTACCGGGATTCGTTTTGTCGTACGTACCTGCGCCTCATGATCGTTTTATTTTTCGTGCCGGAAGAATCCTTTCCGTTTTACTAACGTCTCGTAGGTTTCACGATGTAATGCC
Source organism: Orbilia ellipsospora (assembly GCA_036971675.1). Taxonomy (NCBI): domain Eukaryota; kingdom Fungi; phylum Ascomycota; class Orbiliomycetes; order Orbiliales; family Orbiliaceae; genus Orbilia; species Orbilia ellipsospora. Next base: position 1,467,185 of record JAVHJO010000005.1, read on the forward strand.
AAAGTGGATAGACCGTTAACGGATGCCGACTTCGACGCAGCGCACAAATTCTCCTTTGATATGTGAGTTCAAAAAGAAAATCTCAAATCAAAGCATTAAAAAAAGCTAACGCTATTCTAGAATGGGATCGGAGCTCACGCCATCAGCGAAGTACGATTTCAAATTCAAAGATTACGCTCCTTGGGTGTTTAGGCATCTCAGAGCCAGATTCAATATCGACCCGGGCGATTATTTGATGTCATTAACACACAGATACATCCTCTCGGAGCTAGGCTCGCCCGGAAAGAGTGGCAGTTTCTTCTATTTCTCCCGTGACTACAAGTACATCATCAAAACTATCCACCACGGCGAACACCGATACCTACGAAAGATTCTCCGGGACTATTACAATCACGTTACGCAATACCCGGATACCCTGATATCCCAATTCTTCGGTTTACACAGAGTCAAGATCCCATTCGGCCGGAAAATCCATTTTGTCATCATGAACAACATCTTCCCGCCGCATAAAGACATTCACATGACTTTCGATCTCAAGGGATCCCACATCGGTAGGGAGTACAAGGAAACCGAAGGCCAAGAAAATCCCAAGGCTGTCCTGAAGGAGTTGAATTGGGAGAGGCGTAACATGCACCTGTGTCTAGGCCCTCGGAAACACGAACTTTTTGTGCAACAGGCCAAGCTTGATGTGGCGCTTCTCCAACGCCTGAAGATAATGGACTACTCGTTGCTCGTTGGAATTCATGACATGGCCCGAGGCAATAACGATAATCTTCGAGAAAAGAACCTTCAAGTTTTCCAACCGGGCGGCTCTCAGAACGATGACATGGGACCACATCCCCTCACGAGGACGCCATCAAGATTGGAAACTGCTCGGAAACGCGCCGAGATGAGGAAACTTATCAACAGCGAGGTCCCCGTGAGTCTAGAACAAAGCGATCTGCCTCTTCCCGACGAGATTATGGCCGGACGCAAGTACGTACAAACCTGTAAATCCCTCCTCAGGAATTTATAGCTAACCGCGATATCATAAAAATAGCGACCAAGGGCCTCGAAGCATATTCAACGGAGACGAACATGGATTCCAAGCTACGGACGCAAATGACGACCCGGGAGAGGTCATCTATTACCTTGGAATTATCGACTGTTTGACAAAGGTAGACCTCTTTTCTTTATCACCTATAAGGCTGACAACTGGGGCCATCCCTGCTAACATCCTATCCCTAGTACACCACTCTCAAACGGGCCGAACACTTCTGGAAAGGTCTCTCGCAGGATAAGACAGAAATATCCGCTGTACCACCACAAGCATACGGGGACAGATTTTTCCGATACATCTCAAAAATAATCTCGCCAGCTAGCGCTACCGATCGCGGAATACCCCCGGCCGGCGCCCCTGTAGGCAACAACAACCCCAGCGACGAGACGGAAAGAGGACCGTCTTTAGAACCAGGTGTCCCCGATCGCGTCCTGACAACACTCAGCTCGCCGTCATCGGAACGCCCCAATCAGATGATTCTACCCGTCGTCGAAGAAGTCGGCGAAGGGAGCACCGGTCGAAGTCGAAGTCGAAGCGATAGTCCAGAAACAACTCATCATCACCATCATCCCAACGAAGTTCCAGACGTCCAGAGCCATTAAAAAAAAAGTTCTAGACCCCTTGTTAAGGCGTGACGAAATACGACGTAACCAAATCCTGCTGTTTTGCTTATCCTTTTGCTCCCTTCCTTCGGATACCATTTTCCTTTGTAACTCAATCTTTTGCATTGGCACTGGCACCACTTTCCGGTTTCTCGGGCCATTTTTTTCTTTTCTCTGTTCTTTGTGACATTATATTGCTTGCATTGAGTATCATTTTCACGGGCTGTTCTATTTTGCGCAATACGGTATTATCAGCTGCCCTCATGTTCCACGGTGCTTGCGCTTTTTTTCCCTTCTGTTTCTCCCCTCTCCACGGAAGTGTTTCTCTTATCTGTTGGTTTTTATCATGCCCAGAAGTTGGGACAGGTCAGTGCTACTTTCCTTTTGTTCCGGATCTTGTCTTTTATTCTTTTTCTTCCTTTTTGTTCCTTCCCCTTTGGAAGTGCGATTTATTTTTTATACTCGAGCGTTTAAACCTAGCAAGCTGTCTAGTGTTTTTGACTTGCTACAAGCAAAAAAACGATATTCCCCTACGCTGCTGCTTTCTGTTATGGGTTGGTTTTTTACCTTCCGTTGCTCTACTCACTTAGTCTCGACGTCACATCTAGTAGAGTCAGTTCTGCACCCTCCCTCCCTTCATCCTTTTTCTTTTGTATGTTATTATTTTTGAGGAATTTGGTGTTGGAAATTTTACACCTTGGCTTTTCGACTGAACTGTCAGGCTCGGTTGGTTGATGCCGTTGATGGAGAGATTCGGGTTTCTAGCTTAAAATACTTTTTTTTTTTTGTTTCATTTTTTATATATCGATCTTTTTTCTTATTTCATTTCTTATTGGACATAATAGATACTTTTGGGGGAAGTGTAATTTGGTTATCTTTTTGGGGGTTGTATGTGTATATAATATATATTTTTTTGGAATTTGAATTTGGGGGGAGGGGTGGTGAGATGAATGAATATATTTGGTGAATCTTGATTGGTTGATGGTTTTTATTGTGTGATGTGGAATGTGTTTAGATTGATAGAAGTTGTCGACATTTCGATTTCTTGATAGGATCCTAACGTCGATATTCTTTACTGTGGCCGTGAGTGCCCCGTCGGATTGATAGTCACTGTTTACGGCGCGAGTTTGGTTAGAATTGGAAGTCTATACAGTGTCTACTATATGGTATACAAGATTAAAATAAATGCATCGCAGAATTTGCAAATCTGGGTTTGAAATACTAGATAAAACTGTCCATAAAAAGAATTTGGATGGATAATAAAACCAGGTTTTAATAGACAATATGGCCTATGATTCGAAGGGGTATTCACAGCTATGGTGCAGAACATTTCGTCAAGACATCATCCCAGGAATTGATATGCGAATGTCCTTACTACTCTACATGCGAAGAGAAAATTCTAAACCCATGAAAAAAAAGGTCCAAACGAAGTAGAATATTGGAAATTAGAAATTAGTGTAAATAAAACTTCATTGGTTAATCAAAGTAAATGGTATCATGAAAAGAGCTATTCGTAGGACCAAAGTGACGAAAAACGCCTTCTGAAAGCAAAATTATCAAAGCAGTGTATCAAAACCAACAGGATTGAAAAAAAGCCAGCAGGAAAGAAAAATGTAAAAAGATAAGCAAAAGATGAAAGCTCCACTTGCGCCGGTGTAGATGTTTTTGTGTACCACCATCCTCCTTTCCCTCCAACAATTTAAAACTTTCAACCAAAATATCGCATAAACACCTCCCAATTCCTCTCTCCTTCCCTATCCGCTACTGCGAACAATACATTTCGAAACCACCCTTCAAACTCTGATCCGCGTCCTAACAACAGGTCCTTCCAGATCTTACATACCTCCTCGACAGGATTCCTATACGATCCACACCCAAACGGGCTCAAACATATATCACTGATACCTTGATACGCTGCCATCCTCAATATTGCCCGCATCTTCTCCTTCTGCAGCTCCTTCTCTTGCGGAAAGCTGTACGTTAAACCACTCTCGTCAACCTTCGGCCGCCTCACCGGCGCTACAGAAATGACCGCAACACTCCGCCACTCCTTCTCGTCCCACAACTGATACTTCTGCTCCGGTCCGCCCCTGATCACAGCGACTGTAGGCGAAAACAACCCACCCCGCTCCGGTAATGGATAATGAGCCGCCGGCGCACCATCGTCGCCTGTTATAAGTGTTTGTACGAGATTCGACCGTCTGGCTAACGCTTCCTCAGGCGCAAACACCGCGCCCTCCCATAATCCTCCCGGTTTCTTCTCATTTGCAGTGTTCAATACAGCCACACGCTTGGGACACCCGAGTCGGTCGGAGGATTGCATGCTTAGCGCTACGTCGACGGGATCGGATGAAGCGATGACTGCTATGCGCGGCCATTGGCGATCGTTGTAGGGACCAGGGTAGGGTAAGGGTTCTGTGACTTCGTAACAAAGGGAGTAGGATTGGCCGACCGATGCGGATATGCAGTCCCACAGATCGCGGGTTTCTGCGGAGGCGGATAGTGCTCTGTGGCGGAGAGTTGGCATCTTCCCTCGCTCCCGATGACACTGTAATTTTAAAATTTTCGATGTTTCGAGATATCGCCTTCGCGATGTGGAGTGTTTGGGAAGATGTGTTGTTTGTTGTTGTTTTTCCAGAAAAGGCAAGACCCCGGTAACCGGCAGGGAGCGACAAGGATCAGGGTGATCTTGTTTGGTGATGTCACCGTGCGTGACCGCGGACTTGTGTTTGGGTTTCAAAAGGCGAAACCTCGGCAGAAAGAGCCCAAATCCCAGAAGCCGATGGCGAGCAGAAGAGAGAGAAAAAGAAAATGAAAGTTTGTTCAAGTCGTTCGTTTCCCTTTAACAAGACACCTGCTGTGGAACGAGGGAAGGGGTAGGGCAACTGGGAAGGGAAAATCCTAGATCTCAGATCCAAGTAACGCTTCTAGATCTAGATATCTATATTGTCGAAAGCTAGATCGATTTCTATATCGGGGTGACCGAAACCAATGAACACGAGTTAGCAGGTCCGTTTCCCTTTTTCCTGTGATCTTCGCCAACCTAGCTCATGGAGATGTTCGGTTCTGGTTTATCCAGAAGTGTGTGCATTACCTTGATCCGTGCTAGCGTCCGGCTAGCTTCAAGCAAGTAACTTAAAAAAAAAGATTACTCCAGTTCCAACTTTTAGCTGAGAAAGGGCTAGTAATGATGATTGTGAATAAAACGGTTTTCGTTTGAATGATGGAGATGGATTTTTTTAATTTTTTTGGTGGTCGAAGGTCGTAAATCTTTCTTTTATTGAAGAACACTCTTTTGTAAATCGATGTTTCGATGGAAAGGTACTCTAGTATTCTATAGAACGTAAAGCTATAAGAAATAGATCGATACTTTCATATCAGTCTTACTACTTTATAGCATCCGTAATATATTAAAAGCGGATATATGGAAATGGATGGATTTAAGATTTGCCCCCAAATCTGTAGCTCGATTCGATCGCACAAGCTCGAATAGATGGATGTGAGATGTACGGACGATGATGGTCCGAACCTGGACTTCGTCACCGGCTTATATACTTCTCCCTCGCATGAGGCGCTTTTTTTAGTTTTTTTGGGACTTGACTGTGTGTGGTCCTGGTCCTCAACCGTATGGATCAATACGGAGTACCGTAGCTAGCTAACTAATCAGATGCGATACACTCACTACACTAATCTACACCTCATCACTTCACAGGTTTCTGCTCCTCCCGTCTCCGATTTGAGATCGCCACGGATATAAGCCCATTCGAATCGATGGAACAGAACAGAACAGAAAAGTAGGCTGAAATCGATCAAGATAGGGTGATAGGGTCATAAGGGCTCCACTTTTTTTTGTTTCTTTTGTTTCTTCTTTTCTTTTTTTTCTTGTTGAAGATACTGTAGAAATGTAAGGTGTTATGGAATTGAACAGCCCCGAGACCCTGTGGGGTACGTTGTATTGGAGCTCGAATTGGGGGGGACCCTTCCACATAACCCAAGCCTCGATCTCTGGGACCTTGATCAATACCTCTCACGATCCGACAGAATAGAGCTGTTGCTTGTGTTTTCTTCGGCGTGCCTACCCACAGGGCGCGGGTGCGTGGAGCCACCCAGCAGAATCGGGGAGGTTATTTCTTTTTTTTGGGGTTTCCCTTCACCATTTTTGTTTTTTTCTCCCGCCTCAGGGCACACTCCTGCCATTTAACAGAGAGAAAGGAAAGATGCTCTGTAGCGTAAAACGCCATCAGCACGGTATCCTCAGACACTAACCAAACACTTTCGCTCATCCGATTCCCCATTATCGTGGAGAGTAATTATCCACGCTCTTCTCCTCGGATTTTCGAATGTACCGTGTATCAGATATCTCGTGCTTGCGCAATTCCTACTACGATGTCAAGAACAAATCGATGAGAATTCTAAACTCGAAACCGGATGTTTTTTTTCCCCTTCCCTTTCCCTTCCGCTGCCTTTCTTAATTTCGATGCAATGGTGTGCTCGCGTTCATCTTCATATTGAGATCGATCTGAATTTTTTTTTTTTTTTTTATTAGAGGAAAAAAGAAAACAAAGGATATATATCACTCGAAGGAAACGGAGCAAGTGTCCAACACCAAAAACACAAAGGTGGGTCTGGGTAAACATTTAGAACAATCTAGGCCCTCTACCAGGTTTACACTACACGAAACGAAAAAAAGTAAAAAGGTACCGCTACGTCCAAGAAAAAAACTGCGCCCGAAGGACCGGGTCCAATCAATGTGCTCTAGTGACATTGCATTGTTTCTCAGTCGTTTGGAGAGACAGCTATCTGTGCTTTAGCTATGCAGCAAAACGAGCAAACACATTTTTAATTTCGGATTCTTTATCGTGCTTCGCGGCTTGTTTACGAGACAGGTTCGATTCGGGTTTTACTTCCATCAAAATCGCCCACGCCCCGCGCTCGTATGGCACGCCTTCAAATGGTGACCGGATAGGTTGAGTAAAACCGAGTTTGTGACGACGAGGCGTCGAAAGAATATGCAACCCTTGATGGAAAGGGACAGAGTTTTGAGAGGGCCCTGGCGTGGCGCTAGCTCTGTATCTCTTTCTGCAGCGAGGAGAGAGAAAAAGAGGGTCCACTTAAAAGGCAGGAACTGGAAACTGTACATACATGTACCCACGCGGTGTGTGGACATAGTACAGCAGATTTCCAGCAAGATTTGAGAGGCTTTTTCCAACCGGTTGGATCTTGGTTTCTGTGTCCTTACTGTTGGTGAAAAGAGGCGTTTTCGTTAGCTTCGATCGTGAGGTCGTGCTTCCCATCGGGGCAAATAGATCGGGCTAACCTCAAAAGGCAGGATCTCAACATAAATCTCGATCTGTGGGATATCTTTCAAATCGTCCCTTTGTTTTCTATTTCGTCACAGGTTCGGGTCTCTGAGTGAGCATCCTTTTTGAGCCTTGCTTGAGGTAGGTAGCAAGCAAGCTTTTGCATAGATCCATCCATCCTGTTTTGGTCAGATCACAATTGCAAACTTGTGATATATGTATACATGTGCCTCCTGGGTAAATACACTTTGTTTTTTTCGCGCAAGTAAAGCGATTACTCACATCAGCAGGTCATATCGGTGTCAGTTTTTAGGAGCCAGCATCGCCCGATTGATATTATGTTTTACCTTTGCTAGCGCGTAAGGAGTACTTGAGCAATTGGGCGGATATATAATGTTACAAGTGCAGTTAAGTTACAAATTGACGAAACTCGCAGTAGCTGCATTGTGTCGATTATCTTCCCTTTTTGAAGCTGCGAGTTAAATTTTTTTTGGATGTAAGGACTCATCTTGGCTATGAGTTAATCCCATATTTAGATACCTAAGCTACTTAAGTAGGTATACTAGTGCAAGAAGTCTAAAAGCTTTGACTACCGGCTCGGTGAAACTACCGATTTTATACATACTAAAGGGATATTTACGTAGATCTTCCACCTGGAACGAAAGTAGGCCGAGGTCGATCATTTAACCTGTTTTAAGGGCGCTGAATCGACGCATGGTTCCGCCGAAGAGGCTAGAGCATCCATTGGCAGAGGGGAAAGGGAATTCGACGGACCCGCCATGATGTGTTCGAATTCGTTCGTTGGTGTGGATGAGTGGGGCACCAAAGTGCTGTTTACTGTGTATATTGGAAAAACAAAACATAGTTTAATAATTTCTTACTATTCATTTATTTTGTTTGGAGGGAGGGACGAGATCTCGTTGCGAGATATGGATCTCAATTATCTCGACCTCGGTTCCCGATTCTCTGGAACGATAACCGAGCCTGTTTGGGATACAGTGGTTTTTCATTCGCTGCTCTTCTCTCGCAATCACATTACCCACACACACCAATTTTAGGAATATCTTTCATGTACATGTCGTCACACCGTAGGAGATGTTCGATTCGTTCCTAGTGTCTTCCACGCTGTGGTCGTTGGTGACCGACGACTGTCAAAAATGTCGGGGATCCGCTTTTGAGGTCACCTTGCGTGTGGATGAAAGGGATCGAAGGGTCCAGGCCCGCGGCAAGGTGGGATAGCCTAGAAGCGCCACTCCACTCCACGCCTCGTACTTTGTACCTTTCCTTTTTCCCTTTTACGTTTCGTAAAGGGGTTCGTTTCCGATCTTAACTTTTTTTTTGCTTTGGATATTCTTTCATTTTATTTTATTTTACTTTGCTTTATCTCTTGAATTGTGAATTGACAGCGGGACCAAGACGGCTTGTGAGAAGGGATGGAGTGAGAGTTTCGTCAACATGTTTTCTGACATGATTGACCACATCTGCCGCTGGAGGCGTTCGGGTTCGCGTTCGGCACCCCCTGGTTAATATCCCGGGCCATTGAACAAACGATCTTCTTTTTACCGCCCTCTCGATTGTCGTCGTGACCGTCTTACTTGAAAGTAATTGTTTATCTGTCTTTAGAGTCTTTAGGGCTTATGTATATGCATGTGTCGGAAATGTCCAATTATTGCGAACCGTGTCTCTGAAGCAAGACAAAAAGAAGCGATGTTTTACTCAAATATCGACGGAATACAACATTAGCAGACGCCCGTGCTCCGCTAGACATCTATTACGTCCACTCTATTTCTCCAGGTTTTAAAGGGCGCTGACTGACGTGACGTAGTGGAAACTAAGTTTCTCGTTAGTGCCTCTTGTTCCTTGCAATCTGATTCGACTCGGACAGAACATCCGCCGATTGATCGATCGTATATCCGAATATGTAGACTAGAATCAAATCGGGTTAAAGCTGCTTACTCTTTTTATTTTATTTTTCCTACTCTGAAGGCCCGGAAGTCAGTTTGTTCCTTTTCCGGCGAAAGAAAGCCAAGAGGAGGAATGTACGAGCCACATGTAGTCTCTGCTCTTTGAACATGTCATATGTCCATTCCGATCCTACAATATCTATATTGCTGAGCTGCAGATGCCGTGTGATAATCTCCTCGTTAAGGCTAGCGAGAGGACGAATAGGACCAAAAAGGAGCAGAAATATGTGCATGTGAAATTGATGCAGAACGTCAAGTTACTTTAATAACAGCCTTTTAAATATCTTGGTATTTTTTGAGTTAGTGTATTTGTTCGTGCCTAGGGAAGGGCTTTTATTTCTGTCTGTTTCTGTTTTTTCTATGTTGCTCGCAAAATACAACTATATCTGGAAATCTCCGGACGCCGAAGTGGTTGTCAAGGTTCGCGCATGAGAGATAGCAGCCTGAGGCGTCGAAGAAGGATGTACCAGTGCGGAGTAGGTCGTAAAGTATGGTGATTGGACAAACCACGAGATGTCTCAGATCCAGAGATCTTAGATCTAAAAAGCTAGGATCTTTAGATCTTGTACTTCTTTCCTTTTCAAAAAATACTTCCCCCCTTCCCTGAAGCTGCATTTGAGAGCTACCTATCACGGCTTGCTTGCACGCTGACCAGCCGGTCCACACGCCCACTCGCCCCCCTTTCTATTTTTTTCGGCCAATCTTCTTCGACTTGAAGAGGAAATTATGCAGCCGCTGACGCCCGGGGACTCACCCTCCTCCTCACCCTCCTCTTCTCCTCTGCTTCCTTTCTCTTCTTCGCCCCCGGCACGTTGCTGATCCGATCGATCGATAGCACGCCCAGACGTTAATGTGGTAAAATCTGATTCGACGACACGCACTCGAATCGAGCTCGCAGGCGTTTGCCTGCAGCTGCGGGAGATCATTCGAAGTATTGACTGCGAACTGACAAGCCGGGCACATCCTTACTCGATACCGACGGGTGAGCATGGGTTTGCTATTGGCTCTCGCTCGGGTCCTCGGGTCCTTCGATCATCCGAAGCATTCCTTATCGGCTATTTTCGCCAACGTCCACCGCCGATCAAGTGTACTTACTGAGATCTAGATCTATCGATCTATCTTTCTATCGAGATTGTCGAAGGAGTTAAAAATCTTTGTACCGTGAAGGTACTCGAGCACGTACCTCCCGTGGAGGCGTGCAGGGGTAAGATCGGAGCGCGAACGAGTTGACTGGTTGGCGAACTTTTTTTTTGAATAATTTTCTGTCGATTCGAATTTCTTCGATTATTGATAGGTTCGACACATTGACATAGACATTGGGTTCAAAGATGCATCCATTGGTGCAATACGCTTTTGTTCTATTTCTGAACATCATGACTTATGCACACCTCAATCTTTTCGAGGAGTTCCTTTGAAAATACATATCAGATATGCGGTATTTATTAGTAATTAATACAGTCAATCCTGTTAGAATCTGTGAAATAACAGCTAAGACTCTTTTCATTTGGGATCTGCTAAACTAAGCTAAGCTACTAGCTAAGCTAACTACTTGAATATTTAGGTCTTATGTAAGTATTGAAGCAGAACAAGGAGTATACGAGCTATTATTGAAAAGTCCTTGAAAGTATACCGAGCTCTGTATCGGAGCAAATTCAAGCCCGGAGATCGTACTAGCTCGATCTCAACCTCGCCATTTGGATGCAGATGAATATCAATGGGTGAGCTGGTGGATATTGCGCGGGAGCCTAGAAGTGGCCATGGGATTCTACGGCTCAGGCTCTCAAGCTTCTTCTAGAGCCTTTCGGGACCCTTTCGTTGATATGATTGGTCCGGAGGATATACTTCGACGCCAATGTGAAGAAGGCTTGAGTGATGACGTCAGTGGACGTCAAAGCAAAGTCTTAACTCGCAGGCCTGCAGATTGAGCCAAAATTTAAAAAGTGAGATATCACTTTTTTTGTTTTTGGAATTTGGGTTTGAAGTTCTGTGGTTGCTCCGGCGCTGCTATAATTGGCTGTCCAAGCCAGCTTGAGCGTTGAGCTAGCTAAGCTGAGCAGCTGGGTCGACCGAAAGGAGCTTTTGATCGTCAAATTTTAAACGTTTACCAAAAAAACACCACACGCCCCGAAATTATTATTATTATACGCTGCATGCTCCTCGACGGCAAATACCATATGATCCATGATCCGGTAGCCGGTGAGAAGCATGTAGGAAGGTAAGGTGCAGAGTTATTTCTTGAGATTTGAAATTTGTTGGCGTTTTTTTTGCAAATTTGCCAGCTGGGAGAGCTAGACAGGTTGGGCAAACCGGAACCTCGCGAATCTAACGGAGCTCTGCGCTGTGGTATTTTCTTTTGATCGATCTTCGGCATCGCATTTATATGCGCTGCATATTTTGCATTCCTTCCATTTAGCCTCTCGTTATTATCGTAATATCTCACATTTTTTCGTAACAAAGCGATCCCGGGTTTTATCGAAATCGTCAACCCGGTAGATCTAGGTATTTGAACGCAGGTAAACGCAGGAGGTTAGGAAAATAATCAAACTAATGCTATACGAGCTGCGAGCTGCGAGTTTATAACGCTAAAACCACGCTATTAAGTCTAAAGCTAATTAACGTCGTACTTATAATAGTCATCTCTTCTCAGCCTTGGAATAAAACAAAACCTTTGAGTTTGACACGAACGGTATAAATCTTGCATCATTCGAAACATCTAAGATCATTTTAGCTTGAAGCAGAGATGTTAGCTTCTATTTTCCTGACCCTCCCCCTCCTGAGATCGAGTTAGCCCAGCGTTATTGTCATGTGGCGTACACCGAGAAGAAGGCTTCCGTCCAATCGTCTTTTGACAATTCGACACCGCACTTCGCGATGGGTTTAAATTGATGAATGCCAAGAGATCTAGACCGTCGACCGGGGAAAAAAGACCACGCACGTGTCGATATTCTTTGTGAGGCGTGTATTTGGACATATTGGTACATTTTTGGCGGGATTCTGTTTGAAAGACGAGTTTATCATAGTACACAAGTGCGAGATGAAGCTAGCCGAACGGAACGGGGAAACGGTAAATAATGAAGTCTAGTTAGATTAATAATGCTAAAATGATGATTTTGAAGCCCTCTACGTGGACTTGCATATAAGCGCCATAAGATTCTATAGTGCGATTATTGAAGTTTCGTTGGATGATATCTGCACATCATCCGCCTGCAGATCCGACGGCATATGGTCTCAGTGTGCGATATGTATTAGCTCTGATTTTGATATTGCTGGTTTTCGAGGCTAGATACTATACAATTTGTAATGGTTCGATTATAATCGAGGCATTATCTGTGGGCCCATGTAAAGAGGTAAAAACGGAATCGCGGCTCGTGTTATAATATCTCTCTACATGGAGTGTACTCGACGAAACCAAGCTTGTTTCAAGCTGTCAATTGAGATGAATGCCGGAATCGCATCACCTAAAGACAGCTGCGTAAAATAAAGGTAGCTGAAGCCACCGGTTACGCACATCCGACTCCGCCTATAACCCGCAGTTTATATGGCCAATCCCTTCCTGTTCTGAATTGCTCCGTGTTTGAGTGTCGCAGCTAGCTTGAGAGTTTGAGGAATGCGAAGTCATGGTCTCGGGGACGTTGGAAGAACCAGGTTGACTGCCTGTTATGGCCCGAGTTTGTTAACTTTCTTTCCATCCAAACTTTTTCCCATGTCCCGCAACAACAAACAACCGCGAAAAAAATACTTCGCACTTTCAAAACACTCAGGCCTACGAAACTAAAAAACGGCCCAGCCAGCTGGAATCGGTCCCAAAAAGCCGGGGAAGCTCGGCCGCTCCGAAAAAACGCCACTGATGTAAGAGAAAGCTTCCCCGGAACGAATGGGGGCAGAATTCTGCTTCGTTTCTTTTCTAAAGGGTGGGAACTGGGAGCCTTTTCTGATGCACTGCATCACGCGTGTGACCTGTTCCTCTCACCAGAAGTGGGATGGCGCGGGATGCCCCCGAGGCTCCATCTGGCTGAAAATATCCAACAAAACCTCAATCAGGCATATGTGTATGATAGCTAGCTTGTTAGCTGCTATCTGGTCTGATTGACTATTATGTGTAGCTTGGATTCGAAAACAGTTCGCTCTCCCCTTTTTGGATATCGTCGTTTCAACTAAAATCCCTTTTTATAGTCTCAAGACCGCCGATCTACCCTTTTCGTACTTTCATTTTTGTTATTTTTGGCCATCGGGGAGATGCTAATATAATTTAAATCTCGAGATGTGATTATCATGCATCAATTGATAGAGTTATTCTGCTCTCGTCTGAGCTATCTATAACTTTCCTCCATTGAGCTCGGTGCTGTTTTGTTTTATCGTCCGTGCCCTTGCCTAACTGGAATTCTTTCCGGACGGATCTACAATGCATATACTCTCTTCATATCCCCTGCTCCCTCCGAGGTTTCTTGAAAAATAAGAAGTCGCGAATTTACCGCCGTTAATCGCCGTCTTGGGGCGAGCGAGTTCGGTCTTTCGGGCCTTAGCAAAATTGGGGGTTTAACAAAACTGGCCAAATCTTTCATACCCAAGCTATATTGTGCGAAAAGGGAAACCGAAAAGGTCAATCATACACTTCTCTATCGATCGAGATCTAGACCCTGATCTCATACATTCCACATGCATGCGCATTCATTTTACTCTATCTCAAATATCCGTAAACGGACCAAAAATGAAATATGCACGACGCTAATCCTTTCCTTTAGAAGTATCTCAAACGAGTCGAACTGAACTGGTTTCGGGGAGGAGCCTTTGGATATCAAAGCTCAAGAGGTACATCCGTGTCCTCTGAACCAAATAATGCCCGTCAAACCGCCCGCGATACCAAATATACTTCACCAGCGTATCAAACCTCACGCTGTGCGGTCGTGTATCCGTTGTCTTCAAAAGCAGAGATATACCCGTCAGCTCTCCAACTCGCGGATATTAACATCCCGTCGAGAAGATGAGAATGGGGATCGAAACACCACAACGGGTGATGGAGATATCTTGAAACGTGGGTTTGTCCCCGTTATCAATGCTTCAAAAGGTAGATGGAGCACCGCTCCATCACTCACCGTTAGAGAATTATTCGCCGCTTCTACGTCTGATACTGCAAAGGTGTACGGATGGGTGTTATCAATTCGGAAGATGAAGAATGTTGCCTTCGCAACTATCAATGATGGGTCGACGACGCAGGCTGTGCAGGTTGTCCTGACGCCGGAGCAGGCCAAGGGGTATGTTGACCAGTTTTGCTCTTTAGAAACACCACTTTAGTTAATTTTGATATTGACGTTAATGCTGTGAGTTAGATTGACAATTGGCACGGCAGCAAAGATCACAGGCTCCTGGCAGAGTTCCTTGAAGGAAGACGCTCAACGTCGAGAATTGGTCGCCACAGGTGTGGAGGTACTGGGAGAATCTGATCCTGCTGTGAGTAAACTTTACTCTGACATATCAATCCATAACTACGAATCATAACAGCATTGAGTTGACGATATGTAGACCTACCCATTGCAAAAGAAATCCCACACTTTCGAGTATCTCCGCTCTATATCCCATCTCCGCCCCAAATCCAACACCTTCAAATCCCTCCTCCTCCTCCGTTCATCCGCCACCCGCCAAATCTCAAACTTCTTCCATGAAAACTCATTCCTACAAACCCACCCACCGGTGATGACATCTTCGGACTGCGAAGGCGCCGGTGAGGTCTTCGCCGTGACACAGGGTGATAGAACACCGTTCTTCTCAGACCCGGTGTACCTCACCGTATCATCACAGTTACACCTCGAGGCGCAAGCCCTGGCTTCTTCGAGAGTATGGTGTCTCGCTCCTACCTTTCGCGCTGAAAAGTCGGATACAGCGAGACATTTGAACGAGTTTTACATGTTGGAAGCAGAGATGGCGTTTGTGGACAACGTACGTCAGATTACAACACTGGTAGAGGAATTGATCAGATCTCTCGTGAACGGGCTGCGCGAGGACACCGTTCTCACCAACGATTTATTCAATAGGAGAGTAGGTGAGGGCGAGCTGGACGCCAAAGCTTTAGAAGAGCGGTGGCGGATGATGGTGGATGGAGACTGGAGCGTGGTATCATACACTGACGCTATCAAAGCGTTACAAGATGCTGTCTCTAATGGAAAGAAAGAATTCCAGTTTCCCGTCGAATGGGGAATGAATCTTCAATCCGAACACGAGAAATACCTGGCAGAAGCTGTGGGAAACCCTGGACGACCAGTCTTCGTGACCGATTATCCAGCAAAACTGAAACCGTTCTACATGCTTCCCAACGAAGAAGCGGAGGCCAACGCAGCTGCGGGAGATCAAAAGACGGTAGCATGTTTTGATTTGTTACTACCCCAGATCGGTGAAATCGTCGGCGGATCGATGAGGGAGCATCGATACGATTTCTTGAAGAGGGCAATGGACAAGAAGGGGATGAGCGAGGAGACGAAGCGGCAGCTAACCTGGTATCTGGAACTGAGAAGGTGGGGGTGTGCGCCGCATGGAGGGTTTGGATTGGGATTCGATCGATTGCTGGCCTATCTTGCCGGCGTGGAGAATATTAGGGAGACCGTGGCGTTTCCGAGGTGGTATGATAGATGCTTATGCTAGTGTTTGAGGGGTCTTTTTTTTTTCTCCTTCGTCTTTTCTTTCCCTCTTTCCCGACGACATCGCGGTACTAGTATTAGGATGAGGAATGGTACGTGTATCAGATTAGGATTTAACACCGTTTTGTAGGGTATGACGGTGGTGGCTGTATATAAGATATGCTTATGGGAAAAATACCGTTTCCGCGAGAACCGATTCGGGATTGCAGAGCCGTGAGGTGGGCTTCGACAATCCCATCTTGGCATTTAGGGAAGCTTCGAAGGGACATTTAAGGGTCCCACGTTGGGTTACGGATACTACTTGTGCATTAAAGCCTATATGAGATTGCATCATATGCCGACTTTGCTCTGAAGGGAAAAGAGCTAGAGAGGAATGAAATGTTAAGGAGGAACCTTAAACGAAAAAAGCTCCTCGCTAGATTGGATATCGGATCTTGGATTTCGTCATAATCTTGCCGTGGGGGAATCGAGATTCTAGTTCGGAATCGTGTTGGACCTTCCGGATGGTATCTCTTTACATACAAAGAAGTTTCACCTCCATTTTTCTTTTTTAAAATAAAGATGATTTGTTCGTATATATGTACAGTGGCATATTTAATCTCGGGATAACGGCAATGGCTGTGAGTTTGTGAAGGGTGTATAGCGCCGTTCGGAATGAAAATCGTCTTCCATATTGACCAAAGTCTCCCTAGGTTGACGGTGATACCACCGGACGGACTATCATTTGCCACATTTGGTTCTGAAATTGAAGCTGACGCGTGCAAGACTTGCTATTTCGATCTGAAGAGAAGAAGTTTCAACGGGAACGTTTAACAATTCTTTGGAACACCGTATCAAGATTCGGAGAAAATCCAGGGTATCAAGAAAAATAAATTAAAGTTGGGAAACTCGCCGACTGATGCGACAACCGCATTTCGGACAAGCTTATACCCACTGCATTTAGAATTATTGTCAATTGTAAAAAGAAAAACCCCGTTAACCGAGAATGAAGGTTTATTTATTTATTTTTTTGTTCACTTTGAGAAAGATCAGCTTCAAGGGTTCAACCTTACATTCGGGATACCATGACATTCTGATAGATATCGACCATGTAATAACGGAGAAAAAAAAAGCGAAAAGGGTATTCACATATCAAAGCCCCAATCACATAGGCAAATGCCGGCATGTATGCAAATGCACCTACGTATTTAAAAAATGTGTGCGGCACTTATATACGGTATATGCACAAATGGCCAATAGCCATCACGAATGCGAATGCGAATGCAACCCTACTAGTATACTATAATTGCAACTAAACTACTGCGATTGAAACCAAAATGCTTAGCACATTGGCTTCGTACTTGGAGCATCGAGAAGGAAGGAAGGAAGGAAGGAAAAAAAAGGGTTAAAAGAACTTGTAGCAACCCTTTCGAAGAAGAATCCTTAGTCGAGTGGAGCAAAGGGCGAATTTATGCTCAAAAGAGTTTTAGAGGTATACGCAGGGTATACGCCTCCAACGTCATACCCGGTGCTACATGTGGCATTTTAGGATGCGAATGCCGTTTCGAGTTGTTTGTGTGGTCTGCTCGGTCGTCACACAACACCGGAAGATCGGCTCACAGCAGCATGCCTCTCGTTCTTTTTTTCTTTTCTTTTCTTTTCTTCTTCTTCCTCCCCGTTCGAAAAGGAAGACCAAGAAGACAGATTTGACAAAAATGGCTGGATGGATACGACCAAAAAATGCGAACGGATTATGAACGAAGGGGGCAAAAGTAATATGGTAGCAAAGTAGTATATTTGGGCGGGTCTGGTAAGGTAGGCGGTGTCCCAGAACTAGAAATATAATGCGGCCGGGTCTCAAAAAAAAGGTATATATGGGATTATGTGCAGGTCATGATGCTGATGATGCTGATGCTGATGCTGAGAATCTCAATATCGATATAGCCCCGAGCAATGAACGAAACAAATATGCCAAATACCTTACCTGCCATATCCCATCGTTGTAAAATGTAATGCAGGCGAAATGCATCTGACTGACAAAAAAGAATAAAGGAACCAGCCCGGTGAAGGAAGCAATTTGCGCATTAATGCATTTCTGGTAGATGGTGGTGTGGGAAGTCCCCATGCATTTAATTCCTTTTTTTTTCTTTCCTCCCCCGTTCGACTTATTATTTTCAGCTGGACCCGAGAAAAAATCACGCAGCCTTCGCTTGGGCTGGATGATTGGCTCGCAGGCCCCAGGTAAGCTTAAATTAGCGTGGCAGAGCGATCCGCGTGTGGATAAGCAAAAGCCAAGTAAAGCCAAGATGGAGTCCGGAATTGGCCCTCGTTTTCTTTTGGAAATTCGGAAGA
Source organism: Orbilia ellipsospora (assembly GCA_036971675.1). Classification (NCBI taxonomy): domain Eukaryota; kingdom Fungi; phylum Ascomycota; class Orbiliomycetes; order Orbiliales; family Orbiliaceae; genus Orbilia; species Orbilia ellipsospora. Next base: position 1,485,050 of record JAVHJO010000005.1, read on the forward strand.
AACAGGATTTTGATCAAGAAATTCATTTATGAGGTGCTGCGTGACAAGATCCGTGGCATGCTTGGGGACAACGAGGCTGAAACCAAAAGACCCTTCCTCGTCTTAGGTAAAATATGTAAAATACGGGTAAGGGTAATCAGCAGACTTGTGAAGAGACTGGGTAATATAATTGCCTGCTCGGATAACTGGCAAGTGTTAAACGTCTTTTTTTTTCTTTCTTTCTTCATGATGAAAAGGTGGCAGGTCTGGGGATACGAATAATTTTTCGAATCGATGGATAAAAGATGCCGAGAAAAATAAAAAATAACAGTGAAAAGATAAAAAAGAAATGAAGAAAAGGGAACAGAGGAAGAAGAGACGAGAAGGGAAAGGGGATGCTTAAGCTTAAACCATTTCTATAAACTGTGGTCTCCTACATTTATGACATGTCCGTGTTTGCATGTAGGATGAAAATATATATCAAGTAAGTTAATAAAAAAGTGCCGTCGTTGGTGCGGCATATTCTGTTCCGAGTAACCGGCCCCGCCCAACCTTATCGAGGCATATCGATGATCGAAACAGCTAAGGGCATGTCCCAGCCAGTTCCATGAAAGGTCGAAGAAGCGAGGAAGCTTACGTATATTCGTGGTAGACCTGCTTGCTAGCCTGTCGGTGGTAAGCATGGGGTGGGAAAAGGAAAGCCAAAAAAAATCGAAAGAACGACTGGGAAAGCAAACGGAAGAAAATTGGGTCTACCTATTTTTTTTTTTTTTCTCTTTGCTTCCCACCTGGTCTGGGTTAATTAATTGTCCAAATTGTAATTAATTGGGCAAGACGGGGCACAGCCTTTGGAAGCCAAGGGACCAAGACGCTGCCGAGTGGGATCCTTGGGCATCTGAGTTTCTTGGGTAATATTCTTTCCACCCCTCGTTTAAGATAATAAAGCGTATGGAAATTAATTGCAAAAAAGCATGCTATACTCTTCAAAGAGTGTCTATCACGATTGATGCATATTGGTGACAAGATGCTGTGGATCTAGGAGAGAAAAAAGAGAGGGAAATGCCGATAGATAAAACAACTATGCCCGAAGAGAACGAGGATGCCGAGTGGAAGGGCGGAAAAAACAAAAAGACATACGCAAGCTGGCATGGCTAGTGCCCCCGAATGAGTTCAAGGGGATCGGTAATCGGATGACCAAGGAGGAATAAAGTTTGGAGGACATGGTCTTCCACATGTAAAGGCGACTTTAACCTTAAAAATGCTGTACATGTCTTAAAAGTCTTGGGAGATGTGAACATGTTTTCTTGGGAGCAATTCCTGGCCGGGCAGTTTTTTCCTCAGCTGCCAAAAGTAGTACCGGAAAAGCAAAGGGAAAGATTGAATAGAAATCATTACCTCTTTCTTTCTTTTCTTTTATCCTTCATATATATAGAGAAGAAGAGCCAAGCCTGGGTGTTTCTTCTTTTTCCTTTTCTTTTCTTCAGTTTTGGTAGCATCGTTATATCGTATTTGTTGATATAAGGCCGTCGCCGTCGGACAAGAAACTTAGCAGTTTCTTGGCTTCTTTCGACGAGAAAGAATTAATTGGGCTCAGAGATATCAGTCGTCTCTTTCGAATCATCGTCCACCCATCTCTGTCCCCTCTTCCCCATCTTCATCCTCCCTTCCTTCCTGTCCCTCTTCTTCTCATTCTTCCTGCCTTCCGACTCTTCACCCGAGGCGAGAGTTTTCGATATCATACACTCGTGCTAGAGGAAAAGGACGAGAACAGCATCGTCATCCGTCATCCGCTACCAATATCAACCACCATTATCAGCGCCCCTCATCCATCGTCATTTACAACTTTTTTGGTGGAGATTGTTATCGTTATTACTATCATCAGCATCTTTGAAGCAAATACCGACTTATACCCGAGTACCTCTGATAGATACCTTTTTAACTTATATATTTACTTATATATCTCTGTATATTTAACCTTGCCTCGAATCCCGTTGGTCGTCTCCCACCCCTTTGCTGGTCTGCTTGCCCTGCCCGTCCGTTTGCGAGTCCGACTGGGTTACCCTTCCTTTCATTCCCGAGCATCCCATCCCATCAATCCATCCACCCCCTCGATTTACCGATATTTGGGTATTGGATATATCATCATACCTGCTCCCGCTCCCACTCTGCTATAATAATAGCATCAAGCAACGTTTCCGGGGTTTCTTTTATTTTTCTATTTGTTCGTTTATATTTTTCCTTTTATTTTATTTTATTTTCTGGGTCTTAATTTCAAAGCCGCCGTCCCGGGTGGATACTCAAAGTACACTTACGAATACGCCCGTCCCTCAACGGTAAACTTTTCATCAACTTTGAGCGGAGGCTTCTCCGAACTCTTATTTTTTTCACCCACCACCAATACCTCCAACATCGCCGCTAGCGACTAGTAGGCCATCAGCCGACCCAAACTCGCTCTTGCTCTGTCCGCTCAATCGTACCTACCTTTCGAATATCGTATATATAGCATAATATCCCCTCCCCGTAGACCTCCAACAGTGGCGTCGGAACATACCATCAAACCGAAATTTACCAGCTGGAATTGAACTCGTTCTTCACTGATTCAATCGCTCTCACCGAACACCCACACCCACCTTCGAATCTCACCACACGACCCACGGAAAGCTATCATCTAAGCGGCAGGGACTACCTTGAGATCTCGATCTGACGAGACCGTGCGAGAATAACAAGCGAGTGAGTCTAATTCTGACCTTTTCGACCTGAAATGTATCTTTTCCACCATCTTTTTTATCGCTCCTCTTCCTCCCGCCGGCTTCATGCGACTTTGATTTCTCTTTCACCCGTAGCGGGCAAGATCATCTTGGCGAGACCAGTCCGAAAGATTCCAAATTCGTAGTTCGCAGCCGAAGAGGCGGTGGAGGAAACCTTCCTTGACCAAGATATGAGGCTTGCCTTTCTTTCTCACGTAACATAGGACAACAAGACGGAGACTAACTTGTCATGCTTTAGCTCATTCGTAGACCTCCTCTCGAAAGCGGTACGCTAAAAGGAAAGGACCCTTTCTATCGTATCTACGCTTATATATTCGATCTGTCCTGGTAGCAGATTCGACGTCACTTTTTTTTGTTTCTTTTACCCTTTCTTTGTTTCTTTCTTTTTTTCTTCTTTTACTTGGGTGTCAATATCCTTTTTTACTGGAGAGGCAGCCATGATGGAGACATATCATGGGCTGGTTCGCACGCCCATGGACGCGATAATACTCTTCGAAGCATGCGAGCAAGGCTTACTCCCACGTGTCCAACGCCGGTTATCAGAAAAAGAGCGACAGAGTATCAAATCCGGCAGCATTTTCGTTTGGGATGAGCGGGAAGCCGGTATGAGAAGGTGGACCGACGGCAAATCGTGGAGTGCTAGCAGGGTGTCCGGAAGTTTTTTGTGCTATCGCGAGATGGAAGGCAAGAGGGGTGGTGGACCTACTTTCCCGTCGATGGCTCCCACGCAGAACGGCAAGTCTCCGGAAAACGGCAGCGACAGCGATTCGGACGGCCGTGATAGACTCGCCGAAGGATATCGATACAAGCCGGACGGTTTGATGAAGCAATCGTTCAGCATCACCACATCGACAAACCGAAAACTACATCTCATTAGCTACTACGCACGATCTCAGAATATGGATGGTTTGAAGCCGCCATCAGCGGATCCACAACTCAACCATATAGTCCCTCGACCTGGAATGTACCCCGAACAGACCTTGCTGGATCCCAACACTCAGCAGCAGGTACCGGCGCAACCTCCAAATATGCCTACTGCCCAGGCTGTCATGCCCGGTGGGGCTCCCAGATCGATGCTCCCATCGCCATTCTCAGCCTCGCAGACTCCCAACCAAGCTCACGTCCCGCCGGATATGCAACCTCCGCAGCTACCGGCAGTCAATCACCTACAGGCATTTAACTCTCATTCACCTCATGCACCTAGCCCGTACGGATGGCCTCCCAGTCCCATATCAACCCCGCCGACCAACTTCCAGGCCAGTCACGCGTATGCATCGCCATCACTTCCCGCTCCCCTGACGAGCCCGCCTCCGGCAAATACAGCCGTTACAAAATCGCCATACGAGTCCTCAGTTTCAGCTCCAGGTGGGTATCCGATGATGGGATCACCAATGCATTACGAGCAGACGCATCCGACACTGCAACCCCTCCAGTCTCCCCTCCCGCATCGCCCATCGATAGCTTCATCAATCCACCTGCAGGCCCCGCCTCATTCGTCGCCACGACTCTCAAACTTTCATCACAGCCCGCTGCCACTCTTGCCTCCCGAAAACTCTCGATATTCGTCACCAGCATCGAGCGCCGCAGCAGGCTACCCGAGTCGAACACCACCTCGCCCGGCAGAACCGTGGGAACCACCAACAGCAAATTTCAACCCGGAAACTTTGGGAGCGTCGTTGGATGTTCAAGATATTCCAAACGAGAAGCTCGGATTTGGTGAGGACGCGAGGGCCCTCAGACAGCTTGACAAGACGTTTATGAGAGTTTGAACGACGATGATACGGACTATATCTTTGCTGTTTTTCCTTTTTAACATCTAACTACGACCGGGAATGTTTTTCTACTATCTATTGAAATATGGAGGGTGAATGCCTAATGGGGTGGCTATCTGTCTGTGTGTTTTGGGTTTGGATATAATATTGTGAAACCCGGGAACTTGGTTTTATTTTTCTGTTTCTACGAAATAACCTATTTTGGCTCAGCGTGCACGGCGTTTTGAAATGATGTTTCCTTTCCGAATTTTATAAATGACTTGTTTTTGTTTCTATCGTTCTGTTTGGTCATTCCGATATCTCTTTTTCATGGTACTACTACTACTGGATCGGATGGGTTCCTTTTCTTTATTTGCAAATGGTATTTTAAATTTGCAAAACGGCGTATAATTGTTCTTCATTTGTCCTTTCTTCGAATTGCTTTTACTGGTCTTTTCATCTTCTTCACACGTTATTCGGTTGTAATGGAACATGCTCGCCATGTGGAGAGAGTTTATATTATATCTTATCATCCTTTAAATACACGAATATACATAAATTGGAACTCGGTCGACCTTGACATAGAGTAGACTTATACATTTTACCGGATTTGCCATTTTGACGATATGATAATAATGTTGGCTGTAGTATGATTACCAGCCAAGCCTCGCTCGATTTCCGGTGGCAGTCCGGCGTCGTGACGTCGCAAGGAGCTGCCCCCTTTCAACAACCCATCGCTCATTTCGACTACCGCCTCCTTCAAACCTGCCTCACCTTCATCCTCATCTTCACCCATCCTCCCTCCCTCCGCCACCAGCACCGCACTCACCAGATCTTCTCTTCTTCTTCTCTTTCGTTAGCATATATTAGACACCTACGATACCCGTTAGCCTTAGTTTTCGAATTACAGTTTTTCGTTGGATGTCCCCGTTACGTTACGATCTTTCTTTAGAAACAGAACAGAACAGCAATACGCCATACAATTATTTTTTTACTTACTTAATCCAAGTCCCGAATTAGCCAGAAATACAGCATTCCTAAAAGGACGCCAGTCTAGCCGAACGACTCTAATACCATAATTACAATAATATTTCCGCAGCTTCCCTCCCAAAAAAGCTTCCGGACTTTTTTTACCCATCTCCCGGCCCGTATTACATTTTTAAACCTTCGATGCACCAACCGCCGTCGACGCTAATAATAATCGACATTTAATACAAATAATAATCACTAAAGAGCAGGAAAGATCGGAGAATCAGCTAGTTGGAGTCTCTGCAGAATAGAAAACACGCAAGCAAGGGCAGCAAACGCATCCGAACATCCGATCTTGGATAGAATTGGAAACCAACGATGCCCCGGCGCCGTCGTATCCGTCCCGCGTCAGCCCTCGAATCACTCTCCCCGGTCTGGATCCTCTCACAAATCCTGATCCTCCAAACGGCATTCTACTCCGTCGCCGCTGTTCTATTCCTCTTCACCTCTCTGGTCCTCGGGTCGGCGTTTTCCCTCGATCTGGTGTTTTCGTGGGTACCCCTGCAAGCCGACAATGCGGCGGGCTGGACTTTGGCGATGGTGTGGGTTTGCAACTGTCTTACCAGGTATTTACGCTTCCCCAGAATCACACCCCCTACCGTGCCGTGCCATCCAAAATACTATCATGTAGTTATTTTGCATGCCAAGTTTTTTTGAAACTGGACTAACGCGTATGTTTGTATGAATTTTATAGTGCAACATCGATAACCTTCCTCGTCGGCCGCTCGAAATACGTCGTCGACTTTTCGTTAACGATACATTTCATACACTTCCTCGTCACATCGCTCTACTCCCATTCAATACCGCAGAGTTGGCTCTGGTGGGCTGTGCAGTTCGGCTCTGCGATAATCACTATCACTGTCGCGAGCTGGGCTTGTCAGCATCGGGAGCTGAGGCCGTTAACGATTGGTGTAGGCGGTGCCGCGAGGGCTCGGGCAGCGGCGGGAGAACAGGCGTTGGGGGATCATGAGATGCAGCCTTTGAAGAGTGGGAGGGCTATACCTTGATCTTTCTTCCGTTGTTTATCTTCGTTCTCCTTGGGTGGGAAAGGGAGTTTTCAGGGTTGGTATTTTTTTTATTGGGAAATGATGGATGTAGAGATGGGAGAAGTTCTATTGTAATATATTCTATCATTATGGGGTTACTTTTTTTGATTTTGAAAATTGGCGTTTTTGGATGATGCCTTTATCTTTATATCATTCTTGTGGATATATTTCTGGTCGAGAGGATTGGCATAATAGCTTGATTTCTTTTTTTCCATGTAGCGGGTTCGGGTTTCTTCATATATTTTCATTTGGGGAGGGGGTCTTATATACTCTATATGTTACCATATACTCTCGTATCGCAAGAGCGAGAGTTATTCCTCTTGTTTATACCATAGTTATCAATACAGGAGCATTGAGAAACTCGTCCCTTCTACTCTTACAATTGTCTGAGAAACCTTGATAATATAATAATACACACCTGATGTACAAATACAGAACCCAACAACCGTGGCCGTTTGAACCATACAATCTCCATATATACTTACTTTGTATATGAGATAAGGAGGACTAAGACTTCGACCCCCTCTTCTTAATACTACCCCCACCACTAGTACTGTTATTATTCTTCAACTCTTCAATCCCAACCTTTGCTTCATCAATCATCTTCACAACCTTCTTATCCAAATCTTTCAAATCCAACCTCACAAACTCCTCCTTCCCCTTCCATTCCGCCTGACTAGCAGCGTATCCCGTCCCCTCACTCGGATGAGGTGGGGGATCAGTGATCTTTGTAATCAAATACGCCGTTGAAGCCTCAGCGATGCCGTAAACCAGTATACCCATGAGTGGAATGCGGAGGAGAAAGTAGAATCCGATACCGAAACCTAACAGCACGCCTTGTCGTTCTCTGTACCATTTTTTCTTTTGAGCCGCGGTGTAGGGTATCCGTGTGAAATATGGTTCCAGCTATACATTCTCATGTTAGATTGAAAACTACAAAAAGCGAACTAAAGAAAGGTATGGTGGGGTATAACGTACCAACTGTCTCATCAGAGTCCTTGACGCGTGATAAGCTTGTAAAACAACCACGATCCGCTTTCGTGGTACAAATAACCCGGCTACGAACACCCCAATGGCCGGACCGATTCCAACGGCTGGATGCACGGAAAATGCAGAGGCAGCGGGTAACACCAATTTCCCGGCCAAGGGCACCATAGAAGATAAATACACCACCAGAGAGATAATACCCTTCTTCGCCATCCCTCTTAGAAATTCATTCTGCCTTGCCCCACCGCGCCTATCACCACCTCTGGTTTCGTTCGCTTTGGCACCCTTTTCCCATAACACTAGATTCTGGTAATACGGCGCTCTTAAATTTTGAGGATGCTCGGAGGAATGTTTCCTGAGGTAAGTCACGTCGACCCAGTTTAGCGATTCCATGAACATTTCGTCGAGAGCGGAGTTTTGGAGGCGGAGGGTGAGGGTCATGAGGAAGAAGGGGAGCTGGAGGACGTTTTTTTCGATGAAGGAGAGAGTGGAGATGATGTAGTCGTCCCAGGAGGCGGTTTTTAGGTCGATGAAGAGGTTTGAGAAGGTTAGGAAGATGCGAACAGCGAAGATCTATAGTTTTATACATTGTTACCATCAAACTGTGTATATAAAGTGATTCTATAGTATGAAGGAAAAACGTACAGGAAGGTCGAGGATGAGGCGGACGAGAAGACCGGCTAGGACGGCGAGGGCAGCTTGTTTGTAGTGTCTGCTTTTGAAGAGGTTTGGGTTTTGAAGTGCCCTGTAGGCTGTACATATGCAATGAGAGTTAGCTCTGACTATATCATGATGGAGCGAGTATAGAAAATGTGTAATAAGGGTATACGTACCACCCACGACGGTGAGCTGGGCGCCGCGAAGGACGAGGCCGGGATCGAAGCTCTGAAGGGAGTCGATGGCCTTTTGTTTGAAGACCTCGGGGGTCATTTTAGTTTTGGACGACGCCATGGTCGTGACAATATATTCGATGCCGATATCAATATCGATCTCGAGAGATGAGAGATGAGATGAGGTTGGGTTAAAATGCCGCAGAGGGCGGGGAGGACGTCATCGCTTTGCATGTTTTCTGCCGCACAAGAATCCTGCCGCATTTTTGTTTGCCAATCGCCGCCAACCCCGGTCAGCCTGGAAAAAAAATTAGCCCGAAACATCCCACCTTTGTACTGCCATCCTCTCTAATCGGTTCGAATTTAGATTCTTCGAGATACCTTGGATGCATCGGCGGTGATGCTAATCGATTTGATTCAGTCTTTACCATCGTCGGCATCATATGCATCTGTCGCTGCTTCAGTGTGGGCCCGTAGTCGTCGTCGTCGTCCAGGCTGCGCCGACCTCGATACATTCTTCTTGATCACTCGTTTCTAGGACCCGAGAACACCCATCTTCTTCGACTCCTGCCGTCGTTGATTGATCCGATTCGATCGGTCAAATCTCCTCGAGTATAGTTCCCCGGACGGGACGGCATAACTTCACATTCGAATTCGGTATTCGAATATTCAATATCAAAACTCCAAGCCGGTGGATATCGATACATTAAGACATCATGAACACACAACTATTACGCCGCTCAGGTGTACCCGCATTCCGGCGCATCACAAGCAGAGCGTATTCTACAAGTCGGTCGTCATCATCGCCATGCATTCTCTGCTCTCACAATCTCAAATCCACACCATCCCGGACGATACCCTCCAAGCCTCTCTCACAGCAAAGATACTCATCATCATGGAGCGCAACTCTCAACAAAGCCTCAGAGCTTGTCGCCGAAGCCGCTCCCTCGTTCACCCTAAACCCAGCTACGATCGTAGCCTCAGAGATGAAAATGCTCACCAAAAATATCCAAGACCTGCTGAGTTCCGGCCACCCTTCCCTCGATAAAGTCGCAAAATACTATATTCGCAGCGAAGGAAAACATCTACGGCCTCTTGTCGTCCTCCTCATGGCTAGAGCTACCTACAATTGTCCCAAAATAGAGGAGGACGGAACGAAACGGGACACAATCTCAGCTAGCATTAACGTCCCTATCACCTCTCCGACGATACTACAAGACTTCAATCCCTCATACTCAAGCACCACTCTCACACGCTCAACGGACTCCCAACATCTCTCGAGCGATATTACAACCCAGATATCACCCTCGCAGAAGCGTCTGGCGGAAATTACGGAAATGATTCATGCCGCCTCGTTATTACACGACGATGTGATTGATAACGCCGAAGCCCGTCGAGGTAGTCCCTCTGGAAACCTAGCGTTCGGGAATAAAATGGCAATCTTGGCGGGCGATTTCTTATTAGGCAGGGCTTCGGTAGCGTTAGCCCGATTGCGGGATGCAGAGGTGGTGGAATTATTGGCTACAGTTATCGCGAATCTGGTGGAAGGAGAGTTCATGCAGTTGCAGAATGGTACCGAGACAATTTCACAAAAATATTCACCATCAGCATTCGACTATTATATTCAGAAAACATATTTGAAGACCGCTTCGCTTATTTCAAAGAGTTGTCGGGCTGCTGCCATTTTGGGGGGGAGTACGAAGGAGGTGGCCGATGCGGCTTACCTTTATGGCAAGAATTTAGGGCTGTCGTTTCAATTGGTGGACGATTTGTTGGATTATACTATTACCTCGCACGATTTGGGGAAGCCCGCACAGGCTGATTTAAAGCTGGGGTTGGCGACAGCGCCGGTGTTGTTTGCCTGGGAACAGTATGAGGAATTGGGGCCGATGATTAATAGAAAGTTTTCGGAGGCTGGTGATGTTGAAAAGGTAGGCCAATTTCTCAACTATATCGATCATTTGGATCGAGGAAATATACTAATGATGTGATATTAGGCATGGTCATTTGTACAGAGCAGCAATGGATTGGAACGGACGAGAGAGCTAGCCGAGAGCTTCTCGAGGAAGGCTATCGAAGCCATTAGCATATTCCCGGACTCTGAAGCTAAAGAGGGATTGGAGCAGATAGCCAGGAAAGGTTTGACTAGAAAGAAGTAATAGCGTAGCTACTTTCGCACTATCTTTTCTCATGTGTATATCTAGAACGAATTTCCTTTCTTAGGTGTATATATAATTTTTATATCCTTTTGGAATACATACATATATTTTTTGATATGAAGCTTTTGTATATATCAATCTTACCTATCCTATATCTTACACAACTGGTTTTACCCAATAACTCGGTCAATAATAAGAATATCCATAATATCTAGCTTGGAATGGTTGTCTTTTATAGATGACATTTGAGTGCAACACACCAAAGTGCAGCGATGATTCATTTTCCAACCTCACCTCACTCACCTCTCTAACATAGCTCCAACATCTAGATATTATTATTTCTCCAGCATATCTAGATATCAAATATATCTCCATTGGGCCATTCGAGATGGGTGAAGGCCAAATCTTCTTCGCTGCCGTCCCACCTTCAAAACCCCGCTCCAAACTTCCTCCCGCCGTTGTCTCCCGCTGCCTTACCCTCTGGTCCTCAAACCTCCAAACCCTCATCAGCCTCCCGGACCCAACCTTCAAATCCAACCTCACCTCCAAGACTAATCCCTCCCTCGCAAACTTCATCCAATCCTACATCCTCCACGATGACATTCTCTCAACCGACCCAGACGAATGGCTCTACCCATCGCTCTCCTCAAAATCCAAAGAAGCGATCCATATAAAACACTCGATTTACACACTCCTCAAACGAGCAACTGAGCTAGGATGCATCGCATCCATCCTCCCACCCGGCCGGACGGTCATCAAACTCGCCGCGTTATTCTTCGCAGAAGGCGGGAGTAGGACGCTCCTCCGCTTACTCCACACCCGTTCGGAACCAACAATTCGAGAATCAATCCAAGCTCAATTGAAAGCTATATCCGCAAGTCTATCCGAACTAGCTGATGGGAAGAGCACAGATAAGGAGGAAGATACAGTGTTACTGCAAGAACTGAGCTACTTTCTTATGACATGTCCTGAGGTCGCAGACCAAGTGTTATCAGAGGAAGTGCTATTCGAGAATCTAGCTCTAGCATATCACCATCTAAAACCGAGTAGTGGTGGTAATGAGAACGATACAGCTTTATTAGAGGAAATACGGCGGCTGGCATTCACGGCGATAATAGCATGTACACAATCCAACCCTCCAAAGCTATCACAAACCGTCGATTTTCTCTTCAACTTAACCTCTAGCGCCGAATCGTCCGCACAAAAAGCATACCTCACGGCAATCGTATCCGAAACACCGTTACTAGCACGTCTAACGGCAGTTGAGGCTGCAGGGTCCCTTAAAAACAGATGGTCTACCATTCTTCAAAAGCTGGGCAAGTTTGAATCTTCAACGGGAAGCAGCAACGGGAAGAGAATATCCCGTCTACCTAGACGAAAACCACGGTTGAAAAAGTCACCACCCAACGAAAACGAAACGGTGCACCATCTCCACGAATTGAAAGAACTCTTCCCGGATACCGACGCCGGGGTACTCGCCGCGATACTAGAATCGGTAAACAACGACTTCGAAGCCGCCACAGTCGCACTACTAGACCAACAAACCCTCTCACCATCTCATCCACCACCTCCACCCCAAGATGACGAACTGGACATGTTATCCGCTCCTATGTCGAGGTTATACATGGGCAAACGAGATCTCGGTGGTACAGCGGACGCACTCCTCGCAAACCGCTCCGCCGCGCCATCTAAGCAACAAATTTTAGCAGCACTGCAAGCGTTTGACTCGGATGATGACGAACGAGATGATACCTACGATCTCGACGACGTTGGCGGCGCGGTCGACACGCAAATAGCGGATACCGAAGCGAATGCGGTAGCTGTAGGAGCGGCAGGCGAATCGGATGAGCGAGTACTGTTCTCCGCTCTTGTTGCTAACGCTGGTGTGTTCGCGCGAGATGCGGTGACGAGACGGAGCGAGGAGAGGAAGAAGTTACGGGAGACAACAGGGATGAGTGATGAAGCTATCGAAGGGTGGAAGATCATGCTGGATAGGGACGGTGGGAAGCGGTTACGGCAGTTGGAGATTAGGTTTGCTAGAGAGCAGGCTGTAGCTGGAGCTGGGGAGCAGGCTGCTATTGCTCGGACGGCGTATAGGAAGGGTGATGAGGAGGGCGATACCGATGGGGAGGCTCCGAGGGGGCAGCATAGAGGGGGTAGGCGGTTCGCGGGACCGAATGATAGGGTTATACGCGGTGATCAAAGGGATCATGCGCCTGTTGTTTCGGAAGGGAAGGATGGGCCTAGGATTGTGAAGAAGACTTCAAAGGCGAGAGGGGAACATAATAGGAAAGTGCAGTCCGCGGCGAGGGATAGACAGCGGACTAAAAAGATGGCGAAGGGGATGTAAAAACCATTGTGCCTTCTATTTATATAGCTGAAGGGCATTGTACAGGATTAGACTTCGATAAAGTGAATTGATGAGCTTTATTGGACAATTATATTGTATTCTAGTGTAGCTATGTAGGATGCGATATTGATCGATTACACGACGCAAAGGTGAAGAAGATGCATTAATGGGTATTGGTAAGAACAGCAACAAAAGGGAAGTAAGAGATATTGTATGCCTGCACGAAATGAAAAAATAATGTATACCTACTTACTTGTGCGATGCGGTGCTATAGCTGGCGATGTTGTGTTTACCGCATCTGCATCTCCAAACCTGCCAGCAGGTTATACCAACGATTCACTTATCCGCAACTTGCGGTCCAGCACTCAACCCTACCAGATTGAACAACAGTGGTGTACCCTCCACAGCCCACCACGCAATTCCTATGGAAAAAACTGTCAGTCCAAGCCTCGATTTGGATATATTATTGAAATGGGACCTTACCACCATAAACCAACAACTTTGTAACAACCTCAACATCGTACCTAACTCTCGGCTTCTCAATCCGACTCAACATATCCTGCTGTTCCTGCTGATACGCCTCCTCATCCTGCTTGGCACTCTTCTCCTCCCTCGAGGTCAAATAAACTGGCAAACCCCCGCCGATACCATTCGCATCACCTTGCATTCCCAAGGGCGACCTCACAGGCGAAGTATTATTCGACCCATCACCATGTCCCAAACTCTCCCTCCTCTTCCGCTCTCTGAATGCCAAAGTTTCATACGCATCAGCGGCGCTCTGCGGCCCCACCGAATCCGACCTCCCCCTTCGAATCATCCCGGGCAACCGTCCGATCGGGGGGATAGTCTCATCCGGCAAATGCTTCGGAACAGATTTATACTCCCTCGCGTCCAAAAAGTACCTACGCGGCAAAACCAGCCCTATACGTCCGATAAACCTGAACAGCGGGGGTAAATACTTCAAAAGCACACTCTTCGCCACCTCCCGCCACACAAAAATGACGGCGACACCCATCACGAACCGCAGTAGGGAGAATAACAACCCCACGGAATGAAAGGTATACGGCACTGTAGCGGGCACGGGGGAGTTCCAGCTATACGAAGTTTTGGAGTAATGCCACTGTCCGATTTCAACGCCTATAACCACACCTGCGAACGCAACCCCATCGTCAAAGCAAGGACACGGATCGGCTGGTTCCGGGTGGATCCGTACGAATAACAGGATACCCAGCGTGATTGTTAGCGGTGCGGCCCAGGTGCCATACCAGACCCATTGGTTAATAGCAGGACCGTACAGCCATTCTCCTAGCGCTAGAATGACGCCGAGGATGGACCCGATTACGACGTCCAGGAAGCCGTGCATGCCACAGTAAACCCGGCCAAAGACGATAGAGGTGGCATAGAGGGTTGCGAGGATGATGTAAATTAGTCGTTGGTTGTCGGGGAGGGAGGGGTTATCGCGGAGGATGAGGAGGGAGTAGAGTGCTACTGAGACGGCGTTGGTGCTGTGGGTCGATGGGAAGCCGTATTCCAAAGCTGCTGAGCCGGACTATACATTTTATATAATTAGAATTCCAAATTCCGACTAGTATTGATATCTCTGATGTGGCACTCACCATAGTGATGCGATGTAATGGAGGAGATAACGGTCGTGGTAAGCTGGTAATGTGACAATCAGCACCCATAGAGCTTCAAACGAGGCTAGAATCGAAGGGCGACTACCAGAAGAAATCCTTCATGAACCCGCTAAAGAATACACCGGACGCCAAAACTCTCACCAATCTACCCCCATAATTAGTATCCAAATCAATGACCCTCAAACACCTCTAGCGACAGTGGTTGTAAAACATACCCGCTCCCAAACTCGGTAAACCCAAACCAGAAACATATCGGCAGAAATATCATGAAGAAAGTATGCGTGCCCAGATTGGCGGTCCAAGCAAAATAGGTATCGAGCGGATCGGACCGTAACGAGTCCTGCATTCAAAAAAGTCCGGGGTAAGCAAGTATACATTTAAATTTACTCGCGAGTGGCGCAATCTGGGAGAACAAACCTGGAGAGAAGCGAGATACGGTGTTTCCCATCGTATCAGCGGTAGAAACTTTTGTCGCAGTGCATATCGCCATCGTGGGAGTCGGATTTTGTCTATCCAGCGCAGAATGTGATATGTAAGCGGCAAAAATGATCAAACAGGGATGATGACGGGGACGGTGAGAGGGGGTCAATTACAATGATCGAGCGGCCTGAGGCCCGCATCGAGGTCACCCGAGGCAGCCGGCATGGTGGAACTCGGGGCGGGGCGCTGTGGTGATGATTTGGAGCTTGTCGACGTCGAACGACGAGGTAACGTTGCGCAGAGAGGTGGGAAGAAACGGGGAGAGGTTGTCCGACTGGTGGGATGGGAGAAAACCTCGGCTTTTTTGGGCTTTGAGAAATATCAAACAACTGGGTCTTACCAGGACAGGAAGCTCTACA
The DNA here is from genome assembly GCA_036971675.1 of Orbilia ellipsospora. NCBI lineage: Eukaryota > Fungi > Ascomycota > Orbiliomycetes > Orbiliales > Orbiliaceae > Orbilia > Orbilia ellipsospora. The sequence continues at coordinate 1,500,425 of JAVHJO010000005.1, forward strand.
GAGCTATTTTCAAGGTCGGAGGGGGAAAATTGCTACACTACCAAGGTCTATAATCTTTAGTAGTATATAAAATGTACAGTATGGGGTTTGATTCTAGCATTTGGTAGCTGAAATAAAACTTGTGCGAAGGGTATCGACTCTATCTATCTTTTTTAGATTTTGAATTCACAGTCTCTAGTATCTATCTGGCATACAAAAAGCGAACCATGGAAAATACTAAATGCCACCCGTAGCTTCTTCGCATAGCTCAATCGCCCAATCATAGAAATTCAATCGTACCGGGAGGCTTCTGCGAAACTAAATAGTCGAACCGAAGTCAGCGCATGTCTATCGATAAAAAAGGCAAGCCCAGCCCTGCAGCCGAGAACAAGAACATCCTCGCCTCAGGAAACCCATAAAATAAAATTTAGAAAAATGACGTACCATCGTAGAGAACTCTGCATACCCCGTCCACCTCGTTCACAATCCGATTGCTCACGTTCTTCAAAAACTTGACATCAAAATCATACCAATCGGCTGTCATAAAGTCTGTCGTGGTGACAGCTCTCAGCGCAATGATTTGTTCGTATCGCCTCTGGTCGCCCATTACACCGACCGCTCGGGTGGGTATTAGAGCTGCGAAAGCCTGTGAGATTTCTCTGTAGATCCCCGCGCGCTTAATCTCCTCAATGAAAATGTTATCCGCCTTTCTCGCTATTTCTACCTGTTCCTTGGTGACTTCTCCTAAGATACGGATGGCGATACCCGGCTTTAATCACATGCAACGTTAGTTTTAGTTCTAAATATGGAACGTTGGATGCATATACGTACCCCAGGGAACGGATGACGCCAGACGAGGTCATCGGGAATACCCATCAATGTACCCAATTTTCTAACCTCATCCTTAAATAGCTCACGAAGAGGCTCGATGAGCTTCAATTTCATATTCTCCAAAAGACCACCAACATTGTGGTGAGTTTTGATCGTCTGACTCGGTCCCTTGAAACTAATGCTCTCGATAACATCGGGATACAGCGTTCCTTGAAGAAGGTAATCGATCGCCGTTCCGTGCGACGCGGTAAGCTTCTCAGCTTCTCGCTGGAACACCTCGATGAAGGTATTCCCAATGATCTTTCGCTTCTTCTCTGGATCTTCGACTCCCGCCAACTTGGTCAAAAACTCCTCGCTCGCATCTACCACGGTTAGGTTGATACCAAGATTTGCATTTAGCGTTTCCAGAACCTGCTCGCACTCGTTCAACCGCATGACGCCGTTGTCGACAAGAATAGCGTGGAATCTGCTGCCGATAGCCTCATGCATGAGCTTTGCTGCGACGGTGGAATCAACCCCCCCGGAAACAGCACCGATAACGTGACTCTCCGGTCCGACTATAGTTTGAATTCGTTGAATCTCCTTCGAGATGAACTCTTCCATAGTCCAGTTTTGCTGGCATTTAGCAATCTTTACGGCAAAGTTCTCGAGGATTTTGCTGCCGAACGGGGTATGCGTGACTTCGGGGTGGAATTGGATGCCGTAAAGTGGAATTTCCTCATGAGCTAGACCGGCCCAAGGAGCGTTCGGACTGCTGGCGATAGTAATGAAGCCGGGAGGGGCAGCGGAGAGCTTGTCGCCGTGAGACATCCAAACCTATTCGAACAATTAGTCTCCAGCTTCTCAAAATTTCGATTACGGGGTGAGTGAAACTAACATTCGTATCAAGATCCACACCGTCGAAAAGAGCATCAACATGGGGTGCTTTATCAGAGTGTCGTTCAACGTGCAGAATCGAATTTCCGTACTCTCTCTTTTCACCAGCAGCTACATTCTTGCCCCTCTGCCATGCGATTTCCTGTAAGCCGTAGCATATTCCAAGAATAGGAACCTGTGTGTTCCATTAATACAATCTCTTTAGCGGGAACTAGGACGTTTGGATGAACGTACATTAAGGTCGAATACGGCTGGGTCGGCGTGAGGAGCACCCTCAGCGTAAACAGAGTATGGCCCTCCCGAGAAAATGACGGCTTTGGGTTTCCAGGTGAGTTCGGAGATCTTTTGGGTACACGGTAACATTTCAGCGTATACATTGATCTCACGGAGCCGTCTTGTGATCAAGTGGCTGTATTGGGAGCTATTCACGGTGCAATTGTATTAGCTTATAATTCAAGTTTAGATGAGAGATGGAAGAAGTATTTACCCAAAATCGAGAATCTATCATTGAATCGAAAGGAACGCAAATGTTAACCAAGATAATTTTTGAATGAATGCAGCGATAATCGAAGCTCGAGGATATCGGTTTAAGGGGACATACAAGCACGGTGTCGAAGAGAGCTGAGACCTAGAAATTGACAAATAACCCATGATAATTAGCTTATTAAATATTGCATAGCATACTATAAGATGAATAGGAAAGCCTACAGCTTCGGGTCCAGACCCAACTGTCGTTTTATCTTCGGCTGCCATTGTTTCTAACGTAGCTTTGTACGGTAGTTAAACAAAAGAATCGAATTGAATAGTTTTTGATATAAAATAGAATATAATTGAAACAGAATCAAGATATAACCTGATCGACGAAGAAAGATGCTGGACGAGGGGCTGCGGCGGGGTGGTTGACCGACCCGAGAAGAAAAGAAAGAAGAGAAGAAAAAAAAAAAAATTGGGATAAAGTTTCGACGGTGAACCAAACGAGCGCCGACGACGAGCTCCCCCGGCCAATCAAACCATCCAACATGCTGCAACACACTCCGATTTCTCTAACAGATGCAACTAATCCAGGAGTCTGTACATTCAATCAATCAAGATTGATCAAGTTGGTCAGATCGAGATCTCAATGTTGGTCTGCAGCACTCAACTAACATCTGCGCATATGTATAGTATGTTTACATACACATCGCTTTCGAAGCTTTGACTACCATGTACAAGCGCTCAGAATCTCTAATGCAGCAGTGTATAGTCAAAACTCAGCGTTCAAGCAACTAACCTCAAGCTTAAGGTTTTACCCCTGAGGCTCAATTGATCAAGCTCAAGAATTGAGTTTCCTCAGGGATACCAAGCTTGTAAGTATCTACGTTTCCGAATATAAGTTCGAACCTTGCTGCCCAATTGCTAGTTATCAGCCCGATGAGAGAGTGTGTGTTGCGTCGGCTCGGCCGAGGCATCGCCACACACCGCCGCATTCAAACGGCCGGCATCCACGAGAAGAGAAGAAGAGTTCGGACGGGCGATTTAAACTTCAAGACCTGAATTTTTGCTATGCGATCTTGAGGTCTCCATCGGGAGTCCTTACCGATCGAGCCGGGCAAATACGAAACCTTGGACGAGAAGCTCAGACATGAGGATAGGTCTGAGCTCTGCCATCTCACAAGCTCTGTCGACTGTGGAGAATCTCATTCGGAGCTTCAAAACTTCACGACTCTCCAATAGAAAAACTGGTGAATAACATGACAAGAGAGCTCTAGCATGTCACCAGCCGTTAACAGACCCACCCGGATATTCACAACATTGGGTTAGCCGGTAAATATGGAGAATTCCGCACCGCTTCGAAGGTGGACAAAGTGGAGAACATCTTCACCACGCGAGTCATGCCGCTGCATGTCGTACAAACATGCAGCTTGATTTACCAGTGGATCCCAATTTCAGGTTCAGCCGGCTAGGGCGTCGTTTCCAAATGCAAACCGCAATACGATGTGATGATGGGATGATATTATCCAAATTAATTCCAATTGATTGCATCCAGACCTCGGGGATCATGCCACCCTCTTTTCAGTTGCCTTACTAAGGCGAAAGGATTAAGTAACCGTCCCGAAGGCACACGGTTGCTTCTTCAACCTTCCACGATGGAATCAAGAAATAAAAACACTTCCCACTAATCAAGTTAGACACGGCCTGGTTGGGCATTCCTTCGCAGTTCTGTAAGGCCAAAGAAAAATTAAAAAACCAGCTTAGCGTTTGGGGGGAAATCTGCAATTAGTAATGAGGCCCGGGTCAGCGTCATGGGCAGCCGATTCAAGCTTGAGGACGTCCCAATTTTAATAATCGGAAATGGTGTGATTGTTTCACTCGAACCGCGGCCCCGCCGCCGTTGCTCGCAAAAGTCAAAAAAGAGGGGTTGAAGGTATTATTGTCGCTATTATAATCTGTGTAGATATATCATACGATATGCGGAGGGGAATATATAAAGGGCGTTCCCTCTTTTCCAAGATCTGAGGTTCCACTCAATCAATCAATCGAACATTCGAAGCAATATATTAAGGCCCGCCTTTCGCTCTATTAATAAATTGCTTCTGCATAGCAATAAAAGCACAGCTAGCTCTCAAGCTCATCATCGCATCGCCTCTCGTATCTAAATCTTCTGTTCTAATTAGAAAAGGTAAATTCTCATTTCCATTTGCATATACAAATATAAATACACAAGAATAGAAATACGGTACCGATTCCAATTCCCTGGGATCGTACTAGGAAAAAGGAGGATTTCTAATCGGCTCCGGCGCCTGTGCATGTGCGCCCAGCTGGAGGGGCTATTTTGCCGAAAGCTGGCGAAAAATTTGAAATTTTCAACTGTTGCGCTGCGCACAGCTTAACAAAGCATCCCACCACTCCCAAACACCCCACCTCCCTCGCTTTGTTGACCTCATCTCGCTCTCCTCCTTCGCAACATCACAACCTCATTTCAAACCAATTTGCTAAATTAAAATACTAAAAGTGGCTTCCCAGACTACTATAAGGACCCTCCAGTCCTTCTCAACCCGTTTATCCGCAAGATCCATCGCAGTCGCAGCTACTTCTCGTACAGCTCCCTCAATCTCGCTCATCTCGCGCCCAACCTCCCACCCATCTTCAGTCTCCCCACGAATAGAGTCTCCAAGACTATTACATACAACTTCATCCAAGATGGTTAAAGAACTCACCAGGTAGGCTCTCCCGACCAAATAAATATTTCCCACCGATACTTGCGATGCTCAAAAGCTAACAATTTCCCACTTAGCCTCAAGGAATTCCAGGAGCTCATCGCCGGTGACGCACCGACACTCATCGACTTCCATGCCACATGGTGTGGTCCTTGCAAGCAAATCGCGCCCTTTGTTGAAAAGCTAGAGAAGGAATATGAACAAATCAACTTTCGCAAGGTTGATGTGGACGAAGTATCCGAGGTTGCTGCCGAAGTCGGCGTTAGAGCCATGCGTATGTCTCCTTTCTGATACAAAGGCTCACTGTTATTCATCGTTTACGAAATTCAATTACTCAGACTAACACATAATTCTTCTTCTGCAGCAACCTTCATGGTTTTCCGAAAAGGCGAAAAGGTCGGAGAAGTCGTCGGCGCCAACGCTGCCGCTTTGAAGTCATTGGCTAAATCGGCGCTGAGCGACTGACTATCCGGTGTGCCGCCCACGCCGCTATCCAAGGCGCCACCGAACCCTGTCACCGACTTTATCAACAATTACGGTCGTTTCCTTGTCATTCTCGCCGGGTTGTTGATATGGTACTTTAGGCAGCAGAACGATGCAGTTGAGAATGCGACGGAGGATTTTGCAGCTGATCTGTGAAGGAGGAGGGTGATGAGAAGAGGGGGATGAAAATGATGAGAAATAGAAGATGAGAAGAAGGAGATGCGAATATCAATACCTTCGCCCTTTCCTAGGCGATATCTTTTTTTCCTTTTACGGTTTTGGTGTACATTCATTGCTGCTAGTCATTCACGAATGATCATTTAATCATCAATTTGGTGATTTTCTTGTCAAGTTGGTTAGGTGTTTTGAGATATTCATTAGATAGCAGTTCTGCTCTCTGTTATGCATGTCAGTCGTCCCGGTTCTATTCTATAGTGACTTTTTGTGATATTAATCAATATATATGAAACATGCTCCCTTGGTTATGATTATACATGAAGCGTCTTGATACCTTCTTCGGGTGCCTTTGCTGCGTCTGAATTCGTAGATGGCTCCTTATCCTTCGAGCCACTAGACTTTGCTTTCTTCCGGTCAGCTTTCTCGCGCTGAAGCCGTTCTTTGCGCTCTCGTCCTGTTTCCTTCTTGGGCCGATTGCCCTGTTTAGGTACTTGCTTCCCTCCACCTGGCTTTGCATCACCATTGGCCGCTACATCCTGCTTCTTCTTCCCTTTGACGTTTTTCCCCGTCGTAATATCCTTACTTGGATTCTCCACAATTGATTCTCCAACGGCATCATCGCCATCACCAAGTTGTTGCTCATCACTACCCTTCGTTTCTCCCTTCTCCTCCTCATCTTCAACTTCATCAAGCAGTTTGCTAACCGCTAGATTAACATTTCCTTTACACTTCTCCAACATATCTCTCACCCTACCCTTCCCCACAAACCCGGGCAAACTAGCCTCCACAACCCTCTCCATCCACGGCATGATCACAACGCCTTTATCCAACGCATCCTTCTGTTTCTTCTTCCCTTCCTCTGTCATCTGTTTCGGGGAGACGTTGGGAAGTCCCTTATGCGGTCCATCCACATTTCTAACAGACGAATAGTGTTCCCAATCGTGGTACGCGATATGTAGTAACCTCGGTTCCCCCCCGTTTCTCCGCCACCCCTCGAGCATACTCCCCCCACCATCTTCGGTCTCAGAAGTATCACCGTCACCATCGGAACAAGAGACCTGGTATGCGAATTCACGTTGGTATATCTTCACATTAACACCGTAGCATCTCGCGAAGGCTACGATTTCAATGTTATCACCGTAGACACCGCTCTTTTCCATACGGTTTACGTGATCCGTGAAGGTTTTATCAATAGCGGCGGTGGAGGGGACGGTTGTCGAGGAGCGGGTTTTGCGGTGGGATGGTGGGGAGACGGAAAGGAAGAGTTTGAAGTAGGATGCGTGGGAGCGCATGTATGCGACTGTGCGGAGGCGGATTTCATGTGCTTTTGCCTATTTTACATAACAATCATTTAATAAACCTGGCTTCAGAAAGACATAACCAAGTGGGTAGTTTATATAGAGATATATCAAGATTTTTGGGAGTGGGTTTGAAGTGGTTAGGAGTGGGTAGAATGGGGCAATTGTACTATACTTGAGTTCCGTACAGCTGGTCGCTGAAGCTGCGAAAGAGACAGTCGCCGTCGCCGATAATGTCGGAGGCGTAGAGCCCCAGCCCCTCGAGGAGGGGAAACTCGTCGGACATTTACATGTAAAGAATAGAATTGCCCTCTGTTTTGTTATGGTAGAGGTTTGTGTTTTTACAAAATGAATATATAGACGAAATAGAGGCTGAAGGATCGAGGTGGAACGCGGTGAGAGTCACGGAAACCGGGGTGAGCTGGACGGCTCGATCGGGACGGACAGGGATTCCGCCACTCGAGCCCGGGCCACGTGAGGACAACACACTTTCTCCAACAGACGACCTGTTGGCGGCTCACGGGACTGTGTCAACTTGGTCGGTATCGTGGATATATATTGTAGTCTATAATGCAAGGATAATATATATATAAAAGAGTACCCGTAGAGTCTCTTTTGAGCTTCTCACCATCTAGTCGCACAGTTTCAATAATTTCATTCGAAAATCGATAAACCGAATTTAAGCTTTTCCGACCCGAAACGATACTGCAAGTATTATATTTAAAAAAAAAAAAAAAAAAAAAAGAAAACTTTAATTATCTCTTATCAACCGCCATGGAACATGGGACTGAGGAAAACGACAGACGTATCCCTTCTATATCTATAACAGATACAGATTCAAATCTAGATACACGAGATACTCAACCTCCAAGCCATGGCTTCACCCCCTCGACTTCTCTGATACATAAACTCCTTCAAGTCCTCCTACGCATCCGAGATTTCCTCGAAATGCTCTTCCTATCGATCCTCCTCACTATACCACCCATCGTAACATACTTCTCCTTCAAACCGCATTACCTTAAAGGTCTATCCAAGCTATTATCTCCAAAAGGAACCAGCCCTGATACAAATATGGATATAAACCCGGAACCACAATCCTCAAGCGCACAAAACCTAGAACCCCCAGTTGTCAATACGGATATAAATGAACTCCCACCGCCATCCGTATCGGAGAATGAAAATACAGATAGCGAACTATCAGAAGACCCAAAAGACTTACATACCCTCCTCACCACCAACCACATCCCACTCTACAACCCCTCGACGAAATCCTGCGCCACAACCACACCAACTACCTCCCTGATTCCAAATGAGTGGCTAGAAATCCCACCATCAATAGTAACACGCCTGCTCGAATGCGCGTTAGAATCACACGAGTTCGTCGAGTTGGTAGCACAAACCGGGTGTGGCGTAGTGTTATACGTTTTACCGGACGGGAAGTGTGAGATGATGTTGGAGTGTGAGGAGGTGGAGGGGGATTGGGTGCGAGTTCCCGATCGGGTTGTGGGGTTTTTGACCGGTGAGGTGCTGGAGTGGGTAAAGAATGGCGGGGGGAGGATGGTTTTGGGCGATGAGTGGAGTGGGGTTAGTGATGATTTTATGAGGATTTTTGCTAGTTCATGATGTTTTGGTTTTGTCTTTATTTGGATGGCGTTTTTGTATGGTGGCTTTGGAGCATATAAGGCGTTCGTTCCTTCGTTTGATTTTTTTTTGGAGATTATGTTGCTCGTCTGCTGAATGAAAGTCTTCATGATGTTTTTTTGATTAAATGTGTAGAAATATCGATACAGGTTGACATGATTTTGTACAGCCCGTAATTCTGTCCGGGAGAGTATATATACAAGCAAATATGTACATTACAAGATATCCAAAAGCGGAATACCAACAACGTTCATTTCCCGCCTTTCCACTCCTTATCTAACTCAGCATCAAACTCTCTTTGTAGCTCTTCTCTAGATTTCGGAGTCTCTGGTTTGGCTTGTTGCCCTAGCCTTGACCAAGCGCTCTCACCAGTGGGAGTCTCATCCACCCTCGACTCTCCGGGTATCCGTTTCCCCCCACCGTAAGCTTCCGAAGCCTGTTCTCTGATCCTCTCCCATGTCGACGAACTACCCGCAGCAGTGGAAACCGCACGGTCCTGCTGTTCCTGCGGCGCCCAGCTATCCTCATGCATAGCAGGTTGTTGCGGCCCCTCCCTCTCTCGTCTCGCACGCTCCCATGAACTCTCACCGGGTCTGGGCGACGGCACACGTTGAGCGGGAGCGGGCGCCTCATCCGTTTTAAAATCACCCCAATCGATGCTTTCAGCTTGCAACCCTCCTAAACTCTGCGTATCTGTTTCTTGATACCGAGTATCCTCCCGTCCACCTCCTCTTCCTCCGTCGGAGCTTTTCGGCCTTTCAATCGGCGTCGGCTGAGCCGCAGGTTTTGGCAGAGTAGTTTCCCTATGTTGCGCTTTCTGTTTGGCGTATTCCTTCCTATCGTATTGATATTCTTGTAACCTCTCATCCTCAGCCTCCAGTCTTCTCGACCGCGAAATTATAAATATCAAACCGACAGTTGAACCGATATATTTCCCCACCCAAGCCCAGGTGAGGACCCTGAAAATGTCTCGCACGCCGTATAATCTCCCCGTGCCAGCGGAATCCCCGGAGAAAAACTGAGTTAAACGAGTCGCTGGAGGAGGTGGTGGTGGCAGTCGTGGTTGCTGACGCGGTTTGATCTCGGACGGTTTGATCTCTGATGGATTAATCTCTACCGGCTTGATCTCTGAGGGATTAACCTCTACCGGTTTGATTTCTTGCCTCGCCTCCATAGCCGCCACGGCGGCGGAAACTTCTTCCACCCAAACCTTGGTTTCGTCTCGAACCACCTTGAGCTTCTCTACATGTTTCGCAAGACTCTTATCCAGCACAGCGTCCTTCTCTGTTTCAACCGTTGACATGGTCTCACTCAATTTGAGAGCTTCCCTCGCTTGAGCGAGTACCTTTTCCTGCATATCGAGTTGTGCCCTCGTGAAGTCGCGCTCTAAACTTAAATTGTGCTTGTAACTTGACCAAAGCATCCTATATTCCATATCAGCCCGACGCTCAGGTGGATAGGCGACCAATTGGCGGTAAAGTTCTCCTTTCTTCTTCATGATTTCTTGGAAGGCCTTAGGTCCCATTTGGGGATCATCTGCCGTTTGTTTCATCGCCCACGCTTGAAAAGTCCATTTTGGCTTTTGTGTAGCTGTAGTCTCAGCCGCTGCTACTGCCTCACTACCCGAAGACGCAGCATTCGCAGTAGCAGTAGCAGAAGATGAAGAAGCGGTAGAATTGGATGATAGCGAAGACCCTTCGCTGTTCCGTGGTCGCATCCCGAGCGCCGATCTGATTATCCCCTCCATCGGCCATGAATCCGTCCGCATCCCTATCGCCGCAGCGGACACCAAACCTAAAAACCCAGCCCACTCGCCTCCGTTTCTCATAATTTGGGTGTATCGCGTCAAAACCGCTGCTTCGACAGGCGTGAGCGGTCGACCGAGCGCTGGTTCCCCCCGCGCTGCCATAGCGAGTGACATGAAATTCCTGCGGTTGTCGAAACCAGTTACGTATGCGATGGGGTAGGGTAGTTGCGGGCCAATTTTGGGCGTCGTTATCGAAGATGGGATGGTATCCGCTAGTCGCGGGTGTTCCGGATGGAAGATGTAGTATGGCGAGGTGGGGTCCTTTGTGGGATCCGCTTGCGGGCGTTTATTGGAAACGACGTCGTCCGCCATGGCGGGTAGAGGACGGTGAAGCGGGGGAGGGGAGTCAATGGGTGGTTTGACGTGATGGAGATGCCCAAGGTGTGGGGTGTTTGGGGTTACCGAACGGTTGAGGTTGAAGTGGAAGTGGACCATGATATCATTGGAACATGGTCATTGCGTCGGGGTCTTGGCAAACGCAAGCTAATGCCACCACGTTTCCGCCAGTTTGGAGCTACCCCGGATTCCTTCACCCCGCCATTCACATGCAATTAATTAGGGATATATCCAATTCTCCAATTGCATGAAAGATGTATCCAATTACAATTGAGAGTCTGATAATTGATTAAAGCGAGTTGTTGTAAGTATTCGTGAACAGCAAGATCCGACAAAACAATATCTCAATGGACATCGCTACTCGCCAAATATGCACATATGGACCTCAGAAGGTCTTTCTGCTACTAAAGTGATACAAGATACAAGGAACCTAGGTCAAAATTCCACCCGCTAATCTCCAATATAAACATCCACCCCAATATGATAACATAGAATAGAAAAGAGGCTTGAAAGCAGTGGCGTGCAGCGCAATATATGAAAGATATCAGAGGAAATATTCCACCTGCGCCTTCTCAACAGGTTGCTGGTCTACCCTATTATCAGCATTCTCCGGCGCCTGGTCGAAAACGTTGAAAAACCTTGCTCCCGAGTCATCGACTTCTAGAACGCTGGCCAGATTTCCGCATCTGTAGCAGTAATTCGGCGCCGACCAGACGGTACTCAAACGGTCATCATAAAGCACCTGATAACCTTCCTGGCATAGCTGGTGCGCACGTAGGATATGAGAAAAGTTGTTGATCTCGAGGAACTTTTTAACTACTTGAGCACCAAAGGTATAACCTGCTCCCCGCGGAGATAGTGCAAACTCGTCACGTTCCGCATCTGGGTCTGACCAGACCAGATCCGCCATGGGGCCTTCATGGGGTATTTCTGTTCCAGAGAAGGCAAAAAAGCGAGTGTCAGAAAGGGAGCTCACCCGTAGATGCATGAAGAACAATCATATGATCCATCTTTCCCGACCTGTCGGGAAAGATGGACTGGAGGGTGGAAATCTTACCTCTAAATCGATCTATAATCTTAATCTGATCAATTGAGTGTATCGAAGGTGACAGGCCTGAATATAGAAGGTTAGAACGTAAGTATAAATCACACCTTAATTTCCCCGCTTTCCCGGGTTTTTCTCTTGCGCATCTCCCTTAAGCATCTCCCTTAAACCGGGATTTTCTTCCACAAACAGGAACGAATCATTAAAAGAACTCACCTCCATGTACGCAGAAAATGTCGTTATTGATAACCACACTAAGTGTCAAGAAATCAAACATGTCGGTGAAATGATGCCAAACATTGGCGCTTCCATATTTTCTCGCGCATTCCGTATAGAACCCGTACGACTGCGTGACACCCCTCGACTCGTGGTTTCCCCTAATGAGGTGGACCCTATTCGGATACCGGAGCTTCAAGCATACCAACAGCGATATCGTCTCAACGCTGAAGAGCCCCCTATCAACATAATCCCCTGATTTAGAAAAAAAGACCTTTAGTATTTTGAGCAGCAAACAGAATGGGACGTTTCTGTCGCTCCATCCCCATGGTATGCAACTGTAGATCCGGCTTGAGGCACCATAACGGGAGCGACCATCAATAACGACCAAACGGAAGCGTGTCGCAGCTTCGCAACTTTGATTCAGTCGAGGCCTCTTCTTTTTGCCTTCCTCGGTTATAGATTATCCGAGAGACAAAAAGATATACCAGGATATAGAGTAGTCACAACAGACGAAAGGAAAAAAAAAACTCTCTTTTAGAAGTGGGATGGCATATATCGACCTACCTAAAAAGAGGTAGTTGGTATCCGGGCAAAATCCACCTATTCGGAAAATCTCGAGCAGGTCGTAGAACTGGCCGTGAATGTCACCGACGACTGTCACGGGCGAGAGGATGTGAACCACATTGCTCTCTCTCATCAATAGCTCTTTCGTCTTGGCGCATATTGCCTCTATTACCGGCTCAGCGAGCAATTCTCGTTTATATAACCGTTCTATGCAGGCATCGAGGTCGACTGTGAGAGTGCGATTCCGAAAGTGAGTGAAATGTGATATGGCGTTAGCGCTCCTTGCTCTTGTGACATTATTGTGAGATGGGAAAGTGCAAGCTCGAAAATTAAAGGACGTTGCACGTCGGCACCCCGATCTATCGGAACGGAAGAAAACGAAAAACAAGAGGTGGTCCTACCTGGAAGCCCAGGCATTGCAGAAAATTGTGATATGAAGCCGCCCCGAGAGCAAGCTTACCCGAGTGTGGCGATCGTCCAATGTCCTCTGTTGAATATCGTGCAGTACCAAGAATCCGGGATCTCGAGCTTGCTCTTCTTTTTGTCCTGCTTCCCCTCCTCTTTTCCCTTCTGATGTGGCCAACGGGCTGGCTTAAGGTGCAGGCGACTCGCGGATGGCCGACACGAGTCTTCGGAATACCTATTTGACAGAATTGCGCCAGCTATTTAGGGTAGTTTCGGTGGACGGTCTCGCTGGGCGCTAAACGCCGAAGAGGGCCGGAGAAGAGGCGAGCAGGGGCAAGGGTCGTGCGCGTGCAGGAGTGACAGCTTCCTGAAGTCGATAAGCTGATCTTCTGCTTTGACGTGGGTGGCTCGAAAGAGATTATCTAGTGCGATGAGCTTCTGATAGAAGACGGGTCGTGGGGAGTTGAAAAGACGTCAAAAGTGAAGGATATGATTTGGGCGGGTGGGTTGGTTGAACGTGGGAGAAGGAAGCAAGCTTGAAGTTGAGAGCGAAGAAGAAGGCAAAACAACACGCGACATGCAACATGCACGGTGCCCCGCCACACTTGCTCCTAATAGCTTCATTATTAATACAGCCATACTAGCTACCGCTATAACTGCGATTAAATTCGAGTCATGGCAGAAGAACGGAGATTGAAAGGCTGACTACTACTAATATATACTAGTTGGGCCACACTTTCTTCTCAGCCAAATAACCTCTGTAAAAATCACAAGTAAGAAATCATGTCTGCAAATACGTATCCAAGTGTGCATATATCTACCATTGGCATTCTCACAAGACCTTGCTCGGAAATTATTTCTCGTACTAGGATCATATCTTGCATTTACCAGTGTCAAACGGGTCCTTTTCTGCTTTGATTAATGCAGACCTAATTTCTACTATCGATAAGAGTCCCGTTGTTCGCACATGTCCAGCTGTGTGCGCTACTCCGTCCGCACGTGCACATTAAAGTCAGTAATGCAGTTACAATCTACAAGGGTCCTTGCTAGAACAGCAATCCATTATATTGCCGTTGAGATGTTAAGCACTATATCCTCGATTGGAACAAGGGAAACCTTATATACCCCAGAGTCTCATTTCCCATCAGGCCCCTCTTCCTAGCTCGCTACAGTAAAAGCTCGAACGCTCCATTGCCACTCTGAAAAGAAAAAAAAGACGATATCGTACTTTAAAACATCCCAGTCGAAGGAGCTCAAGGCCGGAGTCTCTCGTCTCCCCAGCTTGGATTTTCGGTCTGGAGCTCGCTCGCTCGCTCGGCCAAGCCAACTAGCTTTTCTCACGATATTTCTTTCCAAATGTAGCTTTATACGATCGATATCTCACTTGAAGCTTAGCTAGCTGTCAGCAACTTGAGCTCACATGCACTTTTATTCGTTTTTACAATCCCGCCGTATGAGATACGGATCTCTGCAATAAGACAAAAAAGAAGGTGTAATTGTACTCCTAGTGACAGTTACGTTCCCCACTGCCCCAAATACACCCATTGCAAGCTGCATGCAAGTCGGACGACAACATGGCAATGCCAGGGTGTCGAGGAAAACAATACCCGCCGCAGCCTCGACTCGATTTTAGCCCAGACCTAGGTCTCATATTAGCTAAGACAGCCCTCAACGGATTCAAATCTTGTCTCGGTGTAGATGTACTAGCCAGCACGTCATATAGGAGCCTGTCCTACCATGCTTTGAAGCTTGCAAAAGTGCTGCATGCAGAGTGTGTGTGAAGAGAAAAAATCCTCGTGTGCATATTTGACAGCCTGGGGTAAGCATTGGCTGTTCCATCTGATGAAGCTTGACGAAAACCCTTTCTCAAGTGTGCGGTTATTCAAGAATCCGTGTTTTTCTTTTCTTTTCAAGGTTATTGCTGGTCCGTTGGAAAGCGAGGGTGTATGTACAGGTGGTGGTGATAGATTTAGATGTCAGCCGGTTGGACGGAAAAATGATGAAGCCATCGTGATCAAGGCGGTTACTGCCTTGGATACGCTTATCCCTTGATATCGCAAATAAAGGGTGGAATGATGTCAGATCGTGAACCTTTTGGTATATTACAGGATACAATTGCGTGGCTATATACCCGTTATTCTTCCGCCTTCGCCATTTTCTTGGAAGTACAATATATTATCCAAGCTTTTGAAAGGACCACCAAGCGAGAGCAGAACTAATCACGATCTTTGAAAGTCAAGAAGGCTAGCTGCACTTTGTGTCAAATCCGGCGGCCTGTTCTTCGGGTAGCCATTTGATTGATAAGATCTTTATAAGAATCATTTTTAGCCTTTATATCTTTGGGCTTCTGCAGGAACAATGCTCGCGTTGGTGTTTAAAAGTGGATACCTTCATTCTATGCACGGAATTTTCCAATGTCATATATTTTAAATGTGAGATAGCGCTGGATAGCCCCACTATCTATCGTTACCCGAAGTCATTGCTGCATCGTGTGAGTGCGCGCAGGTGTGGCAGCCTGAAAAACTGCACAATGCACGGCTTCGGAAAAGGAAAGAACAAAGGTCTAGGCTGGAAAAACGGGAAACCCGGGTGCTTATACATTGCAGTAGTGTCTACGATCGATCTGATGGCAAGAATGGTGCCTTTGTCATTTTGTGATTCAGTTTGAGCGAATGAATGTATTGTTGAAATCATTAATGGGAATATTTTAGATTGTTGTGACGATAATGAAGCTGGAAAAACCACCCAACAAATTCAAGATTTCTGGTCCAAACAATCAAGTATGTAGATGCATCTGAGTCCGAGGGGAAGGGTCATCCTGGAAGGCAATGGTCTAAAGATTGTCACGTTGCTGCGATTGAATATGCCTCACACGAGCATCAATGCCTAGGGGTTCAGACATACGGCTGTCAACATGAGTTCAGTGAATATTCGATTAGATTTTCGAAACTTCGTTTTTTTGCATCGCCGCTTCGGATTCGTGTCGGCAGCAGTGTGGTATCGCGTTGGTAATCTCCTGGAAGTAGCTGCCAATTCAGAATCGGATAGTTGGCCATTAATCCGTCCTGTCACTCTAATACCCAGTTTACTGTGGCTACCCAGAAACCTTTGTAGATCGGGTCCGTGGCTCAATTTACTTTTAATTAAGCAAGATCTCGAAATGTCAAACGTTTGGAATTCATGGAACAGGACGATCTATAACAGTAATATCAATATAGTTTGCTGAATCGCGAATTGGTTTGGAAGGTGAACTTCCTTCCAAGGCACTGATTTCCGTTCCCATGGAGTGGAGCAGACAAGAAAGCTTTGAGGCTGAAGCCAATTTTGTGGATCTCGTTAATTGAATCTTGGACGCCGTTCCTGTGCCAAACGACTCCGCAAACTGTGCAGCTATGTGTTGGGCAAGGTGTGAGAGTTGACATCATGCTTAGCCAACCGAAATTCTGCTTCGGCCATAGGTGCATTTTGCTCGTCGTATGCGTGTGGACGGCCTGGCTTGCGCTATAATCCGGCTTGACCTTTTCTGCCGAACCTGAAATGTCGAGATAGTTGTGCCATTTTACTGCGGTTTATCCTTCATATCTTGTTTGCATGTTTCAATTTTGCTTTTTCCTGGATGCAAAGGCTAGTTCCGAATCGCACTTCCCTATTTCGAACCAGGGTGACAAGGCGAACCTTGCCACTGCAAACCGCGCTATCCTCACGAGCAGATGGTCGCTGATGCAAAAGCAGCAGGTAGGTTCACGGCAGCCTTCGTTAAATGGAGCAATATGGAGGAGGCCGGGAATGGCGGCGGGCTAGAGGAATTTCCTGGGCGAGAAGTTGGGGAGCATCAAGGGACTTACTATGTCCAGCCCGTGATATTCAGGGAAAAGGGCGAGAGGTGGGATATGATACTCGCCCTCCCTTCAGCGTCCAATGGGGTTAGCAGCGAACGAAGGGCCAACCGGTGATCAAGAATGATCGATGGTTGGGTGCATAAAGAGAATATTCGAAGAACGCCTTTTCAGGCTTATCAGCCGTCGACTAGTCTATAGGGAGACCTTCTTGATGGGATGCGAGATCTTCAAAAGCTGCGGGGGGAAAGCAAAGAGTATAACACGAGGGTGGGGAGGTTTTCACTTGTTTGCGGCGGGAGGAGAAATAAGCCGGTGATTTTTTGACAATTAACAAGAAGCCGAACACCAAAGGCATCTAGAAAAGAAAGAAAAAGGAACGAAACAATGCAGATGAAAGGGAAGAATAATAAAATATACGACATGCCGCTTTTCTGGAAGCTCTGAAATTCTGCACAGAAGCGAAGAAGCTGCCTTGCAGGTGTTGAGCGTGTCTCTGCTGCAGGTCCACCCCGCTCGCCCGCCGGCTGCAGAGACCCACCACATTCAAAGATATGATATCTCCACCATCACGTAATTGTAATCCGGCTGCAATTAATTAGTGCTCGGGCTACGCCAATTGATCGATTGACAGGGAAGGAAGGGCGTCTCGAGTATGGTGGTGAACCCAGACGTCCATTACAAAAACCAGGGTAGCTACCTGCCACATGCGGTAGCGTCCCGCGCTGAACGTTGTATTGCGAGACGAGGAGCTGCTCGAGGTAGTCGGCCAAAACCCAGAAAATTGCAAAAAAGAATACATGACATGTACATCTACATGCAGCCCTTCCCACGACTAACCTTATTACGAAGAAGAGGAAGAGCAACCTTGCATCTAGCACAATATGAGCGTCGGGTGGAGTATTTTTTGCTGAGCTGCATGGCCATGCAGATGGCAGCGTTTCTTTTGCGAAATATTCCGACTTCCCACCAGACCGTGCCAGTTGAAGGCGATCACAGCCATTCTTCTCACATAAGACTCTGCCCGACCCCTCCCCATGTTGGACGCCAACAGGGATGTCGGACGTAAGAGGTGTATCTTGTACCGAGTTATTGATGTACCTGTACGGAAATCGAAGCACACGAGATGTAGGTTGACATGTGCTGCTGTTTGGAGGCAGTTAGTGAGGAAGTCCTGATATCGCACATCGCTATAATGGCGTCCAGGGATTACGCATGTCTCACCGCCCTCACAGGCATCTCGTTGTCGGAGCCGTGGCTCATTCGTCTTTTCTAATTCTGAATATTAAAATACTCAGCATAGCCCATCCTTTTCGAAGGGTTTCTCTCGAGTCAGGTTTTGGAGAAAAACTTCGTCCGTCTACGCCCCATCTTCATCTTTCTTCTTGAAAGCCATATCAACCTTCCCGTCCTCAGGCTAGCCCTTTGAGTGTGACCATTCTTAGCATCTTGGAAATTACTACTTTGCTGTAGCCAATTTTCACAAATACTCAAAGCTATTAGTGCATGAACCAAGGCTGTCTCTTCTTCTAAAGAGCCGTTTCTGGATCCTTATATTAATTGATTCCTGCCTATCTGCCTGCCATAAGAGACGACGACCCAAGAAAACCCCGAATTACTCCAACTATCAAGATCTGGTTACCCGACAACTTTTTTTACAGCAGAACACCAAAGAAAGAAAGAAAAATACCATCATCATGCCTTTTGCTGTGACACCAATGACCATGGAGTACCTTCAGGACCTCGATTACCGTGAGTTCATATTTGTGTTGCCTTGTATAGCCGTATATACCAAGCAACATCTACTGACTCGATATTGATAGAATCGGTGGTCCAGCCAGCTACGAGGGTTTACTTCCCTCTCCAGGCTACTTTTACAGAGTCAGATGACATCTTTTCATCTCCAATGCCATCTCTGTATCAACCTCGTCCTGCCATTTCATCATACTTTGCAGGTGGTTCATGGATGAGACCATCTATGATGGATATGCCCGACTATTTGATGGAAGATCCTGCTATGCAAATTGTCAAGAAGAGAAGGCATCAATCCAAGCTTGACGACGGAGAGGCCAAGTTTGCAAACCAACCACAAGACAACCTTCTGAAACCCGACTTTGTCCCAGAATCGTCTGTCAGACGATCCTACACCAAGAACCGACTGTCATTCACCGAAATTACTGCGTTCCAAGTCCCATCTTCTCCAATCACTCGTCCAACATCTGTGTCTAGCTCTTCTTCTGCCGAGAAGGAGTTTCCGATTCCGCATACTCCAGAATCCGAACTCCCAGACGATATCTCCCCAGAATTCTCTTCTTTCAGCTCTGTTTCATCCGGTACCTTCAGCAATGTCGGTGATCTCGACGAACTTGACGATGTCCCTGGTTTGGATGCATACAAGATTGAACACCATGATGGATGTCCAATCAAAAATTACTTGGATAGCGAGGACTTTGAGAATAGACAGTCAATGTAAGTCTCCTTTGCGAATTTCATTTTTAATCAACGATACTGACGGCACTTAGTGACTACTTCTCTAGCAGATGCAACTGCTCCAGAGCTACAGACATTCAATCTAAGCCTACTGATTGGATGAACCTAAGTTGGGATAACTCTCCACCAACAAAGACTGGTCATCAGTTCATGAGCAACTTCAAGAGTGAACCAAAGATCTTTACACCTGGATATCCAGAAGTCGAAAATATGGAACTCGGATCCATTTGAATAATTCTACGAATTTCCTAGCGTCCTTTTCATCTTTTAATAACTGTGACTTTTTGCATCGTTTAGTATCTTACGACCTTTGTTTGCTCCTTTCGTACCAACTTGATTCAACACGCACTTTAAAGAAATTGGAATTCAACGCTTTAATTTGATGCTACTTTGCCTTCTGAAACGTACACGCTTTGTCGCTCTGTATATATGTAATGAAGCTGGGGAGGGGTTTACGGGGGACCGGAGTTGATTTATTTCAGGCCGCATTCGTTTCTACACATATTATTTTTGGAGGGGGGTACCGGGTTTTCAACGTCTTTCGTCTTTCTCGGACGCTTTATGGGGAGAGGTTTGCTTATATAACTGTCTCTTAAACTGTTTTCTGCCTTCACTTGAAGGTTTGAGGTCATATCTACTATGACCAATCTATCACCGAGATCCTTTTCTAACCATAAATTTCTTTATTTCATTTTTTCTACTTTTCCTATTCTCCTTCATACCCCACCGTATATAGACCGTTGTCTCTCTCGAGCATTCAGTCAAATTACCTTTTTCTCTTGTTCGCACTCCCTATACATCGATATCAAATATCGTTGATTTATATCTCCCTACGACCATCACATTCGCCTCAAAAGTTTTTTCCTACTCCGTGCGGGATACGATTCAATTTTTGTTCGACCGAACTGGAGCGAAAAAAGTCTTTCATTTTCGTTTTATTTATTTCTTTCTTTTGCATGTAGATAATGGTCCGAATCCAAGTCTACTTATTGCAAAAGAGATCAGGGTTTTTCCGAACAACCCTGATTTCAATGTCACGCTATTAAAAATCAACTATTCAAATATGCACTTTCCAAAGACAATAATATTATACCAGGAGCCTTTATTTTCTTGTAGGTTTTCGAAATTTCAGGATTTCGAGTTAGTTCCATTTGATCCTAGATCTAGATCCTCAGATGACTTAGTGACTCTCGATAGCCCATGCATCCTGACAATATCGCCACCGTCCTTGCCTTCAATTATAATCCCTCCTTTGCCCAAATAGAAACTGTCTTTTGATTCAATTTTTGCTCTTCCGCGCTTGCCTACAAGAAATAGAGAACCCCCAAATATATGATCCTAAAAAGAAGGATAATGTAAAGTTCCCACGTACTGTAAATACCTCTTCGCCTGCGCCCTCCCCCTGGCGGCAATCAAGATGACCGAAAAAGTAAAATAAAAATAGATAAAAGGGAAGTTACCTTCCCAGTAGGAATGGTTCCTCGGTTTCAATACGAATACAGCTACTTGAAAAAAGTCAAGGTCAGTCGGGCCGCAAAAAAAGCAATTACTTCATATCGATATTTTGAAATTTGTATGAGAAACTTCATAATATGTCTTAATATTAGGGCAGACCTACTGACCTCGACTTTTTCTTACAACCTGTGACGCAGCTCAGTTTTTGCGGGGTCAAAAACCTTCAAGACTATCTATTACCGATCCTGGTTTGTGTAGGGTATCGGGTATTAACTAATTAAAATTTATAAAATCTTATTAATGAATCCACAATTTACTTTATTTTAGCTTTGTATTGGCTCCTTATGCATATTTCTCGCCTGGCTAAATTGATTTCTGCAAGCATATTGTTTTGATACGGCATTGGCAACATATACAAGCTTTCGGGCATAGTTCTCGGATTTGAATATCCGAGTTCGCTAACAATCGATGGATTCGGCTTATTTTCTATAATACCTATATAGGTGGCGTACAGTAGACAGACCACAGGACATGAAGAGGAGGGCTCAGCGGCTCGCGACGACGGAATGCGGGCCGTTAGGGTACGTTTGTAGACGAAGTCACGTCACAAGCGAGTGTCTAGGTATAGAAATCCAACGGTAGATAGGATAGCAAAGTGTTGTATAAATACAGAGCAAAATATCTGGGTCATTAGAGCTTAGAGACTCGACTCTCATACATTTCGCAATTGGGCAGTTCTTTCTCGCTCGGATAAGCATTCTGTCCTCCTATCATCAGAGGTTCTTTTTTTTAAAGCAAAAAAAGGATAAAGACGGAATATTTTAAAATCACGATTACTTCTGTGACGCTTTAACAATGAAGAATATCATTCTCCTCACCTCTTTTATGGCAATGCCTCTTCTTGGACATGCCGTGCAGTGCATGGTTAGGTCTACTACCCAGATATACAAGGCTGCCAATGGTAACTGTGGAACTGGGTTTATTCTGAACCCTGGAGGCTCTTTCAATGCAGTTTGCTACTGCACTGGGACAGATGGTACATACTTTTACGACGGTTATTCGGGCTACTACCCACTATCGGCGACCTATTCCACTGGATATATGGGCGGATGCACTTGCCCAACTACTTGTTAAGGTTAGTTATTAGTATTTATAATATCTCCTGGTTTTAGAATTCTTCTATATAGTCTGTGTCTATGACATGACGTCGTCTGTATGTCTTTTACTAACTTCTTATCACTTAGGATAGACGAACATTTTAATAGTCGAACACGAGCCATCTTGTAAAAATAGGAATCGGGGCGAGCGGGCGAGCGGGAAGTTGGAGATCGAAACACCGTGCATGTTGGCCAGTTCAGACTAGACATCGGATAGGTTACCGAAAGTTTATAATTTCGGAATCGCTTACTGTATCTATCAAGCTTATATTGTACCAGTGGCCAATTCTATCTATCTTCATTCTGCGATAAGGTACCCGCAGGACGCCATATGAGCCTGGTTGAAAATTAGCAACCAAGTCTGATATATAGAAATTAATGGTATAATTGATGTAACAAATGACGCCACAACTTGCGATATAGTTTTAAATACTCAAAAACTAAAATGAGAACAATATAACGGGTTAAAAAGTAAGAGATTTAAAAAAAAAAATTGTATCAGCGGCATAAGAGCTGTTGTGATAGCTTTTAAAAAAGGATATTTTGTGAGTAACTGGTACTTGTCTCGTAAACCAGCCGAGAAGCACGAAGGCTAATAGCTCGCTCGGTTAGCCTATTTCGATCGTAAATATATATATGGACATTGTATTCATAGAAATTAAGATAATTCTATAATACCAACTAAGCTATTTAATAATAGAATCACATAAATATGTTTATGACCCATGAATGTCTAACAATACGTATTCCCCTGACGATACCTATACCCTGCTGTCAGCGCCACAACATGCAATGCCGTTCCAGCAACCGCGAAGCTGTGAAACAACTGGTGCGAGTGCCCCCATACGTCAAAGGTACCGGGGCTAATCCTCTCGGGTATTCTTCCTACGAATAAGCTCACACCGATAAGCAACAATACCGCTTCCGCGAGATACCACTGAACTCCGATCTTTAAACACGCCTCTGTCCATCCGAGAGTGCCCGCACTCTGCAGTATAGGTAACATGGCAGACATCGCAAGAACGGAAAAAGTGCCGCCTCTTAGAGTGCGCTTTTTACTCCCGCCACCGCCCGTGTCAAAGAGGGTTATCGCAGCGATTAGGACCGATCCGACGTTCAGACCCCAGTATATCCGCTGTGCTGTGGGATTGCAGTACATCGCATAGTAATTTGCAGATGCACCACCACCGAGAGCTAGAATACAAACTCCGAAAATATCCATACGGCCCCAGAAGTGGTGGATGTTGTACGAATGGCTACGAAGAGTGTGGAATGTGGTGCTTAGGCCGAAGCATAATGCCGCCGCTATGATGGAGACGCCAAAAGCAAATTTATCTCCATTGGTGAGAACTAAATGAGAGGATGGGCTCGAAGTTTTGACAACTTGATAGAGCCTGATGCCGGTTGCTATGAAGCCCAGGGAGCCGAGTA
Organism: Orbilia ellipsospora; assembly: GCA_036971675.1. Lineage (NCBI taxonomy): Eukaryota > Fungi > Ascomycota > Orbiliomycetes > Orbiliales > Orbiliaceae > Orbilia > Orbilia ellipsospora. The sequence continues at coordinate 1,523,652 of JAVHJO010000005.1, forward strand.
GATGGGTCCAGATATTCATAGTTTCCATATGTAGACATCTCCACAGACGAAATGACTTCTTGTACGAATAAGTAGGCATGGGGTGCCCAGTTATGATAAAATTATTGTCGCGCAGCCATCCTGGTATCTGGTCCTTTGCCGCAATAGTAGGCCAGTATTTATTCTCGACTTGCTTGTCGAGAGTGCTGACACTGATTGATGATGCTGGCTCGTCTGGGGGGTCGGTAGTCCGCAGCATTGATAATGAAGGGCTAGCTGCGTCTTTCACCATCTTGGAGTTGATTTGGAGTTAAGTGCTAGAGTACTGCTTTTGGAAACTACTGCATACCGCCGTGCACTTGCATGGCTTTTAAAGGATGTTGAGACGACCTTTGCGTGGTTGGAGTTGGCGGTTAGCGCAAGGTTCTTATTGGCACGTAAACCACAGCAAACGACTGGTGGCACTGCAATCCTCAATTTGGTGACAAACGATGCCACCTGGGCTGCGCGACTCCCTGCATAAGAGAACAAGTATCTTGATAGAATCTATGAGAATTAGATTTACTGCTGTTCCATTACCATTAGCTGTTTAAGAACACCAAAACTTGCATATTGATCTAAAATCCATGTCCTGGACTGCCAGAAACGAGCCATCCAAATAGCTTTAAGCAGCTTTCGTGGAGACAGCTTTTCCATACTTTTGCTACTCTGCAATATTCATGCCAATTTCAGATTTTGGTCTGAACTAGTTGGTTACCGCCTTCTGTTTGAACTTCCTTCAGTGGTAGCTTTCAGACTACTTCAGTGGCCCGCCCAGACGAACCTATAATTACCCGAGAGTGTTGAAACCGAAAATACCACAGATTATACTATTACCTTGGACGGAGCATACGAACTCGAAATTAGTACTATAAATTCTCGCAACCTTGCAAGATGTATTGCTTTTATGTAATCGTATAATTTTACACACCTCAGGTTGACGAGTTTCAAGTTCCTCTCGCAAATTGTATACCCTTTTGTAAGCAAAGTATGCAGTAGGACGAAAATACCTAGATATCACTCGGGGTTATATGATTGAAACACAGGTTAGTCATTTTTTGTGTATTAATATTAATATTATTACAAGTACTATGACCATGAAGAGATAACTATCTTTGCCAGCAAAAAAAGTAACTCTCAGGATGGAGGTGGATGCAGTTTTACTGCCTCTCTTTTTATAAACATATAGATTGTAATCTTGAAAGTAAAATATTTAGCCTTTATCCAAATATAATCAAGCAAAGCGACCTGAAATCCTTTTACTAGACTCGCCTCCAATGCCTTATTTGTGATTCATCTTGCCGAATCGGATTTAGATCTCGTGGAGTGTTCTGACCCTGATTATCGTTGTAAGGCTTTCGCTGGCTATTCCTTTGCGGCGTTTGCGGCGTTTGCGGCCTGTTGGAGTTACTATAGAAATTCTTGGCCGCAGTCTTCGAGGCGATAAAATTTTTTATTCTGCTTTGGTCCTCAGATGTGAGGGGACGTATAGTTGTCATTTTATCGATAATAGGAGCCATGATTGCAGCCTTATTAGCTGAATGACCCAACCCGAGTACATGGCCGAACTCATGTAAAAAGAGTGTATGGATAGACGCCTTAGACCAGCTCGGCAGAGCAGAGTTTCTGAACTTGACATAGCCTTTCAAGTAGGCGTCAGGTCCTTTCTGGGCAAACCCCGCTGCTTGACCGCCTGCAAAGTCCTTATCATTAGAACTGACAACTGAGATGGTGATGTTGGCATTGTTGCCAGTTGCTTTTTGGAATTTGTAAGTCGGACACATTTGCGCCCACTTTTCCCATGCGAGGGCAAAAGCGCTCTCCATGGTGGCTGTATCGGATCCTGGAAGAACGCCAACGAGTCGGTATTGAAATACAGTGCCATCCGGCCATTTTTGGTTAGCATCAGACGAGGCTTGACGCTTGCAGATAGTTGAACCGCAACCCTTGACATTATCCTCAGATTTCTCTAATAATTGACACATGGTGGGCTTATATAATGTAGGTATTCGTTTGCGAGTACTAAGTGGAGAAACCTATAAAACCAGCTTATAGGGAGGGAATTCAACGAAACCTCGAAATATAACAATTATTGAATTGAAAAAATTAACAGGAAGACCAGCCTCCGGTTTAAGTTTAAAGTGATATGCGTATTGAAGATATTGATGTATATGAAAAAAATCTAGAGTGCCAAATTGACCATTATATATATTTTGCCATCATTTCTAGATAATTTGCCGAAGTTCACAGGAGCCACTCGTTTAAAACTACCTGGGACCACCGACTACGATCAATGCTCACAAATTCCTTGAAACTTTACTATTATCATTGCTTCAATAAAGTGACTGGTGTCAATATTGGTTTGAAAAAATTATGTAACGGGTAGAAACTTCGGAATATTGGTGTACTGGATTCTTTTCTCGTCTCGCTTGGATTAGGAACTACTTTCGGCTGCAGGTTGTGTAGTGTTTTGGACGTTTCTTCTCGAAAGCATCTTGTTGCGTGCTTGGCGTGCCAGATATTGGTTTCAGACAGCTCCCTCTTGACGTTTTATAATTCCTATGCGGGATTCGAATCGATTATCTGCGGATAGAATATTCCCGTCGCAGGGTATGGAAGGCTGAGATAAAAAAGGATTCTTGTTTTCTTTCTAACTAAGCACATTAGCGTTTAGAAGCGAATTAGTCTGAATTTAGACAATCTACAGACTTTCCTCTACAAGGGTATTGAATATTTGTAGGAAGTATTTCGGGTTCGAGCTTGGAGCGACGGTTCGGCTATCCTTCTATTCTGGGAATAACCAATCTTAACTTAAGTTTCATTCTCCGAGCTCTCTATTAAAGGAACCGTCTTCACGGTATTCACATTTGGGCACTAAAATTTGTGAGTAAATTTTCCTTTTTAATCGACGCGTGAGTCGAGAGGAGACTAATGGAGAATGGTCGGCAAGTTCGTATGAATGATGATAGTTGGCCTGAGTTTTAGCAAATATATCCGAAAACACTAGGATATTCGGAGGCTGGATTCTAGGTAACAAGAAGCAAGATCACTAACACAATATTGCTGACTGAAGGACGTATTGTCTATCCTGTCCCCTCTCCCTCCGTCAGTTGCATGTCAGCTTTGACGTAGCATTGATTTGGATATCAACTTCGGTCCAGTGGCTGGGAAGAAGGGACCTTGGCCGTGAATCAGATGTGTTGCGGGCAGTTGGGCCTCCAGACGTAACGAGATCGACAACCACGCCTAGCATTCGGCTGATCACGTACCCCAGCGTTCAGCATACGTCTCCCTTCCATCAATCAACATCGCCAAACCATCGGCCAGCCTCAACATCAAGACCAACAGACAAAAGGAGAATAGCGCGATATAGTCCTCGGGGACTCACCAATACTCACCATGTCTTCAGGACTACGGATGGGCCAGATGAAGGGGTCCGATAAGAAGGGGTCCGATAAGAAGAAAGGAGGAACGGGGCCCAAGATTGAGATCAGTGGGCCAGTGATGGGCTCGGTCAAGTAAGGATACAATGACTTCGATTTATTGTCATATCTACACGTACGCTGACTGTATCACAAAAAATCTGATAGGAAGGACCCAATAAACTTCTTGGATTCAATCGGAGCGGCCGACCAGCAGCGCATCGCAGATCTCATGAAACGTCGTCAATCGTCTAGAATCATATCTACCCCGATTGCTTCGGCCCAAGATGCACCCGGCGTTCCCGTAATACCTTTAGAGTTCTCCAACGCTACAGCCGCCCCCGCTAGCTCTTCAAAGCTCGAGGTTCCAGGTACTAGATCAGGGAGGCCATCGACAAGACCATCGACATCATCAGGGAGGAGACCTCAACTAGATTTTGGAGGACCTGGGATATCTGTCAATGTCGACGATTATAGGACGGAAGATTTTAATGCTGCAGATTGTATGTTCATGTTTGGAACGGGATGCTGTGGGACTTTTCTAACATTATTGATATATAGATATCTCAAGCGTTCTCAGAGATGCTTCGGAAGAAGAAGTGCGACAGTACATGCACGAGCTTAAAAGAACCCGCAAACGAGCCTCCGCCGACCTACAAACAAATGTTTACGTCAACCGTATCCAATTTATTGCCATCTCGAAAGAAATCGGAAACGTCAAGGAGGAAATGAGAAGTTTGCGGAATTCCCTCGCGGAACTGGATTTAACGATACAATCGCTAAATAGCAACCAGGAGAGCGACTCATTTGGCTTTTCGCTGGAGGCTTCATCTATGGATTTCATGGGCGGCGGTTCCGGTCGGTCGAAGAAGAAGGCGAATCGTACCTCGGTGGCTGATCTCGCACAAATGTGGGCGACGCATCTGAAACTTCTCTGGGAACGAGTAGAGAACTCGCAAAAATACCTCCCAGCATCGCCAGGACGGCATATAGTTATGGACTCGCCGCATTGGGTGGAATTGAACTCTGCGACGTGGAAGCCTATGCGGCAGGTTCACATGTTCTTGCTCAACGATAACCTCCTAGTTGCTTCGTTGAAGAAGCGACGCCCTGACGCTGCTAATCGCGGTGGCCCGCCCACTAAGCTCTTCGCTGAGCATTGTTGGCAGCTGGGCGAGGTGGAGATGATCGATTTAGCAACATCATCTGGTGAAACCTGCGCTGTGAACATTAAGGTCGCCAAGGAATCGTTTGTTTATCGTAGCGACAAGGTGGATAAAAAGGTCAAACTCTTGATGACATTCAAAAAGACGGTTGACGAGCTAAGGAAAGCTCAGAAAACGGAGACAGATGACCAAAAGAAAGTGAAAGATAACGCTTCTTTCCTGGCGGATAGGGATCCTGCACTGCAAGGCCAGGATGATCTGCTGCAAACGATATCTGCCTCGATGGGAAGGGATAGGCCGATGATTATGATTGATGTGGATGGAACTCAGAGGAATTTGAGATGGGTCGAAACCCAGATGGACGAACTTGATGAGTTGATATCCCGCCGCAACTTTGAAGATGCTGTCGGCAGAGTAGAGTTCTTGAGGGGCATTGCCGCCAAGCACGCCAAGAGCAACACCGTCGCCAGTGAATTTATTACTTTTAGAGTTGACGAGAGAGCACTTCGGTTGAGCGCTCAGATCACGGCAGATTTGAGGGAATATGCCGCATGGAAGACATACGTAAAGAAGAATGCAGATTGGCTGGTCAGACTGGGGTTCGAAGATAGAGCTAGAGAAGCTCTTTTGGATGCTAGAAGTGCCGTCATGACATTAAGAACAAGGTAAGTCTTTCATACGTAGCATTCCAATACATCTTAACTAACTGACTGTAACAGACAAGTCCGCTTCGAGGGTGACATTCCCTCTTATATTTCTCAAGTTGCACTGGTCCAATTCACGCTTATCCGGAACACCGTGGAGATTTACAACGCTTGCTTCGAATACAAGCTCTCAAGTCCCCTCGTAAAATGGGCGAAAGAGCACGTTGAAGGCTACTCTGACCTTCTCACTCGCCAGCTCTCTTCCGTCTCTCGAGATGATGATGTTTTTGAACAATGCATTCAATATACGTTACTGCACTCGACGCTTCTAACCGATGTGGGGCTGGATTTTAAAGAGCTATTGCTGCCGAAGGAAACATCCACAATCAACGGGCATGTGGATGCGCTAGGGGAGACAGCCACCCTTGTGCCCTCAGCTGCCGCATAACGGATCCGGTGTTCTTGATACTTAAGTTTATTAAATAATTGACGTTGGAGTATGTAGTGACCTTTGTATTCCTTTCTTTTTCACCTTAGCCATGTAAACCTTTTTATTTTTGTCTTTGGATACCCGCGCCATTTTTCTCTGTACTTTATCTTAATACTTTGAATTTATTTCTCAATCTCGATATATGCAATTGGGATTTCGGTTTGGGTTTGACTTTGAGATTCAAGTTATATCGGGGAGGCTGGGTTTCGCACGTGGCGGAGAAGATGAACTCGCGGAACGACGGACGTGCGATTATCAGTCTCAAATGTGCACAAATGTCTCCCCAAACATAAATAATACTCTCATCGGACTGGTATTCTATTTACAGCCCGGACAGGTGGGCGGTGGACTGAAAGTGTTGAGAAATCCAGTTGACGTTAAACACTTGAGCTTCTCGATCTCAACAGCCTCTTCCTTCGTCTCTCTTCCACCCTTTTCACGTCAACATCAACCATCACCATGTCGGACCGACCATTACCACAAACGCCCCAGGAGGACGCAAACCCCTGGACAACGCCTGACCTTCCCGATAACACGTTTTCAACTGAATCCGAGCATAGGAATATCTCGTCTTCAATCTCACCACCCACCGTTCCTTCCACCGAACTCTACTACTGTCACTATTCCGAAGATGACGATAACCCTCAATTCGCAGATGATAGCATGGCTGATTACCATGTATTCGGAGAGCAAGATCTCACTAATAGTAATCTCAACCTTGTCGACAACATCATGGCACAGGCAGTGGACCAACCGGAACATCAAAGCAGTAGTGATGACCTAGGTCGAGATTCACCGGCTGCTACTATAGCCATTAGTAGTGGGACGGATGAGGGTAACGATATTTTGAAGTCGGTTTCGACGAGAGAGACTCGGGCTAGTAGATTCCAGGAGCGGCTGTCTTTGGATGATATTACTATCCCTAGTTCGATGTTTACTAGTACCGAGAGTCAAGGTAACCCTAGATCTACATATACCTTCCAATATGCTGCTACACGCATTTGTAATGTTTCTAAAGAGCTAATAGTGATATGTATAGATACAAAGAAACTTACGAAACTCAACCGGATATTCTACCTCCACGTCCCCTGGATTCTGAGATTTGCATACATTTTCGTTCTGGCAAACTGGTGGTCTCTCATCCCATTGATGAAACTCTCGTCTCCAAGGTTTCACGCCGAAAATTTACCAATAATATACTCCTGCGCCATGCTAGCATTGATAGCTACATCTTTAGGACTGCAAGTCGTTTACTTCAAGCTTTATGGATCGCCATGGACTAGAAGACGAAGGGCAAAAGAAGCCCAAGATGCAGAATCGAGTAGGGTCGGAGATAGACAGCCAGATTTCGAGAAGAAGATTGATAAGAAGGAACGGGTCAAAACTGGTGTTGAGATTTACATCCTTGTCGTCGATATCATATTATTAGCTTTGACGATTGCAGTGTTGATCATTTCGATTGTAATGGCTAAATCTGGTGCTGTTGAACACGATGGTGCAGCGCAACAGCAAAGATGGAAAACAAGTACTCGTCCGAATGTAGTCACAGCGCAGGAGACAGCGGTTAATTCTACGAATAGTGGGGCAGAAGAAGAATGGCATAGGATACCAATTGGGATGGGCCATTGAAGGACCACTTTTGATTAGTATCACTATGAATGACGAACTTTAAACATCGATGGGATTGAGCATTATTTTGCTTCTACAAAAGCTCTCCTGTCACGTTGAATTAATTAGCACGGCGTGTTCTTTTTACCCAGAAATAGATTACATTGCGTTTCATTCTAGAAATTCATTCATGGATTCATCTATATATTCACTTCTCGAAATCACCATGAAAACTTGGAGGTCGGCCCCGTCATCACGGCTCCCAAAAGCAATACAGACTTTTCACCCGGAGCCCCAGCCGGCCTTTCAGCCTCTAATTTCTTTTCCGGAGCTTTATCCACCATAAAACACTTTCGTCCGTCGACCCTTGACTTCTCAGTCGCCAACCACCAAAATGTTGTATTTTCCATAACCTCCTTCGAACCTATGTTTATCGTTCTTTCCCATAACACTGCATTCCTCTTTGGTCTTAAAGAAACCTCAACCGAGTACCTATCCCCAGCACCTTTTGGCACCCAAACTGTATGCGCTGTCGGCAAAACTGTACGATCACTCACCGCATCCTTCCCATCAAATAGGGGTGATTTGCCCTTTATCGCCGTATAACAAGGCATCAAATCCCCTGCTAGAATAAGAACAGCACCCTTGACCGGTTTCGCAGGGAATACCTTCCCCCGTTTATTCCATACGTAGAGTCCGGAAGGTTCAGTCGAGTCGATAAGAGTGAACACATCAAGGTCGGTATGCGGTTCGAAAGTAAATTTAGGGCTCTCTTGTTCCTTAATGTGTTCTTCCACGCTTTCGGATGATTCGCCACGACGATGTTTTCGTATCTTCTTGTTGATTTCGGTTTCCAGCATGTCTTCGTTGTAGCGGAGATACCGCATTGAGCTGTACCCACGGTCATTTACTATTTCTTTGGGAATCACTTCGCCCACTATATTGAATTGTTTGCAGATATCTTGGAGCAACTGGGTTGCTGTATTGAAATATTCTTTCGTGGCGGCTTCATATGCAGCATCACCTTTAGGACCGAGAAAGTCAGATTGCGGGTTATAATCCCACCATTCACGACCTTGGTCTCTGACGAGGTTGTAGCCGTTCGTGGTAGACTTTTGAGGATCGCGGAGTGATTCCTTCTCGGAATCCGTGCAGTTTAAGACATGTTTTGCGAGGTCGAAGGGTGTATGTGGGAGATTGTGGTCTGTGACGTAGAATGCAGGGTATTTGGTGAGGAGATGAGGGATCATGCAGAGATCTTTGCGTTTAACGATTGGGAGTTCTGGGTCGGTGTTGAAGCTTGGCTCATGGTCCGCTTCGAGGTCGTCGGAGAAGTATCCGGGGCTAGGTTCCTCATCTTGCACCGGGGGGCTAGTAGGGTTATCAGCTGGGAATGTGTAGGATTTTGGTGTGGTCGTTGCTCCTCTATCTTTGATTCTCTGCTGTTTTAGTAGACCAACGATGCTATCTTCGGAGTCAGCGCCGTGGCTGAACATCGAAGGACTCAGTTCTGGGTTTTGGCGGAGGACGAGAGATTTCAATTGGGATCGAATGGAAGAAGAGTCTCTTGTTCGAGACCCGTCTCGTCTGTCTCCATCGGAATCTGCTCTCGATCTACGAGTTAATCTTTCTCTCATGTTGATTCTTTCGATAAGTTGATAATATCGATATTGATATTGATATCAATGGGGTAAACCAAAAGCTCTAAACGGGGTTACAGTATATAAGACAGATCTGCAGCCGCCTGCTATAGAAGATAAGAAGGGGAAACTAAGCAGACCATAAGTATTTATTTATCTCTTCACTCACTATCTAGTAGTAACTCAGTTACATTTCCATATCCGAATGATAAAGGGCCACAAGAACAGGGTAGACGCAAAAAGTACACGGCCGGGACGAGATCCGCTTCCCAGCGGAGATCATGATCGATTGAGGGTACGCCAGCCGAATAGTTCGATCATTGGACACCTTTTTTGAATTCATTGGGTTGCATGCGACATGCACGATTAATATTGTTAAGCCTTGTGAGGAAGATGTCGACTCGGACTACCCTGATATCATTGCGATGTTTTGATTCGAAGGATGGTGAAGTTTCAGATGGCTCGATGGATGGAGTCGAGTGGTGAGCTACGTAATGCTTGATTCCGCGGATTGAATTGATAGTTACCGCTAGTTATAACTAGTTAATAGCTTGGCTTTCCCCTCAGTGGTCTCGTGCAGGAGAAGGGAGAAGGTATTGTTTATCATGTAACTGAATGTGGATCATATTTTCTATAGATTGTATTATATATCATGGCGCTCTACTGAATTCAAATTCGAGTGTTTGGTGAGTAAATTTAGAAGTGTACTTACGAAGCTTTTGTTGCTTTTGTTGCATTTTGGTGAAGCCAAGATCAAAGTCCGCGCGCCTGCATAGAACTCTTACATTTGAAGAAAAATGATGCCTTTTTAATATATGAAAAAGTATCCTTAAGAATGAATATATATAATTTATTTACTATTTAAGCTATCCAATAATATTAAGTTACCTAAATTACATTAAATATCCATTGTAGTATTCGCTTCTAAAAGAAATAACATGCAGCCTGATCTGAGCGTCGAAACAAGTACCTACAACGCAAGAATCGAGTATAGGCAACCTTAAGTTAGAAGGAGCGGATAGTCTCTGCTAAACACCAACAATCCTCATATCTTAGGTCTTCCAGATTGATCTTAAGAGTAAATTAAAATATTCCGGTCTGGTCGCCAGAGAGGTTATTATATACGCAGCGGGCTCCATCAGTTTTTTGGACAGGCTGACCAATACCTACCAACACCGGCGGGGTGGTAGGGTCGAAAACGTTGACCATATACACTTTGCCCGTAGCGTCCTCCGTAGCATACAAATCTCCATTATTAGAACCATATTGCGATCCAAAGTAGATCCCACCAGTTGAATATGAACCGGCAGTGTTATATGTCCCAGTAGCCATATCCCACCGCAATAGCATTAGTTTGTTGAACATGTTCACCGTGATGGTCCATAGATAGTTACCAGCAGCTGGAATAAAAACCCAGTCACCGTGGGTGTATTTGGCCGTAGTAGAGGATCCCGAAGCAACAATAGCACCAAAAGTGCCCGAATATGGATTAAGGTTAATCTGTGCCCACGCTTGGGTGGTGTTGGATGTGGTGATGGAATCAGCAACCCAAAGCTGTCCGTTGGCGTCAATATCACCAGATACAAAAGTTTTGACGCTAGTCAACTGGATAAGTTTGGTGGTCAGACCGTTCGACGCAATACGTACTAACCAACCCGTAGATTGTTCGATTCCGTATATATAGTTATCGAGAACGTTATAACCGATACAATTGACATTTGCTGCACCATCAAAGTTCGCTTTGACAAGCGTAGAGCTGGTGTTTGTGAGATCGAGTTGATAAAAGTTGGTATTATCGGTGAAATAGCCGTAGGGATCGCAGTTATAAACAGGACCAGCTGTTGCTACAGCAATCGGAGGTATTTTGTAGTCGATCACTGTAGCTGTCGCAGAGCCATCGGTGATGTTGTGACCGGCTGAGTCTGTTGGATATATAGTAGTTGTAAAAGCAACAGTTGCGCCAGCAGTGATCGTAGTGTAAGGGATGCCTGTCGAAGCTGGAGGCGAGGTATTACCCTGATCCTCATCGCCAAAAGGATCTTGGAACGGTGGTGCTCGTCCGTCACAAGAGAAACGCACTAGATACGGCGAAGGTGAACCATAGGTAACATATATCACACCATATGGGTCGGAGACTTGAATTTGAAATTTGCCTGGGCCCCCAAAGTTCGCAAAGATTATTCTGAAAGGTGTATAAGATCCTGCCATAAGATCGAGTGTTATTTGGCCCGATGTAGATGCCCCGGCATACGGATTCCAAGTGGCGATGCCATCAGCATTAGACCTTAGCCAACCGGATTTAGCAAGGCCACGAGTCCAAAAGCCCGCGAAGTTATCGGCATCGAATATGGTAAAGATGTATCGCCCGGTTCTGGGAGTGTAGAAATAACCTCTGTGATTGACAGTATGGCTAAGGTTGCGGGCACCGAGGTTGTATGGATTCATGCCTCCACCATTGGGCCATCCCAGACCCGGAGATCTTGTAGTGCCATTGTTGTAAGGAGCCAACTTTTTGAAATACTCTGGCGAGAAACTGGAATAATCTGCAGAAGAGTCACCAAATGGATCATTGTATATCGCAATTTCCATACCAGAATTACCACAGGATGTATCTGGAACTTGTGGAACCGGGTTGTAGATCCCCTCTTGGCCGAATGGTGGGTAGGCTGGGGCTTTCGCCGAATTACAGGCCCCATCAACGAGATAAGGTGAGGCGACGGCTTGCTGAACTAAAATAACGCCATTTGCGTCGGATATTTGAAATCCACAAGAAATTGGCCCTGCCCAGCTTGAGCAAAATAGCCTTATAGGGTAGTAAGTGCCCTTGGTTAGATTGACAGTTGTAGAGTTTGCTACATATACCGACCCGGGCAACAAGTCTGCAATTACATCCGCATTTTCTCGTGTGAACTCAGTGTATGCATTCTTGCCACCCCAGAACGCAGCCCAATTATCTTCACCAGAAAGCAGGAACGTATAAGCCGAAGTCCGGGGTGCGTAGAAATAGCCGCGGTGATTGAGAGTTATGTTTAAGGTTTGCTTTGGGACCATTCCGTACGGGTAATATGCAGTCGCACCCTGCGGCCACGCAAAACCGATTGCTGATGTTTGAGTGCTGTCCTCAGGAACTACGTTTTTGAAATACTCTGGTAGTATATCATTGTAGAAGGGGTCGCCATAAAGGGCAACATCCATACCACCGTTCTGGCAAGAAGTATCCGGTTTTGAAATTTCAGAACCCCAGGCAGGGAAAGCAGCCCCGTCAGTAGCATTGCAAGGATTTGTCACAAAGTTTGCAGTAAAATCAAGATCTTGTTCGTAATAAGTACCATCTGCGTCCTTGATGTTAAGGCTGAAAGAACCACCGCCGCCGCCATCAGCATGCTGAATCCTAATTGGGATGTATGTACCACCTTGAGCCTCCAGCTGAAATAAGAAATTCCCAGCTGTACCTTGCGTGGAGTTTCCAACCCAAACGCCATAGCCATCTGCATTTTCCAGCGACCATTCGTTGAAAGCCTTCTGGCCAGTCCATAAAATGACAATATCGTTGATCTTTGTGACGTTGAATGTGTATACGGTTGTCTTTGGCGCGAAAAAGTAACCGCGGTATACCATAGTGTAGACATACTTTGTGGTGGGCGTAAACCCTTGAGGATTATTTCCTGGTGCCAGAACCCCCACGTATTGTGTCATCTTTTGGTCATAAGGTACTTTAGTTGAAAAGTACTCGCAATCGTAATTTACGATATTTGTAGTCGCGTTATTCACAAATGGATTTGCAAATATGCCGACGTTCAGGCCGGAATTACTACAAGAGGTATCTGGAGTCGGCGCTGGCGTCCGATAGTCAACCACAAGAATAGTTCCCGAGACGTTGGTGGGGTCCGGGTATACTGTCGTTGTGTGCGGTGTTTCCGTACCACTAACCATCGCGATAAGGCTGCTTAGTGGTAAAGTCATGTAATCAATCACAGTCGCGGTCCCGTTAACATCTGTCGATGCCGGGAATACCGTTGTTGTAGAGTCAAATGAACCCGTGGCAACACGAGTGACCGTTACAAATGGAGGTACCTGGTAGTCGATAACAGTGACAGCTGCTGACCCATCAGTTACCGTTCGACCGGATTGGTCCGTCGGATAAACTGTGGTTGTGTAACTGGTCGTGGTAAGGAGGGTTAATGTAACAGTTGCCGGCTTGATGACATCAACCACAGTAATAGTCCCCGATCCGTCGGTGATGCTTGACCCTCTCGAATCTGTTGGATATAGAGTTATAAAACCGGTTGTGGTCCCAACGCTCGTCAAAGTGGTGACTGGTTGTAGAACGAAATCAATGACACTAATAGTTCCTGATCCATCGGTCACAGAGGATCCTTTAGAGTCTGTTGGGTACAAAGTGGTGACCCCCTCTTTAGTTCCAAAGCTAGTCAATGTCACAATCGGCTGAGAGACAACTTCTATAACAGTAACCGGCACAGAGCCATCTGTAATTGTAGATCCTTTAGAATCGGTGGGGAAAGCGGTGCTTGTATATGCACTTGATCCTACACTTCTAATCGTAGTGGTTGATATCGGGGCGTATATGATTACGGTGATTGTGCCCACCGGATTTGTTGGCGTAATCGTCGCGGTTGAAGGGCCACTTACGGCGGGGCGAGTCACAGTAGTTATACCTTGCGTAACCCCTACGATGATAGTCACTGGTTCTGAACCGTCACTTATCGTATTTCCAGCGCTGTTTGTTGGGAACGCAGTGCTAGTAAAGCCACTGAGTGCAATCGTAGTTACGGTGGTCGTCGATTCTACGATGAAAGTTACAATTGTTATGGTTTCAGAGACACCAGTAAGAGTAGAACCAGCACCATTTGTAGGAAATAATGTCGTGAGGCCGGTAATACTTGCAGTTCTAGTTATAAGAGTGGCGGGTTGAGTGACACCTATCAAAACCGTAATTGGAACGCTGATATCAGTGATAGTTGACCCTGCTGAATCCGTTGGAAATTCGGTAGTTGTAAAGTCGCTGGATCCAACGGTAATTACAGTCGTCCTCGCTTGTGGAATATAATCAATAACGGTATCTAAGTCTGCGAGTACTGTACCTGTTGCAAAGATCGTAGTCGTAGATGCAGTGCCAGTAGCAGGTCGTGTGAGAGTTGTAGTAGCACGTGGAGCGCCAATAACAACTGTGATTACTCCTGATCCATCAGTGATGGTAGAGCCTGCACCATTAGTGGGAAAAGCCGTGGAAGTGAAGGCATGGCTTGTTGGTATCGTGATTGTTGTGATGGGCTGCTGGATGAAAGTCACAATCGTTTTGGTGCCAGTGCCATCAGTAATAGTAGATCCGGCTGAATTTGTAGGTAATAATGTTGTTAACCCTGTGGTGGATCCTACTCTAGTAATCAGAGTCTGTGGCTGGGTAATGAAATCAACGACTGTGATGGTCCCCGAGCCGTCCGTGATGGTAGACCCAGCAGAGTCTGTTGGATATATAGTCGTCAAATACTGACTAGTTCCAAGGCTCGTGATAGTAGTGACTTTTCCAACGACTCCAATAATAATTGTGACAGGTACGGATCCATCTGTGATGGTGTGCCCCGCCGAATCAGTTGGGGAGACCGTAGAGGTAAATGGAACAGTAGCCACGGTAGTAACGGTAGTGAACGGTTGTGTAAAATATTGTATTACCGTGATTGTTCCTGAAATATCTGTGATGGTGGATCCAACTGAGTTTGTTGGATATATTGTAGTCAAATAAGGGCTAGTGCCGAGGCTCGTGATAGTAGTTATATGTTTAACCACTCCAATGATAACTGTGGCGGGCACAGACCCGTCTGTAATCGTGTGACCTGCTGAATCAGTCGGAGAAACTGTAGAAGTAAATGGAGCGCTGGCAATGGTGGTAACGGTCGTGAATGATTGCGTAAAATATTGTATGACCGTGATTGTTCCTGCAATATCTGTGGATGCGGGAAAAATGGTCGTGACGGATTGCGTTGAAGCAAGAGACCGAATTGTCGTTACTGGTTGCGTCACGTAGTCAATAACCGATATGATCCCGGAGATATCTGTCGGGTTGGGAAGAACGGTTGTCGTGTAAACACTGCTTCCAACCTCAAGTACAGTGGTAATTCTTTGAGTGATAAATGTGATTATTGTTTCCGTACCACCGACTATTGTAGAGCCTTTCGAATCCGTAGGGAAAAGAGTGCTTAGACCAGTCGTCGACCCGACTCTAGTAATCGTTGTTTCTGGCTGGGTGATTCCCACGATAATGGTTACCGTGCCAGTACCGTCGGTAATAGTAGACCCCGCAGAGTTTGTAGGATATGAAGTACTGGTGTAAGGAGTCTTCCCAATACTGGTCTTGAAGACTGTGCTTTGTGGCTCATAATCAATTACAGTGATTGTGGCAAAGGGATTCGTGGTGTCGGTTGGATAAACCGTTGTTAAATATTTGGCAGTTCCAGTCCTCGTCAAAGTAGTGATGGGACGAGTGATATGATCGATCACAGTGATAGTGCCCGAGATATCTGTGATGGTCCTACCAACAGAATCGGTAGGGTAGAGAGTTGTAGCGTATTGACTTGTATCGAGACTATATATTGTAGTTACCGATTGGAGCGCGTATGTTATTACTGTGACTGTCCCAATTATAGTGCTCCCAGCGGCGTTTGTGGGCACCAAAGTTACCAATCCGGTTGTAGGCGCTACGCGAGTAACCGTGACCACTGGTTCTACAATGTAGTCAATAATTGTGACCGGTGCTGCCGGGTCAGTAGGGATAACTGTAGTTTTATATTCACTCATTCCAGTGGCAATCCGGGTGGTTGTTGTAGTGCTTCGGACGACATAGGTAATGATCCGGATTACCCCAGAGCCATCGGTGATAGTATGACCAGAGTTATCTGTAGGATAGGCAGTTGACAGCCCTGTGGTGCTGGCGATACTAGTGACGGTGGTAACTGCCTGAGTGATGATAATTGTTAGAGTCGCAGAACTACCAGTGATCGTGGAGCCCAGACTGTTTGTCGGGAACACCGTCGAAGTCCCAGCTTGAGGGCCAGAAGTTAGAATAAACGAAGTGTGCTCGGGACGATTTATCACAACACCAGTGTTTCCATTGGGCGAGGTTACTATTACAGTAGTCGTCCCTGAGTTATCAGTGATAGTAGAGCCCTTGCTGTCTGTTGGAAACAAAGTGGTTGTGCCCGCAACAGGACCAGTGGTGACAATAGTAGTCACATGAGCACTAACCGGCGAGGTGACAACTACCGTAATAACCCCTGACAGCGTATGCCCAGCAGAATCAGTTGGAAATATTGTCGTAGTACCCGCGACCGGGCCACCCGTGGTAATGGTGACGTGCTCAGGAGCGGACTGGGTAACATATACAATTTTCGAGACAGTGACACCCTCGCTACCAATGACATATGGCTGACCGTTGGGACCAGTGGGGAATATCGTAGTTGTATATGCGACTGAATTAAACTCAGTGACGGTGACCGTAGGCTGGAATGTATAATTGATAACTGTGAGCGGTGCATTTGGGTCAGAAGGAGTGATTGTGGAGATATATTCAGCAGTGCCTGTTGCCAGGTAGTTGATTGTTGTGACAGACCGTGTGAGATACACGATAGCCGTGATTGTGCCCACAGCACCAGTTGAGGGCTGGCCTGCACTATCAGTGGGAAATAAAGTCGTAGTGAATTCACGGTCGCCATGACTAGTAATCGTAACAAAAACTTGAGGGATATATAGTATCACTGTCGCCACACCTCCTGGATTTGTTGGAAATATGGTGGCGGCTGATGTTCCGGTACCCTTAGCCGCACTTGTAATTGTTGCAATACTTTTTAGCGGGATAAAGTCAATAACTGTGATTGGATCCGCTATGTTGACGGGCGTGATGGTGGATTGATATTCACCAGTACCACTAGCAGATTTTGTGATACTTGTGGTTTGCCGATTGACGAAACTGATTACGGTCGCGGGTTCTGTAGGATTTGATGGAAACTCAGTGGTCGCAGAAGGCCCACCATCCGTGGCCAAGCTAGTCAAAGTAATGGTTCCTCTAGTGACATAATCAATGACCGTAGCGGAGATTGTTGGATCCGCGGGAATTATAGTAGTAGCGGAAGGTTCGCCACCTGCTGCTGGACTTGTCTGGGTAATTGTTCCTCTTGTGACAAATTCGATGACGGTAGCAGGCAGAGTGGGATTTGATGGTATAATTGTTGTGACTGATGGGCCACTCCCAGAGGCTGGTAGAGTGATACTGGTGAGCGAGCGTGTCACAAAGGTAATAATTTGGATAGGAGAGTCAGAGTCCGCAATATCCGTAGGGTATATTGTCGTCGCAGAAGGGCCATTCCCATTCGCCTGAGAAATTATCGTGACAAATGGATGAGTGGCATATGTGATGACCTTGATTGGCACTGTAAGGTCGGCAGTCGACTCTGGTGTTATCGTCGTCGCAGAGGGGCCATCTCCAGTCGCTATAAAAGCAATAGTTTCTCTCGATCTTGTTACATAATCAATCACTGTTACGATTCCCGTGCTTGCGTCCGGGAAGATTGTGGTAACTTGAGCACTGGCTCCAGCACGGGTGATTGTAGTTGTCTGACGGCTGCTAGCGGTCACATACTTCGTGACCCATTCTGTCTTTGTCCTGTACGTTGTTGTGAAATGAGTAGAGGTTGTGGATGTAACCTTCACAATCTTAGTGGCAGTTGAATAGTGAGTACTAGTTCGCTTAACAGTACGAGTAGTCCACCTTGTTGCTTTAGCATTGGCTAATGTGGTCGTTTCCTTAACTTTCACCGTCTTTGTAGTCAACTTTTGCGCAGTAGATGTTGGGATAGCAATGGTTTTGGTTTTCGGACGCGGTGTTTTCTTCGCAACCTTTGTCGTAGTCAAGAAACAAGCTGCAGTTGCTTGTGAGTGAGCATGTTATTCAAGTGAGGTTAAATGGCAATACTCACAGCAGGGCTTAGGAACAACATAGTTGCTCCTAGCAGTAGAGATAAATTGCGCAAAGGCACCAACCGTGATTTTGGTAGTTTTGGTCACCGTCTTCGTTTTCGTGACGATACTAAGTGATAACTTTAGCATTAGCAACCAAGCTCAAAGAAACTCTATGGAGCCGCGGCCAAAAATCAGAATTCCATAATATATTTGATACTCACGACGTAGAAGCAGTTCTGATAGTGCTCAGTTCAGTGCAGGTAACTTTGATGATTTTCTGGATGACCTTCGTTTTCGTAGTAGGCAGAACAACAGTATCACAAGCGGTACGAACTGTTGTAACAGCAATCAAAGTCGATGTTTTCGTTCGAGTAGAAGTAGTCCTGCCTTTTCTTATGTACTTCGTGGTGGTAGGCGTGGGTACAGTAGAAGTAGAGGTACAAGTTGAGATTCTTGCTGAACTGACATGCGAATGCAAGACCTTTGAGCAGCTCGACGATACCGAGCTCTGGTTTAGTATTGACTTGCAGCTAGCAGCAGGTTTTGGGCAAGACCCAAGAACACCCACAAGGGGTGAGACTAGTAGTAAAATCCGTAGAAGAAGCATTGCCTGGTGTGGAAGATATACTCGCCTTTGTTCGCTATATTACCTTCGTTGGCCCTTGGTTTCACTTCCCGGCGTGCCAACTTGAATTATTCCGTCTCTGTTGTCTGTTAACGTTTATGAGGCTTGAATGAACTGAGACTGGCAATCAAGACCACCTTTTATAGCAGAGCATTTCTTCCTTGTGAAGTCCATGCCTCACACGGACAATAGCGATAGTATCCTTGAACAAGGGGCGATTCGTGCTCCATCTCTCCGCTGTCGATAGGTCTCTGCCAGCCGTACTTGACATCCATGAACTTCAATAGAATACTCCGGAGGCGTAAGAACCGTAGATTGTTACGAAATAAGTCACGGCAACTACCCCGTGGAAGCATTTACGAACAATATTCCCTTATACGGAGATGCCATGCGACATCGAGAGAGCAGATGTGATAGTAGCGGAGTCTTTATTCCCAATTTTTACCATCAACTTTCAAAGTCCCAGCCTTTCCTACGTCTAATCTCTTAGCACCACTCCTTTCGTCGGCGGGATCCCCCTATAGTTGATGTCAGAGTAAGTGAACTTTGCTGTTGAATTTTGCTAGTATCGATCCATAAACAGACAGACGCTAACACGGCGCCCCTGGAACCCAACCTCTCTACCCAAAAATCATTGAGATTGCCATCAGTAAATTCGAGAAAGTCTTCCACGAAAGAGAATGCAGAACTAGGCAGGTAATACAGGAAAAACGTATATCACTTCTGACGCCGGTGCTGGCACCTCATTATACGCTCTGAGATTGACATGTTGAAACTCACCCATAATTTATGTTCAAAAAGGGCAAAGCCTCATTGCCGAGGTCTTTAGGTGTTCCATATAGTAGTTAGCTTTCTAAAATTCGCGTATTAAGTGCACTCCCGTATCGTTAGCATGCTGATTGATTTCCCAGCGCTCTGAGAATAGAGAGAAACTTAGATTATATGCGTCGTTTGTTTAGAAGGCAAAACATACGATTTCAATGGAAACGAAACTTCTCCCTCAGTATGCGATCTTAGGGTGAGGAGATTTAATTAATGGTAGCTTTCGCGGTGTTTGGTCTCAAGCTAATAAACTCGGAAAACCCCGTCAACAACGTTTGAAACCAATTTAGAGTGATTATCCAGACCGTTCCTTGATGTTCGGAAAGTTCAAAATGCAACTTGTAAGTCAATAATGTTGGCTCACCGAGAGGGCTCACCCCCAGTACGCAACTAGCGCAGATAAGGCTGGCTCGGATATTTTTCAGAATCCCAGAGTTGAGGCTTGCCGAGAGTCGCCATATCTGGAGATGAATTGCCCCGTAGAGACGACGGAGAATGTCAAGTTTGCCAACCTCCCTTGATAAGCGTTAATGTTGTTCTAGCATGCATTGATGTTCAGTTTGGAAGACTTAATTAGACTTTGCGATTGTCTCTTACTCTCCATTGACGCATGGGTATACTACTGGTTACAATGATCACGTAAAAATTAGCTGGCATTAAATGACCGGAACTGAGTGGTGGGTATCGATACCTTGACCCAGCCCCAGAGGCCCAGTGTCTCTTGCCGCTTCTTTGTGGTTGGGAAAGGCACCCTCTTGCAGCATATATCATATCGTACTGCTTAATCACCACGCTGTGTCGCACAGCGCACGATTAGTCAAGTCTCTAGGATCCTCCATCCGCCAAGTTACCTTCAAATCATTAGCGTAGGCTTTGACTAGACCACGCTGCAAGCCTATGTTTGGACTTGGGCGTATGTAGCTTGATCGTATCAGCAACATGCGTAGACTGTGGGCTGTAGGGGTAGAATTTATCGATATCAGTCTTGTTGGTCAAAAATACAACAAGATTCTCTCGGGATTGCAAACGCGGTGAAAGAGACAAAATCGTGAGCGGCTGAGAAATGTCGCTAATTGATCATACGAACGGAAACTATTTGTCGTTTCATTTATATGCATCAACCTAAATCACGAGAGCCTAACTCTTCTAGTGAATTCGAAGGTAACCAAGCAGCCCCGGACAATCTCGGGGCTAGAGTCTTGGCAAAGTTATAATGATTAACAAGGTTTCACTGAAAAATGTAGCTCAATTTCGACTCCAAGATTGAATACGCAGCTAGCTATAGGCCAAACTATTCGCAACTAGTTGGATTACAGATTATGATGACTGATATATACCAGTGTCGAAAATATATAGATTAATTAAAACTCGAGCTTGATTCTACATCGTAATCTATAAAAAGTTCCTTCGATAATACTTTTCTCGGCCCCAGCTTTACCTCTCTACACCCATGCGCTGGTGTTGCAGGCCACGAGGGCGCGTTGCGTCCCCATCACTTTCTCCATGTTGTCTCCACAGCCATGCGAGGCCATGCGATCCCCATATTCCTCCCGACATATTCAAAGCTAATCAAATCGACCCGCTTCCAATCCCGCGGGGATTTCTTTTTTTTCTTTCTTTTTTTTTTGTTAAAAGCTATTTTTGCACAAATAGACATCCTTCCGTTCTGTCGGGGCTTTTGTCACAAAATTTAACCTCTGGTTTAGTCTACCAAATGCAAATGTCTCATCCTTAGATAAGAGAGATTTTTCTGCAGATCTGAACCAAGGCCTAGGTAATTGATAAAGGTGTCCTCCGTATCTTTGCGCACATGCGGGAACTACACGCGCAAGTTACACGAATGACATCCCAGCCGAACTGACCAGAAAAGTCAGTAATACTACTGCATTCAAAAGCTGATAAGTGAGAAAACGAGAGTCAACAAATCACTACATCAAACTCCAGCTGTTTCACACACACATTTGTGCTGTGAGAAAGGTGAGATTGGCCATAAATAAATAATTCTCTTCATAAAATAGAATGATGGTGCAAGTAAGGTATGGTAGGGGAAAAATTCAGCTCCAAGAACATTTTTGATGCTATAAAGCAAGAGGTTATAGGCCCCTCCAAGTTGCGGAAAGTGAGAAATAATCCGTTGGACAATGCCCCACAACGAATTTCTACTGCACCTTCAACGAAGAACCTTCCGGAACTCCCTGTATCGCGAGGCGGGTACCATGGCATCCCTAGCCATCATGCAGCGTCTGCCTATACGAGAATCGTATAGCCAAAACAGGATACGGCCGGCACGAGAATATCGCTTATTATTGAACAAATAGTAAAATCACAGAAGCATCATGGTTTAATCCAATACGCCGGTCACAATCTCCAGAATATATATCCTTTCGATAGTTGGCTACTGTTCGTTCGCAGCCTTTCTCTGCTTCAACCTAGACTTCAAAACATGTTTCTTTAAATCGCTAGTTCTTTGAATTACTTAATCATGCTTGGAGGAGGCAAACTTATGAAGTAATTTGTGATTGCGATTGATTGCCGCATCTCATGCCGCATGTAGCAGAAATCGGTATTTTGTCCTGCCCTTTGCTTTGTCGTTTTTCCGAAGCTACTAGTTTGGCCTCCTGTCACCAGTCTCGTAAGCATCTTGCTCGGTTCCGTATACGCCCCTGAGTCTCGTTGCTAGACAAGCATCGTTCAGGCCTTCGAGTTTACGAGACAGCTCCGTTTCGTGTTGCACTTGTTGCAATCCCGGCAACACATTCCTTTTCATATCGAGAGGCCACTGAGGTATAAGGTGATGTATATAATGAAGCAGCTAGTAGTTACTTCTCAGTCTCTATCAACTAATCCCAAGATTTTTGGATTTTCAAGCCGACGGGCCTGTAAAATCCACCTCTGACTGAACTGAGGATATTTTTGCCGAGTGATAATAATGTTTGGAAGGTTGGCCTGGGTATTTCCGCGTCCGTCCACACCATGCCAAAATGATCCTTGCTTTGGCGCCGGGTCTTCCAACGAACTGGGCGACACGAAAATTGTTTACCAGCCCTCCTCCAATTGTCCGATTCCCCTCGGATACACATGTCATTCATTACAGCAAACAAATCTTTTTGAAATTATTGTTTTGTTTCCTTTTTTTCTTATTTCCCGAGGGGAAGTTTAATCCGGTAACCGACACGGAATGGGATTTGGTGGCGCTTAGAAAGACACAGGATATTGCCTGATTCTCTCCGACATCACGCGCCAAATGCCAGGTTGAAATATTCAATTTTCGGGAAGGCCTCCTTATTCCAATTATTCTGGAAAATCATATAATTGAAGATTATCGCTTTCCTTTAGAACCTCGACATTGTTGTCCGCTACGTAGCTACGGCTTCAGCAAATATTGCCGATGAATAATTTGCAAAACGGTGACTTCGGGTAGCTATCCCTTCATGGCACCACTTTAATTCTAGGAGGCGTAAGATGCTAGTATATTCTCTCGATTAATTCCATATTCGTTATGTAATAAATGGAGGCAGGTAGGATGGTAAATCCGTAGCAACAAGGAAGACGAGGAGATCATCCGAAAATTCATCGGGAAATGCTTCCAGAAATACTTACCTGCCACTATAATGTTTGCAATCTCTATTCGCTTCGAGATCCGCAGGAAAAACCCGACGAAGTTGCACATCCTCTCCTGTCACGGGAATTGCCGGTTTCGTTACAAGCTAAGATCACACACAATTCACAAGCTCTCGGCTATTGCCGCTGAGACGGCATGGGAATTCGGGTAGACTCTTCGGTTCAGGTTAGATATTTTAACTAGCAAAAAGTAAGGAACGTTGCCTTGAACTCTATTTCGAAAGTCTCACAATTTTTCCAACGTGGCGGTCCATGATGAAGATAGCTGGGGGTTTGTGATTGGAGTCGCAACGAGGAACTCAGCTTTCCACACCTCTATCAAGGACCAATCGCATACTAGGTTTAGAAGTAGGTTCCAAAAATAATTTATGAAAAGCAAAAGGGAAAAAGGGGATATACTTGGTCTCGTTTCCAGATATACCCCAACTCTCGAGATCTGGTGGTCAATATCCGAGGGAAAGGTCCTGTGTGATATTTTCAAACCCGCCGCCCATATTTCTTAGACTAGATCTGTTAATCGAATTCCCCTCTCGAATCTACAAGCTTTTCTGGGATCGCTGGGCGTTTCTATGGCCAGAAAACAGTTAAGGGCATAATGTCCCCAAACTGGGTGTAGCATATGTGTTTTGTTTGGTATAACTTCGCTTTCATAGAGCCCATAAGACTTGCGAGAGCCGAAGATATGTTCGGAAACTTGGTGAGCTACAAACTAGGTCGCCACTGGACAACATGCTGCCCTGCTCACTTCCTCCATGAAAACCGATACCCAATACAATATCTTAGTTTCTGTCCTGGTTGTCACACAACGCTAGCAGCCGCCTAGTCGAAGAAGGCCACAGTTTTCCGAGTATCGACTATTCCACTTCTTCGCATAACCATCCCTATGTTTCAATAATACTGTGTTATAAATTGCTAAAGTTTCAAACGTGTGAAGGTTAAAGCGGCATTCTTGCGTGGTTATCTATAGTTTCTACTCTTTTGAGGACTAAGCGATGCAATATGAAATACAACTTTCTTATCGGTCTCCATTTCTAGCTGACCTTGCTTCATTTCACATGTGAGCTTAGAATATCAGCCCATCTAGCCGCCAAATATTTGCTATACATCTGACTTACCAGAATTGACCCCCACCCCCAAACGAGCCAAAACCCGAAATTAATCTATTAAAAACCGAAAGTCGGAAGAATAAGCATTTAGGGAAAGAGACAGTCCCGTGTTATTTCGACCGCATTCAAACACAAATGCACTGTGAAGCCATCTTGTCCTGCGCTTGTACAACCATTCGATCTATCAGAAAAGTATACGATATCGTATCTCGTTACGCTTATCCTAATAAAATAGATTACGGGCGTTTCCTGCAGGTATGGAGGGGTTCAGTTACCTGAATCCTCCTTAGGTGTGAATAACCATGTTGTTATCTTCCATATAGCGTTATCTATGAACTTAATCGTATATATATATACAGCTAAATTCTCTGCCTTCATTGGCGTTCATCCAGTCAACACTCGTTTTTGAAAATTCCTCCACGAGGTAGCTTTACCTCAACCGACGCTCTTTTAAAAATTTTCCTTTTTTCAAATACTCCCAAAGATCCAACAGAGCATCATGCGATCAGGGACCTTTGCTCTTTGTACGGCAATCATCTTTGCCGCCTCAGCTCTTGCGGCCCCAGCAAACCCATTCTTGCCTGGGATTTCAAATGCAAGGTTGCAAAGGAGAGCTGGCGCTGCAGACTGGTTCCCCGCATACAATGGGACTTTCACTCCCTGGAAATATGCTGGGTATGTTAAAACTAATAGCCCTACGTAAATAAAATGCCAGTGGTTCTAACGGATACATTGTAGGTGCTACTCCGGTGACGTCGCCTTGACATACAACACCAACATGTGTTCCTGTATGAATCCTAGCTGGACAGGAGCGGATAGTGGCCTACCTTTTTCCATGGAGAAATGCTTTGCAATGTGTAAAGGCGCTGGCTTTCGTTATGCCGGCATCAAAGGTAACACCCAAGCAAAGAGCTGTTGGTGTGGTTCCGATGTCGAGGACGACGAAAAGCTTTCTAGTAGTGGAAAATGCGACGTCCCATGCGAGGATAGAGAAGGGAATTCCACAATGAAGTATGATAGTAGCATGTGTGGAGGCGCAACGACTTATAGTATCTGGAAAGATCCTTGTTTTAAAGACTATGTTGTAGACAAAGCAATAGCAGCATATACATATGTGGGATGCTTCTACGGTGGCGGCGGTAAGTTGATCTTAACAGTATTATCTTATTTTGACCTTTGAATTCGGACCTGACGCTAATAAGTTTCACGCTAATATATAGGATGGCCCCTTGCCGAAGGACCAACTGAGGCTTCGGGCGACAACTTGAGCATCGACTCGTGCATTGAGAGCTGCGCGTCAAAGGGGTATGCCTATGCTGGCGGGTATTACTGGAATCAATGTTACTGCGGAGGCAAAATTGCACCTAATTTCATTGCATATCATAAAGACCATCCAGGGGACAGCGCTCTGTGCACCTCCGTGTGCTCCGCATCGGCAAAAGTACAAGCTTCAATTGCGAAGGAAGATGTACAATATTGCGGCGGAAACGGATATTACAGTGTATATTACAGCCAGATTCTCGACTACGCTGATACCTGCGATGGATCGGATACCCCCACAAGCTCTTCTTCCTCTGAAGCCCCAAGTTCCACACAGGAATCATCCTCGCAAACATCGTCATCAACGAAACCAACATCTTCTAAAGTTACATCTGACACGGACTCCTCCACAGCATCGTCGGAAACACCATCTGCAACAGAAACACCTGAGAAATCAAAATCATCTACATCAGAGGCTCCAGAGCAACCGACAGTCACTCGCACCACACCAGGGCCCACAGCTGGTACCACTACAATTTTTGTTACCGATGGCGACGATAATACTGTGACGACCTCGGGCACGGTTAGCGTTATAATAACTACCCCCGCCCAAAGCTCATCAAAAGTGCATGTCACAGTCACAGTTACCACACCAGGGTCAAAGCCAGGAACATCCACAAAGACCGGTCCAAATACCGATTCTATTATCATCACAACCCCTAGCGCTGTGTCTTCTCACGCTACGATAACAGTGACCACGCCTGGGCCTAAGTCAGGAGTATCTACAAAGACTGGCTCAAAGACGGATACGGTTATCATGACGACCCCCACTACTGCTCCTACTAGCGCTGCTTCTTCTCACGCTACGACAACGGTAACAACACCCGGGCCTAAACTAGCAACGATTACAAAAACCGGTTCAAAAACGGACAGTGTTATTATTACGACACCAACCGAGTCTTCAAGCGCTCCAGCGGCACCTAGCGGTACGGCACCAGCGGACAGTTGCTGCCTCATGCCAAAACCGTCCGGTAATGATAAAAAGAATGGTGTTCGTTACCCATTGGGTGGCGTCGGTACTTCAGTCGTCTTTACAACCGATCAGAAGAGCTTCACTCTTGCTAGACTTTCTGGAGTCAGTACCAATTGCAGGACTTCCTACAAGTACACCATCGAGGATTTCCAAGCTGCTTGCTGGAACGGCTGTATGGAACAGCAGAAGAAGTGCTATATTGTCTACGCTAGTAACGGCAAGACACCAAGCCTGAGGGCACAGTGTGATGCTCAATACACAGCTTGCAAGGTTATTAATACCAGTACCGGGAAGGCAAACAATCCTCTAAAGGATGCAATGACCCAATGTGGAAACCCTGATGACGGGGGTTATTACAAATAATATTATCCCGTCATCTAAAGATAGTCTATGTGACAATCCAGCATAGAATGTATAACACAAAATTGTAAACCGCAAAATCTTTTGGCGAATTGGAGTAAAAGGAAATTTATATGGGAGTTCATTATATAGATTGCGTTTCGGGTTTATAGAATGCGAATTTGTATATATATTCTGGGTGCGAAAAGCTTTAGACCGCTTATATCAGTGTATAGAACAACGAAGAATTTTCGGGCATTCCTAATCCGTATTGTTTCCTGCTCGTGAAAGATGGCCAAAATCATAGCACTTGTTTCTTTCATCTCAGACTGTTGGAATTTTTGTGGTGACGAGACCGCGTTGCGGATAGTTTCGGGTCGCACAAAACTAGGGCCAACTTGGTCTCGCAGGGACCGCTCAATGCCTGACAATTTGGATCATATAAGCAGGCGTGCAGGTGGCTGCTAGTATCCTGTGTTTAATAACCATCTGCATCTGCGGCTCCACCCATCCTTCTTAAAGTAACTACCCTGCGACGCGATATTGGAAGCCAGCATGGGTACTCTACTCCTCGTAGCCCTTTTATTTCTAGTACCTATACTCCTCCTCCTTGGTAAGCCTCTCTCTTCTCAACACTAACTTTTTGCCGGGATATCGATAGCTTGAGCCTAGCGTTAGCTTTTGTATTTCGAATCGCCTACATCTATTTCCAAACAAAAGCTAATTCATAACGCCAATGTGTGCGAGCGAAATTCTAGTTTGGCTGGCGCTATCATCATGCCTTGGAGATTCGTTACGGCCGAGACGTGGTAATGACACCTGGGCGTCATCCCGTCGCCAACGACAAATGGAACGAGAACGGGACCGAGATCTTGCGGCGAGTCGACATGCGCTTTATGAGGGGATGCGGGATAGTCACGGGGGATCATGGGAGGTGATGGAAATGCAGGATATGATGGCTTCGGGAAGGGAAGATTAATTCATATATATCAATACACCAAGCACAGAAACCCAGAAATCCACGACATATATTAATATGTTTCATATCCTTATGTAAAATATTTCTCGAAATATAGGCGTATAGATCCGACATAGTCATATCTAAAACTCCAGATCAACTTTTGTCGCCTTCTTCCCCTTCTCCGATGATATCCCTCCAATCCCCTCCCCAACAGTACTACTAGGATTATGTCCCTCTCCAACCCCTTCATCATCGTCGTCAACAGGCAAACTAAACCTCTCAATCCTCATCCTCCGTCTCGTAAGCATAAACGCCAAATCATCCCCTCCTTCCATCCCAACAATCCCACCACTTCCATCACCCCCACTACCACACACGATTCCAGTCCCTCTCTTTCCCTCCACCGCCTTCCAAACCCTCACAAGACCTTGCGGTACATCATCCGTATTTCCCGCTCCCTTTCTCATCTCAGCACGGGCGAGGAACGCAGGAACGGGGTGTAATTCTATCGTTGCGTCTGTTAGGTGCTCCAATTGTCGAATTAGGCCACTGGAGCGGGGGTATAGTGATAATGGGAGGGATATCATAATTGTTAGGATTGTAGAGTACTGGCGAGTTAGTGCGCGGAGAGCGTGTATGAATTGGAGGAGGTTTGAGGGGTGTGATGCCGAGGGAGGGTATATCAATGGTGACAGTAGGTTTGGGATAACGATACGAGTTACGGTATTCGTCGAAGAAGCGGATGAGAGGATAGATTGTATCTGGGATATGATTTGTATGAATGGAGACTGGGATGTCGGTGGCGGCGGCGGGATATATGTCGGCGGAGTTGAGGTCGAAGGGATAACTAGCCGTTTTGTGAGGTCGTAGGTATGGCAGAATAAAGTACTCGGAGCAGCAGAATCCGCTGTCGCCGTGGGTGAAGCAGGTTGTACCGATTCAGGTGTTACTGTATTAACGTTTATATCAACTTCGAGACGCATGAACGATTGAAAAGAAAGAATATATCGACTTACCCCTCCGGTTCCCTAACGCCTCATACCTCCACGCAATTTTCATCCTTTCCTCCTTTCCTTTCTTCTTGATATCCTCATTATCATCCCTCCGATCGCTCAATCCGGGTAACTCTCTCCCCCATGTCTCCCCGCTACCTACAACGACGACATTATGCGCCTGCACTATCCCCTCCGCAGCATAATACCTCAACAGAGCACCCGCGAAATCCGTCGTGGATGATTCCTCAATCAGCACGAGAGATCCGAGGGGCAGGCCTTCATGTCCGGAGAGTAGGTTATCGAGAGATGCGGTACCCGTTGATGTGGTGGGTACACCTGTGAGAAAAGATGGGCGGACACCTCGTTGGAGGGGTTTTGGCGGGGTGGATTGCGGGGCATTGGGCGGTTGGTTGGTGGTAGGACTGCCGCCTGAAGTGCTTAGCACGACGGAACGCTTTTTGAAGCTCATGGCGGATGATATGGTCTTGGTCTTGGTTTCAGGCTTTCGAGTAGCTCTACTTGAGAAATGGTCATGATGTTGATATTTGGCGCATGGTGGATGTGTTTAAATATTTAAAGCTTGTTTGGATTGCGAAGAGGAAGAGCTAAATTGAGCATCGGCTACCAAACTCCAACTCACTCCAACGCGCACTTTTTAAGATCAATCGAGAACTTTGAATTCAATTCAATCAAGTTGAAAAACTTGGAAAACGAGCAAGCTAAACTACCATACTTTTTATTCCCACGGGATCCAATTTTGTCTCCAAAGATGTATGACCATGTAAGGAAAAGCAGAAGAAGCGCCATGCAAAGCAACTGAAAGCACCGCTCACCAGAGCGTTTGAAACTGGCAACCACGCGTCGCATTGTTGAAGAATAAACATAAAAGCATATATTGCCATTCAAACCGTCCCAAAAGAAAGAGAGGACTCCGTTATCTTTCTATATAAGTTGTGAAAAAAAAAAAGAAACCAGAAAAAAAAGAATACCAGCCGTTTCAGTCCCATGATAACCCCGAAAAATAAAATACACCATACACTCTGAGTGATAAAATGATAAATGACTCCGTGAGAAACTTGAATCTTCGAGAAGGGAGAACGCAAGGAAATATGTTATCATGAAAAGAATGTGTAATCTGTCGGATATTTAGTCAGACAACTTGAAGCTTGTTAGCAGGCTCCAAGAGAATACAAATGAAAAGAGGTATGCCAGGAATAGGCGTGTGGAGATTTGAATGTTAGCTCCTAAACATGACGTAACAGGCTGGTATTTGAAGTTAAACATTTCAAGTTAGTGTGTTAAAAATTAGAAATGATAGATAAGATATTTTTATATATAAGTAAGCGATCATTAAAACGGCTCTGCTTGTAAATGGGGTTTAATGATCGTGAAGTGAACGTGAAAGATCGTAGAAACTTTTTAAATGTAAAAATAATAGTGGAAAATTATTCCAGTTATGAAACTATTCGTTCTCAATGAGTAGTTTCAGTTCAGTTCATCTGCTGATGGGGCTCAAAAAAGGGTTCGCCCCGTTTGCGGGTTGGAAGCGGTTTTGGTTATGCTTCCCCAGAGTAGGACTAGGACTATTCCGGCGACGGTCAGGTACAATCATATTCCCGTCGTTGTCTTCGATAATCAGTTCGCCGGCCATAGGCATGTGCGGGTATTCTACCGTATCCATCGAACTAGCGTCGTCAAAGCTGCCCATTTCTTCCCGCTTTTGGACAAAGTTGCTGTCCACCCGTGTAACAATCGGACGACGGCCAAGCCCTTCTCTCACTAAATATTGGTCACCTGTAAGATCGGCATCGCTATCGTCGCCATGGTCTGAAACCGGGCTGTAAGGAGGTGAGCGATAGGTTAGCTGTGATGGCCCTCTGATGGAACGATCGTCATCCAAGTAGCTATTCAGAATATCCCGTTCGTCTTCGTCTGATGATTCGGCATCCTGAACACCTGAGAAGAATTGATCGTCTGCTGTAGAAGCTCTCTTGTCTTCATATGCCTTCATGTCACGATATTGGTGCTTGAGCGAAGCAGCACTATCTCTTAGCGATGGGATACGCTGGGTAGATTGGCGAGAGCTCGTAAGCCGTCCGGATAACCAGGAACCTTCCGACTCGATTGACGCCATGGATCGGATCCTCTCCCCGCCGTTAAACGAGTTTCGGCTAGAAGTCTCAGAGAAATGACTCGATGTGTGTCCGTATCGCTCGATTTCTCCTGAGCTACGCCATGGAGCTTTACCGTTAACTTTTTTCGTTGGTCTTCGAGCCTCGGATAAGTTTCTGCTCAGTGAGGAGGACGCTCCCATTCGGGTTGGACTTAAAGGTGCCATCTTGACTTCATCTTGTAAATCCTCTACACTATAATCATGTGGTATTGGAATCGCAACTTGGGACCATCGAGGGGTGGGTATATCTGGGAGGTACTGATCGCTTGTCGCCCTCGACCCAGCCGATCGGGGTGTAGGAGATTGTAGGAATGTATGAGGCATATTCGAAGCACCGCTGGGCGCTACCGCGCTACCATTGACGGTAGAATTATCCTCAGTGGTATTCTCTTCGGGTACCTGGTTCTGATCCTGGATCGCCTGCTGTTGCGCTTCGTGCTCTTTTTGCACCCGCGCAGCTGTGGCTTTCCTAAAGAAACTCGTCCATGCGTTCTCCAGCGCCAGGTTCTGTTCGTTATGTTCGGCATCTGGAAGGTTGTCGAGAATGGTCTGGTCGCGGGACATTTTGCGCGAATGGCTTGGAGAGTGGTCTATTAGTTTAGCGCCGCGCATGAGGGTAGGGGAGGGTGGCGGAGAAGCGCTACTATATCCCGAGAGTCGGACAGCAGTTGCAGTTTCAACAATGGGTGTGTCGTTCTCGGATTTATAAGAGGCACGACCACTACTCTGCGGTCGCTGGGAGGGTACTTTAACATGGAGATTTTCTTGCGACGGGCCATGAAGCCAGGACATCGGCGTATGGGTTCCAGATTGTGGTGATCGTGGGGCAGAAGATTCTTCAATGCTGACTGGCGCAGCAGACTTCGAAGGACCGGCATGGCCATTTTCGGTAGGCAAGACTGGCGGTTGAACGAAAGGTCCAATGTTTTCTTCGTTTTCGGCCCGCTGTTTCGCAGCTCGTTTTTCCAGTTTTGCTTGCGCCCTTGCTTCGTCATCCTTCTGCTTACGTTCACGCCGCCTGTCATCACGTTCTAGGGCCTCGCGAATGCCACGGGAGTCTAGTTCGTCGGCAAGACCATAGACTAAGTTTCGCTTAAACGGAATCGATTCTTCGACGATCGGCGACTGGCGATCTTTTCTCCACCCAGATTTCGATTTCGATTTTGAAGGCTTCCGTATATGATTTGAGGGATAGTCCGGCATTTTTTCATTCGCATGAGTATTAGAAGAGAGTCGCAATGTCGGTCGCGGGGAAAGGACGTCCAGGCTCCGCACTTTGAATGCGCGGAACGGCGAGGTGAGTGAGTGAGACGTCATGACTGAGTGTAGAGATTCCTGAGTTCGCATGGATAGCTCTGATAAAGGTCGGTCAATTTGATCTTTGCGCGAGAAGGGACGCAACGCCGGTCCCCTCTGACTTCTTCTCGAGAAAGAGCGAAACAAACGAGGGTGATCTCTGTCTGGTGGAGGGGAAGGATAGTCTGGAAAAGTTGGGGATTTCTTTAAGAGATTGCGCTTCCTTGGCCTGTGAGATGATGCTGACGAATTCGAGCGCCTGTTCTCAGGGGTCGTCGGAGCGAAAACCTTTTGCGATGGTGGAGGGGTTTGGACCGGAGTTTGCAATTGTGCGACTGGAGTTTGTGTTGAAGAAGTAGCAGGAGGCGGCGACGACATTTGAACATCACGAAGGTCAGAAGACGGCGGCGTCGAAGGTCTGGCGTCCGCGGATGGTGTTACTAGGTTGTGTTTCCTTCGCGAGGCCGCCCGCCGAATCGACCTGAGAGTTTCATTCCGCCGCCTAGATTTTGAGACACTGTGAACAGAAGGTGCCTGGTGTCTGGTACTCGTGAAATCAGGTTCCGTCGACTGCGAGCCTTCGTTTATATTGTTCGTAGGTCGCTTGTCGCCAGAGTTGGTCTTGGACCGCTTCTTCCAAGGCCAGAAAGCCATTGCGGCGGCGACGAGGTCGCTGATCGTGCCTGTATGGGGGCTGAAATGGTGAGGATGATGATGACGGTGTTGAGGGGAGAGGGTGAGAGAGAGGGTCCTAATAATGACTGCGGCGAACGAGGATGGCAGATAACGTGCGGCGGGTCCTTACTCTCTATTAATCCCGGGCTCTCAATAATAGTTATGATTATTATCTCGTCTGCCAGACGTTTTTTAAATTAAATTGGTTGCTTGGTATTCCAGGGTCTAGTCGGTCGCTGCCACTGCATGGATATTTGAGATGAATGCCAGCCGGCAGGACGTATATTTTTGTATCCTTCTGTTGAATCGACTGACCAGAATTCCCGTCGGCATTCGGATATGAAACTGGTTACCCTCTGTGACGACAGATGACCCCCGCGTCGTCAAAATAAGTCCAACAATTCCCCGGATGGAGTCGCCAGGAGGGTATCAGGCTTTTGGCGTGAGGAATGTGTGCCACCTGTGGAGATGCTGCTGCTGCTGCTGTGTGCTTCGGATTTTTAAAAGGATGGTGCGTCCGGGCGGCGCGATAAGTCAACAGGGTCGCCACTCTAATCTCGCTTTTAAAATTACGCCTTCGAGCTGTCAAAAACAAGGTCGTCCGGGTGAGCACGCTCCAGGATTTTGAGGAAATTGAAAGAGCGGAAGAGCGGTGGGAAAATTCGTGCTTATTAGAGTTTTTTTTTTTTAGTATTCTTATTTTTGCAGCGAACGTGTGCACCAGTCGACCAACTTCGACAACCAGAGTGCAAAGAATATCGGGAGGACAGCACAGAGGGGGAAAGAAAAGTGAGGAGGAAGCCAGGGGTAGGAAAGAAGCAGACCCGGTGCTATATTTATCGGGTGGCAATGGGTGAATGGATGGATGGCGAAGACCCGACAATTGGCAGACCTCACACCCACACTCGCACAATAGTACACGCAAACCAGCACCGTCTGTTGAGGAGCAGCAAGGTCATGTAAGGTGTGGTTTGTGTCTCGGTCTGCTTTGTGATCAGGAGCAAGGGATGGTTTCCAAGAAGAAGGGAAAGGGAAAAGTCGGTAAGCTGTGGGGACGAACAAAGTGGAGACAGAGGCAGGAACCCTTTGCTCCTTTGGAGTCAACCGATGCGGAATACCTATCCTCGCTCAGCTCCTTGTCGCGATAGCTTTACAAAAGCCAGACAGAGTATCGCGACAAAAGGATGTTGCCTCCTGTGAGCGAGGTTAAAATTTCTATTCCAGTAAATCGTTGGATCGCATCTCGTGGCCTTCTGTCAAAACAGTGGCGGGCTGTGCAACTGGTACCTCTCAAAGATGATAATATGTTGCTGGACGAGCGGTTTTTCTGCAGTCCGTGGCTTTCGCCTGTCCTCTCCCTCGTTCTTTTAGTTGATGAGTGAGGTGACAGCAGAAGGGACGTTAATGCTGGCCTTGCATAAACGAAGCCAGGTACATATACATGTGCTGTACCTGCCTTGTCTCCCTTGTCTAAAGCAACGTCGATAATAATATATCTTTCCGTGGAATCTGTTGGTCGAAACAAGGCAGGAGATGTGAGATCCAACTCTTCGATGCCCATTAAAGATATTTATATGTAAGCAGCGTGATCGAATGGAGCATTTCCACACGAAATACAACGAGACTAAATAAACAAGTGACGATTATTGCGCTCTTCAAATCGCTGCCGCTTTTTCAGGACATTTTCTTTGTGCCCTCGCTTGATCGCAATGACGACAATGTTGGCCGGTCGAAGGCCAGAGAAGACCTGGTCCTGGCCGCTGAGTGCATATTGCTCGGGTGCATGGGCAAGGTGGTTCCCGTGTCATAAGGCATGACTTTCAAGGGCAACCCACCTTCTGCAGATACCCAAGGAAGGCCGAACCGATGGGATTTCCAAAAAGCAAGCGTGGAAATACAATCTTCGCGCGAAAAGGATTCAACCTTTTGTTTTTCATTTCCCAGCTGTGCAAAACTTCGATTTGCTGGTGAATGTCGTGTAAAATAGCCTTGTATGTGCTATGGGAACAATTCTCAGCCGCTCCGAAAGATGGGGAATACTTTGAAAACGATAAGGTATCTTCGGTGTTTCGAGACATACCCGCATCTCTCGTTTAAAGGTACCGTACCTCCGAATCGAATCTTAGATGGGTCCGCGAGAAGCTGGCGATGGCGATCAGTTTTCGAGTCGGTATCTGCCGCCAGCCAATAGAGAAAGCTATCCGGAAGGGTAAGGGCACCGATGGGGAAGCAAGTCTCTGCCCACCATCTCCATCTTTACATTCTTCGGAACAGGCAAAATTCGCTGGTTGGACAGGAGAAAAAAGCCACATGCATCACTGCCAAATGCCTGAATTCTCACTGGCTCAAGCTTGAACGTCAGGTCGTGCCCTGCTTCCCAGTAAGTTGGGTTTCTGTCCAAGTTTCTCGAGTCGTAACCAGATCCTGAACCCGACAAAAGTTACCTTCTAAACCAGCTTCGGAAGGAGAACGACGATCGAGCGGCACGACAAGTATCGCAAACTAGGGCTCTTCGCGGCATCAAAAATCCAAATTTGCAATTTCCATGTCCACGAGACCACTTTTTAGTGCTCTAGTGCGACAGCCTTTAAGCCTGTCATTAAAGCCATCATTAAAACGCCATATTAATGAAGATCGAGATAGTCGAGGCGCCACCGTCGAAACTAAAATGCTCCATGCATCTGTTTCGCTGCATTTGGTGGCACCGACAAACAATTGGATCAGAACGCTCCACTCCGGTGTAATTTCGCAGTGTGAGATCTTTTGCTCATTGAACTCTGAATGTTGGTGGTCTTTGAGGATCTCGAACCTCAGATTACAACGTTGAAGAGAGCTCGCACTTGGCTTTGTCTACCTCTGATCGCGGGGTGATGGATATGGCCATTTTATTTGATATTTGTCAATTTACGTAAGTACAGGCTGGTTGGTGTGGATGTCGTTCAGATTGGGACGGTTTCTCGGTGGCGTAGTTGTTTGTCAACATCGAACCAGCGCGGAGGCTCCGAATATCAAAATTGGGCAAGGAGCTTCCAAGCTTGCTACTCTCCGAACGGATGCTGACAGCCAATAGTTTCAGCCTTATATACTGCTTTCGAGGCAGAGAAGATAATTGCTGAGTGTTTTCAGTTTCCTCCTCTCTACTCGAATTTTCTTTCCTCTAGCGAGCAGGCTATTGGCGTTCAGCTTGGATCCCGACTCGAATGCCCGACCCTTGCATCGATGTCGTTGGTGTTCTGTGACATTCTGAGGTGTTCCTGCATTAATCGTACCACAATATTCGAGCCAAAACGAACAGAGAAGAGGACAAGGAGGGGCAACCGCGTACAAGCAGTGCAGCACGAGATCAGGCATCCAATGACACTTGGAAAGCTGCGGAACAAATTCTCTGATTAGTAGGACGAAAATGAACTAAAGACGAAATCAAACAAAGCTGTCGTGGTGCTAGGCTGATGGTTGTTGATACCTTCTCTGCTCTCTTGCATGCTGGTTCCGTTTGAAAGGTGCATCGACGGTGGCACCAGCAACGCAGCTGCCCTGTGCGCGAGAGCGGCATCATGCGAACGCCCATCTTATGTAGCTACGCGGGCTTCTATTGAACATTGTCAGTTCACGCAATTGCTGCGCGAACAAATGAGTGCCCGAAAACGCGTCTTACATTGAGAAGCAAGATAAACGCGATTGAGGTGTTCGATTATTTTTGATTGAGAACTCGGTATACTATTGTCCCGCATACTTCATCATCGATCCATCCCACGTCGGTATCTTATTGGACGCAACGCAATGGTCCAGCATAAAATCTAACCACAACCCCGAAACACTAGAGCCTCACCCAACTTGTGTCCCATGAAACTTCTTGACTTTATTCGGAAGAACAAGCTTCCCAAGCATCTCTCTCGGTTTATTAGAACGCCTTCAAAAGTCGATTCAATTACACGCTTGCCATTTTTAATTCAAGCATCTCTCCCTCATAGAGTATGGGTACCAATGCACAGATCTAGGCTTGCCGGCCTGGTTAGAGGATGGACCCGCGAACGGATAGGTGCGAGTAACGTCCGTGTTATAACGTGGGCTCGCTTCTCTGAAGAGCTTGCAGAGGGGCTAGCTCCTTATCTGACACAGGACGTAAGCGCATTAACATCAAAAGCAACCAAGAAGAACTATAGTGGCTAAATGTTTTACCAATACCAGTTCCCGACATTAACAAACCACGAAAACAAAACGTTGAACGCCCTAGAATCTTATGGGGAGGGTCATCGCGGACATCCGTCGCCTTTAGAATTAGCAGAGCTTGCTCTTGAGTCTCCATGTGGGAAAGTTATATCTCTGATTTGTCGGATTGGAGAACCTGAGATCACTTGGCAGAATCGATGCAAGATCTTGGGGTTCCCCTCAAGGTCAATCGATTTGGATAATGGGCTACTATTGATGTATCATAGAAACTTTCCACCTCCGAAACCACCATCCAATATCAATGCAAGTGAAACTGGGAGCAGGCGATTTATGCGTGGGGTTAGTTCTGAAGAATGGGAACGAGATCGAGATTTGCGCTTGATTTGTCAGCATATGAAAGACAGGAGCAAAGAATTCCAATACTCCATAGTGTCTGATATTGAATCGACCCATGTCATCAAGTTTGGTTACGATCAGAAGTATGGAGAAAACATCAGTGTTTCACCAGAGATCAAATGGGATGGAGAAGGCCTTGAGTCCCCGTTAGCAGCCTATATCTACGCTACATCGCAAGCTTACATGCAACCAAAGTGTTATAATGTTCTGGCGAGGTCATCCCCACCTAGGGGGCCAATCAACCGGTGGAGGTTCGATGAGGCTGAGAAGTTGATATCGCCTCTGCCTGGTCTTAACTGGAATTCTATTGTAATTCCGGATACAGAGAACTTGGTTTTTCTCCCCGGTAGAGATTTCATAGTCAAGGAAGGAAAAAGCGTGCTGGAGGGCGAGGTGGTCCACAAGAAAAAGAATATAGCTGTGAGAGTAATTCTAAAGCTTTTCAACTGCGTAAACTACGAAAGACACTCATTGGCGTATGCGAATGAGCTTGCGATGTAAGTATATTCGAGTCGCTAGGATCAGCAAGCTATGAATAGTTGATGAAGCAGCTAATTTGACCTTCATCTTTTAGATACGAAAGGTTGGCTGCACTGCAAGGGAAGTACATTCCACGCCTTTATGCAAGTGGTACCATTGACCATCATTGGGGTGTATTGGTGCTTGAGCACTGTGGGAAGTCATTCCAAGAATCTTCAAGGTCCATTAATGACTCACTAGTGCCAAAGATTAAAGAAGGTGTCAAGGAAGCACTAGAGGCTATACATAAATGCAATGTTCTATACAAAGGTATTCAGCTTGGTAATATCCTAATCGAAAAAAACAAATTCGGCGTGGTGATCAAGTTGGTAGATTTTGAACAGTCCGTTTTTAGAGAAGATATACGAACGGACGAGATTGAAGTAGAAACTGACCAACTCAAAAAACTAAGACTCCCTACTCTCCCGTCTGCCCGGTCTCGAGGCTACAAGTAAAGTTACTGTTATTATTAGTGTTATTATTACCGTTATTATTACTATTATTATTTTTATTTTTTTGGGATCTAGATCTTATCTACTCATATGATTGTTGTTAGCTCCAATGACTATCCGAGTGGAATAGCCGTTGTGTTGCCCTGTTGGGATTGGGAGCTCGATTAATTGTTGTTTCGGGAGGGCTCACCAAAACAAGCGGTAACCCTGCCCGTTGCATCACCGCCCTCCTCAAAAGACACAACTTCAACCTCACCAACATCCTCAACCGTCTGCTCCATCCATCGCCACCCGCCAAAATACCGTCCTCAGAGCTGTCAATAGCGCACCTACGGCCGTCTCTAGCATTCAATCCGCTGCCTCTTTCGCTGGATACCACTTTTTCAAAACTTCTTTCAGCTTGCTTTGTTGCCCTTCCCCGCTGTTTGTGTCGAACCTCCTTTGCAGACCTTGCCAGCCAAGCTCCTACAGTTCTCCTGCACCCTTTACAAATCATCCAGCCATCATCCTTCCCACCGAGCTAACCACCGCCAATTCTCTTGCCAACCTTCCATCCGATCATTCTCCTCGGCCGATTTTTGAAGTATTCGAACCGTGGTTCACCCTTTTAGCACCCCACCCGCTCACGAGACCCACTCTGCCAGCTTTTTACTCCTTTCGTTATCTCCGACAAGATGATGGAAGTAGACTCCGATACTAAAACTCCAGCTCCAACATCCATGCCGGATGCTGTTGAAATATCGACATTGGATTCTTGGATAGATCAGCTTTTGCAGTGCAAGCAGCTCGCGGAAGCTGATATCCTGAGACTATGCGACAAGGCATGTACCGATCCTTCAACCCCTCCTTCGAGAGATACCGACCTTATCAACCGCCCCGCGTCGCATATTTTTCTCCCAAAAACCAGTTGCCCTCTCATCGGTTGCTAACATTCATTGTCTTGAAATAATTAGGCGAGAGAAATTCTACAAGAAGAATCAAATGTCCAACCTGTGGTACGTAAAAATCTAGCTCGAGAACCGGGAGTCGCGTTTGTGGCTAAACGATCACTTCTAGCGTTGTCCTGTTACAGTATGCGGTGATATCCACGGTCAATTCCACGACTTGATGGAGTTATTTAGAATCGGAGGGAGTTGTCCAAACACGTCATATCTCTTCATGGGTATGCCTAGCTCGGTTCTTTCATAATAGCCGTACAATACTGACCTAGAACACCCTAGGTGACTACGTCGACCGAGGATACTACTCTGTCGAAACTGTCACTCTCCTCGTTACCCTCAAAATCCGTTTCCCTAACCGCATCACCATCCTCCGAGGTAATCACGAATCTCGACAGATCACCCAAGTTTACGGTTTCTACGACGAGTGCCTACGAAAATATGGCAACGCGAATGTCTGGAAATACTTCACCGATCTCTTCGACTTCCTACCTCTCACCGCTTTAATCGATAACCAGATCTTCTGCTTGCACGGAGGCCTGTCTCCTAGCATTGATACTCTTGACAACATTCGCGCTTTGGATCGAATCCAGGAGGTTCCACACGAAGGGCCAATGTGCGACTTGCTCTGGAGTGATCCTGATGACAGATGTGGCTGGGGAATCTCGCCAAGAGGAGCCGGGTACACATTCGGACAGGATATCTCCGAAGCCTTTAACCATAACAACGGGTTGACTCTTGTCGCAAGAGCACATCAACTTGTCATGGAAGGGTACAATTGGTCGCAGGACAGAAATGTCGTTACGATATTCTCAGGTGAGAGCGACAACCGAATCACGTGAGATGGAGATGAGACAGCAGATTGCTAACGAAAAACTCAACTCAGCGCCAAACTATTGCTACAGATGTGGTAACCAAGCTGCTATTATGGAGATTGACGAACATCTTAAGTATACGTTGTAAGTGTCATGTTATCACAAAACTATCTGAAACTGAGTGGATGCTAACTTTCTCGAATCAGCTTACAATTCGACCCCTGCCCGAGAGCTGGAGAACCCATGGTTTCAAGACGAACACCTGATTATTTCCTCTAGATAAAGAATCGCTATAAGAGCCTTCTTATTCGCCATTTGTCAATGAATCCATGTTGGAGAAATAGAAAGCAGGCAAATTTTGTAACGACAGTATACATGATTACTTTTTCTCTCGTTTCTATTGATCCTTTGCCCGATATATCCGCCCCTTTCACTTCTCAAAAAACCGCTTGTAAACAAAAGAGATTTTTTCGAAGCAGCTGTCCAGTCAGACGATAGACGAAACGAAGAAAAAGATACTGTGGGTTTAGACTTATACAACTTTTGTTTTGAAACCATAAGAAAAAACCAGAAAAACCGGAAGAAGAAAAAAATCCTGTAGTACTCTTCCTTCGACGGAGGTTCCTACGTTTTTTTTATTTTTTATTCTTTTCTTTTTCGGCGGAGACAGCTGTCACTTTTTTGTAGCTTGCGCACCTGTTAATTACTACCCTTCAACAATTCACCATCCCTCCAACCCTGGTTGATTTACTTTTGTACCCCCGTTTTTATTTTTAAATTTTTTCTGTACCTAACGTCCCCATTGGAGACTTTCTATCTAGATAGTAATGAAGCGTTTGGTTTTTTCTCTTAGAATGGTATATTATTCATACGTGACAGATGGACAGATGAGTGGGTGGGGTGGGGGGTTCTCGCATATCGATAACGACGAAATCCAGTGGACATGGTTTGTTCGCCTACCGGTGGTATTTAGCCTGCTTGTACCTGGGTGGAAGACATCGAATGCATTACACTCCCTGGCCCTGGTCCTGAGTCGTTAAAAATACACGTGTTTCAGTGTCTTTAGTTAATCCGGCCGAGGGTCTTATAAAACTTTTAATATAGAGCTCAATGCTACTTTGGAATAGATGCCAGCCAAGAGAGTGGCCATGCAACCATAATATTTAATAAGTCTTCAAAGGTTCTAGAATTGCGCTAAGATATGAATGCCCGAAACACCATCCAAATGCTGCATATATATTATATCATGACCAATCACCGAATTCACCTCTCTACAACCTTCACATTCTCACTAACATCCCCCACATCCTGACCTTGGTCCTCATCCTCACTACTCTCCACATCCTCCCCTTCCTCCCTCCTCTTTCTCCTCCACTCCCTATCCCTCTCCTTCTTCAACCTCTCCTCTTTCTCCATCTCAAACTCATCATACTCATCCCTCGCATCCACCCACCGTTCCTGGACATCCATAACCCCGCCCACCGCATCCCCCCACTTCTCTCTCATAGCCACAGTCCATATCCCATCACCCGCCCCCTCGGCCTCACCAAAAGCATACCCCCCCGCACGATCGATAACCTGCAACAGGTGCGTCATGGAAGCTTTGTCCTCCACCGCTAGCGTCTCGAACCCCACCAGCCCAAACCCCTCAACGAGCTCACATATTGCTTCGTTCAGTTTTGAGAATTTCTCGGAACGTTGTTCAGTTTGTAGGTGTGGTAGGAGGTGGGACAGGTCTTGGACTTCGGTGTAGAAGTCTAGATTGAATGGGAGGGGTGCGTGGGAGCGTAGGAGGTCCATTTTGGAGAGGACGTTGATGTGCGGTAGGTTGAGGAGGAGCATGGAGCGGAGGGCGGTGAGGAGGATGGAGATGTATTGAGAGGGTGAGGAGAGGTGGTGGGAGTCTAGGAGGTGGATTACCACTAGCTGTTTATCGTAGATTTTTATTAGCGATAGTAGCAATATGTGAAGGTGGGAGGGATGAGTAGACGTACGCGATACCCTAGCTTTTCTAGTTTCGTGAAGATATTCCGTAGAGAGTTATGATGTGTGAACAGCTCGACTTGCCCGGGACAGTCGAATATGATATAGTCCTCTATGTCAATAATAGATAAGTGTTAGCGCACCCTATCCCCAAGTGAAGGGACAGTGTATGATGAAAACATACGTCCGAAAGCAGTCAACCCCTCCTCTAGCCACTCTACATTCTCCTCCAACTCTTCAAGAGCATACACGATCCCGCCGTTAGGTCCTAGCCCATTCTCATCCATAACCTCATCCAACGTGACTAGATTCCTCACATCTAGAGCGCACGGGTACGGTGTGGCGTCGTTCGCGGGGTCGAGGTTTACGACTTGACATTTACGACCTATGGCTGACATGAACTGGTGCACTGTTTTTGCCAGAGAGTAGTGGTATTAGCCATCTGTAACGGTGATGAATGGTGGGGGGACGTACTGCCGGCGCAATATGTGGACTTGCCGCATCCTGGAGGACCTATTACGAGCTTGATGCGGTGAGATTAGCGATGCGAAAGTGGGAGGGACGAGGGTATAGCGAGACCCGAGGGAATCGCTGGTATGAGGCGCACCTGAGCGAAAGGCATAGCTGGTTTGTGGAGTTGGGTTCTAGATGGGCGATGGTGACGAAGACGGAGGGGCGGATGAAGTTGAAGTGAATATAAGATTCAATTTTGGACAAGCGAGTTTCTTATATTCGCCGTCAACACACCACATTTTGATAT
Source organism: Orbilia ellipsospora (assembly GCA_036971675.1). Taxonomy (NCBI): domain Eukaryota; kingdom Fungi; phylum Ascomycota; class Orbiliomycetes; order Orbiliales; family Orbiliaceae; genus Orbilia; species Orbilia ellipsospora. Next base: position 1,566,549 of record JAVHJO010000005.1, read on the forward strand.
TAGTAATAGCGGCGAACCCGCAAGTTCAAAGCTGAAATATGTAATACGGGTACTATCATGACATTAATCATAGACATATATATTTTCAGGATGAACCGAAGTTAAGGTAATATACATTTCGGAAGTCCGGAGTTTCGTCCACCCGGCTACTTTAAACAAAAAGAAAGCATTCGTCAATAGCAAAACAGCCCACCATGGAGAAACGCCAATTTCAACAACATGAAAACCCGAACGCCCGCTGGAATGGTCATAATCTTTGAATTAAAATATTTCAATTTGCGCCCAGATAATATGATATCGATGGTTTAGGAGGCTTTTGATCTTCAACCGATACAGCCTCCAAGACAGCAACTTGATGTCTGATGAAAGAGCTGGCACCCGGGAACCAGCCCCCATTGGATATCAATGCGCTCTTCATGTTATTGTCTACCCATTTAGATAGAAACTGTTTCAAAGATATCCCCTTAGCAGCTTCTTTCAAAGGTGACAAGAATTTCTCGGAAAGAACAACGTCGATCTTTTCTGCGACTTCTTGCTTCCCCATACTCGCCAGCTTATTCGCCGCCAGCATGCCAACGGTTATGATGGCTTCCGGTCTGAAGCCAGGATCTAAAAGCGGGCTGGGGGTTGAATCTCCAGAGCTTAAGAAGTAATCGACTGCGGGACCGAAATCTCCAAAATGCACCAGCGCGATCTCAGCATGAATCGCACTCATAGGAAAACCCCAAAGTCGGAAGCTTTCCGCGAGCCGTTGCTTCCCCTCTTCATCGGCGGAACGGTAAAATTCTGCGCCTAAGTTTTGTAAAACCATGCGTCGACCCGTCCTACTCGTCGAAACAGCCCTGTAGATATCCCTCAGCTCATCCAGCGAAAGTGTATTTATTGTTCTTGTACGGTGGACCCATTTCGAAGGCTGCGCTCTATATTTAGGGTCTCCACTGTTCAAGAAGTGAATGAACAGTTTCAAACCAGTATTTGATCGTAACCCAGAGTTTATAAACTCATAAGCGTTACAAATTAATTTCAGTGTTAGAGCCGCAGCGTCATATCGTTGGTGTTCGATCATCGAGCGGACCCATTGGAAGGGGATTGTCGGTCTTGGCGATATCATAAGAGCCACCACTAGCCAAAATCTAAACCTTCCTTCCTGATTAATCATGTCGCCGATTTGATCACCAGTTATTGCAATGGGCCCACAATCATCGACAAACTTGGGGTCATGCTGTATGACTTTCCATAGGTCGAAGCCTCCGGAATCTGTCACCACAAAACCTTTCTTCTGTGCATCGAGAACGTATTTCTGCAAACATGCAGATGCAAGTAGGACGGTTGCGGTGTTTTCGGCATAGTGTTTCTCAAATATCGCGATCGGACTGGTATCAACGAGGCCCTCTGGATCTAATAGATTTCGCAGGTCCTCATGCTTTTCACTTGTCGGGATTTCGGTAAGAATTCTGGAGACATGGTTGTCCGCTTTGTTGGCGTATGTGTTTTGGATGCTCGCTGGCGGTCGAATATCGTTCTGATGCCGGGCCCCATCGAGAGCCGTACGAAATGATGAATTGATTTCATTCAACCAAGCCCTGGATTCCTTCTCGGTGAGGACGGGGGCGTTGATGAAGTTGGATAGTCGCTGAAAAGGTCCAGGCTTCGGTTTGACTCCACGCTTGAGAACGCCGAGAATAACGTCGGCGTTCGACGGCCGTAGTGGTTTCATCTTATTTCCTGTTCGATGGAGGTGCCTTTGAAGCGTTTCATGCTGCCTGCAGTGCCGGTGTCTTGATGCTGTCCTGTCACGGTGGTCTGAGGATGACGTTGGAGGAAGGCGGAGACAAGCTGGTTAATTGGATAAAGCCAAATCCTCCAACAACACAGCCGAATCAGGCAATTTCAACTGCGATGCTCAAACCTGTGTCGCTTAAGCTTCCTTCCGCGCTTTCCTCATCAACATCTCCAGAAGATCGATCATGCCGCGCCAGTAGCCCCCCTGCTACTAACTAACCCACGATGGTTCGCGTCAAGCAGCGCTATTTGCTCTTCTCGATTCTGTATCCATCTGTCCCCAATGGCGGCCCCGCGATCCCTCAATCAATGGCTTTCAACCAGCCATCGCCATCAAACCTCACGCGTACATCCCTGGCTGCGATAATCCGCAACTCTATATCATACAACTTTGGGGATTGGGGTATGGGACAAGCCGGGAGCTTCGTAGGTCTGTTATCCTCACCATCACTTTTTTTATAGGTGAAAAATATACTGAGACTTTCTGTTTGATTCCAGTAAAATATTTTTCTGGTGCTACATCGACAGGCATACTTCGCATAACACGCGAGAATTACAGAATATTGTGGGCGGCGCTGACATATATCCGAGAATTATACGGCCAACCCGCAGTTTTCAAAGTCGTCAGAGTATCCGGCACGATTCGAAAAGCGGAACTGGAAGCCATCAAGCTAGCGGAAGAAACCATCCGGCGAGTCAAGCGGGAACAGAAGTCCATGGAGGCGAATAAGAGTGGTAGAGGCGTGGCTGCAGTATTTGCAAGTGGAAAGGCAAGTAGCGCTAAAAAACCACAAGTTGCGACTGTGGAAGATGAAGAAGATGAGATGATTGTCGACATTGTGGATAGTAGTGACGATGACGATGATGAGATTTGATATTTGTTACCATAGTTTAATCAAGTTACCAGAATTAAGATATTTTCTAGTCTCCGAGGCTAATCTTCTGGGATATAATGAAAATCCTAAACTTCGATACCCTACGATACGATCCAGCCCGAGACAATAGTGTATACCATTAAAAAAAAATTGGATTATAAAGAAACTATATACAGAAGAAAAGAAGGAAAAAAGAAGAAAGAAAGGAAAAAGAGAAAAGAAAAATGGAAAGAAAAAAAGAAAAAGAAAAGAAGAAAGAAAGGTTAAAAAAAAAAAAAAACAAGAAAGAAAGAAAAGAAAGAAAGAAGGATATAAGAATAAAAGAAAAGGAAAGAAGAAGAGAAGAAAGAAAAAAGAAAAAGAATCAACCTCCTCTACCCCCCCTCCTCCTCGCCCCCGTCATCAAAAAGCCCGTAGGCTCTCCCCCACTTACTCCCCTCACCGCTGCCGCCACTCTCAGCAGCAGCCAAGGAGGCAGCTGCGAGAGCGCGGGCCCTTTGCGGGGACGGGAAGATCCCTTGCGGGTCTTCCCCCCGAAAGGACTCAATGATCCGACGGCGGAGGTCGTCTTCGGCCTCCGCGCGCTGGATCACGCGGCGAGCGGCGGCCAGAACCTCGACTTTATAAAAGTCGAGGTTGGCCAGGGAGCGTTTGGGGAGTGCCCTTGGGGACGAACGGGGGCTCCCGTTGGCGTGGCACTTGGCGCGCTTTTCGACTACGGTGTAGTCGGTGAGGTCGCTGGCCTCGCTGGCGCTCCGCTTGCGCTTGGTGCAGCGGCAGTCGCCCTTTGGTGGCTGTGGTTGCGGTTGCGGTTGCGGCTGCGGTGGTTGTGGTTGTGGTTGTGCTGGCGGTGCCAAGCGGCAGGAACCCTCATCTGCGCGCTGGCTGGAGGTATCGGGGTGGCAGGAACCCTCATCTGCCTGGTTGTTGGAGCGGCAGGAACCCTCATCTGCACGCTTTTTTGTCTCGGCCTCCCTAGCCTCCTGGAAGGTGTCAAGAGCCTCGAAGAGGAATTCCTGGGAGACAGTTTTGATAGCTTCGACGTGATGGTTCGAAAACCCGGCTCGTGCCATGCGATCAACTCCATCTTTGGAGGCGCTGTTGAATACTCGGTGAAAGTCGACGTATTGGCTGCCATCCCATTTGAGGACGAACGACTTTTCTGGGGGCGTGCCGTCCAGGTTGTAGATTGTGGAACCCAGATCGTCATCACCTTCGCAAACGAAAACGTAGACTTTAACGTTGCGATTGTTGTGGTTTGGAGCCATTGGCTCAATGCGCATGGCGGCACCATTTGAGAGGATTCCTCCAGTATATTGGAGTGTCTGGTTGCTTGCCATTTTGAGTATTCTCTGTAAGTTTTGATGTGTGGGTCTTTATGAGTAGAGAGGTGTGAAGGTGGAGACGAGACGAACGTGAGGCCAGAGACTTGTGAAACTTGAGGATGAAAGATTGGAAAGGAGGGAAGAGCCGGAGAAGGAGTTTAAAAGGTTGTAGGTTGGAGGGGGTATCTTATATTTTATTTCGATAAAGTGTATGGTCTCCAAGGGAAATCTTGTAGCACACAGAATGATTGCGAAGCGTGCAGCGAAAATAGATCTGCACCCTATTTATATGAAAATTAGCCCTATTTTCATTGAATTTCTACTGAATTAACGCCATCATTAATTGTAATAAGGGCATTGGCATCTTCAGAATGCTTTCTCTTAAACGGCTGCGATTTTGATCACTAGGTATGATTTGACTCGGATGCATTAAGAACCTTAATATATAAGACCATAGGCAAGTACGTTAGGTTGCGACCTTTGCTTTGAATAATCCGGGACGTACAAACGAGAGTAAATAAATTTTGGCTGCCATATTGTCAAGTTCTTACACCTCTGCTATTTTCATTATGTTTTTACATTGAACAGCATTCAATACGAGAGAGTGTAAATCTCCTCATCTTACTATACAAATTAATATCTTGCTTTTTACACAGTATCAAATTCATAGAGTATTTTATTATTCATGCTTTTATTAAAAGACTAATTGACCTCGAAGTTTTATTCTTTCTTCTTGGTCTCAAGGCTTAACCAAATTATTCCTCACGAACAAAACGCCAGACAACACATACCCTCCAAAATACCACAATGTACGATTAGTGAAACTAAAACCAAAAGAATACATGATTGGACATTAAGACGTTGACCATCAAAGCTTAGGCGTTTAGGCGTTAACCGAGATCGTTTGGCTAAGAGGTGCATCAACAAGAGTGTTATGTTCAGCAGGAGAAACAAAACCCTTGATCAAACCAGTCTCGGCATCTCGAACAATACCCTCGCAAGAGCACACACCATCCTCATAGAACCCCTTAAGCTCTCTCAAACCGTCAAACACCTTGCTATAATCTCCAAAGAACTCATGGTTTCTCACATCTCGTCCCTCCTCTGGCTTCTCGATCAATCCGTGTCCCAAAGTTACAACCCTGACACCGTCAACATATATCGAGTGGGCGTCCACGTAAGGGCTCGGAAGCAAGAGAACAGAGTAGACAGCATCGCAAGATACCATTTCGGGAGTGGCAATATCCGATGGGAATTTCCAAGCTCCTTCGTGATAGATTGGATGCCATGGTGTCACCTTCATTTCTCCAATCTTGCAGATCTGAGTTTGTCCGAACACTTTGGTCTTGACAATTACACTGACCTCAGCTGGTCCCTTGGCCGTCAATACACTAGTTCCACGTCTCAAACTGTCCATTCTGGCTTGAGTACCATCTCCTAAAGTCACTAGGCAGTCACCGGTAAAACAAACGCCGCCTCGAACGTTGTACCTCGACATGCTGGCCAACTTTTGTCTTGGTGCTGGGGCTGATGCGTTGGCAGTGCTGCTGCTTCCAAACCATCCTCTGCCCTGAGAATAGGTGGGCATGGGCGGTGCGCTGGGTGTAGGTGGTGGGAGCTTGTCAAACTCCGCATCGGCGAAATCTCGAGATTGAGTGAACAATTGGGAGTTTTGGCCGTATACCTGCAAACCAGGGTCCTTGAAGTTATTGCATCGTTGCATCTGATGGGCTCGGGCGAGAGATGGGAAGTAGTGTCTTCCCCATTTGTTCCATGCTTTTCCATTGTCAGAGACGGCCAGGGTGACTTCGCCGCTGATGTCAGTGCCGAGGGCTTCAGCTGCAGCATGGCCTTGGAGGTCTTGCTTGATAGCTTTAGATTGCGCTTCGAATTTTGCCTTGGATGCTTTGAGTTCTGCAACGACTGCGTCGTTTGGTTTCTTGAGGGCTCGTTGGCAAAGACTATAGATCTCGGTGACGAGGTTTAATCTGTGTAGGTGATACTTATAGTCCTGGCTTTCTGCGTTGGGTTCAGGTGAGGTGGTTGTAGTGATGGCGACATTTATCACTTCCTGAGCGTTCCATGGTTTCGCGGCGAGCGTAATAATGATATCTTCTGGGTTTTGTCTATTCATCCCTTCAAGCTCAATGATGAAATCTCGCGATTGGCCGTATTGTAGATCACCAATATCGATCTTAGCACCCCACGAGGATTCAATGTATGTGAATTCTCCGCGTGGTTTCTTGACTTTGGCGCCGTCAGGGATTTCGACATTCAGATGGCATCCAGTGGCATATGTAGAGAAGAGATTGGCGAGAGCGTGAACGAAAACGGTACCGACCATTCCGGCATCTGGGATGAAGCCGTAATGACCGCCGCCAGTTCGAGCAATATCGCTCATGAGGGCAGACTCGAGATCATAACCAAACCCGAAGCTGTTAATGGCGAATCGGGTATCCGGGTGCGCTTCCAACCATTGCTGGAGCATTGGAATATGCCCTCGTGGAGGGTTTACGTTCGGCTGTCCATCTGTGAGGATGAATATACTCGCAAGCCGGCCTTCGGCCTTCTTTGCTGTTGTCGAGGATGAAGAACCCTCTGCTTTGTGCTGAACATCGTGTAAGAGGTTCATGCCCATTTTTAGGCCATCCCACAAATTTGTGGAGGCCTTAGGCTGGAGCTTGTCTACACATGTATTCAATGAAGATTTGCCACTGGTTGTGGAGTGCTGGAAGTCTGTAATAAGCTGTAAATTTGGCTTTATGTTAGCAATTGTTCTTGTTAAAATGACGTACTGGCGCTACGTACCTCAGCTCGAGTATCGAAAGCAACGATAGCCAGTCTATCGTCGTCATTCAATGTAGCAATAATAGTCTTCATGGCATGCTTTACAACATCCAAAATGGTCAATCCGGTGTCTTCTTTCGTCTTTCCATCTTCGCTCTGCGCCGGAGCGCTCTCTTCCATGGAACCGGAGACATCGATAACGCAACACAAATCAAGTGGCGCGCGTTTGAAGCCCGCTTTTTCTGCCTCCTTCTCAGGCACGCGGGGAGGGGCCACAGTGATGAGAAAGTTGTTAGTGCCGTGCTCGGAGATGTCGAGCTTGACACCGGCAGCTTCTTCCTCGTAAGGTGGAGGGTTATCTACTTCGACCTTCATTGTGACTGATTCCAGTAATATATCTGGTAGTTGATATGTTAGTTTACGGTGGTTTGAGTTTGAAAGGAATGTTGGTATTATGTTTAAGCAAGTACAGACAGACGGAGGTTCATCCAAGAGCCTTTTAATAGTCACGTCTAGCTTCTTCACGAGGATTAAGATCTAGCTTCTTGCTAGCAATTGCTTTTGGTCCAAAGCGCAATGCGCGGCTATGTTGCTAATGTTGTTATAGGATTGCGTCCCCATGAGTCACCAAAATGGCAAAAAGTCTCTTTGAAACCAGGAGCTTTCAAGATTCAATCCAGCATTCAACATTCGTGTCCATTTGCGGGGCAAGATGAGTAACTTTATCGAAGGATTAGCCTGCTCTGGACTATATTTTCCTTAGTGGGACGCCGGCTCTTCAGCCTCGAGGGGCATCGCTGCACTTTTGGCAGGCTGTGCAAGCTCGCTCGGTTCACCAGCAACCTTGTCGCTAAAGCGCACCACCCATGTGCACAACGTCCAACATGCATTGTGAGTTTAGGGTATTGCCTGATAATCGGATCTCTGCGTCAGATTTTAACTTTTATAAACCGTCATCGCTATCTGCCGGCCGTAGAGGAAATTTTGCGACGCTGTCCTCTCCGAGGATGCTTTGTCAATCTTATCAAATTTGATCTCCAGGTGTGGCGATCGAGTAACTGGGCAACACGTACTCCTGGTTGGCCACTACTTTTGCAACCCGACACTGGGTGCTTCAGCTTGATAGCACGAGTATTTGTTTGCACAATTGGATTCACTACTGTAGCTTTATAAACTTTCTTTTAAGCTCCCGTTCATTCGTCCGACTGGCCCAAGACTATCTGCGCTCCACGTTGCTAGCCTAAAACTCTCTTCAACCCTAGCAAAATGGATCGATATGGGTGCCACGCTTTATATCCCTGGAAAGCGAAAGCTCTAAACAAGATCACCGATGGTCGGATTTTGCGAGAATTCAAAACCCATTAACCCATCTGAATCGAAAATGCTATTAAATCAAATATCTATTGGTTTTTAAATTTGAATAGTAATTTTTACCGGGCTTAGTACTTCATTTTCTTGTCCCTGAGAGGTCCCTCTGATAACGCAAACTTCGTTATAAGAAATATTGAATGGCTAGAGTGGCCAACCGGAAACCAAGGAAAGCTAGCAAGCGACCTAATTTTCCTATGCGAGAAAGTTCACCACCTTTGCTTGCTTCACGACAGCACACACAAAGTAGGACAGTCCCTCTAATGCGAAAACTAAACCGAGAATATGGTTAACTTTCGAACTGAAACTCGTTGTTTAGATATAGTTCAATGGCTCCGGAAGCCCGTGTTTATCGGCATTTGCCTAGCGATCGCTAGTTTTCGGCTGTGGAAGCCCTATCACTGGACATCTGAAGAAGAGGATAGTACGCGGCTACATCAAGATAACATTCACGGTAAATACCTAGACAAACATCTTCAAATATATGGCAAATACGGTCTCATCGAACCGACAATAATCCCTGATGATGTGGACACCTTTTATCTCAAAGAAAGACCCAGGCAAGATACACCTATCGTAGAGTACTACCTGATGAACGACCAATTTGTTGTACCTCCTGGCTTCGAACAAAATTGGCCTAAAGAATTCAAGCGCCCAGAAAGCGAACGCACTGGCCTGCGTAAGTCGAAGTGAATAATGAGATTTAAGGATCGCGAAGGCTAAACGGGTATGGCGTGGGTGAATGCTATGTTGAGCGTGAAGTCCCTCCCGCCGTTGTATTTTAAACGGGAATGTTTAGAAGCGCCGAGAATATATCATGCACTTTTCAGCGATGGGAGTGAAGATAGGTACCTCCGTGAACATTTGTAATCAGTACTCGCGAACAACTAAGGCTAGAAGCTCGGATTTTAATCCATAACTTCAAGCGTCGGCGTCGGTTTAGGAGACAATATTTATAGTTTATAACGAACCGGATCTTCTTGTTGCTGTGACCTGGTACCTTCATGTCACTGAACCAACAGCTATCTTTATGCCAAGAAAAAGCCTGCAAGCCCTATTGGTTGACTTCAAAATTCGTTCAGCATGATTGGAGAGCCTCATCTTGAGGGAATATTCCTTGGTCCGCACGCATCTTTGCCAAGATCCACATGTCCCAATCGAGTATAAGAAGGCAGCGAAAGCTTGAGTTCAAAGACCGCCACTATCTTCTCCACGTTTCTCTATATTACAAAATTTTATTATATTCAATTAAGTTTCTTAAGTTTCCTGTTGCAATCAATCCTCACTTGAGCGATACCTTAAAGAAAACGTTAGATCACTTCAAGAGCAACCATCGTTTGCTCTAGTCGCGGTTTGAGTCTCGTATCGGAGCTGGTCAAAGTCCCTTGTGTTCGAAGCATATAGTAGTCCAAAATGACCAACGACGGCAATCATGGTAAAAAGCGAGCTCGAGAAATCGGCCAAGAAGTCTGGGACTTGCATAAGGGCCGAATAACTCAACTATATCTCGATGAGAACAGGTCGCCCGCCGAGATTCGAGATATTTTGCAGGGAGAATGCGGTTTCATAGCTTCGTAAGTTTTTTATATCTGCGTATGCTGGTATATATATACTGGTGCCGGAGCTTTAATGTAAATATCTTCTTCTAGGCCATCTCAGTATATTCGCATGGTGAACAAAGTCTGGGGGCTCAAAAAAAACTTAACTCGCTCAGATTTACAAACTATTGAGAACAATATTCATAGGAGGGAACTAGAGGGTAGAGAAACGGAAGTCACAGTCGGAGGTCGAATTGTTGGTGAAAATGAACTTAGAAGAAAGAAGCGGCGCAAATTTACCACCATTCTAGAGCAACATATAGAAGCACTTGCAAGCTCCACCTCAGAAGGTAATAAACGCACTATGAATACTTTACAACAGATCTCACTGCGAGACCACAAACGATCAACATGCTCTAGATTTCTGTTAATGTTTGGTCAATAAGGAAATATAGAATTCATCACAAGTACCCAAATACAATTCAGGACTCCCTCACCACAACTCCAAATCCTTTCGGCAGATGACATGGAATGGGTTCCTAATATTCCTACTACACCTAAGAGTGCTACGCCTAGTTCATGCAGGTCTCTATCACCTATGCCAAATAGTAGAGAGCTATCTCCCGTTACTTTTGCGCTACTATTACCTTTTATCTATTGTAATCCGTTGCTTCAAATTACACCAACCATACGCTTTCAGCGGATATTTGAAAATAGTATTAGACTATTATTTAAAGGTAGGTTGGAGACATATTTGCTTTGCCAGTTACGTAGATAGTCTCAATACGCTGATCGGTTGAATTCATGAACCATTTAATAGACAAGAGGTGGTATATGCCCAGCTCGGAGAATTCTTTCATGAGACAGGTGCTTGCACCAAAAGCAATAAGATATCCTACCGAATGGCTGCAGGATCACCTCGCTGTGACTATGGAGCAGTCTCCGGCAATGTTCCTAAGCTTTTTAAAATCCTTTATGATTCGACTCGCAAACAACATTGACCATCCCAAGGTTCAAAGAAGATGCATGGATTGTATAGTGGAGTCCCCCACTCTCAGGCGAAATATCGCCTTCTTAAAGATGGTTCTTCAGCAAACAAAGCCCATAAAGCCCTCCATCTACATCGATGAAACGGGGCAAAACTCGAAAGAAGGGTTTGAGCTTGTCCTGGAGAATTTTGCTGCACAGTTACTTTATAGCGCGTCGAGGGTCGGACACATTAATATAGTCAAAATGCTTGTTCGTTGGTTTGACATGCATAGACTATCCGAGCTGGCTGACCCAAGGTTAGGGCAACTTCAAGTTATAGGCGTAACAGCGATTCAATTCGCCATAGAGTATAAACAGCAGGCGGTATATAATTTCCTTCTTGAGCAAGGATTCGACGTTAAAGTTGCACCCATATCTGATTTATCTCCATCGCTTCTTTGGACGGCTGTATTGGTAAATTTACCGGATTTGCTGTCAGAGTTGATACACACTTACGGTGCAAGAGATCGCCATGAACACAAATTCGTCTCTAAATTTGAGACACTTTTCAAAGGATACTTGGACCAGATTAGAGCCGAACGCCTTCCATGGATGTATACGCTTCTCTCGAAAAAACTCGACAACATGAAGATTTTCTGTGCCTTGCAGCTGAGTGTTTTAACTGATTATATAGAATGTTTTCAGATTCTGGAACATCTTCATACGCCACGCGCACGCACGCTCGCGTTTCAACAACCAGTGTGGGGAATAGACGACCTGCTATACATAGCAAGAAGCAGCAATCGCAATTCCAGGCTGATAGCGCCCATACTCCAATCCCCAGCTCGCTGGGCGATTAACCTCCAATGCGGATTAGAGCAATGTCCCGCCAATTCCGATGTTTTATCTCTATTGCTACACAACGCAATTTACAACAGACAGTTCAAAACCGCTGCTCTGTTAATCCAGCATGGGGCAGATCACAGTTGTATAAATTTCTCGCGAACCCACGTTGAAAATATTTTACGCGAAGATTTCAGAAAGTGCCTCGAAAGGAACGCCATGTTTGATATTATCTACAGAGCTAAGAGAGCCAATTCGGCGTTCCATAGCCAGGATGTAGCACAGAGCCAGAGGACTTCGCAGTGGTCATGGTCTTATAGGTTCGCTAGGATGCATAAAAACACCCATCTCGTCACGTCGCTGCTGCGAGAAGCCTTTGGTTCCTTGAATCAAGCAACTATCAGATTCGCGGCGTTGGAGGCCTACATGAAGCTCTGTTCAAACTTTTTCGAATGGACTGAAGTGAACTTTTCCGAAGAATGTTCGTCAGCGAGGGAAGCTCCCATCTCGCTCGTAATTAGGTGCAAACTCTATGGGAGTAGCGAGATGCCACAGCCACGAGGCTGGTTTCTTAGAACTCTTTGGATGTTTCTTAGAGAGCTATGGGCTTCGGAGCTTAGATCGCTAAATTTTGAGACCGCGTCCGATATTGTTTCCTTCTCGCTGGCTAGTATTTCAAGCACTGCAAGAGATGATATCAAGAGAGCTATTTATCAGTTTTCCAAACGTATCTCTGATCATCGCGCGATAGCAATACTCCAGAGTCAGGACGAGTTTAACATTTTATCATATCCTTTAACAGGAGACCACATACCCTTAGTGTGGTGCTTAGGGATTCAAAAAAAGTCGGTTCATCGAACGCTTTGCGGAAGATTGATGTCACAAGCATCAAATCTCTCTGAGCTTCAGCTCTTGTCTCTGTTAAGAGTTGCAGCCCATTGTGACTTTTATGATATTGCAGAGTTTGTGCTCGCATCCAACCCGAACCTTCAGGTCCTACCCGAAATAATCAGTGAAGCAACATGGTTTTCAGGCCTAAAGACATTCAATCTAATTCTAGAGCACTACAACAAGAACAAAATCAATCTGTCGCAATGCTGTGACGATGAAGACCTCAAGTATCCGCTTTTGGCTGCTGTCGTATTTGGACAACTGTATAAGGTTATAGAACTCGCCAATCATGTCAACCTCGATGTTCATTTCGCTGGGAAGACAGCTCTCGAGGTGGCCGTACGACTAGGAAGGCTCGATATCACGAAAGTATTACTAGAAGCTGGAACTAAGACCTCTCTCGACTCTGCTCGTCATATAGCCCTTGAAAGAGGAAATTTTCCCATTGCCAACCTAATAGCCAATACGATACAGACTCGGGCTCAATACAGGGACGAAAATAGCAAGTTGGCAAAACACCTTACCCCATTCGAGATCTCGGTTTTCCCACAGACACCTGAATTCGAAGTTGGTGAGATCCCTGAAGATTTACTTTTCAATTTCGACGAGTATAGTCTAGAAGCATTTTCAGCTTGGACATTTCCCGGGGATGATAGGGGTCATGTATAGCAGATCAGGCTATAATTCGGCGATGAAGATAAAAAAGAAGATATGGTCTGTAGTCAACTTTAATTGCTAATCATATGAGCTTCATTGTAAGAAACCATAAAAGATTGCTATTCACCCTTGAAAGACTAGTATATTGAAGAAGAAAACAAAATAGAAATGATTGATTAACAATTTACATTCGCTTGCAAATAGCAGGAGGCCGGTTATATATCAGCTTGATCGCCAAAATGGTACAGATTTCTGCTCGAAGTACTCAAGGCCTAAAGAGGGAACCAATAATATTACCAGGCAAAAAGTTCTCGATATGTACGTGTATGATATTCTCTTGGATAATCCGAGCACAGGGGATGGGGTCCTTGAAAAATATTTTTATGACGATCGTAGTTCGATACAACTTTAGCTTAGGAATTTCCTGGGCTTTGTAAGAATTAAACCTGATGAGAATGATCGAAGTCAAAGTCTTGACTTGGGAAATAGGTAGTAGTCTCTTGCCTCTACCAGCGCCGTTGGAAGACTGAAATATCTATTTAAATCAATTAAATTTGTAGGATAGCATCCCACCTGCCTGAAATCCTTCAATTTAAAATGAAGAGCTATATAGTCTGATGGGTAGAGTCAGGAATGAGACGGGACTAGCCAATCAAAAGGTGGTACCAGGGCCGCACATAGCTCTAATTAAAAGCCTTGCGAAGTTTCGTCTTAACATATCCTTCAACAGCGTTATCTATCACCCCGAAGCTGAATTAACAAATTACTGTCATTGATATCTATAATTTATATCCTAGCTAAAGTTAATTAATTTTCTCTCGGTTTTCACAAACGCTTCATAGGCCTCTCCTGCCTAGCATTAGGAACCGAAAATGAGATTAAAGTCTTTTACACGAAAGTTAACTGACTAGTATTACAAACCAATACTATGTGTCACAAGGAAAGTTGAGCCTTTTCCCTCAACTGGGACCTTGGTATTTTTACCAAAAGCAAGAAATGGCTAATTTCAAAGGTATATAACAGAAAAATAATGTAAATAAGTAAAATTAGTCAAAATTTACTAATAAAGATGACCACCCCCACGAAGTAACCAGCTCGTTTTTCAAATTGAGATACAGCAAAATTGTTAATGATGGATCGGATTCATAGCCTCGAAAATACTGTTGTGCAAAGTACGAAGGGTCCAGCACAAAAAAATACCTTTTTGTTTTTCAAAAAAAATAAAATGCTCGTTGGTGTTTCTCAAGTTAACAAGAACACAAAATCGTGGGAGCAATTAGGTACAGTCAGAAGTTTTTTCGGCCGCTAGACACAAAGCGCATTAATAGTGTATAAAGCTTACTCTTAGCAAATGCAATCTTACCTTTTATCACACCCACTTGTCATATGACAAGAAGAGCCATGACTAGGAGCCTCGAGCCTAGAACGGGCTAAGATGCCTTCATAACCTATCAGAATCCCACACACTGTCACGCAAGCAGAGCTCTTATTCTCCGAAATTTAGCGCAAATCGATCCTTGCCTCGGAGCCACAGCCGGGTTCCATCATAGATAAGGTTCGGGCGATTTGTTTGAAAATAGGCCTCGCATGATTATTGCGTGTTGCATAAACAATAGGACCCTGCGGACCGTTCCGACCCCCACCTCCCAGCATCCAGTGCCTATGCTTACTGAGGCCCGCCGTTTGTCTCCTGCCGGCTCGAAGCCCATTGGTTGGTGCTAGGTCAATGTTTGATACCCATGGTTGAGAGTTGTCTTTTTGAGGCCCGCCGCTCGTTTGAGGCCTATTGGTTGATACAAGGTCAATATATAATAACCTTTTTTAATGTTTTATTTAACCACTGCCGAGCATGAGGCCCTCCGGTAGTTTGGCGCGCTTGGTCTGCGCTTGGTCTGCGCTTGGCCTCGTATCTAAGCTGCCTTGGCGTGCTCTTTTGCAACTTGTTTGAGGCCCGCTAGTGATGTAGACATATGATAATGATTTGAGATCTCTATCCGAGAGTCGTCTTGAATCGTTCTTTCGGAGTTCGCCGACCTTTTGAAGACCCTCGTTTTTAGAGACTGGGTAACACTTTTGTTATTATCAATGCTTCAAATCTAGCTCTTCTCTTTGTAGGAGCTTCAATTTACCAGACATCCAAAAAGAAAAAAAAGAAAGGAAAGAAAGAAAAAAAAGAAACAAAAATTATAGCATCTAATGTGTCTTCATGATAGCCAAGAGGCCATACGCTCTCGATACCTCTGCGAAGGTTGGGTAAGAGGTCGAACAGGTGGAAAAAATATTACTATATAAACAGGCAGAATCGCCTTCAATAATAAAATTCTATTCTACAAGCAATCACCACAGTCCTACTGCTCAAGTACCATATTTTCGCCTCCTATAATCTATATTCAAGAATCTCTCAAGAATCTCTCTTTATCTCTTCCAGCCTAGCTCACCAGCGCACAATCACATTTTTTTACAACCACCAAAAAGAACAATCAGGAACAGAAGCAAAATGCTCTCTCTCAAGTACCTCGCCGTCTTGCCATTCCTCATTAAGTTCGGCGCGGCAGCCAATTGCTACAGCTTGGACTCTTCTCGAATTTACAACAGCGCAGCTACTACAGCACTCAATAATTTGAGCTGGAATGGTGGCAACCGACGCTGCGTCTATACGGGATCTTGTAAAGCGTGTTATAGGACTTCTGGCCAGCCAGCGAGGTTCAACGAAGCTAAGGGTAACATCCAAGACCAATGTCTTGCGGGTAGCAAGACTTACGGGCAAGGCTACTGGGAGGCGGATGGACTGAGAGTTTGTTTTGACTGTGTCAACTCGGGTAACTGTAATGATACTAGTATGTGAGCAAGTTGACCTCGCGCTATGAGGAAGAAGGTCTATTTCAAGAGATGTGCGTTCCCGGAATCCTGTATTGTACACACTAGGTGAAAGAAGAAGTCGGAGATATATTTCAATTAAAGGCTATTTGTGTTCACAAAGTGTACTACTACTAGCCACAATACTATTTTTTTTTTGAATTCTCAAATTATACATAAAAATAGGAATTTGGGAAATTCTTTTGAATTTCTTGAATATAAGTAAAAACTTGATATCATAAAAACCGCATACAAGAAAAGTGCGTTGAAGGGGTGTATTCGCTTATATAATATGGCCTATGAAATTTATTGCCAACTAAAGTTGAGTAGAGACAAACGCCATCCGTTATTGGGTTACCATAATTTTCCTGCTATCCACTTACTTATCTAATTGCCCTATTTCTCAATAATACAATTATTAGTGTTTCGAGCCCGACATGATACGATACCAAAGCTATGAGGAATCGTCAACGGTCGCTCTCTAAACCTTTACTATTGACATTGTTTCCAGGTTAGAGTGCCAAACCTATGTACTGCTCCCTATCCAATGACGCTTTGTGGAAAAGCCAATTCTTTGTATCAGACCCCTCTTAAAAGCAGAGCAAAGTTTTCGAGACTAATGAATCTAGATTCACGAGCATAACTACCAAGTGTTGCATGTTGGATTTTGGCATGAACAGTGTCCGCCAAGCATGCCATCACTTGGCGCGCCTGTAATTCAGAAACCAAGCAAAGAAACACGCAGGGTTGATGCACATGGAGGGGAAGGATCACAGGACAACCGCAGCAATCTATAGATCGATCTCCGAGAACCGATTCTCGTATTTCCGCGAGAACGGGACGACAGTTGGCTGGAAAGATAAACTAACGCTGTGAATTGCAAGATACATACCACAGTTATCATAACTCCGTTTTCAACAGAGTTATGAACAGGTATGATCATAACTAAGATTCGACGTGACGATCACTAGCGGATAGCGAACAAAGAAAAGAATTATACCTCTACCTTGCAGGGCGGTTCACCATGTTGCAAATGCAGCGAATCGGAATGCTTTCAGTTCTTCAACTCATGGGTAGGAGCCCCGCTCTCGAAATCTCATAAAGTCTAACGTCGAGGCTGAACCTGCATTTCCTAGCTGGCCAATCATTTGCTGGCTGTAGGAGAGTAGAATTAAAAAATCGGATTGTCAAATAAGTCGAGACAATGAAATCCGATAAGGGTTGCCGTCTCATATCTTCAGCTCCATCTATCACCCGCATGATCCACTTTGCAAAAATACGATTCTACTCTTCTCGATGAGCAATTGGTTTCCGTTACACAATTCCCGCAAGGCTGTGTTAGAATAAATCTTGGCGACGGGTATACCGTGCGCCACCTTGTGCGTTGACATGATCAGCTGTTAAAATTTTGAGTATCAACGTGCGAGAGAATAGTCTTGGAATAGTTCGGGCGCTTTAAAGTTAAGAAATTCAGCCCAAAACTTGTGAGAGATTTGATATATATATCTCAATGGTGGCTTGTTTTGATATAATTTCCAAGAAGCTGAACTTTTTCTGGCGCGGCTAGGGCCTTGGCTTTTAGGGCTGACCAAACAGAAGGACTATCCGAGCTTAGTTTCCAAGATCTTCCTTTACACTCTCCTAGTATCAGCAACCTCCTGGAGTAGATGGGGATTTTTTCTGAATGAAATGGATATGGGGAATAAGAATTTATCTATATAAAGCTTTGCTATTTCCCATCCAATTCTTTATCATCAAACACAGTTATCGGCTAAGATATTCAAAGCTTTCAGCATACTCACTTCTACTTCAAAACATCTTTCTGATACCAATTTTTTTGAAAAAAAAAACAAAAAAAAAAAAAAAAAATGTCTGTTTGCGTGCCACCTCCCCAATATAGCGTTCTTTCTTCTGATGTTCAAAATGCCATCCGAGAAAACCCTCGCAATGCAACCCTCAGTCTCGCACCAAGTGGCAATGATGGCCCATTAGAGCTGGCTTTGATCGTTCGAACATTTTGGGAAGCCGGGAGGGTGCTGAATGTATCCTTCCTAGGAGGTTCTCAATGGCAACATGAGCAGGTCATGCGATACGCACCCCAATGGACAGAATATGCAAATATCTCTTTTTCGTTTGAGTCCCCAGATGTGACACCAGACATTCTCATCAGTTTCGATGGATCCGGTGGCTCGTGGTCGGCCATTGGAACCGACAGCGCTAATCTGATTGCTATCGGACAACCCTCGATGAACCTAGGCTGGATAAATGGTTCTAAATCAGCCGAAGATATTCAAGGGGTGATTCTTCATGAGTTCGGTCACGCCTTGGGATGTGTTCACGAACATGAAAGCCCTCGCGCCGATATTAAGTGGAATAAAGATGTTGTGTATGCCGCCCTCGGGGGCCCACCTAGTAACTGGTCCCGCGAGAAGATTGATCACAACATGTTTACTGCTTACCCAGCCGATGGAACCAGTGCTTCTGCATTCGATCCCAGTTCCGTCATGTTGTATTACTTTCCAGCGTCGTGGACGCTGGATGGGAAAGGGACGAAAGAGAATAATTCTTTATCCGACCAGGACAAAGATCACATCGAGTTCTGCTATCCTGGCAAGGGTCTGGGTGCCGGATTCTTTAATACATTGGAAATTCGAAATTCGGATGCCCCCAGTCAGCAAAACGTCAAGACTAGGAATTGGCAGCTGAGTTACAGTATTACCCCTCGCTCTGCGGTCGGATTGAACATGATTGACATGTCCTGTAACACAAACCTCCGCCTCAGTTGCTCAATCGAAAACGCCACTGCTCAAAACTTCACCGCTAGCATTACAAGCTGGGATGACTCTATTCTATACACGGGTGGCATGACCTGGGTCGAGGCCGGACCAGGATTTGATACCGTGCGGATGGGCACCTTTCACACAACAGAAGTTCGACCTTCGAACAAGCCTCAAGCTGAGACTTCCAAGCGAATCATATTTCACGCACCCTTCGCAGTTCCACCAAAAGTAGTTGTTTGGCTTTCTGCGTTTGGCATGGATAAGGGCGCCAACTGGAGGATTAAAACTTATGCTACTGACGTGGGCAAGGATGGTTTCACTGTACATGTTGACTCTTGGGCCGATACGATGTTGTATTCCGCATCAGTTAACTGGTTAGCCTATCCAGCTGACAGCACGAGAATTGGCAGCGGTACCTTCAGCACGGACGATATTCGTTCATGGGAAAATCCTCGCGCGGAAAACGCAGGCATTGCAAACTTCACCGCGAAATATACCAAGACGCCAAAGGTTGTTTTGGCCCTGAGTTCGTTTGATTACCAGAGTGGTAAGAACTTGCGACTTCGTCTCGGCACGTCCCTCGTTACGCCGACCCAACTGAACTGGCACTTGCAAAGCTGGAGCGATTCTGTCATGTACTCGGCCTCCGCTTCTTATTTGACGTTTGAATAAGCCACTCTTCCGGAGTTATTAGGTACCTTTGTCTTGGAAAATGAACTTAGAGGTTGCAATCAGAGATTTGGAAGAGTTAAACGAGCCGTTCTTCTCATGTTTATGCGAGTCAGCAGTTATCATGGCAGCTGTATGGAAGCCTTTCCTCATATTTATACGTATATACATACCCAATGACTACTATAGCTACTGCGATCAAGTTTTGACTCTGATAGCCTACATAATCTAAATATATTTCGCAAACTATAATTTTCTCAGCTCTCACATTCGGATTCCCGTCCCAAAGTGATATTTTGATGTGTTGGGATTGGAAACAGTGTGTTGGAACTAGACGGCGGCAAACGCCCTGATTGGTCTTACGGCCTTCAAGCTTGTTTGTTCCGATTGGCAAAGACTGGTTGCCGCCAAGGGTTTGGCGAGACAAAGCAAAAATAAGCGACTGCAGGGCAGCCCCACGTGCCATGGCATCTCATTGGGAAATTCATCTTAGGCTTTTTGATATTTGCTGATGGGGGCGCCGATATTCCCATTCAGCTCATCACCCGTGATTGCGTAGTGGGTCCCAAATTCAGCTTTCGATGCCAGTTTTCGTGGGGAACAGCAGTGCAATGCTGCAAAGATTGTGCTCCATACAAGCCAATGAACTGAATCTGAAATAATATAGATGTCAAAAAATGCTTCGGTTTTAATCAATGTCGTGGCTAGATCTGATATGGCTTAATGATTACTTTAGTCTCTAACTTGTAAAATGCCTGAAAGTTGCCAATGCATAATATTCTTCTCGGATTTGCGATAAAATTTCAATATCCCATATAAAAATTTGAGGCCGTCCGCCCAAGTCATCAAGTAGTTGTTGATGCGGATGTACTGTTAGTCGCAGGCGCTTTGACAATGGAAGGCACGAGAAATGATTCTTGATGGAGACAATGGGTCGAAAGATTCGACAACAATATCGTCAGCGGCGCCATTTTAGTGCATGGGAGATGTGGGATCATTTTGGGCCGGCCCGTCGGACGTCATCAAATGCACAGCGGCGCTTTGTGGTGCGTTTTACATGCTACTAGTGTCCATTACTCATAATGTATTGATATATTTGGCTTCAAGAACAAAGTGCACCTAGCGTGAGCGCCGTACTGCAGAATTCTTATGACAACATTGTGCGCCGTTTGGTGTGCGGCAGCATGCAGCAAGGCTTTGAAATTTCAGCTCTCAACCAGTTGCGAGGTGCAAATGTCCACACACTGTTGATTTACCATGTGGCTTGAGTATCTCCTGATGATTGCAATGCCTCGGCTTAGCAAGAACAATATTTTCAAATTCTATCATAAATGAACCTAGGCGGAGTATAAGATATATCGATAGCTATGCGCAAGGCAATTTCGCAACGACACAACACCATTGAATGTACAGCCCAGCGCAGCACACAGTGGTATATCTGATGACTTTGATCTAAGCGCAAGCCCTAACGAAGTATTTGTTAGATCCTCCATTCATGGATATGTTGAAACCACATCAAGAGGCGACACTCAGAACGTGATTACCGTAAGTCCCCGTTAAGCCTCAGCCAGAGCTAAGTTGGCGAATCAGTTGCTATTTTAGATTTCTTTGCAAAAAGCGGCCTTGGCACGACGAAATGCTGATCTTGAGGCCCAACGTAATACGAAGCGCCACCATGCACTTCGATTGAAGCAGGAAATATTCGAAATATTCAGGAAATATTTCTTCAAGATTATCTGCTACTTCCGTGAAAGTGACACCACTATCAGTATTTGGGCTATATTTCTAGCTCAGGTGGCGCGATTATAGTCGTATGCAATCATTTTCTACTAAGACCCGCGACCCCGATGTGCCAGGCTATGGTTAACTGCCTTTGCCAAGCACTATGTTGTCTGGAAGTGAATTTTATCGAGATATTAGATATCTATGTTATTTAAATGAAGGGTTAACTCCCCATTTCATATCCGAATCTTTTGTCCATCACATCTATCAGCACAATATCAAATGATTAACCTAATCTCTTCATAAAATAATTTAAAAATATGTCCAAAGAATCAACGATAAACTACCTGGTGACCAAGCAGCCAGCGTTCGTTGAAACCTGCCGTTCGAGAGTCTACAGCTACATTGAAAGACAAGACCGCAGATTCATCGTCCAAATAGTCGAGAAAAACGCCTATGGGCCCGGTCGACATCGGACCCACCACCCTGGCATAGACTCATATATAGCAGTCTTGGCCTGTTTCTGTGCCGAGGAAAAATACAAGGACCACGAGTTGGATTCTGTGTTAACAGAACCCATCGTCGACATCGTTTGTAACTGCTATTGCGAGTTGATCAATCAGAATTCCGAGCAGGTCAACAAATACCTAAATCAAAAGATCACCCAAAATGAGATTGTCCTACAAGAGACATTGAAGATGGTCATGGGAGAGTTGAGCAAGAGAGGCCTAAAGTTCACCGAAATGCACCTGGCTCATCTAATCCACGAGGCCGTCAGCCAGGCTGCTCAAACTGCGGCGCATTCACAACTCGGTGCCACAGTTGGTCATGGCATTCTAGCTGCAGCCAGTACAACCACCGGCCAAATTTTATTGAAACTGCTTTTCAAAGCTATAGCTCAACACGTCGCCACAATCACCTCTCATATTGCAAGCAACGCCGTTGTCACCGTCGCCGCCAAAGTCGCCGCCAAAAAAGTCGCCATAGTGGCCGTCACTGGCGTGGTGGTCAAGGCTTTAGCGGCGAAATTTGGGATCGCGAGCGCCGCCACCGCGTTACACGTTGTGGGATGGGTAATTTTAGGGGGGTACCTATCTGTCAAACTCATTGGTCTACCTGAGGAGATGGCAAAAAAAGTCGCAGATGGCGTTCAAAAGACTTTGAATGATAAATATCGATCTTCTTTGACTGAGATTTTGGATAACCTAGCAAAGTCTGCACAAGATCCGAAAAAGTTGGCAAATATAGTGATAGCCGAATTCACAAACTCCGATCTCAAAGACCTCGAATACAGTATAGAAGCAACCAGCGTGGATATGTCTGATCCCAGCCTTCCTCAACTGCAAAAGGATGCTCGGAAAGACGCCAAAATAGCAGTCGACTTAGTTTTAGACAGTCTTAAGTCGAAGAAGAAAAAGAAATAATTGATGGTCAATTGGATGTACTGGTGTTGATTAGAACAAAAGTTGCTTTTTGAAAGCCAAATAACCCGTGTTTTGGGTTATTCTAGTCTTTAGTTTATTTTATTTCGCTGTATTTAAGGTTATCTCGAAAGTCGGCTTCAAACGCCGCACATATGGTCTGGCTTGCTAGGATCTGTTTTTCCTTAGGTATTACGTATAATTTAATGTTTGTACTCGATAGAGAAACCATAACAACAATCAATAGAGACTCGGTTTCAATTCTGATACAGAGGAAAAGGCTCGTTTCGCTAGCCAAATGCCGTCCTGAACTTGCGAAACCACCAACAATATAATTTTCAAACTTGAAAAAATTTAAACGGAAACGTCGTTGGTAGAGTCGTGCTCTATGAAACCATCCGGAGTTCGTGGGTTTGTCTAAGAGGTCGAAGCAAATTCAGCATCCATATTGGGAATTTGAGACGAGAGGATGAAAGTGTAGAACTTACCAATCGCTCCACCGTTCCGAATTCATACTCATCAAGGCAGTTTTCATCGCCTTTGGTACCTGTATATCGCAAACTTAATCCCGGGATTCGATCCATAATTAAGACGATTATGAGTGTCATGAAGAATGACCATGAGAAACAGGCCAGCCCATCAACAATTTGGTAACTGCCGCAGATATTAATTTACGAGCCATATTACTCATTCTCGGTGACTCCAACTTACCCTAACCGCTTCGAATTGTGATCTATTACTCCCATTCCTTTGGGATCTATCTTCGCCCCAGGGTCCAAAGCTACAATTTCATTTCTACAATAGAGTTTATTAGTCTCTAGACGTCTTCATTTGAGATCTCGTAGGCGAAGTAGCTAAAAGCCCAACTTACGAAGCAAATATTCCGGTTAAAAACAGTCCTAGAAGGCCACCAATCGCATGAATGGCGAATACTTCAAATGGATCATCATAACGCCGCATGAAGCGGGATATTAGTCCTTCCATATGCTTCGGTTTCTTTACTTTTCCGTCGGGATCGGTTGAATCGCTGAATCGTTTTTCGATGAAGATAGTTAAACTAGTCCAGCTGTTGCAAACAAGCGCCGCAGCAAGCCCAAAGATTGGGGAAGACCAGGGAGGCACCTAGAAGCGTTTCTATATTAGAATGCGAGATACAAACGACCAAGGAATATTTGTGGAAGATACTTTACTTACATATCCAGCTCCGGGTGTGATGCATACCAGGCCTGCAACGGCGCCAGACATAAATCCCGCTAGGGACCAGTGTCCAACATTTTTCCTGAAGCGACGGCCGAAGAAGCGATCCATCAATACCCATGTTAGACCTCCACACGAAGCTGCAAGATTCGTGTTGAGAAACGCCACAAATGCCCGTAGATTAGCTCGTAAAGCAGTTCCCGCGCTATCCACTTGGTCAGCAATACATGATAGACAAAAATATTTTTTCTGCCTTGATTCTCCAACTCACTTGAAACCGAACCAGCCGAACCACAAAAGCAGCGATCCGAGGAGGATATGGAATATATCCTGACTTTGAGTCTGATCGTATCGAGGACCTAGGACTAAGGAATAGGCTAGAGACGCAGCGCCAGATGATATATGAACTGGTGATCCTCCCGCCCAATCCAAGCTACCGAGAGTATTGAGCCACCCATTATTGTTCCAACTCCTATCAATCAATGCTAGTCAGTAAAAGGGCTTACTCAGCGCCGTATTCAAAAAATCATAGAATTTTGATTACCAGAAGACTATGAAGTCGTAAACTAATGTGGTCCACAAGAAAGTAAATACCATGAAAGGAACCGTACGACCTCGTTGCGCTGTAGCCGCAGCGACAACCGCCATCCTAAGTGTTGTGAGACCATGTTCGCGTAATCATACATAGAAAGTAGGCAAATTCGATAACTTACGTGAAAGCCGCAAACATGCCTTGATATACGGCAAAGGCCAATTCTGGCGCTTGTATCTCAGACGCTGACAAACTATTCATGACATTCAACAGAACTACATTGTTCATATCGCCGATCATAGATGATTTGCTAGTCCGAGAAAACGCAAGGGAATAACCCCATAGCCACCACTACAAGAGCATCTTGTCAGAAACGTTTTGTTGATATTAATTGCAAGTTTAACGGACCTGAAAGGTGACTATTGATAGGGACGTCAGAGATAACCATAGCATCGACAGTGCCGACTGTCGCGTTGAGCTTCCGGAGTATCTAATCTCAATTAGCTCCTTCCATCACGTAACTTGTTTCCTTCGAGGCACCTTACATCAACCCGACAGCCGGGATCATTATCCAAACCAGGGCGCTAGATGTGAGAATCCAGGAGACATCTCCGGGCTTTTTTTATAAAAAGTACTTATTAGCAAGTGAAGAATAGTTTGTATGCATGGATATGCAGCATCAAATGGGCGAAAGGATAATTCGAACGCCTCTGCAGACATCAAACGCTAGCGAAGTAACTTCCATAAAGATTAGGAACCCTACCGTGACTTCAGTACCTGCTTGCATCTTGGCGTATGATACAGAAGAAAATCGGGTCGAAACTATGTGTGTTTAAGGGCGAGGAATTGGAAATTCCCGCGATTCGCCATACAAAGAGAACTTAGCTCTTTATCTCAAAACTATGGACGGTCGCGTAGATCCGTTTTGTAGATAAATTTTGGAGGCTCGGAAACAACAGGAGATCAAAAAATTAATAAGCTCTTCATTGAAATGACAAAATCAAAAATTTTCCGGCGCATGGTTGAACAGCCAGGGACAATATGTACTAGATGTACCGGTACTTTAAAGTTGCAGACGCCATCATCTAGATTGAGAAAGAAACACCTGAGCATGAGCGCGAAATAACCCCCACGCTATTCATATTTTTGATGGATCACCAATCGTGAAGGACTTTTACCCCGCAGGAGGATACACTTTGCTTGTCTAAAGCCAAGTCATGCTTGCTACTGGTTAAATGAGTAGTTAGGTGCCAGCTGAAATTTAGTGGCCTCGTCAGAAGCATAGCCGACCGAAAACGAGAAACTCGCCCTTGACTATGATTGGCACGCTAAATCTTGCTTCACCAGTATGTGTAAGTGATATCATCAAGAGAATCTCAGAGAGAAAACCGCGGAAATGCATTTGACTCTGGCTGTTTGTCAGGTTTATAAAAAAATGAGCGTTCGATAACAAAAAGCGCCCACACGATACGCCGCAAGGTCTACAAGCATATTGCATTGATATCCCAGCAAGAAAGAATCGTTTTCTATTTGGTGAGTTGGTGTTGTAAAATATTCACTGGGTAGCGCACTGTGTGGGTCGCCATGGTGATTGTGACACAAGGCAAGGATTTGGAGCAGCGGGATGACTAACGGCATCCTTTTTTCAGGGTTTTCATCTCTGCAGGGCTGCGCTGCAGAACACGCTAAGTCGAGCAACATGCGAGACAATGTAGTTATGACGTTACACATCCTATGACAAATACTTGAGATGATTGTTGATTCTAAGGTAAATATCGCTCCGGCGGTCTATATCTTTTTGCCTACCGCTGCTAAGCTAGTTCCATAAATGATGCTCTTCCATCACCCGCCGCTTGTCTGGGGGAAGCTGTGCTGCGAGCCTCAACAGTGCCAGTCTCACTTGTCTCTACGACAGCACAGTTCTCAGGCGAAGAACGGGGCTCGGTACCTTGATGTTTCGGCTGGATCTCACCAACCTCATTTCGTGATCCCGTGGTAGTCTTAGCAGGCTTAAAACCGCCTTGTTGGGAGCCGACAATGAAAAGATCAATAACCCGCTTTAAAAGACCTTCAACAGTACTCAATTTGGAAGCCTTTGCTATATCGCTCCCAATTTCGCCCTTGATTAAAGCATGGATGTTTTTTCGAGTGTCAGACCACTCAAACTCGTCTAGCACATCAACAACCATCTCTTCAGTCAAGTTTTTTGTTTCTCCACTCTTCACATTCCAAAAAAGCCTTTCGAAACTAATATGGCATATATCAAGTTAGTAGGAGTTCTCAGTATACGCTCCACCCCCCCTTTGACGTACATTAAAATGAGGTCTGCCGCCCAAATGATGTACCAACGGAGGTAATGAGGCGAGGTCAATGGCCCAGTAAAGTCCATCAGCGTTTTCAGAACCATTTTCTCATTTGGATGCTTTTCTTTATGTATAGCTTGTCGGAACATCGTCTGCGTCGCTTCTTTCTGAAGAATCTGGTCGTCATCTCGAAGATTCCAAACATTCACAGTCTTGTCGTACAAGCTTGTAAACATATCAGCGAACCGCATTCGATAAAATGGCAGCATGCTGCGCTTCCGAGCTTTTCTGAATAACGTTTTCGCAATATCTATCGTCGCTAAATTTTGAAAGCTCTCAGTAAGCGTAAGATTTAAGTCAAGAGCTTCTACTATTACCTTCGCATTTTCTAGAGGCTGACACTCGTTGTGCGCTTATCCAGAGGTTACGCAATTGCGGTTTCACAACCACTTTAGTTGTCTGTAAAACGAGGTCATCAATCATTTCGGGGCCTGATGGAATAGTATACAGTTAATATTCTGGTTTTCTTCATCGCTCTATGGGATAAGGGCCTACTATGGATAGAAACTGCACCGGCGACAATTCCGTGCCCCGTTTGAACATTTCCTTGCACTAGCTGCCTTAGCTTATTGACCGTTTCATGAGCTTCGCGGGTTGCTTGCTCTGCAAGTTTGTTGTAGTCTGTATTTCCCAGAGATTGGTTCGCGCATTCCCGGAATTTTCTGCCTGTATTGCTATTCACTAGTTCGTCGAATTTCGTGAAGACAAAGACGACTCTAACCGGGCGATCCCTTAAGAATGCGAAAAAGTCCTTTTCAACTCTTCCTATCGGTCGTGAGTCGGTACAGGAGATGCAGTACCTTTTTATATCGTCAAAATTTGGCCCTTAATCATATAGAATTTAGACTAGTACCAAATGCAATGGAGCTGTTTTTCCAAATTTTCCTGTTTCCCCCGGCTATCAATAAATGCTTTGACACGTTCAATGTTCGATAGTTCCGCGGGCTCAAATCCTCCAGAGTCATGCATCACCAAGAGATTGTTGCGTTTTGAGGTAAATTCTTGCTCCAGAGTATGCCGTCCAGCTTCACCATCTAATTGATGTTTAACATCAACCTATCGGATAGATACGAGCGGTCAGCGTTGTCATATACTATAATAGGAATATCCTGAGGGTGCTTACACGCTCTTCGGACAGCCCAAAGATACAGGTGAGAAGGGAAGATTTTCCAACGCCAGCTTTCCCGATCACCAAGATCCTGAATCGTCGGCACTCGATGAACAACTCATCTTCGGGGTCGGATTCTTCACTATTTGTCGTAGGTTGAGTTTCGCGACTCATTTTCGTTTGTAACCGCTGATAATCCTTGTAGTGCTCGAGGATGTTTTGCTAAGCGGCTTAATGATGGCGAGGGAAAAGTCCCGAAACTCCACCATGGTAGTCATTTATTCTTCTAATAAATTCTTGAGAAAAATGGACCCACTGATACTATTGGCATATATACCTCTCTCTCTCACCCATATAGGCGGCTTGCCGGAGCTCTGCAAGGTTTTGGATTAAAATATTGAGACAAGGCTGTTATCAACACACCAAATGAAGGCTGAAAACCACAGGATGTGCAGTTCGGTCGGAACTTGTACCTCTACAACCGCAGGCCGTGTTCCAGCCCCGTGAAAGAAACATTTTTATATTTGTTTTTTTGGATTTGTTTCCTCCGACTTAATTGTGGGGGCCTTCCACGCGACATGATTTCATTTTGCGAAAAGTGCGACTAGAATGCGAGTATATTGCATAAAAGATTTAATTTTTGTTGGATTTCCCTCGCTGTTGCGACGAGAGGAATTAGACAAGGAAAATCTACGACTTCTTTCAGAACCGAAATGGCCGCCGGGTACTGCGACAACAATGCAACTAACAGCTTTAGGAAAGAATTATTGTCCCTGTTTCGTTATGAAAGCTGGGTGCCGCCAGGTGTTTTCATTAAACATAGACACGATGTCTTTGCAGACCTACGACTTCCGGAGAACGAAGCCCAGCTAACAGAGCAACTCCGCTGTAATTGCAGTCGTTGCAATAGATACCCGCTCTCAGATACTCCTGGCGATCCTCACCATATATCTAACTTGATAAATAAGATTAGGGAATGTGCTACTGGCGTTTACGCGCTATGTGTTTTCATTCAGTACGCCCGATTAGTTATTCCGCTCCTTGAAAGTCAGGTTACCGATGGAAATCTAAACGCAAAAGTGCACTCCGAAACCGATCTGAGGAGCATCGCAAGTTTTGAATCTAATGAAGGGGATATTGTATCTTCCTTCATTGAGCTTCGTAGCAAATTCGTTACCCCTGTCATTCAAAGGAGCGACCCCCATCTAGAAATTGTCAATATAGGAGCCCTACCATTCTCTCTACCAGTCAACGGTCTATCCGGAGAAATTGCGCTTCCAAATACAAATAATTCCTTGAGAGCCTTCGACCCCGGTACCACTGCCACATCGGTGAGTTGTCATATCTGCGCTATCGTTCGAAGCTTTGGTTTCTAACAGAATACTAATGGCGTCGAATCAGTTCTACGTTACCAGGGTTCGAGCAAATAACGAAGAAGCGAGTTCGGAGAAAAAAAGATACGAATGGCTTCGTAACAAATTGGGTGGACCTAACTTGATGGAAATGCTCTTTTCATTTCGATTCCAAGATAGCGTATATGTGCTATACGATAAAACCGAAAGCAACCTCAGTGTATATCTCCGAGATCCCCCAGCTAGCGATCACAAATGGCTTTTAGAGCAATTTGGCTGTGTCATCGAGGCCATGGAAGCGCTTCAAAAGACGGCCCGCGATTTCGCAGATAGTACGGGTGCAACCCCATCAACTGAATTTTACGGCGGTCATTTCAACCTAGAGCCATCCAAATTATTGATCCGCAGCGAGGGGGACAAGAAAATACTACTCGTCACTGGGTTTGGATGCCAGAGTCCCAGCAAAGTGGCTTCAGAATACAACCCACCGGAAGCTTCGAAAACTAGAGATCCAAGAAACCACATGTACGATGTATGGTCTCTGGGACATATATTAATAGATATCATTAAGTGTGTTCAGCCAGCTGTTACTACAAATGGCAGAGTGGGCCCGACACGGCTTGTCAATGGCAACGGCAACCGCGCATCACAATCTAATTCCGACAATCAATCTATCTTTTCAAATCCAAGCCGGCCTTCAGACGTGCCCAAAGACCTAATATCACTTAGGGAAATGTGGAAAACTGACACGCTAATGTGTGGTCGACTCGACCTTATTCGCGACATGATGGAAATCAACTATAAACACCGACCTTCGTTGCAGACAGTCCGGCGGATATATAAGCACCTCTTCAAAAACGGAGGGTCTCATATCGATACATTCATACTCCCGGGGGAAAGTGAAAAAGAGATCGGGCTAAATGATGTTCATTGGCTGTAAGTTTGAATATAAAGATGTTTTAAGCAAGGGGTAGTTAACAGAAAGTTTTAGGAGGTTGTTGGAAGCCCCGTGGGTAGGCGATGTTGGAAGTTCGATAAATGCCGCTGAAATATCAGCTTTCGTCAGCAGTCATTCAAGGCGCTGTCGAGTGCAGATTTTCGAGACATATCGCGATGAAGTGCCTACGTCGGAGCTTCGGATTGCCAGCGTCACTCACGGAGAAGAAGTTGATTTAATTTCACAAATAAAGGCCTATAAAGGACCCGGAGGTCGTCCAAATGAGCGCTTATATTTATGGTTTGTAGCTATCCCGGAAATTTACGCTCTCTCTCTGAACAACAGTTTTTACGTGTTCGATAAAATAACAGGTGCGCTATCCATAACTCTAACTTGTTGGTATAAAAATCTAACAAAATCAAAGATTTGGCGCTCTTTCAAGCGCGCATTTGCGGATACGGAGTGAAATCGACGTAGGTTACGCACCTATAAGCCCCTTGATAGTGGTCTCCAGTATTTAATTTATAGAACAGTATCCCCATTACGAGCTGCAGATTCCCCAAGAAAAGTTCCTATTCTTTCGGAAAGCCGAACCATGTCAAGGATGCCAGATATATTCAAATCTGGAAATTTCCGAATGTACGAAATCTGGACAAATAAACTCGACCCGTGCTAAGCTCTAAACTAGACCGAACCCAAAAACTCAAAGGCACCTGCTGGAAGGCAACCGACCCAGCCGCCCCGTCAAAAATACTCGCGCCTCGTTATACTCGGAGTGAGTCATTGGGCTGTTGTCCAAAGTAAGCCAATCTGACCTTACACTCTTTTTTCTAAAATTTTCTCGCACTAACACAATTATAATGCTTTCATCTAAAGTTGACTCTGTCCATCTCTATATCAAGAATGTTCCGGGGACCCGATCAGCTACTGTTGAGCTATATAATACCCCCAAATACAGTTCGCTTTCTGCAGCATTTGTCAACTGTGATTTAAATATGCCGCCCGGGGTTCCGTTAAATCGGTCAGATCTCGACAGCATGACTCCAAAGAGTCACGACGTATCATTCTTAGAAATAACTCTTTCAAACAAAGGTAAATAGAAATTTTGCTAGGGGTCGGATTAAGAGACTCTTGTGATTCAAAATTTGCTTCTAACTATCTTAATATATCACCATCTAGACGATGCCTCTCTTCTTGGGGACTTGTTGTCACAATATTTCTCCATATCAGCAGCGCAAAACAACGGAATTGCCTGACTGCAAACAGGGAGGCCGCAAAGCACATAAGGCTAATACACCAAAACAAAGTACAAGCATAGCAAGTACACGTATAGCAATCATCACCCACTACAGTAACTAAAAGCGAAGGGACGATAACTATCGGGCCCAAACGCATTGTGGCTCTAGGACATGTGAGGAGTATGAAAGTACCAAACAACTATTATTTTCAAGTCGGAGTTTGGTCAATTGGTTAGTTTCTAGTAGAATTATTCTGAGACCTTAAGTTTCTTACAATGTTTGGTGCCTCCTAGCTATCATGCGCGACACGAACGCTGTGACGTCTTTCTTCGCAAGCAATCAAGCTACAGCGTCTGTACATAGGACTCACAGCCGGTGCATTTATGCCACAACTAATTCATAGATAGCATACTCATAGCTGTTACGACTACGGCTTCTTCTTAGCCTCTGTACTTAGTTGATAACTCGTGATACGAGTTCTTAGTAATACTAATTGCTGGTTAAAACATTGAGATTTGATAGGATCCTAGGAGAAGAGCTGAGCCTTCTTTATAGAGAACAGGAACCTCATAGCTTAGAATGATAGTCTCACTTCCTTTTCGAGAATTAATAATTAGAACTAACAAACAGTCCTCCTGGCCTTCTTATTACAAGATTAATCTGGACTAGTCTGCCAGAAAAACCTAGGTCTAGTGTATATTTATCACGTAAGAAAACCTTTCTTTTTCAGCTCTTCTTCAGACCATTTCCACAGTTTATCTTGTAACGCCTTGTCATTCGCCTTTCCAAGCAACCACCCCTTCTTTGCCGTAGGCACCATATAAACACCCGACCACTCCCTCTTAAAATCATTACTCGCAGCCGAAAAAATAGTCGTCAGAGCACCCTTCGCCGGTGTCGCAGCAAACCCAAAACGTATTAACGTTCTACCCAGCAGAGATGTCCCAGCATACGTAGCCGATAACCCACTATCCAAAACCCAACATTAGCCCAAAATTCGATTGAATGATACATTCAAGGATATAACTTAAGTATCAACCAATCCAGGATGCACAGCCGCGGTCCAGATTTCTCCTTTCACTGGCTCTCCCTCCTTTGGACCCACAAGCTTATTCACCTCTCTCACATGCAATATATTCGCCAACTTTGACTGCGCGTATCGATCGAACGGCTCGTTATCGGGTAAATCATTCTTATCAAATCTGATTCCCGGACTTTTAGCCATCGCATGCGCTCCACTTGTCATCTCCACGAACCTCACCACGCCGGGCTCACAATTCTGCGCGGTAGCAGTTAAAATGGGCATGAGCAACGAACTGAGGAGGAAATGCGAGAGGTAGTTTGTCTGCCAGTGGGCTTCGTAGCCATCTTTGGACATCTCGTAGGGAGTGCACATTATTCCCGCGTTGAGAATGAGGCCGTGTAGAGCTGTTTCCTTTGAGAGGAAGGTTTGGGCGCCTGTTACGACTGTAGCTAGGTCCATGTGGTCGAAGTGGAGGTAGTGGATTGGAGCAGTAGGGTTTTGTAGGGTTTCGCGGAGTTTTTCGATGGCGGCTGTGGCTTTGGGTTCTGATCTAGCGCCGAGGTAGACGGTGGCGCCTTTAGCGGCAAGGGCTTTAGTCGTTTCGTAACCTCTGGTATCATAGGCATTTATGTTAGTAATTGTTTATTTGTATCATATTTGGGTTCGCACGCCACCTACAAGCCAGCGTTTCCTCCTGTAATAATATAGACTCGACCGGTAAGGTCGGGCAATGAAGCCGGATCAAAGACCATATTGAAGCCGATTTGATATTATAGAAGAAGGTTGTATTTTATATAACTCCGAGTAAAGTGTAAAAGTTGTATTCGAACGGGAAGATATATTTTAGAGTCAGACTGATGTCGGAGTAAATTGAATATCTAGGTTTGTGAAAGGGAAGAGAATAAAAGTAAAAAAACGCTCGCTCAATAGCGCTCAACTTGGCAAGAAGAATATGGGAAACAATCAGCGGTGTCGTGCGAATTCATTCCAGATGATATCCATCTCCAGGAAGGGGGCATTCCTAAGAATTTATACTTGAGTGTTCACACAGTAACTCTCCCATAGCCTCCAAGTAGGTCACCTTACTGCCATAAAACCTCCTTAACCAAAACTATACTGCACATCACATTGGCCGCCTCCCGACCCTCTCTCCTCACTATCGGAACATATGCCATTCCGAATTCGCCAAAAGAAACCTTTTGAATCAGGCACAGATCACTATGTGTGTGCGTCGACTCGCGAAGCTCCACTGCCAAGACGCGCAAGTTGATGACATTTCTTCCATTTCTGGTAATTGACAGGGATGTAAGCCATCCCGAATCAAAAGTCAGCCGAGATCGATTTGGCGGCGACTCGGAACTTTGACCTTGACTGTTCTAGAATTGTGGATGAGGGCAAGGGGGTAAGCCATTCCGACCCGACTGTTATCAGGGTCTCACCTGGTAGCAAAACTTAAATGCGCATATAACGACAATGTTAAGATGTTGAATTCATGAACTGTTTCAGACAATATCAAACGATGGGATCGCGCTTCGGATTGAATACTATTTCGGAACTCGATACTTTGTTCCAGATCTATAGTATAACTTCACGATCCAGTGACCTCTGCCAAATACCACGGTAGTTGTTTCTCTAGTTATACGAAACAATCATAATATACACACTATAGCTATCGATCGAACGAAATCCAACCCCTCCTTAACACCTTTCGAGCCAAATTTACATCAGAAATCCATCAGCCCAAATCACACAAAAACTCCATATACCATAATTTCATAAAACCTTTTCGATTGAATAAGCTAAATAATAGTAAAACAAGCCGAAAATGAAGCTAAGAATTTTTTTAAAACAGATACTATAGTGAAGCCACTAAAATAAACGAAAGAAAGTGGTATTTTGAAAAGGAAAAACTCCCCAAACGCCGTTCGAAAACTAAAGAAAGAACATAACAGAAACTAAATATAAACAATCGAAGGATAATAAACGCGGATTCGAAAGAATGGAAACGAGTATCAAATAGTCGAGCTCAAGCTCGCTCATAAGAATAAAAGAATGCCGATTCAATTAGCCCCGAAATAAAATGTATTTCCAATCCAATACATTCGAAGAGGGAACATTTGTAAAATCGATGGATATAACCTTGCCATCAAAAGAGGAATCGTAATAGTCGAAAGGTATTACTAGTAAGAGTTGCCTGTTCCAATTCCCACCGTTGCAAAGACCAGCAGCAAGACAAGCAGCCTCAAGAAAAAACAGGCAACAGAAAAGATAGCCTGGAGAAAATACGAGAAAGCCGAGGACAAAGAAAAGAAGATATCGTGATAATAGAAAAAAAGGCAGCAGAGAACGCCTCCGGTCCGTTCCATAAAGGCAAAAAGGAAATTAACAAAAGAAACTCCACCCCACCGTACACCTCCATCCAGAATATTCCCAGAGCCAAATTCAGATATCCAAGCCTAATTCCCCATACCGATAACAATAAACCTTGAATAGAAACAAAAACTCATCGCTATCGCTAATCCAAAGAGAGTAAAAAGGAAGATCATTTTGTCTTGTTCGCATCTGTCAAACCTGTTGGGAGATCCGGTTCATTGACGAAACAGGAAGCTTCCATTCAATTGCATAAAAATTCCCCAAAACGCTGTAATTTATCAGTCTGTTAACTCCAGACTGATAACTCATCTCGAATATGGTCGATTCATCAAGGCGATTTCTCTCGCAATCGATGGCCATTCTAGTTCGCGTTTGATGCCGAGGTTTGTTTCTGTCTTTTGTACTTCCTCCCACTTGAGCAATTCATACATGAATCGAAGATGTGGTTGGATGATGACATTTAATCGCCGTGCTCGGACATAGCAACTAGAGTGACTGAGTTAGAATGGCTAGATGGTCATGACGTTTGAACTAACTTACTATGCTCGAGGAACAGAAAGCTTGAGACGCTTCATTACTTCTGCGATGCAAATAGTAGCAGATCGCGAGACGCCAACACGGCAGTGAACGAGCGTGGCTTCACCGGCCTCTTTGCCCTCATCTAGTATTTTCGTCAGCATTAAACATCATTCGGTCTAAGGTTTAGTGTACTCACTAATAAATGCGAGGCACTGATCCAAACGACATGTCAAAGGGTCAACACCATTGTCTTGGATGTTCTCAATCTTCATGATGTGTGTGGTCGGCCAGCTTTCCTCATCCTCCTTTGACCAGCTTGTAAATTCGCCAACACTCAAAATTCTCTTGATACCCAGCTCTCTTAGCATTTCCGGGTTATTCGCATGTCCCAAGTTCCCTAGATACATGTGTGGCAGGATCCTACTAGGCAAAGAGCCATCTAATTTTGATACCCACTTGGGAATACCAATCTTTGTGGTGAACACGGAGTCTTCATCTCTTCGCGCTGGTGAGGATTTTAGAATTTCATTTTGGGCGTGAAGAAGAATTTGGAGGTCGGTTTGGTATGCGAAAAAGTTGCGCCCTTTCTCGCGATGGAGCTGAATCCATGCATCGTGGACTGTCAAGCCTTCGGCGTACATGAGATAGGCAAGGGCCAAGAGTGAAGTTTCCGTATATCCGTCCATGCAGTGAATTAGAACTCTCTTTCCCGGGTCGCGATCCTCCATGGCTGTATCACCATCGGCATCTTTGATAACGATCGGGTTGGCAGAAAAGTATATCCACCTGCACATATCAATGATGAAATCGATATCGAACTTGGCCCAGTTCGAGGTAGCGACACTCCCAGAAGCAGGGAATTCAATATCTTGAACGCTTGTATGGTCCTTCATTCTCCTTGAAATCAAACGGAGCATCGGGGCGGTTGGGAAGGGAGCACCATCGCAAGCCTCGATGCAGATATTAAACGGGTGTTCGGGATCTGCATCAACCTTGTCGGTTGTCGACCCCAGCCAAACGTTATGAGCGATTTCGGTAGCTCGGGACATTGTGCACATCTCTTGGCGTTCAAGATAAGGGAAGTCAGGGATAGACCCGGAACTTAGACCTTTCGAGTCGAAGGCGACAAGTTCGGGGTGGTTTCGTTCAAATTCGGAAAAGGAACTGGAGACAACAAATGTGTTGTATTGCGGGTACTCCATGTCAGGGTGGTTCATGAACAAGCTTCGGTATTTGACCTGCGCCTGAGCGATCCTCTTGGCGATTGATTTGACAGTCTCCTTGCTCGTTCGGTCGTCACCGTAAACTATTATATCAGATACGGTTGCGAGTTTCGCAGTTTGAATGTGGAAATTTCGAACACAAAAGCCATCTTTTGGGTCAACCTCCAGGAATCCGTGACAACCTGAGGACGATGGGAGAATCTCTGCTGGGTGAACAGCACCGCGAAGTTTGGATGTGTCTAGAGCTCTTCCAGCCTTCACAACAGTAACACCTCTCCAGCAAGACGGCGTTCTTTGGTGGATCTTTCTACGGGCGCTGAAGAATGTAAGCTGAACGGTGTTTTCGGAGTGCAGCCCATGAAGCCAAGGAAAGACCCTGTCGGCAGCAGGCAAAGGATGACAGGCAGCTTGATGTATCGCTGCAGCAGCTGTTGCAGCATCAATGGAGAAGATTGGGGGCTCAGAGCATATTTGATGATGTGCCGATGGTGGATGAAGGATTGTGGAGATTGGAAGGAGAGGAGTGGCCTTCTCGGTTGGCGGCGATGCAGGCGGGGTGACTGGAGATGCCGGCACCTTGGTGGTGATTGTGTAAGTCGGAGTGGGTAGAATCTTGTTAGGGATGGGCAGCGGAGCCGAAGTAGCTAAAGCGAGCGCCATTGGAGACGGTGTATCATCGGGAGGAGAAGGAGGTGGTGTGATGGAGCGAACAATTGGGTTGATTGTTAGAGTCGCCATGATGGAATACGACGATGATGTCTTATTAGTTGAGGTGTACGGGGTGTGATAGTCAGTGATGCGATAGGTGAGCGGCGGGAGCGGCGACCAGCCAACACTTTTTCAAATTCGTTTAAATCCTCTCTCCCAAAAAGCTATCAGAATGATAAATGTCTCTGCGATCAGTCTGTCAGCTAAGTTCTATCCATATAGTAAGAATATAAAGATAATATCATCCGGTAAGCAATTCAAATATTGAAGAATAACATACGGTGCTAAAGAGTAAATGAAAGAGTGCGAGCTGAGGAAGGAAAGGAGAATCGAATACAGAAAAGCCTTAAAGAACAGCCTTCGGCACCAAACTTAAATGGTAAAAAGAAACTAAAAAAAAGAACATCTTCCACGTCTCTGTGCTGGTCAGAGATAACTGCTATCTCGCTCGCACACCTTTGCGCACCATCATGCACCGGATTTATCAAACGGGGGTGGCGAACAGGGTGTGAGCTGTTTCCAGACTATTGCTCGTTCATTTGCGTAACTTCAGAACACAAGCAGCTAGACCGGATGAAACATAACGACGAACACCATTATCGTCTAAAATCACAAGTAGAGTGAACGTCTAGCGGTGTAGGTGCGTCGAGCTTTGTCTCTTTGCCAGCGCGAAAAATAGAAAAAACCGCAGATAAAACTGCTGGCCAAGTCAGAGCAAGGACGGAGGGGAGGGGGGGGGAAAGGATGGGTCCTTCTCCCCCCAAAAAAAACACCGCCAATGTAGGTAGGCTAGGTGTATACAGGAGCGAAGATATTAATGCATGTTGTATGCAAGAAAACATGCGTGTAGGTAATAGCGTATCAGGGAGATAATCTGAAAAAACGATAGGATGAACAAAATGGTGGGATGGGCTGGACGGTACAGTGCAGTACATTACAGCCGCTGGATCATATCTCACCTCTCTATCTTTTTTTCGTTAGTTTTTCCCATGCACAGAAATGGAGATAACCCTGATGTCGATGTCGAAAGATCCTGGTAAAGAGTGCTTCTGCGACGAATTCTTCCAGGCGAGGGATTTTCAGGGCCGAACAGTAAGATATTCTTCGAGTTCTTCGAGTCAACCTCAGCTGGAGTGTGCGTCGAGCTAGGTTGATTAGCTGGATCCACTAGCAAAGATTTGAAATTTGGAAGAGATAAAGAGGCAGGCCCGGGGAAAAAGTATATTCCGTAAGATCAAGATTCCGTTTCAGGCTATTAGAGAAACCCAAGAGGATGACAGAGGGCCGGATGGCAATTTATCACAGAAGAGGAGTAGCGTAACGTAACGTAATTGTAGTTAGGGCGCACAAGGGAAGAAGGAGAGATATCGACAGGCCAGGTCAAGATGGCGTCGTTGTGATGTTTTGCGTTGTCGCTGCAACAATTGGTTTGCACGGCAACAACAACTCTGGCAACCCGTCCGGGTGGGTGTGTGCTACCCTGGAAAACAGCAAGATAAGCTGACCCACAACGGCGCTGGTTGATGGGCGGATGGATGAAATGGTTGATGATGGTGGAGGGAAGGAGAGGCTTGCAGGTCCCAACGTCGTCCGTTCAAGGGGAGAAAAGACGGTGTGCTCGTATTATGCAATATTTGGCCTTTCACCGAAAAGAAGGATCGAAAGAATCGAAACGTCAGATGAGCTGAAGGCTTTATTATCTCCTTCGCTTCCAGTATCCAGAACTGCGACCTGCAGAATTGTCCCTTTCGCTTGGTCGCCAACGGAACCGAACGAACAATCAATCTCTCGAGAACTCGTTCTGGAACACTGCTTCCTGCTAGCAACAATCGCCTTTTCAAAAAGAAAAGGTGATCTCGTGATGGGGTTGTGTAATTTTATTCCCCCCGTCGCTCAACAACGTGGGCTGTGGGCGTCCAGTGGCCGGAATAACTGAACGGTGAGGGTCCGACGATTGAAGAGCTCGAGCTAGAACAAAGTACCAGACGGAAGCTTTGTCGTGTGAATGTCGAACACTACCAATGAACAGGCTATATGTTCGAAATAATCTCTCGGGCTTCAATTGAACAGGAGCAATAAGGAGTAGTCCTATTTGAAGAGAAAAGACCGCTGGAGTGGTGATAGGTTTTCTGGCGAAAGTTGAGGAAGGGTGCCTGGTTTTATTGTTTCTCCCGACTCTCGAAGGGCGTGGTTCAACTTCCCCAGACTAGGTGCAAGTCAAGTTGGTTAAGTCTCAGGTGGGAGTGGCGGATTTGGGTGGGCTAAAATAGTAGCAACCGGTTCGCCGCCAGAAGTACTCTCGGCTATGCTTGAGAGATGGTGGAATAGAAAACCAGGATGGCAAAGTCCCACTTTGACAGGAAGAAGCCGCAAAATTATCAGGAGAAGGGCCGTTTGAACTTTCGGAATCGTTTGTTGGAAGTCTTGATTACTTATTCTCTACGCCGTTAGCAATGGGCTCAGTTCGAACAAATACCAAATTGAAGAGGTTAAATTGAGACTCAGGTCGACCACAGCCAGCCAACATGGAGCAGAAGACGCCAACAAGCATCAAATTGAAGAAATTAAGGATATTAAACAGCACCGGCTTCGTCAATGATACTAGGCTAGCTCAGCAGCGCACGAAAGCCGTGATTGAGAAGATAATACGGACGTTGTGACAACAATCCAACAAGGCGTACGTGGTGTCGCTAGCCAGCTCCCTAGATATTCAATTCTGCGAACTCGTCTACAGGTGCGTCCAACAACGCCCAAGCAAGCAAGCAAGCCAATGGAAGAGATGCCGGCCTGGGGGGAGGGGTTGATTAAGCCCACACCCCTCCACTCGCTCGATCAACCACCATTTGGCGAGCGAACGAGCGAACCAAGCATGGGGCACCAAAGGTGGGTAACTAATCCACCATCACCTTCACCACTACCACACACCCCCTTGAATCCATTCGCAAAAAGGAAAGAAAAGGAAGAACATCGCAGCAAAGTACCAGGAGTACGTCAAATCGTTGTGGACCACACCTACCTACAGATACAAACTCCACATCCACGAGACCTGCGGTGGGTTCTGAACCTTGGTGGTACCGTACCGGCAAGCTTCCTTCTGCACTTAAGATCCCTCACCCTTGTCCACCGCTGCCAAAAAAACCAAATCCCAGTTTTCTGGCAAAAAGAAAATGAGAGTAAGGTACAATCGATACAACTGCGTCGGTACCACCTCCTCGATTCAATTCGTGCGTCAAAAGGCGTTTTTGTGAGAGGGGAGGAGAAAGGCTAGGAGAATGAGCAAATAAGGTAAGGCTTATCCACGTATCGATTGAAAGGCAGGTAAGGAGCTTACTGGTGCGCCTGTAGCTGTGGATTCTCGCTCTCTTCCACTCTCTACAATAAGTTAGTGAACAAGCCACAAGCTCCGGATGTGCATGCAACAAATCGAGAGATCGCTTGGAGACGGTGCAGATGGATAAAGTCGTTCACTACCTTTTTTCCCCGAAGGAAAAAAAAGAACTAGATATCTGGTAGGCGAGCTGAGTAATGAGAGTGAGGATGCTAGTGTATGCAAGTCAATCTTATAAAGAGATGCGGCACATCTAGTAATCATAAAAGGCAGAGAAGTATAATCAAACTTGCTTGAAGAGAGAGCATCAATATAAAACGTTGCTCTGACAAGAAGCGAAATGCGCACGTTCAGTGATGTTGTGCCAAAAATGGGTGCCCGAAACAACCCCAGAATATATTTATTTATTTGGCGTTCGGCGGGTGAAGAAAAGACCGGATTTAAGAACGAATGGCAAAGGTGCACACTTATATCAATTAGTGACAGGATACGTACAAATACAGAACAGCAGGGACGAAGCTACTTTACATAGGATTTCTTTTGCAAGCCCACTAGAAGAGCGAAAGTTGAGGGAAATAGAATAGCTCGCGCAGTCTGCATCATCGTCTCGCGGTGGTCTGAACGAAGTGGTAGGGCAGACGCAGAAAAGCAAATACGCAAACCTTGCATTGGCCATTCAAGGTCTGGACGCTTTTGTTCGAAGCTTCAAAAAACTTATTGCGGCAACCAAAATGAACGTACGAGCAAGCGAGCAGCAAAAAAATGAGGAATGGAGAACCCCGTTGCTTGCGGATTCTCTTTGCGATCGTCGACATTATTCTTCTCTTTCTCGAAAAATCTCCGTTATCTGCTCTTTCGAGAATTTCTTTACAGATAATGTGACCTCTTCTTCATACCAGAGTTGCTACATATGTATATGCCTAGCCTTGCATCGTGCTGCTTTCAGAATTCCGAGCCGTTGAAGCTCCTTCTTTCGACCATCGACGGTGAAAAGGCTCCAAAGCTGTCCGGCCTTTCGAACTCATCGTAGCAGAACTTACAAAAAAAAGCACATCATGAAAAGCAAATTTTCGAAAAGAAAAAAAAAGTAAGAGTGGAGCAAACCGGTTACATTGGTACCTGTAGACTGTCGACAAAATACACTCCACTTGGTACCAAAGGTAATCGTCGCAGAAGGTACCCCCTTCTCTCATTCGCTGCGAGCCTCAAGGATGTTTGAGGGTTGTGCAGCCGGGCCCCACACCTATCAATGTACGTCCCAGGTTGACCCCATGCTGAGAGGACCAAGGACCTGATGATGATGTTTGTGATCGCATGCTTTTCCCCCAGAAATTCGACGAGAAACCGAATGTAGTACTGCGGTGATGCGGCGGAACGCTGTGTGAAGATGTGGAATCGAGAAACATGGCAACGGCCGGCTACACATCGATACGAAAAAAGAGTTGACCCGTCTACTGTATGTCTCACCACCAGCGTAGACCTTCCTTTTTGCTTCTTCATCCTTTCTTCTCAATGGAAAGCTATTTCTAGACTTTGGGGATCTTCACAAAGTACCAGCTCACGAACTCTAACTAAACTCGTCAGGCCCTTAAAGCCTTGGAAGCATGCTTTTTCGTCAAGGGAACGGGCCTGTTATCTTCCGCAAACAACAGAAAACTTATCCCACCATTCCACAGAATTAGGAAAACGATCTTCGAAACAATCCTCAGAAATTGGCATGTCAACTCAGGTATTAACCCACTGGCTGGTGAAAATCGCAAAATAGTGAGATGTTATCACGCCGAGTCTGCGCGGCAGTGAATCCGAAAAGACCTTCCCCGAGACCTCAGATATCTTTCGGAACGAGCTCGAGATGATGGTGGGGTGCTCCCTTTCCGCTTTCGTCACAGCATTGGCAAAGCCCTTTCGGCTGCTTCACTCGCTTCTGATCTGCTGCAGCCTCTTTCTGCTTCGCTACGAGGGCCTGTTGGTATCCGCCCCTTGACCATGATCCAGCTCGACCTTGCCTCTTGGGGTAAAAACGAAGCTCAAAACCAATTGGCGACCTTGTTGATAACTCTCCCACCATACCACTATGTTATCATCACGAAAGTTTAGTATGCGCAGATTACGCAAACCGGGCGCTATAGTGGTTCAGAAACCCACAAGATATGAGCAGATAATACGGTGATAGTGTCAAACTTGCCATGTCTTCCGCCAAAAGTGCCCTGGTCCTGGTATACGGACTAGCGCTATAGTTAGCAGAATCAATCGTAAACCGCAGCAGGGCAGGTAACAAGTTGATTAATACTGAGATTCGCCTATTAATATATTCCGTGATCTTCCAGCGAGCGGGACACAGATGAACCAACCCCAGCCAAGATCCCCAGCGGGTCTAGAAAGGGGGCTGTGAAAAAGACGGCTTCCTGTCGGCTCTCTTGGATTTCAAGACAAACCAACATGTTGACATTCCAGGAAGTTGGGTACGCATACAATGCATGGACGTTACAATCCGCAAGATTCCCCAGTCTTACGAAGCATGAAGCAACCTTCTTACCTTGCATGAATACGCCCAACATAACAAGGCCTTCACGGCCGGGCAACCAACCCCGAAGCTTTTGCATGACTGATTGCACAACATATCGACATCCTAGACTGTTTGAGAAGAATGTCTTTCCCTATCGATGTTGCGGCATCGGTACCGATGGGATCGCTTTCCTGTACGTGCCCCTTTATCCATGAAGGAATGACGGGAAGTCTGGTCGTATCACAGTCACGGCATGATCAGTAAAATTTTGAAACGGTATGGATCTGTCTCATCGAGGTAGCTGAAGCTAAAGGCTAGCCAGAGAATCGATAAACCCGAACATCCGCATCGCAGCGGCCGGGCCGACATTTGCAATCACGAATCAATAATAATGAATGTGTTGCGGTCGGGGTTGAGGTAGTTAGAGGGTAATTCACGAATAAAAGCACATGCGCACGACACTCCTTCGAGCTCAAGCTCGTACTTTGGACCCTTATTCTTGACGAAAGCGTCCAGATGCATTTGCCACAGCTTCTAGCTCGTCCAAGTTACAAAGGAATACTTGGTACGTCTTCTTTCTTGGGAACGTGAACGAACCCTTTTGAAATCCGAATGCACGTTAACCAACCTCTCATAGCTTCCGACTTGATTTTTTCTGATCCGCTTACACCACCTTGGTTGAGACCAAAACCCTTCCCTAGTCGATGATCAGCGCATAGGCCACTTTCAGCCAAGGCAAACAGAAAACCCTTTCAAGGAAAAATAGTAAGATCGCTGGCTTTCGAATCACATATCATCCATTCGTTCTCGTCGGTTTTACATTATCGATATCACAACATCTTGCATGTTAAGGTTGTGGGGTAGGTGGTGGGCGCACGATTATCATTACCTTTGCCACCCTGATCCCATGATCGAAACTTGCATTGGCCTTATATCACACTATTATCACACAAAGAAAAAAAAAACTGGGATGGCAAAATGCAATAACATGCATTTCTTCCGAATCGCACCTTGCAGAAATGGAAGAAGACATGGGCAAATTACACTTCGTTACAACCAGCCACGAAATCAGCAGGTTAACTCGTTTCGAGCGTAGTTGATGGCGAAAAACCTGAACGTCAGTCGTTGAAATCTTGGCTGCGATCGTTCAAGAAAGGGGTCTAACTTGCCCTCATCTCCACGGAAG
This sequence comes from Orbilia ellipsospora, assembly GCA_036971675.1. Classification (NCBI taxonomy): domain Eukaryota; kingdom Fungi; phylum Ascomycota; class Orbiliomycetes; order Orbiliales; family Orbiliaceae; genus Orbilia; species Orbilia ellipsospora. The sequence goes on from JAVHJO010000005.1 coordinate 1,610,626, forward strand.
AATTGGAACTGTGACAAAAACACCCGTTTCAATATGCGTGGGCTGAGGTCGATCTCTCGTACTACGGATATATCCCATTCTTGGATTTTCATTCGCAGACCAGCCTTCAAACATCTCGGAATCATATGAACCGATCTACAGCTACGGCGCCTAGGTTTTGCGGTTGGATGGTCTACAAATTGATTGCAGTGAAAAAATAAAATAAAAAACCATAATTGTTAGAGTTAACCTGTCTCTTCGTTTGAATCTCCAAGAAGGATTTATCTTGAAGCCTGCCATACGCATTCGTTCATAGGAAAATAACCCTGTTGGATATGCCGTCATAGCTAACATCACCCCCAACCACACAAACTTAGGATTCTAGGGATATCATCCGACATCATCGTCATCGCAACTGAAAAAAACCTCGCCATACTATGCCATGCCGCATCATAATCGAGTAATAGTCTCAACAAATCTACTTACATGAGCTGAGAGTGTTTCAAATATATTCCATCTATCGATCACAAACATCATGCCGCATCATATCCCACAAGCTTGCCAGCCATAACAGGAAATTTCCAACCGCACGTCAGGAGCACGCGATACTCACCAATCAATCCCAGAAATACCCAGCGTCAAGTCGGATACATTATCAAAAGTACCACCCCATTAGCCCAAGTATTCCCGATCCAGCCAGCTTTTTTCGATGGTAGTGAAGTCGCTTGTATGACAGATTGGTATAGAAAACCCAGATCGCGGAGAACGGGGGTAAATATTAGAGTAGCCGCATGGGACCTTTATTCCATTCCCCTCCCGGTCTAACGGTAAGCATATCGGATCGGCGTGGCGGCGGGGAGGAAAGGGTGTGGAAACGGTAGGTGGTATATATCGCGTGTCATACGTTTTAGATATCAATATCGAAGTTATGTTATTCGATCTTTAATTTTTATTTTTTTATTTTGAAACATGTGAGTGATTGAGGGTTTATCAATATAACACCCTTTCATTTATGCATCATGATTGTGTTTATTGAATAAAATTATATATCGATCCACCAAGGCTATTTGCGATGCGGTTGACAGTCGTCTGATCATGACCGTGGTTTGCGAAGGCGGTTCGGAGGGAGTGTATTTTGCCACCCGATCGAATATCAGATGTTGATTGTGACACCTTGGCGCATGTCAGGTTTGCATCAAGCCGGGTTTTCGTACGGAACCAGGTTGAAATATTGATTTACCAGGAGATAATTTTTATCATCTCAAATTTTTAATATCATGTCATTGCGTTATTTGATGACTGTGTATGAAGAATGTAGAAAATTTTGCAATATATCGACACTGCATTTTAATCATGCAGGAACTAGATGACTGATTCTGGACACATGAACTGATATCGATATGCCACCTACTTCTTCTTTCCAGGAAATCCAAGCCATTGATGTAAACATGATTGTAAACCGATAGTCGTCGAAATAGAGTTGAGGGTGGGTTGAAGTTGAAGTTCGAGATATCCGGCAACCGTTAAGCGCGCGTGAAGTCCCAAATTCGGAGCATCTAAAACTTTTCAACAGCCTACGATGTTAATTACATAGTTTCACGACGACTCAACATTCACAATCCTCTGTATAAGGTTCAACCAGAAATTATTCCACAATATATGAGAAGTGTATAATAATATTAGATACAAATATATACAATCCACTAGACCATGTCGACCATCCAATCTAGCTATTAAATCATAAAACATAGCCCCCGAAGATATAATATCGTCTATCGTTAATTCCCACAAAGCGACGCTATAACTCCAAAACGAAACAAACAAAGAACGTATCATACACCTCGATCGAACGAACGTCTATCTGCCATCTACCAACCCTACCTCATTCCGAACGAATGAACAAGCCCTTTACACTCTTTTTGTTTTATTTTATTTTTTTTTTTTTCCTTTTAAAAGTTTTCAGCCTTCTCAACATCCGCATTCCCATTCGCTGTTTTACTATCCTTCATCGTCTCCAGTCTCTCCGGCTTATCGTACACCGAAAACCGCTCGTCGACTCTCATCGCCGTGAACCAGATCATTGTGATCAACTCGCACGTGAAGTATGTAACGTAGTACGCTGCCCGCGAGTGGTACCACGCCGGATTGGTACGCAGACGTGGGGGCGAAAAGACGACACCGGCACGAAAACCAGCTCCGAATGCTATACAAAAACCACCCATTAGCACTGCTATTCAAATGTAACGTTTAGAATTGAGAAGGATGGATACGTACTCAAAAAGAAAGCTCCAACGAGGATGATTAATCCCTTGGTCCTGAACCCGCCGCTGTGCTTATCCAAACCCAACGAAGTCTGAACCCCTCTATGCGGCGAGTACAGCGTGATCGGTACCAAGATGAACGGCAAGAATGCGATAAACGCCAACACCGTGCTGCCCACCTTTCTGATAGTACCAAATTTGGCCTGCAATGACGGATTCTTGGTGAAGAAGCCCCAGATCGTTGGCGCGATGACTAGCACGAATACGCATCCGATAAGCGTAAACACACCCGCGAAGAATCCGTAAAACACCTTGCGTCGGGGTCCGTGTTCCACTGATGGGTGGCGCGCGCGGAATAATCGCTCGCAGAAGATGAGGTTGAGGATGTATAGCGCCACCACGCCGGCAGCGTTGAAGACTTGGTTTGCGATTGCGAGGTCAATGTCTTCGGGGTGGAATGACCATGCGGAGCGGAGGGAGAGGGTTGCGACACGCGACATGCTGAAACCAATCATGAAGATTGAGAGTTTGAACTTGTGGCCTTTGGACATGTTGCCGCGGAAGATGATGATATTTGTGACTGCGACGGCGAAGAAGCAGACCGCTAGGACGAGGGAGGCGGGGAAGTCTGGTATTTTGGCGGGGATGCCGCCCAGGAGGGCGTATGGGGAGAGAACGGCCATGCTTGCCGAAGCTCGAGGGATCCGGTTGTATGGGTGTTGGGTGTGATTTTGTCGCACAAGCTTTTAGACGCTGATCGTGGGACGGTATCCGAAATAATGAGTTTGGTGAATAATTGGGAATTTAGATATATTTACTATATTCCGATAACCAGGGGAGTGCTGCGATAATACACAGTTTTTCAATTTATATTCCTGCGACTTATTTTGTAGGGGGTGAAATTAGGAATGAGGTTATTGTCTAGTGTTAATTAATTGCTCGTGTGTAACGTATCGTAAAATATTAAGAATCGATCGATCTCGATATCTCTGATAACGATAACCTAGAATAAGGGGGATTGAAACAATGGAGAAAGAAGAAGGAGGAGGCCATCATGAGATTTAAGTACTGCTGGTGAACAAATTGGAAGAGTTCGTACGAGTACGGAAATCACCAGCCATTTAGCGATGAGGTCAGCAGGAACCGTCTCGCGAGTGGTTGAGCCGACGTGAACTTGCATGCAAAATAGCAAATGGCTTAATCATGCCGTTTACTGACACTGGTTTTCTTAATCGGTGGTCGGCCAGTCTGAAATATCTGCCGGGGTCGAGCGCTCGAAATTGCATCGGGGCTTATAAACACCGACCTGTGCAGCCAATCAGGTTGGTTTCAAGGTCGGCCCACTTTCACCGGCTGCCCCGCGATTCCCCTTTGTGGTATTACTAACGGGCTGGAACAAAAACTCAAAAGTGACACATTTAACCTCTTTGAGATCCGATTCCAATCCTTGGCTCGTTTCTCATCGGAGAAAGACTCCTCGACCGTTGGAAAAACTTCATCCCATCTCAGAATCACAACCATGGCGGTTATAACGTTAGGTGTCATCGCATCGCGTCTGCTTTATCTCCCGGTCCACTCCGACGAGACGTGATTACGAAGCATCTTTACCGGTTTACAGTGCAGCGCTCCTACGACATTATCTGATCAATCTTGATCCAGAATTGCAATTAGCTCTCGGAACTCCATGCGACATCTCTGCTTGAGCCTTATAGACCCGGCCGGTATCTACCGTATCCAATGATACTCTGTTGTGGAACTCAAATACTTTTTGTTTCATTATACGTCAAAAAGAAAGAAAAAATACACCGCTATGACGATAACAACGTGAAATCAAAATGTCTGAATCAAATGACGATATAGATGCTGCTGCTGCTGCTGCTTGGTAGTGTTGAACTTTTGATAAAACAAAAAAAAGGCATTCGAGATGATTTTGAAAACAATTATATGCATCCGACCTGCCGTGGCCATATATGTGTGCTGTTCCGTTGATGAAAATTAGACCCCCACCATATTATTATAACAAGCAAAACCCCAATCTACGCCTTAACAACCTCAATAAACACATCCTTAACGCCATCTGGTGTCACGGCGGTACCCGTACCACTCTGAACTCCATCCTTATAAGCCGTCAATCCCTTTCTGATAGCCAAAACATTATCCACGATAACCGCATCTATGCCTTGAGTCGCTTGAATCTACATATTAACAAAACAGGATAATTAGCATCTAAGAATAAAGGTTTGATAGAAGATATAATAAAAGATGTGAACATACCTTAACGTTCTCCGGATCGTTATTCAATGTCCCGTAGGTCACACAAACCAACCCGGTTTCCTTCACAACCTTGATTAACCTCGGACACTTCACCAACGGCTCCGCCGCTGACACGATCCCGATCAGATTCCACTGACTCGCAAACTTGATCGCCTCCTTTAGTGAACTCGCTCGAATGTCGCTCATAAACGCCGTCCCCGCCTCCGTCAAAAACAGCACGGGAATACTCGGCTGCTTGAACGACGCCATGAGACAGATATCAGGATGGAACGATGAGAATATGATATCTCGTCCATCGCCGTGATCATACACGATTTTCAAGATCCTATCCAGCCAGGTATTCAACTCGATACCAAGATTATCCATATCCTCCGCCTGCGCTTCGTCCAACATTGGATATTTCAGCTCGATATTGAACCCGATATCCTTGGGTAGGTTCTTGAACACGCCCTCCAGCGTCTGAAATGGTCCCTGGATCTGACTACCTCTTGTATTCGCATTGAATCCCTGCATCTTCATCGCTTTCGTAAATTTCATCTTCTCCAACAGATCCGCTGCGCGGTCGTCACTGCTAGAACCAACGGAGAGGGATCTGAAGCGTTTGTTCGGCGCCGCTTTATCATTCTTGTCTGACATTGCGGGGGATACGGGGCGCGAAGCGTGTCCGCCTTGTTGTTCGCTTAGATGGAGGAATTGCTCAAGGGTTAAACTGTGGACTGGAACGTCGATACCGGTCTCGGAGACGAGGAAGTCGTGGTAGAGTACCGGGACGTGGTCTTTGGTAAGTTGCACGTCGAACTCAACATATTTGGCGCCCAGATTGGCGGCAGAGATGAAGGACTGGAGTGTGTTCTCGCCCAGTTGGAGAGATTTCCGCTCAGATATGTTCTTGCCCAGACCGCGGTGCCCGATCACAGCTGGGACGGTGAGGGTCTTCCAATAGGTGTGATCTCGGGTGACACTCATATTATCGTGGTTGAAGGGCGTGATTACTAAGAACTCAAAGTTGACGTAGCCGATGACTTCGAGAGTGCCGACTTCGAGGATGGGAAGGGTATGGCCACCCTGCAGAGCTACTTTGCCTCCTGCGTTTTCGGGGCGTAAGCTGTTAAGAACAGCAACCGCACGACCGAGAACTTTGTCATGTCGGCCAGAGTATGTTGGGACGAGGTCAAAGATGAGTTTGACCTTGCTCAGGTTTTCCGCTTCGAACACTAGAGGTTCCGTGAGGATGGAATCCTGGAGGGGAAGATCGATAATATTCTCTTCTCCCTCGGCGCCTTTGGCGGATACAATCAGAGATAGTGCGGTGTCTAACTGTGTGGCATGTGCGAGCGCAATAGGGATCTGCTCAAGCTTCACTGGGTCGACAGTTGTTCTGATATCTTTCGATCCTAGAGTGACTAAAATCATGGTCTTGTTTCTCAGATATTTGTGACCAAACGTTTTAATGGGTCTATTGTTCCCCTGCAGGAATTTTGACTTGTCATGAGGAGGGGCATTTTCCGCAAGTGATCTTGAAGGAGAGGTGGATAGAGATGAAGCTGCTTGTTGAATGGTACTAGCTGTATCAGAAGCAGCATCAGAACTATCAGATGGCTGACCTTGATCAAAGATCATTCTCGTGATTTCGAGATGCCCTCTCAGCGAAGAATGTTCTGATGCAGACCAACCAGACGAGTCTAGACGCTCATAATCTGCGCCAGCTTGAAGAAGCAGAGTGACAACTTGCGTGTGCCCATGCACAGCAGCAGTGAATAGAGGAGTCCACCCGAAATTCGGTTCAGTGAATTCGATATCAGCCTTTTGCGCTTCCGGTTCCGTGAGCAGGATCTTTGCACACTCAACGTGACCGAGCTTCGCGGCGATGAAGAGTGCGGACTCGCCGTTCTCATCTGGGAGATTGACATCGACACCCGCCTTGACTAAAAGCTCGACGAGTCTAGGGGAGTTATTCCTAGTCGCTAAGCATAGTACAGCAGAAGACTTTGAGATGCTTCTTCTCGTCTCTACAATTTCCTGGACGTCACCTTCCCATCTCTCCGCGTCAAGTAGAACCTTCGTCGTCTTTGGATGTTGGCCAATAACCGCAAGATGAAGCGGTGCGAGACCTTCGTTATCCCACCACGGCGAACTGTCGATACCAGCCTTCCCATCAATTTGTCCCCATTTATGCATACACTCGGTGAGCGTCTGGCAAACCTGTACGATACCGTACTCCGCGGCATAGTGAAGTGGTATTCTGCCATACGCATCCCTATCGGTTAAAGCGACTCGAAGTGGAGCGGGTAGATTCTCGAGCAGATATTTTAGCACTTTGAATATTCCGTCAAAGCTGCCCGGAAGCTGGTCTTGCTCTTCAGGACTATCCCCCAATATCCTCTGCGCATCCCCCCTGCTAAACGAAACCGATAGCTCTGAATAATTTGCTAGGTTGTTTCTCATCTTTGTCGATGTGCTACGCCCCATAGTGATAACGATCCGATGGAGCAGATTCCTCTCGTTGATATCTTCCGTCTCTTTCAAAGTATCCGCTTGTGGCAGCAGTAGATCGATGCACTTGAAAGCCTCGGCGTATGAAGCTCGCTGTAGTAGATTTAATATCAAGTTCTGCGAGAACTGATCTTTCGAAAGGTGCATATCTTTCAGCGCCTTATCCAATTTCTCGCGATTATCGCTCTTGATTGATGCGGTAAACGTCGCCAAAACCTCCTGTGAAAGACCGCTCACACCCCCAGCCGACGAATTTTTGAAAGACACGCCATCCGTCTTCTCCTTCTCTTCCTTGCCCCGTAGTTGGATACCACCGCCCAGCTTCTCCAACCACTCGTTGACAGTTCTTTCAGCAGATGTAACCTCGCTGGGCGAAGCGAACGGTTTGATCAAGACCTTAGAGTTGAGATATCGCTGCTGAACCTTCACGTTGAGCTTTTTATCTAGCTTTTTCAAAATCTTGACAAACCCACGCCGATTGACATCTCCGAACCATGCGATCTTTCGCAGTTGTCCTCTGAGCTCTAGTAGTACTTCGGCGTGTTCTTCCAGTTCGTGTCTGGGAATGTCATTTGCATTCTCAAACTGCTCTTTATGTCTTTCCCCTAGAATCTTTAGTTTTCTTGTACAATCTGCCAACCGTTTATTATAAAACTGGTCGACTTTTTCTAGTTCTCTGTCTAGGGAAAAGATGAATGCTACAATTTTGAATAATTAGTCGTACCCTCTTTTTTTTGCACGTTCCAGATTTGATGCTGGTAGTGGGACGGATAGACGTACGAGCGAGATCCGGATCGGTTTCATCTTCGGTACTCGTCAATATCTTTTTTATCCTCTTCTTCAGTCCCTTATATTCGATATATGACGCCTGCCACTCCGGCACGACGTTGCGGTATAGACTAGATTCGAAAGAAGCAGATGAGTACATGTAAGTGTGACAAATATTTACAATCCAGCTCGCGTCCTCGAGTCGCACGAAAAGTTAAACCAGCGGAGTGGTAACGAGATGGCTAGTTGCATACATTCATACATGCATCTCTGTGTATTCGCGGAAGCGGGAATGGAGGATGGATTCGATGGTGTACTTACTTTTGACCAAACTTCATTGTGCAGTATGTCGCACAGGGCTATTACAAGCTTATGAAAAGCCTTTGAAAGCCGTACGCGAGAATTGCTAGATCGATGATATTGATGATGTCTCTTTCTTCTGGTATTTTGACAGTTGTGATAGACACGGGACTAGTTTCCCTAAGTTGAGAAATTGCGCGAGCTGGCCTAGCTTGGAATGGGTAGAATTGACGAGGTGGGCGGAAATATTCGGAGTAAATTTGAATTTGATGTGGATTAAAGTAGCACTTTTTGGGTCTTTCGGAAAGTTTAAAATTTTAGGCACCCTCTCGGCCGACGTTTCGCGATGGTAGATATATTGATTAAATAGAATTAAAAGGCTGGAGGATGCGATGATGAAAATATTAATAACGGCCAAGTCTACGATAGCGAAATAAAAAAAAAAAGTTGTGTGGTGTTGTTGCGTGAAGGAAAAACGTCAGGGTCGTCAAGATGAATTACGTCTTAGGCTTTGGATCAATCGATCAAGCAAATCAGGGTCCCTTCGGAGGGGCGGCAGCAGATCTTGCCTTGATATTTAAAGTGTTCTAGATCCGTCGTCTTGTATCAATCTGCCCCCAGTTTATATTTGGCAACCGTCCGAAAGATATTTAGACTTTTCCGACAGGCCTGCTGCTCTTGCTTGCTGGTAGGAGAGGAGTTCGCTCGTTCGCCCACTTAAAACCCAGCAAAAGAGTTCCCGGTGAAACAAGAAAAAAAAAAAAAAGAGAGAGAGAGGTTACCTTTCGAGGAGGTTTCTAGCGGGAACTGGCCGACATTATCATGTTTCGACGGAACGCCTCTCGCTTTTTAATCAAGAGCAGCTGTCAGAATGGAGAAAAAAATAAGTTAGAACCCTGGAATCTCATCCGCTTCCCCTGATACGACTGGACCCTGCAGGAAAGAGCTTAGCCAGATGGCGAGATGGCGGTCCAGCTGATATACTTTAGGAGTGGAGTCGTTCAAGACCGAGTGATGAAATGTGACCACTTACAAACTCGGGAGAGCTCTGGATTCTTCACGAAAAGGGCTCTAGAACGCTATGGGCAGGACGAAGAGAGAAAAAATAATAAACGAAACTTTAAAAGAAAAAAAGAAAAGCAGAAGGGAAGGAAAGGAGAAAAAGAGAGATCGGAATGCACTGGGAGGCCTACCGATTGCATTGCTTAAATACTATACTTTCCAGATATACCAGTCTCGACGAAGGAGTATATCTCGAGAATGCACCCTTCATGGTGTTGTGATCCATTCTCTCATCCCCTTGCCTCCATCGCTGCAGGCCTGCGGACATGATTGGTCCTTCTAACGTGCCCGATCCATTGGCTGACATGCGACGGAAAGCCGACGGTTTTTGTTGGAAACATCCCGCAGTCTGCTCAAGCTTTCGCGTTCGAGGCAGCAGGGATGCCTTTAACATCCGGAGAAACGCCTCCCACGGACATGGGTCTGAACGTCCATTCGCACTGCATGCATGCAGAGCATTATAATATTCACACAAAATATTCTTGATAAGCAGCACTTGATGCGGAGAAAGCCCTCCATGACTCAAACTTCGCTATCCGAACGCGTTTACGCATTCGCCGAGGTTTTCCGGTTCTTGGATTTGGTAACTTCTCTCACATGATCAAGATTCATACGTTTCCAATTCGCGAGCAATCATTGGATTTCGAGAGAACACCCTCAATTTCTAGCAGCATGTGGGGTGGGGAGGCGAATCACAGGAAAACATGCACATGCAGCTTGAGGACGCTTCGTTCATTCACCAACTCTAAGTAATCGTCTAAATCTAAGGTACAGGAATTCTTTTCATGAACGTCGTCTGCGATGAGCAATCACGAAACAAACCAATTCAAAGTCGTCTCGAGATCGGTAGAATCAAAATTACTAAAAGATTAAAATACATGATTTCAAAGCATGGTTAATGATAGCGGCATCGCTTATCCGCGCCTTCTATCCTGCTTCTGCTTTCGAGCCAGCTTCTCCATCGTTCTCTGAAGCCCAGTCCGTACCTCTCCCTTCGGGAAACTGTCGATGTCATAGTAAATTGGGGCATTTTCCTGAAGTAGAATCATTATTAGTCTTAATCCCCGTAAACGCATTATTTGATGGAACTTACCAGCAACCACTCAGGCTTGACACTAGTTACTGTACGAATATAATTCTTGGTCGTCAACACAAACTCGTTATAAACCAGCCACTCATTCTCCTGTCCTAGAACTGTGCTTGGGTGTAGCAACACGTCCTGGTTATCTTTGACAGTGATGTACCCCTTGCCCTGCGCGGTCTTTTTCGCAACCTGCATGAAGAACCCAGCGCACAACGCCTGTCGAATGTTGTTATAATAGTTTCTGTCTTCATAGCTCGTACTCTCCATATCTATCCCTTGTTTCTCCATAATGACCCTCAGTTGGTTACGAACATTATCCGCCGAAGAGAGGGATCTATAAGAGAGATAGTTTTCTTGACACCATTTCTGAGCAGATCCCGGGTCCTGGCCTTTGTAAGCGTGAAACGCGTTGAGCATGGTTAGGTGATCACCGTCGGGGTGTGCGAAGAGTTGTTTTGCTTGGTCTGCTTCCTTTCGGCGATGGTTGGGACGCATGAAAATTTGGGGGACGGATAGAAGAGCGGTAATTGAGAGTATCTCGCTAGGGCAGCGGAATTCAGCAGAAGCAATAAGCATGACTGCTAATGCAGGATCGAGGGGGTATTCGGATGCAGAGCGACCCATGTGGGTGAGTTCACTACATAGATGTCAGTTTGGTTTGTGTCACAGTGGAAAGGAAGTGTACTCACCCGTCATCATCCAAGCAAGCAAGGTAATTTAGTTCCTCTAATGCTCGCATCATGGTTTCTGGGGCAGGTGGATCCATAAAGTCAAAGTGGACCAGATCATCGATTCCTAATTTCTTCAACTCCAACACGGTACTAGCCAAGTTGCTCTTTAGAATTTCGGGGTACGTCTGGTCGATAAGTTCCGTTTTGAAGGCCTTCTCGGTGTACAGTCTGAAGCACTTTCCGGGACGGGTACGACCAGCACGACCAGCACGTTGCTGCGCGCTAGCTTTGCTAATCGGGGAGACAAGCAGAGATTCGACTCTGATGCGTGGATTGTAGACCTTCTGCTTACTGAAACCAGGATCCACGACGTACACTATCCCGTCAATGGTGAGTGATGTTTCAGCAATGTTGGTAGAAACAACTACTTTCCGTCCCGGTCGACCGCCTTCACGGGCGGGTGGAGGGGCTGGTTCGAATATTTTCTGCTGCTGGTGTGGGGGAAGTGTTCCGTAGAGGGCATACACTTTGAGCGGACCGCAGTCTTGCTCTCGTTGCATCTCATCACCTTCCAATCTCAAACGCTTGCAGGCATCTTCGATTTCCTCTTCTCCGGTAAGGAACAAAAGGATATCTCCTTCTGGTTCAGTTCCGTGGATTTGTAGAACAGTTCTAAGAGCGGCTTCAACGTAATCTTTTTCCGGTTCCGGGGTGTAAAAAATCTCGACCGGGTGCGTTCGTCCCGGAACCGCGAGTAAGGGTGCGTTGAACTTGTTCTCCTCAACACCAAAGTATCTTTGAAACTTCTGAGCATCCAAAGTTGCAGACATGACCACGATCTTGAGGTCAGGTCTTCTCTTAGCCACATCTTTGAGCAATCCCATAAGAATATCTGTAGCTAGCGTACGTTCGTGTGCTTCGTCAAGAATAATGCAGGAGTATCGATGCAAGTCGGGGTCATTCATAGCTTCTCTGAGCAACATTCCGTCCGTCATATACTGTAAAATAGTCTTTGATGATGTATTGTTCTCAAATCTGATATTGTATCCGACCTCCTCTCCCAATACAACGTCCATTTCGTCTGCCACACGTTTCGCAACCGACATTGCAGCAACCCTTCGCGGTTGCGTGCAAGCGACCTTCTTGCCAGTGGTGTGGGGTAGGTCATCGTAGAGGACGAATTGAGGAATCTGAGTAGTTTTTCCGGAACCGGTTTCACCGACGAATACTAGGATTTGGTTATCCTGGTACAACTTGAGGAACTCGTCTCTATCATGTGTATACGCGTTAGAACCCACCCTATCTAATATATACCCAGCGCAAAATAACATCAACAAGGAGGGAAATATCGTACCTCTGAGCGTGGACGGGAAGATCGCGTCTCTTCTTGAGAATTTTGAAGTAGGTATCCGACAATGTTTCGCCGGTGAAGGGGTTTAGCGGTCCATCTTCGAGCTTCTGCGCCTGTTCAGTAGTAGTGGTATGGCGAGTGAGCCCAGCAAAATGATCTTGACCTGCAGAACCCCCATATCGGGAGCTCTTAGCAGCGGAAGGAAGAGAGCCACCTGCGTACATGTGCGCTAGATACGGATTATCTTCCGGAGCTGACCCGTTGGCGCTGACTTTGGCCTTCTTGGAGGGACGGTCACTCTCGACTAGTTCTCGGTCGCGTTCACCCGGCATAGCGGAGGCAGGAGCGAGACGAGAAGTAAGGTTGCTGTCGACGGTTTGGTTGCGGTACCAGGCAGCCTTGATTCTGTCGATTTCGACTGGTGTAGCAAATTAAGCCGATGGTGGCAAGGGCAGAGTCCAGGAGAAAAACGAGGCTGACAAAGCCAGCCAGCTCAATGGGCTTATCCTGCGCAAGCTGCTGATTATCGGAGTCGGGTAGCCTTTGTCCGGGAACGTTGCGAGTGGGAAGATGGCGATGACGAGGAAGAAGAAGAAGAGAGAAGAAGAGAAGAGAAAGAGTTTAGTCACAAAAATGTTTCTTTCGACGAAAAAAAAGTGACAAGGATTTGGCGCAGCGCGGAACTCAAAAGGCTTGGCCGTCGCCACTCGCAACAACCAACCGTGCAATCCTATCATGACTTTATCGATATCTTGATATCTAACTCGATCCTAAAAGATATATCTGAGAATCAATTCTAATCTCATGTCGAGCCAGAGGGCCTTCCAAGCTACTCTCAACTCTGCTTCCAACTTTCTTCAACCCGTCTTCAGACCCCAGACTAGTGCGTATATTACCAATCCTCGCAGGATCTCATACGATATAAACTGACACTCCAACCAAAGCATCCACAAGACAGCGAATATCTATAATCGAAAACCTCTACGAGAACTTGCCTCAGGATGGCACCACGATCCAGAAAGCAGTTGAAAACATATCATACAGTGAAAAGGCATCCCAAGTGATAAAATACGCCCTTTCGCTGCTGTCAACATGCAATAAAACTGCAGTTTCCAAAAAGTCGCCGGATGCCCTCTACGCTCCCCGAGACCAGCGAATAATACTAGGTCTAGCAGATCTACTGTTGCTCGAAGGCATCTATCCCAATGTCACATCAGGAATTCTCCCGCCCCTCGATAGAAGGACTAAATCATCCGGATACTTTTCCCAACTCCAAGCGGCGGCGTCTGAGAGTCAAGGTGGTATTCGAGATGTTGCACTCCTCGGAGCTATAGTGGAGACTCTGGAACCCATTCTCGCGACTAGTTCGAATGAGGTCAGTGATGCGATAAGGGAGAGATTACAGATGGATCTTGTCGCTTGTTTAGGGGAGTTAGCATTTCATCCGGACACTAACTCTGCGGATTGGGAGAAGCGATTCTACGCTTACTTGGACGGGTATGTTACCACAATTGAAAAACATACCTTTTGAAACTGATATACTAAATATATTTATTTCAGTACACCGGTTTCAATCGTACTACCTCTATTGGTTCCTTTGATTCAGCCTGCTACCCCTCTGTGGTTTCAAACAAAACTCACAACTTATCTATCCAGTATCCCACTAAATAGACCTAATGGTGTCAAGGATGAGATCATGTTCTTTATCGACTCTAACCAAGACATTTCAACCCAGCGAGTGGCTTTACGACAAGCATCGAGACTCATAGGCTCTGTTCCATCGAACTCAACCCTAGAACAGTATTTCTACATCATTGTGCCACAGCTGCTGGAATTGCTAGATGATGATGGGACCTCTATCAGTACTGCCGCAGCCATTGTTATTAATGACATATTTGAACGACGCAAACGAAGTGTTGAAAAATACTTCTTTCCGGCATTATTACGCCCTCTCAGGCCCTCGAAAACTCAACTTCCCTCCCAAGATGATATCGAAAAAGGGGATATAATTACGTTAACAACTGAAGAGGACCTGAAGAAGGCATTAAATCGAATATCATATCTATTTCAATCATCAGACGGGAAGAGCTATCTTGCCTCGCACATCTTGAACACAATTGTTTTACCATTATGGGGAATATGGCAATATGCGGTCTCAATAAAAGCCACGGACCCATCATACATCAAAATTCCACAGCAGGTTCTAACTGCACATGTCAAATTGAAGAACGGATCTTCCGCGTTGAGTGACATCGCTCAGGATTTTAGCTTTGATGGGGAGGAACACTGGACGTACAGACGGGGTGAAATAGGTCAAGTCAAGATTATCATGCGAGACGAGAGTTTACAACCACCCCCGATTCAAATCACAGATATAGAAGAGAGAGTACCAAGATTCATAGACCTAGCGCTCGCAGCAAACGATGATACCTTCACTACTTTCTTCCTCGACCTGTGTAGGAGATGGCTTGGAGGCGCCACAGCCGTGCCCTCTGACGGACCAAAGCAAGCTTTTGGGATGCTATTTCAGCTTAAAGTTCTCGAGGGTATCCTAGAACACCACTCCGAACGCCTCACCCGCCATCCAGAAGAAGTTATCATCCTAATCAAAGAAATACTTGACGAACACGTCCGCAAGCTAAAAGCTGAACAAGACCGCCTTGATTCTCTGCAACAAGCTTCCTTGCGCTCAATCACCCAAATAACCGCTTCAAACGACACTGATTTCGCTAGTGACGACGACGACGATACCTCTGCTGCAGCCGCAGAGGCCGTCAATATCGCTTTACAACTACTAAACTCCTTGATCTCCACCTCCTTCTCTCGAACCGTATCCGAACAGGAGAAGAAACTCCTAACAACCCTTCAACCGTCACTAACCTACCTCTCCTCCTCAACTGCCGTTCTCCCCGCTCTAGCATCCCTAACACGAAGTCTATCCCTCTTCATCTCAACCCAAGATATACCCCTCACCGACCACCCAGCAGATGCAGAACAACCACCTGTAGATGAGAAGACACTAAAACAGCAACAAGAGTTGCAGACCGCGCTGCTATATCTGCGAGACGAGATGATACCTATCCGCGCTCACGGCATCGAATTGCTTAAAAATTTGATATCCCAGCGGAGTTCGGTTATCGATGTCCCTGCTATCACGAAACTTTTGATAGATATGTTACAGGATCGCGAGTCGTTTGTGTATCTTAGTTGTGTCAAAGCATTATGCGAGTTAAGCGATAAACATCCCGCCACTGTTATAGGAATGTTGGTGGAAGTTTACGTTGACGAAAAGGAAACAATGGGGATAGATGAACGGTTGAAGATTGGTGAAGCGTTGATGGGGACTGTGCAACGGCTCGGAGAGACGGCGGTGGGGAAAGTGGCGGAGAGGATCGGGAATGTGATGGTTGGATTGGCGGGGAGGAGGAAGAGACGATATAAAGAAGCCGAGGAAGTGAAAAGGGAGGAGGGGGAGGAAGCGAAGAGGATTAAGAAGGAGGGAGCGATGGATGTGGAGTATGCTAGGGTGTTGAAGGAGGCTAGAGTAGAGGCGGGGATAGATAATCTTGATGGGACAGAAGTTAAGAGAGAAGAGGAAGAGGATGACAAACAATGGATATCAAAGGTTGGGGAGGAGGACTACAGAATCAGGACTTCGGCGTTGTCGGTTTTGGGCGTCATGTTTGAGACTAATGCGAGTGGCGTGCCCATTGGGATTACAACAGCAGCAGTAGAGGTCGCTCTTAATATCTTGAATCTGGAGAAGGGCAAAGAGCAGGCTACAGCCAGGCGGGCAGCAGTGCATCTGATATCGAGTATTTTGAACGGACTGGAAAAGAAGGGTACGGTGGAGCTGCTTAAGGTTTTACCAAAGGAGCGTTTGGAGGATATCGTTAGGGTTCTCGGTTATGTGAGAGCTACGGACGATGATGGCCTCGTTCGGGAACAGGCTGGGGTTCTCGTGGATGCGATGACAGAGTAAGCTCCTGCCAAGATGAATCGTAACTTCTACTTGATATGTGAAACTTTATATATACTAGAGGAGATATTGGAAGTTATAAACAGAAGAAAAAAGGGTAGCCAAAATCAAAACAGGCCGCACTCATGCTTGAAAAAACATTCACTTCTAACTTTGAGCTCTTGATAGTTTTTTTTTTTTGCATCAAAGCGTCGCCAATTATCTATACAAAGGTGATTTTACTAAGATCTCTTAACCGATGACGAGGGTATCATCGGTTGGGAAGTCGTATTCAGGGATTTCTAGAAGAGTTATTAATACTTAAAACATAAAAAATGAAGATTGATAACTTACCCAAGTTCAAAGGAGCTGGTCCTTTTCGGATACGACCAGAGATATCGTAGTGAGAACCGTGGCAAGGGCAGAACCAGCCACCATAATCACCAGCCTCACCGATGGGCACACAACCTGAAAAACCCCAAGGTTAGCTTTCAATCCTTGATACTGATGAGACATATTAGTTCGGCATGGAGTTGGTATTAAACCCACCCAAATGCGTGCAGACACCAATCATCACAAGCCATTCCGGCTTCTTCACACGATCTTCGTCAGCTTGTGGGTCTCTCAGACTCGAAATGTTGATGTTGTTGGCTTCGTCGATTTCGTCCGAGGTACGATGTCGGATAAACACCGGCTTTCCACGCCATTTGATAACGACCTGTCATAACCGCATAACCGAGTCAGTCAAGTTTTGTAGCGGTCGAATATGCGGTAGAATAGCTTATCGTACGTTCTTGCCCTCGGGTATTGTGCCCAATGCGACTTCGACCTTGGCCATGGCCAAAACGTCTGCGGATGCGCTCATGTTGACCAGGAAGTCTATAAACAAGTGCCAATCGATCAGTTTGCGATTCTACAATGACGGAATGAGGGTATAGGATGCGTATAGGTGAGGTATATACCCTGAACGGTGGCCTTCGCTGCAGCAGCACTCAATACACCCATACTGCCAACCATAAAGTAGCTGAAAACCTTGTTCGAGTCCCCGGACTTCTTGGATTTGTAGTAACCCCAGCTAGGGATCACAGTAGTTGGCTTGCCGTACGCCGGTGCGGAATCATGGCGGCGCTGTTGGACCTGGAGACAGGCGGCGGCGGCGGATCGGGCGAGGGGAGTGGTGGCGGATGGGGTACGGAGGAGCGACCGGGAGGCGGTGGCCGGTAACGAGGAGAGGGAGCGGAGGGTAGCCATTGTGAGACGAGGAGTCGGAGAGGAGAGGGGAGGAGGACCGGAGCAGGTTGAGCAATTGAAGGCTCTCGAATGGGGTGGGAGGGGTCTTTGTCGTCGTCGTCGTCGGGTGGGATGAGGTTGTTCGTTCGGTTTGCTATGACGGAAATAATTTGGTCGTCGGATTGCAGGCCGTCTGATTGGCCCGAAGTCTGGCAGGTCTTGGCGCCCGTGCAAATTTCCCAGCTCACCCAAAAAACACCGAAACGCGTCCAACGTCGCCAAAGCTCCTCCTCAGAACATCTCCATCACCTCCACATATCCACCATCATGAGTGTGAGTAGACATCTTCGCCCCCTGCACAATGTCTGTACTGACCCTGCGATCGATAGTTCCAACCCGTAAACCCGCGGCCGATGCTGCAAGGCCTGTACGTTCCTCCCGATTCCGGCTCTATTCGCCAGAAATAGCTCACTGACAGTCATCCGTAGCATTAACGACGAAGTCGTCGTCCGATTGAAGTGGGGTCAGACCGAATACAAGGGTCGCTTGGTCAGCGTTGACTCCTACATGAACATCCAACTCTCCGAAACCGAGGAGTTCATCGACAACAAGAGCACAGGCACGCTAGGACAGGTTATGATCAGGTACGGCCTATCATACTACTCTAAGCTCTGATCGTGGAATATCTGCTGACTTGTAGTATAGGTGCAACAATGTGCTCTGGATCACTGCCGCGAATCAGAATAAATCGGAGGATACGGCGATGAAGGAATAGGAGCGATAACATCTGAATTATGGAGCTAGGCGCATGGGTCGGGAATATACTCTACTTTCCTCAACTATATCCAACGTGTCACGATCGATACTTTGAGGACGGTGAAAATCGAGGGTGCGATATTTAAAAGTTTAGACTTTACTCTGATTGGACATCAAAGGCGAGTACAATAGCCTTGAATATCCGACAAGACATATGTACTTTTGCTAAACATTCAAACTCAAAAGTGGTGTAATTCAGCCATCGTCCTTTTCATGAGCCGGATCTAGTTGAAGAAAACAGCGATATCTGTTTAGAGGTTTCGCTATTTATATCAGAGTCATCAAACTCTGTCCATGTAGTGAATGAAACATGCGATTTTGCGTATATTGCTTTTTTTTTTTTTTTTACCTCAACGCCTATCTCCCTTGTTTTCTTGAAAAAAATTGGGATCTTTACAACCAATTTCATACTCCTAAAGAAGAGAATTTATTAAATTCCTCCTTAAACAAATATTAAATTCATACCTACAATCGACCTTAAGGTGCTGTAGGGGCTAGTTGCCATGTTTTCGCTCTCCAAGTTGGCAATATCATAGTTGTAAATATAGGTCTGATACTTGCGCCGACTAAGAGACTAGTTTTGGAACGAGAAGCTTCGGCACGGCCCAAGACAGCTACCTGAATATCTACAAGGGGTACTAGATGGCGAGTCATGTACTCATGTACTAGATAGCATGAGTCTCAGAGTAAACCTAAGGTTGTGACACACTGTTAAAACGTTACTGCAACATCAAGATAAGCTGAACTAAAGACCAGATAGTTGCAAGGATATGGTCTTGATCTTATTCATGAATAGTTGGAGGTTTTTATGTGCGCAGCAACTGGTCCCAGCCATTCACCAACCAAAAACACCACTTAATATCTTCGCTAAAATATATCTTCTATCGAATAATTATCAACTGAGATTGAATATTGCTTTCCTATGCTTTGAAGAGATTGGCCTTACTGCAAAACTGATACTAACAAGGACGCCCTTGCCCAGTGCCACTCCTTCTCTGTCTGGAAAGGCGCTATCAAGTGTTTGATATCGAGTATTTGACATCTCACCAACATTAATGTGTAAGGGGCGTTGTTTGTTGGGTTTTTTGAATACCAACGCGAAGCCCCGGCGGGTCCAGACCCGTCCATTCCATTCATGTCCGCGTGGACAAATCCAAGCGGCTGTCGCGATTTGGGCCGAAAAAGGTAAGAATTGGGAAATGGAAAACGGACCGCAAAAGATGTCCCGTCTGACAAAACCCATGCATCGATATCACAATGACATGGAAATATGCAGAACAAGAATTCACACCGGAGTTTCGCAGCTGGAAGGTTTTTCCGGTGCCAATTATAGTCCCCTTGCCTTATCATCGGCCGCCTTAGCGAGGACGAGATGTCCAGGGTTCCGTCCGTTGGCGGTGGGTCCTCGTTCTGTTGTTTGTTCGCTTTCCAGCCTTTGCGTCGATTTGCAAGTTTATTGAACCCAGCTAGTTGGGCCAAGCTCGCCGGCCACTCTTGTTACCGCGTCAGTGTGTATCACGAGACAGATGGTCAAGGCTATTTCACTGGCCCAACTTGCGAATCGAATGAAGCTTTCAAGGAACCAGCGACTAAGCGTTCGGGTTACCTGGGTCCAGTGACGGCTAGCTTAACCGACCCAAAGGCATCTGTAGACCGCCCCGCAGCTGGGCCTTCCATCTTGACATTCCCATCCTACTCCGAATCGTCAGATTCACCCTCCCATCCGACTCGCGAGTTCCTCTTTGAGACATCAGCGCCCCGCCATCGGTAGCCATAGAGTGGCAATCGATTAATAGCCATTCCAGTGGCTGGCATGAGGTTTTCGCCTATCTCCGCCGCTAGGGCCTCAGCTGTGATATCCAGAAGCCTCCAGGGGCTGGTCGCAAACTCCGGTATTCGGTTCCTTATATGCTTAAGTATTTAAGCATACATTTAGATATATGTTGGAGGTTCCAAGTGTTTTCTTGAAGGGATTTGAGAAGGTACCCGCACATCTGTGATCATCAGCATATCGACGGTATTATCCGACCACAGAGCAGTACCCGGGGACCGTACAGGGGCAACATTCAGACAACCGTCAACGATCGAGGTACTCTGCAGGGGAAACGGCTGCAAAGTACCTTTTCCTCCACCGTTTGTGTGTTTCTTTCAGATTACCTACTTGTAAGCTTTGGGTGCTCAAGTCTTTTGAGTTTGAGGGAGTTCTGTTGGTCGGTGTTTTTCTCGTTGTTTCGACGTTCTTCTGTACTAACAAATATACTGCAGAACTCGATCCCGCCGGCAACGGAGACGTCTTGATATAACGTTCCCACAACGTGTAGGAAGAGAAACACCCGCCAGGGCTACGCTACTTTTTTGTGTGCGAACGTTGCCTTCACTCGGCCATTCTAAAAAGAGCGTTCCGATACGTCTTTCGCATTCTTTTCCTTCTAGATATTTCATCAAAGCCGTCGTCTCGTTCATTCACACTTGCATTCTGCAACCTTGTTACACGACCTTGCCTTGACCAAAATGTTCCGACCATCCACATAAGCTTACTTACCTGGGGATAGATTACAGCGTCTTCTGATCTTCGGAAGATTCTGGTTGGAGCTCATCAGCTTCCTTCAAACGGTCCCTTGGTATTCGGGTCTGACGCTCTTCGATAATGGCTTCCACCCGTCGAATCAAAGAGGTTATCGTGATTCCATCTTCCTCTCCTTCCCCTGTACTTCTTCCTTCCGGATCCAAGGATGCTCACATCTTCGATGGATCACTCGACGGACCAGATGTTGGCTTGGCTCTCCCGGAGCCACCTCAATATGAAATAGAAATGCAAGATCTTAGCTCTCCAGAAGAAGACGCTTCTTTTTTCTCCCTCGACGCAACAATTGCTTCAATACTGCTTCTTTTCCCGGACATCGAACCAGACCACGTCAAGGGACTTTACGAAACAAACATCTCAGAACAGGGACCCAACATCACCGAGTTTTTGGCAAACCAGTTAATAGAATCGAACGGCCACTATCCCAAAGTCAAACGTGGAGAAAGGTCCGCTAAACGAAAACGAGAGCGAAGTCCCTCAGAGATGACAGAACAAGAACTAGACGAAAAGTACGCATCTAAGAATCGACTACCCCCGTCGATCCATTATTCCGTATTAAGGTAAGCGATACCGCAACCTAGTGATCTATAGGAGCTATTTTTAGGTCCAATACGACCTTGTTCCAATATCGACTCGTCTTCATATCCACATTGTAATGTTACGAATCATGTAGCAAATCGGCCGTTGATTATTTCTTTCCCCATAGCTAACAAATATCTATCGTTCAGCCGAAAGCTCTTGCGCAATTCATTCATTTGGATTCCTGCCGCGTACATCAACGCTGTGTTTAATCGAGAAATATATCTTTTTCCGGCTTACAAAGCTCTGGCCAATGACAATGTGAACTACGACTTTGCCCTGAGAGAACAACCGTTATTTAGAAAGTTGGCAAGATCAAGGCCAAAGAGAGAGGTTCCCCAGCATGTGATGGATCTGGACGCTGCCGAAATGGAACCCGAAGATCACGCAAATCTTAAAGATGAGCTTGCAGCGGCTGTCAGACTCTTTGGTAAAATGACTGGTAGGATTACGTGATTCATGTCTTATAAATGTCGATATGCTAACCCCTAATATAGGCAGAGGTGGAGAAGCACCAGGGAGAGCTGTTTTGGCCTCGGAGGAGCTTTTTGAATGGTATGCACTTTTTCGGGCACGAATTGAGCTTCATATCTAACAGTGCCACAGTCAATGCTGCTTTAGCGAAGTTGGTTCTGCTCAGCTGACTCAATGCGTCGACGGCCACTTGTTTTGTCTGGATTGTGGAAAGCGAAATGCCTCAAATGAGATTGGGAAACAAAAATACAAGCTCCTTTGTATGGACAGTTCAGGCTGTCGAAAGGAGTTTCCAGCGGAGGAAGTCAAAAAGTTTTGTGACGAGAAGATGCTAGAGACGCTAGAACGGTTGGAACAGCGAGATATCTTGCGAAAGGTACACTATTATCGCCAAAAATTGTTACAGTGGCCCTTCTTTAACATGACATTCTAGGCGGAGATAGAGGGGCTTTCGGAATGCCCATTCTGTGACTTTGCTGCGATCGTACCTCCCGTTGAAATTGATAGAGAATTTAGATGCCAGGATCCCGATTGCATGACTATCAGTTGCAGACTCTGTAACAAGGCGACTCACGTTCCGTTGACGTGCGAAGAGAATGCGAAGGAAGAGAATCAAAACTTAAGGAGAAATGTTGAGGAAGCAATGACAGAGGCGCTCCTTCGAAAGTGCGGGTACGCAAATAGTGCACCACTTTCAACATTCGGAAAATCCGGAAGCTAATAACGAAAAACTAGGAAATGTGGCTTACCATATGTCAAAGAGAGTGGTTGCAACAAGATGTAAGTAATTCAATAACAGCAGAGGAATATATTTACTGACCTCATTAGAATTTGTACTCGATGTTCTTCGATGAACTGGTAAGACCCATAAGACCTGAACTATTCTTAGAGCTTGCTAACTCATTGCCAAATAGTTACCTTTGTTCAAAAGTCATCAAAGATTATAAGCATTTCAATGATCCGAATCGTGGAGGCAAAGTAGGAAATTGTCTTTTGTTTGACAACAGTACGATCCTCCATTCCCTTTAGGTTGATTTGAAGCAAGAGCTAACTTTTCGTAGCGGAGGAGCGACATCATAATGAAGTCCAGGCGGCTGAGCAGGCAGCTATTGCTAAAATCCGTGCCGAAAACCCTGAAATCACAGAAGAAGAAATGCGTATCCAGCTCTCACAAGTTGTTCTCGAAGGCGAACGTCGAAAAATTGAAGATGGAAATCGACGATTTGGAATTGGAGGAGGCCCTCCCGGTTTACTTATCCACCCTCCAAGGCCGATCGCAATACCTATCCAACCAAATCTACCTCAAGGAGCAGCACAGTGGCCAAACCCTCAGCTTCAGCCACTTATCCAACCCATCCCTCAGGTATTTTACCACCCTGCACAAATGCCTGCCCAGCCAATGATGCAGATGATGCCTGGCGTTGCAGTGCCACCATTCCCCGGAATCCCCAATGGACCCCCCGGTTTCCCACACATGCTAAGGAATCCAATGATCCAGGCTCCAATCCAGGTCCCACAAATGCCAATTCTAGGAAATCCAGTTCCTTTCATGGGCGGACCCGCCAACATGGCTCAAAATATTAACCAGATGAATCAACAACCTCTCAATCTCTTTCAGCGTGTCCAAAGAGTTGCAAACCTAATCCCTCGACCTTTAGGTTTTCAGCAACCGCAGGGAGTACCGGCAATGGCACCCGTCCCAATTGTTCCTAACATCCCAAACCAGATGCCTTACCCTATCTATAATCAACCTATCGCTGTACAAAACCCCATTCCTCAAGTACCAGCACCCGAAAACCCGGGATTTATTCAAAGAAATTTCAATCTTGGTGGCAATCGGCTGGTTAGAGGACGTCAGCCAGTACGGGTTCCAGCTGCTTCAGGTTCAAATCACCGCCCTCTCGCTGTTCTCAATGACAACAATGCGAGATTGGCACTAGAACCACCTCCAGATGCAGCAGCCAATATCAAACCAGTCCCCGTCTCACCAATTCGACATAATCGTCCCGCAAAAATTGCAAAGAAACGATAGATTAGCCCTAACTTTGCAATTCCTTACATATATTTTGTCTTTATCCACTTTTAGAACCCCTTCTCACGCATGTAATTGTTTTCAACGCTGTTTCTTGGATCGAATCTGTCCTTTACACTATCATTTGTCTCACAGTTAATTAGCGATCCTTTTCGAGCTCTTATAACTCTATATTTTTCAAGAGAAGAGAGCGGTGTTACTGGCGTTTGTTTTTGAATATCAAATATTACTACTGTGCATATGTTGGGAGAAATAGAGCACCCTACATTCGTCTTGATTTTTTTCATCATTGTCTCCTTTTTTTACTTGCTTCACCTTTTCTGTTTTTTTGTTCATCTGGAATGGGACTTGCATGCATGCATTCACTGGTGTAAATAACTTTAATTCTTAATTGGGGAGACAGAACATAATAGATGCTGTTTATAGTACACAAAAAGTGATCATACACACAGTATACCAATAAAAATACCTAGGTCTCTTTGTCATCTCATTCTACAGTCTATCGAGACACGAAATCTCGACCCACCCATTTCCCCCCCTCATATATTTCAGCCACTGCATTGATAAATAACTACACCGCCTCCTCCTCAGTCGCACAGCCCCCGGTATGCTTGGTACCCGTTATATTGACTTCTTTCAGGAAGAACTCGCCAGGGTAGGGTACTTGTCTACCCCCAAATCCCACTTCGCTCTGGCCATCAAGCCCTACCAAATCCCTATAGCCACTAACCTCAAGCGTCACCAGATTACTCCATTGTGTGAACGGATTTCCGTGAGGAAACTCGTACCGGAAAACCACGTACGGATCAGCGATACCCGCCTGTCCCCCTAAGATATCTGGCGCTGGATAAAAGGTCCTCACAGGCACCGATAGATCTATTGTTGGAGTTTGCGGTAACACAGAACTTCTTACGCTAGTGTACATTGTACTCCCCGTCATCGATGACGGATCCGATGGTTGTGTAATGTTCAACACTACTATATCCTTCGGTCCATTACTCTCATCCTCACCGTTTCCGAACCCGCGGATCACGATCGCTTTCGCGCGGTATCCCGCAAGACCTCCGTCGTCGTGAATACCCCGCGCCGAGGGATCCCGCCACGCCCATGCGAATGTGATGGAATATATCGCGAACGATTGCGCTCCGAGAGAGTTAAAGCGGTATCTCGGCGCTACAGACCGTTTCGTACGGTTATCGTAAACTAGATTCTGATCGCTACGGTAGAATAGAGATCTTGGGGTGTAGGTTTGTGGGACGCCAAGGTTGAGACCGACTGCTAGCGCTATTGGGAGTGTGAGGTTTGTTTGAAGAAGGGACAGAGCGGAGGGGTTGTATGAGCAGATTGTACGGTCGAGACAGGATGAGGGTTTTGTTGCTGGGCTGGGGAGGAAGCACGCTAGGTATGGGAAGATCTGGGGACAGGTGTATGGTCGCCAGCGGACGTCCCATTCGAAGCCGCTGTATTGTGTGGATTGGGCCGTAGAGTTCTCGAGAAAGTCAGCGGCGGCATCACGAAACTGTATATATTATGGGTATATTAGTTAAATTGCTTTTATATAAGGTTCTCATCTGGGTATAGAGGCTTAGCTTACATTTAAGAGCTTATCGCAATCTAGTGAAGTGGAGTTTGGCGGGATTACAAAGCCGGCAGTCGGAACCAATTTGATGCACAATATTGTAGAAATCCAGAACAATGTAGAAAATACCCAGCTCTCAGAGATCATGATTCACGGAATAGAAAATATTATGGAAACTTAAAATTTTCAAGACTCGTTTGCGAAATAGTCGATGGCACGTCAAATTTGGATCTCACTTGGGCCACTTCCCTAGTCTCGAAACCAGGCGGTTACCTATTATCATACTACTATATGCAAAACGGCAGATTTTGTGGAGATGTTACGGGCAACTATACATATACCTTAATACCTTTTTCTTGTAGTTAATGTTCGAGGTCGCCAACCTCAAACGTTTAAACTCATGCTGTTTGAGCATAGCTGTCGCAGTCATTTACGAGACAACATCTGCTAAAGTTGCATGATAATTTATTGAGTCATTATTGTATGTTGAAAATTGATAAAAACACCTGTAGCAACTCACATGCTAGAGCCAGAGAGCTATATGTATACATATAGATAGATATATCACCTTCTCTAATTATAACTCTCAGTTTCAAATACTTCAGACCTGTTGTGTTGGTTGGCGTTGATATGTTGTATTTTACTGTTTAGGCAAACCACGTGATAAATGGTTTCTGATTGGCCTGCGTTATTGGGATGACGAATCAGAGGGACGTCAACCCTCCTCGCCGAAGTCGCGTAGCTCAAATCGAAGCGAACGAGATGCAAGCTTCAATACGACACAACCAAGATATCACATTCACGAAAACAGATAATTTTAAACGGAATAAGCCTTCATCATGGCGTCCAATCCACTGGATCGCTCACATATCACAAAATTAATATCTACTAGCCTAGGCGGGACCGATGAGAACCCCTCGTCTAGAGCCCCACTTCGCAGCTCGACGGAAGCCATCGCTGTCCTTGCACATGCTTGTATGATTGCTGTAGACTTCAAATTGCTAGGATTTGATGAAGATGACCGGATAGGTATGCTCCCAACCGTCCTTCACTAAAACAGTCCAACCTATCGTTCACGAGACTGATGTTGTTTTTTGGAAATTATTCAGACGAGGCTATCTATAATGGCTCTTTGAAACCGCTCCCGTCGCAATGGAACCCCTCAACCTCCTCTTATGGGTTCCGCTACTCTCACAATCAATCCGCCATGAAATTTCTGATCAAGGTCAACCGACTAGGTGGCAAGATCGTTATAATGGCGTTAGGCCTCGGCGATGACAAGACGGCCACGATGGAGATTGTCACAAAGGATTGGATATCAGAGTCCTTCTTCGCTGATGACGCGGGAGCAGAAACGAAACGGCCCGTTGGGGAAGCCTACATTTCGCCCTCAAGAATGAGCGATTTGATTGCTACTTTCAAGACAAGCATCATTCAAAAACTTGTGCCAGGATTGCACAAGCCGGGGTACGAGGAAGCGGCAGAGGCCGTCACATCAGCTGCAAATGCTAGTTCGAGCCGAGAGAGGGAGGCGACAGGCAGGCCACCACCGCCTCCAGGAATGCAAAGACCCGATGACTACGATCCTCTTCGTATACCGCCTAGAAACCCTCGTGGCACCTATCCAGGCAATCCCGACGATCCACCAGGCTTTGAAGACGAATATGAGGTTAATCGACCACCTGGCAATCCTTGGGGTTTCCCTGCAGGTGGGAGGAACCCGCTAAGAATAGGGGACGATGATCTAAATCCACCTGGCCTTGGGCGAAATCCTCCACTGCGAGGACCATTCTTCGGTGAAGACGATGGAAATGGAATGCATGTGGGACCGAACCACCCTATGTTTGGAGGTAGACAAGGCGGCGGGTTTGCAGATCCAAGGTTAGTTCATCGTAAATCAGAGCTTAGCCCAGCTTGATATTTTCTCGTTGGGGTATCCGACAAGGAGGCTTTGTCATCATGAAAGCTAACGACGAAGTTAGATTCCCGCCTGGATCGAGGTACGATCCTATTGGACCTGGAGGGGGTCCTCAAGGTGGATTTGGTGGTCCCAGAGGCGGCTTACCTCGTGGGCCCGGTGGTCCGGGTAGTGGCTTTGGCGGATTTGGGTCCGGTGACTTCATCTAACCCATCCAGCCAGCTAAAGGATTCCTTTTTCTTGATGGCACGGATGCAATGGTGAGTGAGGTAGTCTGAAAAGGATCCACAGTTGTGGATATTTTAAGCCCCCTACTCTATTAATTCCTTCTAAGTATCCAATCAACTCCTGCTGCTAGTACAATCCGGGAATTCCTGATGCAGTTGGACGTGTGACAAGGTATTCCAGTATCTGGTTAGCTCATCAGAAAAATTATTAAGAGAATGAATTACCAGCCAATGGTTATCGAGACGGGCCCGGTCTTTCTTTCCCGTTGTAGCCGTGAATAGAGCGAGTTTTCTGTTTCATGTCCCTTTTTAGCTCGCCGTCCACCATTCAAGAATTCTTGCAATCACAGCTAAAGAGCAAGAGGAACTGGGGAGGGATCCACAACCTTTCTTCCAGTTTGCAAATCATAAGGTAGTCTGGGAGCTCTAAGGCATCCAGCAGCAATCTGAAAACGTCAGGACAAGAGCTATTTGATAGCTCTTGGCATGCAGCGATTACAGAGACCGTGCAGCAAGAAATTTATGCCGCCAGTTCAGAGCGTAGGGATCCCAGTATCACATTTCACCCTTTCGCAGCTTGCGTGTTTGGTACGGCGCTTGCAACATTATGCGCTGCGGCTGGCTGGGAGGGCTCGAGTTGCCCTATTAAAATTGCGTTGGCGTGTGAGAATGCAACCTTTCTGTCTCAAACATTGAAAACAAGCAGCGTTCAGTGACGGTTGACCATGTCTGACGGGCTGGTCCGGAACTAGGTCTTGACAATCGAGCGAGGGTCGGGGTAACTCGCCTAGACCGCCAATATGGAGATATTAATTGTAATTTTATGACATCGCGACCCAAATTTCAAATAATGCCTTTCGGTAGCGACGACGATGCGAGCAAACACACACCTGGTCATTCCAATTTCATGGAAATGCTCGGTCAATCCGAATTGCGAAGGGTAGGTTTGAAAACGCACATCAAATAAATACATCCAGTTATCCAATTGATTGGTAGCACTTCGAACTATCAGATGCATACTTTGATATCAAATTACGTGTCCCAAGATCCTTCATTTTCGTTGAGCAATCCTTGGGCAGGGGTCCGAGTTCCAGACCCAAACTGTGTGACATCAGAGAAACCTGCCAACACGGTCAAATGGACGTTATCAGGCCCCTCAGGCCTTCTATTGCGAAATCCAAGACTCGAGAGCTTGGTTTAGTGGCTAACGCGTGAGAACTGACTCGAAAGGAACGACGCATAATATGAGGCTCCTTCAAGGCGATTTTCTGTCGTCCAATCGATAGGTTTTGGCCAAGGGTTCGGATTACGGCTAGGGCCGTTATCTCTAAGCCTCCCTTCTCCTCATTTTCTTTTGTTTTTTTGGGTTGCTGCGGCCAGTCCGGAGCTCTAGCTTCCACTGTCGTCTCTTCTCCAACAATACAAGGCGAATTAGATATTCGTATCTAAGCTTCGATGAAAACTTCCTAGAACAATACAATGCCTCTACAAGATTTCACATCGTGAAAGTCAGAGCGGTCCAAGCTCACCCCCCAGCGTTGCTCGATGACAGGCCTCGCGGCACTTTACAAGGATCCCTTCGACGCAGACATTTCTCAGCTGATGCGAAGCGAGAACGCCTCCTCCTCCATTAATTCGATTTCATTTGGACCCGGGGGAATCGGGACACCCTATCTCGATCCCGATTTGTGATTGCCCTTGATTTCGACTGGATGCAGGTTTGCAAACACAATGAATGATGGCTTGCATACTCTGAAATTTTCTTGGTACCATCCTAAACAGTTATTAATAAAGAATATCAAATAAAAATGAAATAAAAATCACATGGATCGAGATTCCAAAAGTAGCGATCGATGCGATGCGACCTTTATGAAATTCTTTTGAAATTATTACCGCTAATAATAGCGGCGGGTTGATGTTGGCAAAACCCCAGGCGCTGGACATTCTTGGAGACGCTCCGAATATGCACTCATTCGCGTCTTATAGATATCAAAAATATAATAATATATTTAGATTTTCTTCCATCCCGGATAACCGTCTACGGGAGACCTCATGATACCACGCTTACCTCCCCGTAAGACCTGTAAGGCCCGCGCAGTGAAACAGCAAAATACCCAGCCGAGGTCCCACCCAGTGAGAGAAGCCCTTGACCAAAAAACGGAAACCAGGATGTGCGCAAAAAATAACGAACCACAGAATTTCCTCGTATCGACAGCAATATATTAATTTTTTACGCTCTACCCGCCGAGCGCTGCTCCTTGCATTTGCCCGCATGGCTGCAACGATGGTCCGAAACTATCGTGCCAGGTCAGATCTGACGCGGTCTGGCTGCCAGAATTGTCCGTTGTACCGGTACCTCCCATCCAAGTTGATTGACAACATGGGGAAAGAGGGGTTTTCCTGTTCACTGAGACTCGGCTCGATTGGGTCGAGAACCGCCCACATATTTTTGGTTTTCCTTGATTTCCGAAACCTGGTCCATGCTCATGCTCTTTGTTGCGGGCCTCGCTGTTGGCAAGATGTCGCGAGTCGGTAGACGACGCACGCATGAGCTAGTTAGCTCGCGTTATTGATGAGCTGGCCGAGGGAAGACATAATAATGACGGGATATATCGAACAATGAAACAACCGTACGAGCGGCGTTATGAATGGAACGTCAATGCGTCTGAGGCCTGTCTGGGACCGAATTCTGGATCCTTAACGTCGTCCGGGGTCACCTGCTCGAAAGCTTGCCCTACGGACGCTTGCCGATATTAGCATTGCTGGAGTCGAGGCTCGCATTAGATTGGCATGAGCGCACTGAAAGCTGCATGCACAACATGTTGCGTGCTTCAACAATACATGTAATGCATCCTCAGTGATTGCTCTATCGATCTTCAAAGGCCAGATCTTTTCGAAATTAAAGAAATTTGCCCCGAGTCTCGACCATCGTGATCGTTAATGACAAAGTAATTTTAAAATGTGTTTTTGGTTATCTCGATATTACGAGGGCGCGAAACACCAATTGGGTATTTCGGCCCTGAAGGGAATGTGACACAAACGATAGGCAGGAAGGCAGCTGAATTGGTCAAGGAGCTGCGACCGCACAACACACGTTTCCGCCGCCGTTCTGTTCCGAAGTCTCCCCTTATCCCCCCGCGTCCCGCAGCCAAGACGTCACGATACGAGTTCAAACGGGTAATATGTAATTTATATAAGTGCTTCGACGGTTTCTTATATAAGCCGTTGGTCCTAACTCCGTAGCTTCGATGTTGATATTGCTATGCATGTGCGCATAGCAATGCATTTCGATTTTTAGCCGAAGTTCACAATGGGGAGCATCATCGTATTTGGAAATGTGTATTTGAAATTGGTCGCCTTCTCATTGCGTACAGTTTCGTAGAAAATTCAAACATACAAGTAATTTGGGGTCGTATATAAATCTCAAAAGACATTCTGGGGACCAAAAGAAATATAAAGAGTAATGGAGATATTCCGGGGAAATACGAGCGCAATACGGACTGCGGCTTTATACCCGTAACGATTCACTCGGAAAACGCGGTAGAATATGCATGAAACTTCGAGAATAGCAGAAATATGTCAATGCATAAGAAAGAGCTTAGGGGAAAAAATAAAATAAAATAAAAAACGGAAAATTTAAATGCAAAAACGCCGCGAATAATATTCTCGAAAAAAAAAAAAAAAAAAAAAAAAGACATTATAGCAAAAGGTCATACCGTGATTTGCCAACATTTGATATGATTGATATATATGCAGGATCTTCGCATCCATATATCACTTCTAAGGGAAACGCCATGACGATTTGAAGAAAGGGAAAAAGAAACCACGTAAAGAAAAGAAATATCAAAACGAGAGAATCCACCAAGTGAACGCCAAAAAAGCAACGAGCAGCAAGTATATGGTAACGGGAAATAGCCAATATTAACTAGACGTATTAGAAACGAGAAAGCCTCCTCCCATGTATAGAACGCCGCGTGATGATACCTCTTAAAAATATTGCCGATAACGATCAAGGATGAATGACAGGAATAACTTTTTTTTTTTTTTGCAATGAACCCCCCACGAAATGAACGTGTTGTAATGGCCTGCATTAGCCGCAAGGCTTAGTAGTCCATCTTGAATGCCCTGTTCCCTGTCAAAAGTTGGGTCTCCATCGGTGTCCGTGAGACAAAGGACGACTTTCGGGAGCTAGCGCGGGAGGATGGGCTAGACTTGATAGGAGATGGGTTGGGTTCCCTGTTTGGAATCACTGGGCTTCTTCTCTTTTTTGGCTTGGTCTTTGGGAAACCAGTCCTCTTTGAACAGCCATCATCTTCATGTCTGCATGCAAAAAGTTGTAAGCTAACGCATTATAAAGGGATCTCAAGTCAATTAATCTTACCTCCTAAGTGTGTCCTTCCTTGCGAACATGCTGCTGCATAGAGGACATCTCCATTCCTTCTTCTTTGTATGAACCTGTATAATTAAATCGTGAGCAAATGCAGCGTCTAGAGAATGGATACGGAATATAGCCTTACACAAGTCTCGTGCCTTTCTCGATCAGTCTTTCTGACAAAAGACTTGCCACAAGTTGCAATAGAGCATCTCCAAGGCTTCTCTCGCTCTGGATTATGTGTCTCCTGATGCGCTTTGTAGTTCCAAATCCTCTTGAAATGTTTTCCGCATCCATCGACGGTGCACGTATAAACCGCTTCTGTAGCCGATGTAAATTGTCGCTTGGGCTTAGCAACTCTGCCGCCAGACAAAGTTCTTTGAAGAGCGATGGAAATATCTGGTGGTTGTAATTTAGTCCCGTCGCTCGGTTGAAGATGAGAGTATGAAGTAGAAGAAAGCGCACCAGAAAGATTGAAAGAGTCATTGATGCTCTGGGTTTGTATCGCGGAATCACTGACTCCAGACGGGGACATCGGAGTATTGTAATACTGGATACTCTCGTGAGAGAGTTGATGTTGCATAGGAATGCTTCCCATCATGGGGCTCATGTAGCCTGCCTCGGCTGGAAAGGCATGAAGACTTTGTTCCGGCGAGGGCATGAAATCCGGGTATCCTGTAGGTATCGTGGACGTCTCAACTCCAGAGTACGGATATGACATCACATTATCCTCTGAGAAAGAGACGTCAAGTTGGAACTGCTGGGATCTTGGAGTGTTCAAGTAAGAGATGTCTTGCTTGAAGATTTGCCTCTCATCCAGGATACCGTAATCCTGAGCATCGTCAACACCCGGGTGGGGCATTCCATAGGTTGAAGTTCGTCGTTTCGGCATTCCAAGGTACTCGTAGTCCTGAGAGAACGCCAGAGGGTACATAACTTCAGTCATGAAGATCTTGTAACTTGGTAGTGACTTCTTTTATGAAGTACACTAACATAGACTTATGAAGAAGGCTAAGGAAATAAGGAGATATACAAATATATTAAGCGCTCTCGTATGAAGAGATAATTTAGAGGAAGAGTCTAAGTTTTTCAATAATGCAGAGGGTCAGTCGGAGTCTTAATGGGATTTATATGTTAATTTCTTAGGAAGCGAACCTTTTGGAGTAGGTTATGGTGCTAGTACTTATAATAATTTGTCTTCCACAAGGCTTAGATGCTGCTTGTAAAGTCATCTGTTAGCATGTAACTAACTACTATGTTTTTTTCTCAAGGATACCGTCGACAATCAATGCGTTTCGAAATTTTATTCTTCAATGCAACGATTCTTATTTTTTCTTGTTGGGTGATAATAAAAATGTGACAAAATGCAAGCCAAGACTGAGAGCGTATGGAAAGGCATGGCCATGGTGCAGGCGGCGAAAAAGGGATCCAGACAAGGAGAACTTACAAAACAAAACAGCCTTTCCCAGAAAATGAGCCAGGCAGCTAAGACTTTTTTTGATTTGAAGGCAATTTTAGTCGTGAGAAGGTTCTCGGCCAATATTAGGTGTTTGTTGTGGATTTCCACCAGGTGATCTTTTAACGTTGGGTTTGAAAAGGTCTCGAGAGCACCAACAGCGAACGTTTCAAGGCACTCTGATTTACGTATTTCGAAAGTAGTTGAATAAGAAAAATGCTGTTGCACGCGTTGGCGAGGTTTTACTTTCTTTCAGTAAAGATATCGGATTTTCCTATCAACTGTGGCTTCGCTATCGTAAAGCGTTGACGACCAGGATTCGAAACTGGACTGTGGATAGGTAATGTTTCTACCGTGCAATAATCAGCAGGGCAGTTATCGACACCCGCTAGAAACTGATAGAATATGAGGGCTGTGTATGTTTTATGAGAGTTCGTTTGTTGTCTAGAAGCATGGACTGGTCGATGATGTCTCGTAAGCTATTCCGCTGTCAACTTCACACGACTTGATCCGTTGTTTGTTGTTTATGCTGCGAAATGTTGACCGTCCCGTTGGTACTGAATCAAGTAAATGTTTCGAATTTCGTGATAGAGTGCGTTCTGTTGGTTTCTTTCGTGTTGAATAGGTCGATTCCCAGTCCTTGGTAGATGGGATATAGGCGAAAGTACCCTGCTGGCGGAAGATTAAAATCCAACAATAGGTCCAGATCCAACAGAAAGATCGAGTTCCTTTGTTGGGTCTTGGATCTCCCAAAATAAGATAATTATTTATATTTGCGAGATGATGACGGCTGTTTCCTCTCACGGGTTGTAAAGTGTGAAGAATATTCGAAAAATAGTCTTGATGTTTTGACCGTTTTGTGTAAGTGTGAATTTTTATGGTTGGTCGGAAAAGTAAAACAAAATATTTTGAAGTTAAACTAGAAGAGTAAAGGATAGTAATATATAAGAGAGTAGCCTAGTGTGTCAAGACAAAAAGGCCAAGTGTGTGGTGCTAGATTAGATCCGTTTATAGAGGATGGCCTTGACTGTACTAAAGCGTCCCTTGCTTGTGCTTGTGCGTCGACGGGGAAAAAAAGGGAAGGCTGCTTCTATTCTATTGTGCCGGTAGGCGAGATTTTATCTTCTCTTTGTCTCGACCAGTCCGAGGGGGTGTGGGTATAGAGAAATGTCTGTTCCTGCCCGACCCGTGGCAGCAAGAAGCATGTCTTCCAGGGAAGCTCGAAACGATCAAGCCAAATCCCTCGGGGTGACCACTATCGAATCTTCGAGTTCCCCTGGTTAAGGAACAAGCCTCGAATGCCCATGCACAGTCGTCCAAGGTTTCCCCTATGGAGACCGGTAGGGTTTTGCTCGAAGGATGCCGTACCGGGCTGTGGTACTTTATTTGAGTACACTGGGTCGATCAAGGCAGTCTTGTAGAACTACAGTCTCCCCGTGCTGAAAGGCGCTTGTCGTTTAAGTCAAAGTAGGCAGTGTCCTGGATTGTTCATGCGGACCATGTTTTTGAGGTATCCACCCTCCAGAATCGAGACCTTAGCTTACCGATGCTTCTGGCAAAGCAAGACCACAATGCATGGTAGCAGGGCAATAGCTTCATTTTAACTTTCCAGCTCACGCTATTTTTTATTTTTTTCCTTCTTTCAATTTTCGGTCTAACTTTTGACATCGAGCTCGGGGACACGCCCCCAATAATCAAGGCGCAGCATGAGCAGGTCCTGTACTGCTTTCACTGAGGCTTCGAGGTACTTGCCCCACAAAATTCCATTCCCTAACATGCATGTGCACACAAGTGGGAAATATTATTTTAAAAAATCACCCTGTAGGACCCTTGTATCATCAATCGAGTTTGCCATAGGTCCCAAAGGACTTTTTTTCTTCTTTTCTTTCGTTTAGAAAGGAGACGCAAAGACGGGGTCTTTTGGGGGTCAAAAGGTCCAGAGCCCATGTCCTCGAAATCAAGATTGCTCAGTCGGGATAAAAGAGGAGCATGCATGCTCCAGCAATTTCCGCTAAAAGCGCATTAGCAAGGATATTTCCCTCGAACAATCCCCAAAAGCCATGAAGTATGTCTACCTGCGTCTAGTCAACTCGCAATGTCACGGGTACCGGGTGGAGTTGGTGTCTGACTCCTCGCGCATGTAGGCCGCATGTAATTTTAGAGAAAAACGGGAGGTCTGTCGGAATGAGCGGTAGACGAGGACTCCAATGCGCCAGGACGCATCCTGGCACACGACGACCGCCAAGGGTGGACAGAAAGAGGAAAATCGATTATTTTTTTCAGGTAAGCCTCAGTACCACGCTTGAGCTGGTACTTCAGGAAAGTGGGTTCCCATGTCCACACAAAATACGCCTATCATTATGCAAAACCTCAAACGAACCGGGAGGGGCTCGGATGGAACGGCAAAGTCCAATCAGCTGGCTTTTGGTTCTTGTACAACAAGATAGCACTTGTTGGGTGGGCCCACCGGCACTAGCTTCATAGAGTTC
Source organism: Orbilia ellipsospora (assembly GCA_036971675.1). Classification (NCBI taxonomy): domain Eukaryota; kingdom Fungi; phylum Ascomycota; class Orbiliomycetes; order Orbiliales; family Orbiliaceae; genus Orbilia; species Orbilia ellipsospora. Next base: position 1,646,583 of record JAVHJO010000005.1, read on the forward strand.
GAGGTGTTCGTGGACCGATCCTTACTTTAGCGACAGCTTTGCGCCAGCGGCGGTACCTTGACAAACTGGTTTTCATGCAGTCGAAACAAACCCGCTAGCGAATCACACCTTCCGCAAACCCGCCATCGTCTATGAATCCGTTTCGAATTTCCGCCGCAAAAAATCACATCCCTCCTCGGTACCTAGCGACTTTAGGCATCCGTTACGAGTGGAGGATTAAACTGACATGCTCTTCCAATAAATCCCTCTCTCTTTCTTGAGCAGGCAGTAGAGTTCTCAGCTAGTGTCTGCGAATGCGAAAAAGTTGAGGGTAAAAGCAAGGTCGGATCCGCCGAATTGAGATGGGCAAGGAATCAGTTCGCGTTTTAGAAACGAATTTCCCGCGTGGAGCAAGTCTCGTCGCTTCCCGTACATGTTCCCGACGCCGCGCCGCCAATCATGATAGCAGTCTTGGTCCATTTCTTTCCAATTAAATCCGCAATTCCACCGACCGCGAAAATCGGGAAAAAAGGTCATATCATGTTGTAATATTACAACAACCCGATAGTTTGGTAATGGTGTTCTTATCCTTGAAAGACTTTACGAGGGACGACGCCTGAGATTGAAAGGTTTTTTTCGGTCCTTTCTCATTAGAGTCCTTCCCTTCGACTTGCCTTAGCATGATACAGACAACCTCGATAAGGTCTGAGTTTTACGCCGTGATTAGCTTGACGGATTCGTAGCTGAACGAATTTCCGTCGCAAACTTTGATTGGCGAAAAAATGTGGTCTTGGAGGAGGTCGTCTGCTTGAAAGACCCACCGTGCACTTTGGACCAGTGAACTACCGGGGTACGAAAAGGTGTGGATAAGAAACTTACGACGCAAGCTATTTTGGGGAGCGGTTAAAAACTGTGCAGAGTCTAAGCGCCCAGTCCACACGAACCATGCCTGAAATGCCTCTAAATTAGTTCCCAATTCATTGACGAAATCGGCCACTGGCACGCACGGCTGCCAAAGTTCATCTCGCGCAGGTACGAGCAGAGCTAGAGAGAGGCCAATAATGCACGGAGAGACGGATAATGAGAGTCGATGAAACTCCTTGATCACCGTCAACGAGCAATGCTCACTGCTTGGGGGGGCATCTTCAATACGAGGTGCAGCCATCGGTCCGTGGGCATTGCTCCTTCCGCAAAACCGCTTCTCGATCAAAGAGGGAAAGGTCAGGAGTAAAAAAAAAGAGATCAGAGGGGGCCACACGCCATCCCCAACCTGCATCTGCTTGCCCAGGGCACCCCGCCGGGACCCCGTCCACTTGATTGGCCGCGAAACCGAGACTTAGAAGGGTGTGACAGGGATATGGCGAAAGTTTGTCAGTGTTTCACAGCTCCGGATTTGCCTGTTTCCCTTCGTAGCGGCGCTTAAAACAACACTCTCAACCCAGTTTTGGTTATATTTTGTCCCATCACGGCGTCGAGCATTGAGAAAACAGGAATGCCGCTCCCGACAGACCGCTTGTTCTTCGATTGTCTGTTCGCTTGATATGCGAAAGCAAACAGAAGTTTGATTAACTCCAACCTGCGAGCCTCTACAATGTTATTATATGAAGCGCAAACAAAGCCTTTGATGTAGCGTGGACATGATGTACATCGCGCATCGAGCTGTGCGACGTGTAAGTTTAACGCACCTGGGAGAACGGACGGACGCACGTCTATGCACATCCCTGAAACAAAACAGAATTACAATGGAATTCTTGCTGCAAGCTTGCTTCTCGGCGCGAGTGGACTCGCGGGTGACCTGTCATCTCAAAGCTTTTTTTAATCGCTTTTCGACAGACCTAAATCAGGGTTAGCTGCAACTCATTCTCACATAACTTCTAAATTTAGTAAGACCACAAAATTATTGTATCTCGAACTACAACTCGCTTTCTCGTCCTTTCAGACATACCTAGGCGATTTGACAAAGTCTGAAAAGCGCAAATTCTGTCATTTCTAAAATGCAACAAATCATATTGCACCCCGGGATCATTGTACCGTCGAATCTCGTATTCCAGCTGATAGTTTCCTTGCTTTCGCCGGATATCTTCTTGGCCCAGCATGTCCTGTTGATATTTTCTTTTTCTATCTTTTAATTGCTCCGAAGAGGTTGCCCCTCATGTAGATTCGTCGATAAGCCCCCCATTAACTTTGTCCTAGTTAGGACATTGCAGGACCTGCAGGCCAGCTTCCCAGTTTTGAAGCATGTTCGCCCGCGGCCGCAGTTATTCCAATGTGATGAGCGCTGCGGCGACTGGTTCTATCGACACCTGCAACCTCACGCGAACTCGCTTGCACCGCCTTTAGTGCGAGCTCGCGACCTTCGGATGCATTACATGATGCATGGACATGAAAAGTGTATAACATCGTCCCTCCGCCTATTTGAGATTCTGGGGTTATTTCACTGCCAGCCTCTTCTCAAGGCGGAGCCTAGAATGGACGAAAGAGTTTTAACCGACATCGCCCAAGACGGCCTGACTCCTATTCGTCAGTAAATTCGAAGAGCCGGACTTGGTTAGACTGAAATCTCCATCCCGTGCCGTCCTTCGAGCATGAGCCTCTCAGACGATCCGGCTTCAATATATAACTTTTTACTTTTTCCCAGTTCCCGTGACTTAGCTATCATGCAGCCACGAACTCTGGTCCTGGTCTCGAAAGTTATATCCCAGCTCCTCAACAGACTGCCGTTCGTGTATGCATGCACCAACCTCGCGACGAATCCGGCTGAGGGATCGTCACAAATTGCGGTAGTTCCGTTGGCGCAAAGTATGAGTCCAACGGTTTCCAAGCTTTATATCCCCTGGAGTCGCCGAAAAGAATGCCTTCCTAAATAGGATTTTCGAGTTGATTCTAAGATCAGGTCAATTCAGGTCACAGCACGTGGGAAGTGTTTAGAAGATTAACCATGTATATTACCATACGATTGTAGCGTTGCATTTTAACTTGAAATAAACTATGGCAACGGTTTATCATGAAACTCTGTGGAATCGTTAGTCATCTGGATTGAGCCTCCCAGGATCGGTTGTAACACAGCCAGCGTCATCCCATTTCAAAATCGGCAAGAGGAAGGAAACATTACACGATGCCCTGGGGTCTACCGGTGTAATTGTTTCCCGGAGCCGAAACCGTTGAAACAAGATCGTGAAAAATAACCAAGTCTTTCGAATCGAATTGAATCGAAAGTTCCATAGGGACAAGTTCTCGGCACGACACTGCCAGTCTGTGGGATGCGAGCAGGGGAAGCTCCGGCTCCGCCTGCTCCAAACTTGGCTAGGCGGAATACATCGACGCACTGATAGATTTGAATAAATTAATGTGATATAAAGACTTCGCCTATTCTTGAAAGGGTTATTCGTTATTTTGACGGTTGAAACGGTGTTGGAGACCCCTGTGTTTCCGGAGCCGCCTTACCACCAACACCAAAGCATGATCGAGATGCTTGGCCAGAAGGAGCTCGATCTTCGATCTTGAAAGTCGTCGATGTCACTGCCACTTCGGTCGCTTGAAGATGCAAGCGAAAATATGTAAGATGTCTCGTAAATCGGAGGCTAGTTGTAAGTGGGGGGGGTTTCGTCCCGAGTCAAATTGCAATTAATTGTGGCATTGCTGTTGAGAGCCACCGTCATCTTGAGACGCCCATATTCAGAATACAACACAACGACTCCGGCATGCCTTACCAAAATTTGTGTTGCAGGTCTCTCAACATTAACATCGTCATATCCATGTGTTAGAAAAGCAAAAAATTCAAATCTGCTAAGGAGTTTTTGTTTCTCGTAAAGTTTTATTAACCCGTGGGGCTCTGCAGCCTGGCGATTTCTTCAAAAACTTCTCCTGTACTGTTGTTGCCACATCTTGCCAGCTCTTGAGGGCTTTGCTTAACCTGAGTGCGAGCGCGAATAGTGTGATGTCGATTGATAAAAATCCAACATAGCTGCATATCAAAATCAATGCCGTCCGAAAAATATAGGCTCCACCTACGAGCTGCTCACAAACCGCAGAATCAACTTCCGGACAATCTAAAACGTTTTCTGATTTGCGAACGGTTTAATTGAGGGAACTTTCTCACAAAGATCGGGAATGCCTGTTTCGCGAGCGGCACAGAAAACGCAAAACTATGCGGCGTCAAGACGTTCATGTCAGCAAACCTTGCATAGCTACGCTTTGATGGGCTATAGCTCTTCGCCTTGCATACAGCGCGCAATTGGAAGTTAAACGTCAAATTTTCTTGCTTCAGAAATACTTGTACTGGAAATTTCTTAAAAATTTACATTTCTCAGCCATGTTGTATCATCTAGCATGCCGATAACCCGTATTCGTCTAGTTAATCCAATCCATGGGCACGAAACACCTCTCATGTACTTTGGCTATACCCAAATCGTGGGAAATACGAGGGAAATCAGCTGCTCTCTCCCACATCCACCCCAAAATGGTCTATCTGACTTGATAGCGTGAAATCTAGTTTAATTCACTAGCAATAAGTGCACTCGCACGATCACCAAACGAGCTACATATATGCATGGAATATGCATTATTACAGCCCTAAACCGGATTGTTTGAATATCTGCCGTTCGGTGACCATTCGTGAAGACAGGAACAAGCCGTCTACCCGTTCGTTTGCGGGGCGAGAGCTACATCCAACCAGGATGAGAATGTCATTGATTAGACGATTGAACTAGAGTCTGCTAGACCGTCGCAATTTTATGTCGGATTCCAATTGTACCCTGTACAAATGCACAGAAGGTCTCAACCCCTCATTTCGCCAATTCATCGGGGAACCTGTCCCTTCAATTGCTCGACCAAGCCTCAATGTTAGGAAAGCGATATCTCTAAGCAAACTAATGACGGCTCGGGATGAACTACCTCATTAATTTTCGGATCAAGTCAGTCCAGATTGCCAGAGAGGAAGGACTTCACCTTGGAATGTACCCTGCCTCGTGAGTCTAGCAGCCTTGCTTGCCTCCTTATCCTCAGAATATCCATGGCACATGCGCAATCACATTAGTCAACCTACATGACCAACCGTAGTAGCTAGTAATGTTCACAGACCGGTTTTCCTTTTTTGCCCCTCGAAGGAATACATTTCTATATCTCGTTGCTCTATACCCAAGAACCGTTTAAACTAGCTTATAACGGAAGCTATAGACTGGGGATCGCAAATACCCACAGAACAATCCCAATTATCCCGTGGAGGCGTCTTTCGTCTGCATGGAAGGAAATTTGAACAAAGGATTGCTGTGCATCTTGCACCGGCAAAGCTCCCCCTCTTTCTTTTCGAAGTCTACCCAAATGAAATACCTCGCATCTCTGGCCTTTCGTGATTCGACGAAATTAACCATGTGGGCGACTAGCTATCCATCTTGAACGGAATCCGGTTGGCCACCTGATCTTCTTGACAATCTATTCCTGGTACCTTTTCTTCTTTTTTCCTTTTAGACAGTCACGTAACGTGGTCTTCAGTCCTGAACCTCGAATTCCTTTTCATCTATCTTTACCGGCTTCTCCCGTAATCTTCCCGGCCTTCGAGTAGGTCCTAAACCCCCAAGTCAGACTAGCTAGTGAGACATTTATGTTCTCTACCGTCAAAACTCGCATCCACATCCTTGTTGGAAGATTGAATTGAATTGGCAGGGAAGATTTGCAAAGTGAATCAAATATGTACATCTATCCTTTGAAACGCTCGAAACGCCTTCTATGATCCTCCCTTTTATTAATAGTACCTATACCTTTAAGCAGAATCAGTCAAGTCATCATGCTCTTGCAGTAGTCCACCCACGATGGTCTTGAATACTCAAGTCCGCGTTCAAAAAAAAAGAATATACCTCATCCCGTGCATGAGTATATGCAGGAGAGTTTGCCACACCTCACATTATTCCAGACATCTTTCAATTGTTGCCTTTTGACAAACCGTAACCTAGACGGCCCCCATCTTCCCCATTCAAATCTCGAGTACCAATCAAAGATACCTTCAAATCATCGACGACTAATATTAGGTACACGTCGATACATCCATCCACCATTGTTAATCAACCACGTGCATATTGCGTTCAAATTTAACAGCTCCGTCCTCTCGACGTGACCAATGTCGACAGAGTATCGAAACAATGAAACAAGCTCCATGCAGGAATCCTGCTTGATACACCCGCGCGACTATGAAATATTGACAAAAAAAAGCTGTTGCCTGTAGGTACCCCTCGCCGAGGTCTCGAGATCACCCGGTGGGAGGCTCCTCACGCCGGTCTAAACGAGTTCACACCGAAACCCCTCGTACTCTGTGCTCCGGTTCGATCATTGTTCGGGATGAGATGAATGAAAGTACCGTGAGTAGGGTAAACGCTGGCCTCAATCGTGAAAACGAAGTTAAATGGCACAGCACCAAAAAGTTCGGATAACTCGTACACATGCATACACGATGAACATGAAGCCACATGGTCAAAAAAAGTATCCTTGTCTAATTATAACATCTGAGTGCCTTGGAAGTCCCTTATTCCGAGACCAATTACAACTTTGACTGTTTTCGAGATCGTTGAGGTGGTGAATGTATTGTAGTCGCTTGCCTCGTACTCAGCTTCGGCTTCTCGAGTTATTACATTACATCGCTGTGCCGTAGGGTATTTACGGGGTATTCCTTACCGGCTCTAATGATTCGAGGAAGATCTACCTAAAGATGACAGGCTTAGGTAGACACGTTTTTGCCTTCAAGGAAGGCGTTAGGTTACCCCATGCATCTCTCTCATGGTTCTTTTCCTTTGGCCTTTGAACTTTCGTGGGGTGATGCTTGTGGTATCTGGCACTCGAAGGATTGGAACCTCGGAGACATGATTTCAGTCCATCTCCCATGATTAATAAGAACCCATGGTCAATTGATTGATATTCTTTTCTTGGCCGAATATACGAGGCTAAATAGATAGATTTACGATTTCTTTCGGCCGGATATCGCAGGTGACATCAATGGTGAGAGTAAACCCAGCGAGGCCAATTTCTTGGGTGCTTCCAAACGTTCTGGCTCATAGTTGTTGTCGGAGTGGTGGATATGAGTCAAATTGACCTGTTCAACGAAATGGCGTTGTGCTCATAGATTCCACGCCGAATTGCAACAACAGCGATAGAACCTCCAACATTGAACAATTGAAGTCAAGATTTAGCGTTATAGTACGATTTCGTTCTCCAGATTTACCTTGGTATGGAAAAACATGTAGAGTTTGAAAACGGAACTTTGGTTGAGAGTGTTCTCTTATATTTAAAACAAAAAATGATACTATATTCTCGTTCAGTACAAATACCTCATCCTATGAGGCTAAAGAATCCAGGCTCATCGAGGTTATCCAGGCATCATCAAGTTCTAAGTGACCCGAACATATAGATATAAATGTATGATAAACACATAATCACCAGCGTCCAAATGCTCAGCCAGTTCTCTCCCATAAAGTACAACAACTAGACAATTGACACATGAATAGTAGAATAAAATAAAGTATGAATACACCATATCCAATTTGTATATATTTTACAACATCAAAAAAAGCCATACTCCTTCGCATCAGAAAACTCACTCGCTAACTAGCACACATGTATACCCTATAGTCACCGTCCTCATCTACGTTCGCCCCCTAACAGCTTCCTCAACAGCATCCATCCTCCTCATCAAAATCTCCTTCAAAGCTTCCACCTGCGCCGTCAAGTCCCTCACCGTTGCAACCCCCATATCCGCCTCTTCCTCGATCACCTCCGGCTCCCCCTCGCCTTCACCACCATCTCCACTCACAAATTCAACCCTCCTCCTTCTATCCCCTCTATCCCCTCTAACACTTCCAAACCCGCTACCCAACGGTCCAGTCCCTGGCGTCGGCGGGGGCCTACTCCCTAGATCCAAATCATCATACTTGCCCCCCATCAGCAACCCAACCTGACTCCTCACATCCCGTTTATCCGCCACCCTCAAAGACCCGGACCCGACATTACCCCTCAGGAAACTCCTCCCGCCGCCGCCGCCGCCGCGGGTAATCGTAAACATTCGCTCCCTCAACCCATTACTCTCACCACCGTCCCTCATTCGTTCATACATCATGATAACAGCTACCAATGGGAAATGCGTCGCCTTCAACAACCGTATTCTCAACGCGCGGAGTTGGTGAGATGGTAGTACCAGTCGTAAGGGACGGACAGCAAGAGAGAGGAGGTTTAGTGGTGGGGTGAAGTAGGTAAGTCTGCTCGAGGAGGTGGCGGATTCGAGGACAAAGGTGGAGAACATGAAGAGATATTCTTCTCTGTATTATATCCGCAATATTAGTATCACACCGTATTAGAAAAGATTCAGGATTTAATAAAGGTGTAAATACCTAGCGTTACTCATCACCGCGCTGAGGGAATTGCTTAATAATGAGATGAGGGAAGTGATCAGTAGAATGTTCGTCATCGTTACAAATATCAGCTATCATAACAGATACCGTTAGCTCAAATCCCATAGAGGGGGAATGTGATATATAAAACTCACCATCAACGGAGCCCCGAGCAATGGCGAGATCCGCTTCATCATATCCTATCAAGAAGTTAACATCGGGCCGCAAGTAGCACATGGAAACATTGAATATAATACTCACAAACCCAACATAACTACTTCCAAAAAACACCTTTATCAACAACCACGTCATCTCATCTAGCGTAAAACTATCCCTAGCCAACAACGTAAACGTCGTCAGGAACCCCAAATACAAAATCACAACCAACGCCAAAAACTTGATGAAATCTTTCGTCATCTGCCGTAACGCGGGCACCAACGTTCCGAAAAACGGCGTCAACGAAAACAGCGAAAAAATCCGCGGAAGCAGCAATAACGCTTCCAAACTCAACACGTCGAACGAGGTATTGATCACATCCGCATCATCCCTCGCCAGTCCCACCATCCTAAACACAAAAAAGATGGTGTATATAATGATTATGAGGATATCTGCCCACGACCAGAAATCCGCAGTGTAGAATAACGCCCCCGCGTCAGTAATCTGACTGACTTCTTCATAGCAAAAGCTCAGAAACATGATATTGAGACACCACTCTAGCACGCTGACTTTGTACATATCCCGCTCCACCAATACGCCGTAATACAATGCTAGAAACACAATATTGAACAGCGCCTCGAATATCTTTTGATAGCGGGGGACGCGGAGACGGCAGTACGGGTCCGTGCGTTTGGGGTTATACAGCGACGCACGCTTTTGAGCGTTGGTACGTAAATCTTGCCAGAATACTATGCTACCGTCCCAGATGCCATTCACGACATTTTGCACGGTTCGCTGCGAGAGGAACTTCTTGGCATCGCAGACGACGGCGAGTTCGAGGGTTGAGAGACCGGCAAAGGAGTGTTTCGCCGGTGTGCCGTCTAGATCGCGGGGGAATGAAGTGGAAGATATCCCAGGCTCCATTAGGGGAGTGAATTCATCGGGGTTGGTGACGGCGGAAGATTGGCGACGGGAGGCTGAAGGGGAGGATTTGGTGTCGTCGGGGATTTCGTAGCAGAGGTAATCTATGACTTCTGTGAATTGGTTGAGATGGGCGCAGAAGCGCCAGGCGACAATTTCGGCGGCGTAGCCGCGAGATTCGTTAAGACCGCGGTCGTCATCCTCGTTGGCAAATATGGCTTTACAGCAGAGGAGGGCGGCGACAATGGCGGGGTGGTGGCAGTCGCGAGAGAGGGTGGTGATGAGGGGCCGCAGGCGGCTGGAGAAGGTGGTGGTGCGGAGCTGGTCAAAGGTGAAGGGGGTGTCGATGATTTCGACAAAGTAAGTTTGTAGCTTGTATATCTAAATTTTTATATAACTTTGATTAGCTTTATATTCTCATTCATCAAAGGGTTTTGACGCACCAGCTCTCCGAGATCCTCATCCTGGCCAATCTCCAGCGTTGGAGCGGCCTTGGCGAAAGCGGCCGCTGAGAGACCGGGAAACGACATTTGTATATGTGTGTCTACGTATGCTATCGCGATTGAGTGGTGGACTGGTTTAGCATGGTGGAGAAGAAGAGTATCGAAGAGATGGAGATGATGGGATGGAAAAGAATGGGGAAGGACAGGGAAGCGCCAGAGGAATGTCTTCAACTTCCGACGGACTGTTCCAGGCCCACTCTCTCAACACCCACCCTGGCTTCACCACAATATTCACCAATTGCGATCTCCATTCGATATAAATCACAGTCGCCATATAGTTCACATTCAAATGGTCAAATACACTACAAGTTTTCAGAATTGAAGATAATATTCATGATTGTCATAAATATATAGTGATATTCGTTCATCCCATATGCTGGCCGCTAGCTAGCTTGGCTGCATCGAGCATCCCTGCTCCCCCGCAGTACTTTATTTCCACCCTTGTCCGTATCCACATTTGCATCTTGTCGTTCCTCCGTTTCGATCTCATCGACATCTTCTTTTCCAACAATAGCTACTTGAAATCAATCAATCATTGGTATCCGTATTTGCTTTTCTTTTATATGTATATTCCTCCTCCTCCACGACCACCTCGATGGTTGTCTTATCCTGTCTTGTACATGCTTTTTCGCTTTTTCGTTTTATTTAGCCATTTCAAAAAGATAAAAATAAGAATAAACAACCCAAATGATTTCAACAAGAAGAGTATAAAAAGATTGAAGATAAACTAGAAGAAAAAAGAAAAACTGGTTGCCATTCATACCGCCTAAAAATATGGGTATGAAATAGCTATCATGTCGTCCGTTTCATATCTCATCCGTGGCGAACACAATCATATATTTCCGGCTTATTGCTGTGCCAATAACAACTGGAAGGATATTCAAGTCAGTAAATTTCCGTTTCGCTTCCAATTGTTCCATTTGAACCCCCCCAAGATGGAAACTTACATCAATATCCAACCCCAAAGCTCGTAAGAATAGATTTGTATTCGCCAACTTTTGCTGGCCCATCTCCTGCGGCAAGGTCTTGCTCGCTTGTACATTCTCATTCACCCGGTCCCTTCAAAACCCATTAGCAAGTCTGCACCTTAAAACATTTTGTGATAACAACTTACTTGACAGCTCCAACCATCTTTTGCTGTTGTTGCATATTCGCTCCAACCGCCATGCTCGCCAAAAATTGCCATACGTACATATCATCAACTTGTACCCCATGCGGCGGGAAGATATCCAACAGATGATCCTCCAGAATCGAAAACAGTCGATCATACATTTGCGTCCATTTTGCAACTTCCATCTCATCGGCCGATCCAGCTTGCTTGATAATCTCCGCCCGACTCGTAAACATTGTCAGGAATGCAAGTCCTATTTGCGTCTGAGATAGCACGAGCACATTGACTCGGTCGATCAAAATCCCAAGCAAACCGGTAATAACGGAGAGTTGCGCTTCCGATACGTATGATAGAAGCGGTGGTAGAACGTATTGAGAGAACCCTTCAATCTTCTTTCTCGTTTCCGGCGACAATGCAACCGCATCCACTTGATAACGTCCATCTTTGATAACATCGACTTGGTCGAGGGATATCGTGATCATTGTGAGAATTGTGATTCGTTGCTCCAGATCGATATATCTAAACACTCGAGGGATAGCTTCCTTCGCCTTCTTAACTGAAAGGATCGCGATAAAGGGATGTGGTGCTTTCGACCTATAATAAAATTAGTATCGTAACTTTCGTAGGTTAACACGGTATTTCTTACTCTGCTTTGATCGGCTCCATAATACGCATCGACCGCCACAGCTTGGCAATCATCGCATCTCGAGTTTCGAGCCACTGAATCGTAGCCGCATCCGGTTGCTGACCAGCCAGATTCGACCCTGGGTGCTTCCTCTCGTGAGAATCCAAATCCAACAGGCATCGGTAGATATCCTCAGCAGCAGATAGGATGCTCCTTCTATCGATACCGGCAAATGTAGAGTGTGCCGCCTTAGGGTCCGGATTCGCCAGACCAGTGCTGTCCTGCTTCTTGATGCTTAACAAAGGCTTCGGAGTCTTGACATTGCTGAAAGATATTTTGCCCAAGGAGCCCTCCAAGACCAGTTGCGAGGCCTTCGGTCTAGCCTTGGCAGCCTGGACAGCTCGCTGGACCTGCTGTTGCATCCGAAGCAAGTGATTGTCCTGTCGTCGTGCTCTACCACCACGGGCGCCCTGCTGTCCTAGGTAGGTCTGAGCGAATTGGTTGAGTGGTTGTTGGGGGTTGTTCCGAGCTCTGATTGCCATGTACACTTGATAATAAAAATCTTCATTAAATTGATCCTCATTGACAGACACTAGCTGTTGGAGCTGGATCCTCGTGATAAAATTCTTGTCGGAGGGCGTCATCAAACCGTTATACCGGGACTTTCAATCATTAGTATAAGTTGCATTCTAGCGCATTCAAGATTACTCACGAGTTGCTGGATCTTGTGGTTCCGTTTGAGTCGCTTGCTCTCCTCTTCCAAAAACTTGTTCCTTTCTTCCTCCGTCATCTGCATAATCTGCGGTTGGCCCATTGGCGGCATTCCTTGGAATGGGGGCTGTCCCGCGTGAGGAGGCATCATGCCCATGGGAAATTGCATATTGTTAGCCGGGAATTGCTGGTTCTGGGGCATCGGTTGAAACGGCAGATGACCGGGTATCGATCCTCGTTGCAAGTGGTCCGGAACTCTATCATTCTGCGGTGGACGTTGACTTTGTTGAGGTGGAGGCATTGATCGGGCGGGGAACGGCAATTCCATTTGCAACTGTTGTATAGGCTGGGCTTGCATCGATTGGTTAGGCATTGATATTTGTGGAAACGGTTGCTGCGGTTGCTGCATCTGTCGGATGGGCCACCCATCTTGTTGATTCAATTGTTGATTCAATTGGGGTTGGATAGACTGAGGAGGTGGTGGTTGCACCTGTGCTGCTGCCGCCATTTTTGCCTGCTTCTTGGCTAAGATCTCCGCTTCAACTTCTTCCAGGCTCTTGAACTTTCGAGTTGTGGCGGAGGCCGTAGCAGCGGCAGCAGGAGCAGCACTGGGAGCGAGGGACCCTGCGAGAGACTTCATTTGAGGCGGCTCCTGAGCTTCTATATGACGAAAATGAGCAGCAGCATGGGCCGACATTGATTTCGCAGGCGTAGCTTCTGGCGAGGTCGTAGTCCACAGCGACATTTCAGGCTTGAGTTCGGGGATGTCCGGTATCTCGACATGTTTCTGGATGACCTTTGGTTTCGTAGCGGCAGCATAACTGACGGCGGGTTTTGTCTGACGTTGCTGAGTCTGAGCAGGTTGGGCGGCGGCTTTCTTTGGGACGCGTGCGTAAAGAAGTTGTTCTTCGTTGATAGCGTCTGCTACTTTAGCGGTGGATCCGAAGAAATCAAAGTCCTTATCCGGAGCTACAACAGAATAACATGAAATTTAGCACAAGGTTCTAGAGTTTCGAGATAGCAAAAAGACATACCGGCACCGGAGCCTCCAAAGGTTTCATCATTAAAAGCGTCATCTCTTTCGTCGAGTTCATCGCCTAAACCGTCATATGTATCTTCAAAATCATAGCTATATGAGGTGCAAATCACATGAGCTTGGGTCTTGATATAGGAATATAGTACACGATTTGAATTGAGTTTAAAGGAACTGACGTACCCTTCCTCGGCGTTGTTACCGCCACCGCCACCGCTGTCACCGCGTGAGAGACCAGCGAAAGCATCACGCTGCTGTGAGAAGCCGGGAGCTTGTTTCGGATGGGGAGCGGCGTGGGAAGCTCGGTCCCTCGGTAGGGTGGTATCGAAACCGAAGAACGACATGAGAATGAGAACGTAGAGAGTGAAAGAAGGGATTGACCGTTTAGGAAAGGCCGGGAGGGAGCTGTGTCGATTGAATGGAAGCTTCTTATCAGTATAAGAAAGAGAGAGGCTGACTATATTGAGGCTACTTTAAGAGAAGGGGCAAGAGGGGAGGTTTCCAATTGGAGGATTTTTTTTTTTTTTTTTCTGTGGATGGCGGCTAGCTCAGGAACCAGCTCGCCGAGGGACGAACAAACAAAACGAGAAGAAGGAAAAAGGAAGAGAAGAGTGAAGGAAGAGTTAGAGAGGGAGCGGAGACGGTGACATGATGAGGTTGAGGATAGGGAGCTGGTGGTGATGATTGATAGTGGGCGGCGGAGGGGAGGGGAGTTGTGTGGTCGTCGAGGTGGAGCACTCAATCGACACTTCTTCTTTTGGTGGCGGGCACGTTAACGGCAAAGCTGAAAAAAACGGTCACCGCAAAAAAAAGTTTCACCCGCATTAATTTTTCGACTATTATAAAAAAAAAAAAAAAAAAAAGATTAAATTAAATTAAATGACGACAGGCGTATACAGCTAGCTAGCTCCACCGACGACGACCCGTCAACTTCGCGATCACGAGCAGCAGGGACTACTCTCTACATGCCGACGTCGATCGAGTATGATAATAGTGGTGGTGGAAACACGCGACGGTTTAAGATACAAGTAGACGGGCTACAGGATATAAAACATGAAATATCACTGATATCAAGCCGTTATCGATTAGGATTGGAATGGGTAGCAGAATGAGGGAACCCGTCTGAAACCGCGATCCCAGCATGCATCAACTACACCGAAACAGGTCAGAAAAGGATACGGGGAAAGAAAGAGATTAGATTCAATCGGCGGGGCCTTGGCTCATTGGTGATTACCGCCGTATCAACGGAGGAACCAAAATACGGAGTGTAATCTACTGAATGTAGTAGATTATATACTCGGGCAGGGATTACCGTGAGAACTGGTTACGAGATATCTACCTCGAAATCACAAAGATATCACCGACGGCCAACGGATGGAAATACGGAAAAGAAAGTAGAAGGAAGGGCGCACAAGATTGAATTGCCTTTCAGTATTTCCACGCTGGCCACAGGAAGTATACGAATAATCTTAGAATTTAGAATTTGACAGACGGTTCTAGCTCCGTGGCAGTCTAGCCTGCAGCCTTGACTCGGAGCTTTTTCTCGCTCGCTATCGTGCAGTCTGGCCCTTATTTTTCCTTATTCTTTTAGGTGGCGTTATTACCCCTTTTAGATCCGTTAGACTAGCCTTAGTTTAGCTCGATGATGGACATCTGATATATCCAAATGTGCGATTTAAAAAGTAAGGATTGGAGGCCACGATTGCAGAATATACAGAGTAGAGATCTCTGGATGCCAATGTGGATACATGAGTTGACACCAAGATTACAGTATCCACAAAAGTTACACCGTGGAAGTAAATGCGATGGAAACTGCCATATGGTATGCGCAATTGGCACATGCTTGGGATTGGTGCCTGCCTTCTTGCCTGTTGGAATGGTAATCCGATAGCCTCGTAAGACAAGGAAAAGTAGCTCTTCGTATCAACTGCGGTGGTTGTTATCAAAAATTGATGGAATAAACCGTCCGACCCGAACGCACGCGGGGGAGGAGGCCAATCACCAGTACCACCACCACTACTATTATTACTTCTCTTTCCCTCTCCTCCCAAAATTAGATTAGTATTGGCAGAGTATACTCACCATCACCGAGAGGTGGGTAGCTGGGAATCAACGAGAGATCTTCTGCTGGTTGCGACGGAGGCGGCGGGACGACCGGGGCTGGTTGGTTTTATTTAGACGAATGCAACCGCAAGACGAGACTTCAGCTGAAAATTTTAAAATAATAGAAAAGAAAATAAAAATCCAATTGAAAATATAAAAAGTCACACCGTTCTCTCGATCAGAGGGTTTTCCCGGTCGTTCATTCTTTCCTTTGCATTCATCCTTGTTTCTTCCAAAATCTTGTTCTTGCCATCTTGCAAGCTTGGTGGTGTATACGTAGGAATATACTTACGTACGCCCCGTTGGGTTCAGCTGCAGCCCCCTAACCTCATTCGATAACCCTTCCTGCTCGTCGATTGGGAGGCGGATCGGTTCGCTCGACAAAGAGAGTTTAGTCTTGAAAGCCAAAGAAGAGACCGTAGGAGCGAGAACTGCGAGGGTGTGGTTCTGTGTCTCGGAAGGTTTAAAGTTTCTTGTAAGTATAATTGACTGCACTAAATACAAGACCCGGTCCGATTACTACATGCCCATGTACAGGGGACTGTGTGATGTTTAGGAGAGGCCAGTTCGAGCTGTTCTGCTGCTTTCCAATCGATTAATTGGCGAGCTTGCCTGCTTGGCTCTTCTGGTCTTCTGTGGCCGCGAGCTGGAATTGGCAGTCCCACGCCTTGCAAACTGAGTGTCCTGTTCCTGGCCTGTCCTCCTATTCTTATTCCCTATGATTTCCATTGCTATCTAAATTTTATTTATATCTTCATCCCATTTCATCACCATCGTCATCAACCTTCTTTTTTTTCTTCCCATCACACCTCCCCCCTTTCTCCTTCCCTTTTCTTTCCTTCTTCTTTCTTTTCTCCCTTACGTCCAATCGCGTCAACATTCTTTTCCATTCCTCATTCGTTCTAAAGGGTTTTCTATAAATCAGTCAAACTGGACAAACGAATCACTCCGGGTCGAAGCTTCGGCGCTTCGTCCTCTGCAATCATGCCTGCCACCGCCAACGTTAGGACAATTCGCTTTGTCCTGCTCGCCTTCTTCGTAAGTTACCAAACTCGATGCCCCCTTTCTCTCCGGCTAAAAGCTATCCAAACTATAGCTGCATTAACATGCCTTTTTATTGTTCCTTCGCTAACTCAAAACCCCTTGTCCCTGGTGTACGTAGGCTGTTGCTGTGCTCTATAAAATATTCACAACCTCAGCTACCCCTTACCCGCCCAGCGACGCTGCTCTCAACGTCGGCAACCACCCAAAAGCACCTCCAGCTCTCCCCAAGTCCGACCTCAACAATGGAAACGCGAAGGATACCACTCCTAATGATCTTCACCAACTTCCCGTAGCTGCCGCTCCCGGTCGTCGCGCCAATGCTACCTTCATCACCCTAGCCAGAAACACCGACACCTGGGAACTCGCCAAGTCCATCCGTCACATCGAGGACCGCTTCAATCGCAAGTACAACTACGATTGGATTTTCCTCAACGACCAGCCCTTCGATGATCAATTCAAAAAGGTTACCACCCGTCTCGTCTCCGGAAAGACCAAGTACGGTCTCATTCCAAAGGAACACTGGAGCTTCCCGGAATGGATCGACCAAGACAAGGCTGCTGCCGTCCGTGAAGACATGGTACGACTACTCTCTAAGAACCTTTCTGTGATGTTTACTAATTAGATGAATAGAGACAACGAAAAATCATCTACGGTGATTCCGTCTCTTACCGTCACATGTGTCGCTTCGAATCCGGCTTCTTCTTCGAGCACGAACTCCTCCAGTCGTACGAATACTACTGGCGTGTTGAACCAGATATCAAGCTCTTCTGCGACATCGACTACGATCCGTTCGTCTACATGGAAGAAAACAAGAAGAAATACGGCTTTGTTCTTTCCCTCTACGAATACAAGGAAACCATCCCAACTCTCTGGGCAACCGTTCGAAAATTCATGGCCGAATTCCCCCAGCACATCGCCGAGGGCAACAACTTGAAGTTTATCTCCGATGACGAAGGCCACACCTACAATCTTTGCCATTTCGTACGTCTCCTACTCCCTTGAAATACTATGAAACACAAGCTAATAAGAATGCAGTGGAGCAACTTTGAAATCGGCAGTCTCAGCTTCCTCAAGTCGCAAGCCTACAGAGATTACTTCAAGTACCTCGACAAGGCCGGCGGTTTCTTCTACGAACGATGGGGTGACGCACCAGTCCACTCTATTGCCGCCGCTCTCATGCTCAAGAAGGAAGAAGTCCACTTTTTCGACAACATTGCGTACGTTATTCATTCACATCTTACAATATCTTGATATGATGTTTACTAACTCTGATGACAGCTACTGGCACGTTCCGTTCACTCACTGCCCTACTCGTGAGGAAGACCGCGAGAAGTACAAGTGCATGTGCAACCCCAAGGACAACTTTGACTGGAAGGGATACTCCTGCACCAGCCGATTCTTCGAGACCCAAGGATGGCCCAAGCCCGCCGGCTATGAATATCAAATGTAAACAACCGAAAAAAATGGAATGGGAAACAAAAAACAACAATAATCGTTAAAATATAATTGATACCCATTGTTGCTTTTTTGGGATCAGCTCTTTTTGTTCTTATTTTATTTTTTCGATAAGGTTCCGATCAGAGATGGGTGGCTGATATGATTCGCACGCCAACCGGAAATGCGATTCTTGGGTTTTCCATCTCGCGATGGAGCTTTTTTTTTCACGGCGCACGCGAAAAAGGATTCTTTTCTTTTCTTTTTCTACTGCTACTGCTACAAAGGGCTGCAATTTTATTAAAAAAGGTCTACGGCATTGGGTTGGGTTACAGTTGTTTTATTTTATATGATATTATATATATATATAAGTACAGTATATGTCGGTGTCACTTATCATTTTTGGGGTTTCTTTGCTTTTATCAAACACGGTTTTTCTTTTTTTTCGGTTGTTTGTAGTTATCTACCTATTAGTCAGTATTATTAGGGTCTCTTTTACAAATTGGAAATAGATTTCCTTTTTTTCTGATACATATTACTATCTTTAACATATGGGCTTTGATGATATTTCTCGTAAAGGTATGTTTTATGCAATCTATACAATAGGATTGAACAATATGGTGTATTATATACAGATGAAGAGAGTAAAGGTGTTTTAATCCGTCTTTGTCTTCTTGGTGCCGTATTTCGAACGGGATGTAGCACGATTTGGTACACCGCCCTGTTATTTATATTAGCATCAATTCTTGTAATAAGCTCATACCGCTTCTTCCATTCTCTACCGAACAACAGAACGAATGAAGCAAGATATATAACCAGCGGGGGAAGCTTGAATAATGTTACGTACCAAATCATAAGCCCCCCTCACCAAATGATACCGCACACCAGGACAATCCTGACTCCTCCCGCCTCTGACCATCACCACACTGTGCGTTTGTATATTGTGGCCTTCTCCCGGGATATAAGCCGTGATGACATTGCCCGAGCTGAGCTTCACACGGGCAATTTTACGTTCTCCGGAGTTTGGTTTTTTCGGTTTGACGATACCGACACGGAGACAGACGCCTTTCATTGACGGACGGTTGACGAGTTGCGGGGAGACGGGTTTTCTGTTGTGTGCTTTTTTCGGGGTGCGGCAGCCGCGGAGGACTTGGGAGAAGGTTGCTAGCGTTGGGGTTGTCGTTGTAAGGGATCGTATCGTGGAGGGTGGTTGATGGTGTTTTGGGAATTGGCGGGGGAGGAGGGAGAGGATTGAATGTGTCGGTGACGGACGAGGGAGGAAGGAGGAGAGTTGGCGAGAGAGGAAGTGGAGTGTTTTCCTGGTAATCATCTTGATACTATTCTGTCTTCGCCGTCGTTGTCGTCGTCGTGATGAAGGTTGAAGGTTAGGTGAGGTTGAAAGTTGAGGTAGCGAAAAATTTCCCGATTCAACCAACCCGCATCTCGTTACGATCTCATTACATCCTTTTGCTTGTTTATTTCCCGAGACGCCGACACCCGGCCTTTTATTCTTTTTTAAAAAAGAAAGATGCGAACGAAATGCCACCGCCACGGATATCCCCCCTCTTCACCGCCCTAACCTCCTCCTTCAACTTTCTCGCCTGTTCCTCCAATTCTTCAAAAACAAGGGGTAGCACAATCGTGAAGAGTATACCCCGTCTCATCTCATCGATATCGAAACCCACCTCAGCTTGGCAAAAGTCCAATTCCATCCTCCCGCCATCGATACGGTACAACTATACCCATACTACCCAACAACGGTGCCGGCAATTCACATCTACAGCGGCAGCGAGATTTAACGATGGCACGGGTAGCAGTAGCGGTGGTGGGAGTAGTAGTGGGGGGGACATGGAACTGCCCTCTGCTAAAGAATCGAAACGGAGTTCGATCGCGAAGAGCGTGAGCAGCAGGTTGGATCATATGCAGGCCGCAATATTTATGGCCGGGCAGAAGATTAATGATCTGACGGGCTATTCCGGGATCGAGGCTCTGAAGAGGGAGATTGACGCGCAAGGTATACCCCTTCTACAACGAATAAACCAGTCTCGTACCCAGTAGGCTAATATTAAACCTACCTTTTGAAATGTAGAATCAAACCTAGCCGCCGCGAAAGCTCAAGTGATAGAAGCCCGAACAGCCTACAAAGCCGCAATTCTCCGTCGCTCCACCTCTCAAAAGGAAGTGAACGAACTCCTCCAGCGTAAAAACACATGGACCCCAGCGGACCTCGAACGCTTCACATCACTCTACCGCTCCGACCACGCCAACGAACAGGACGAGATTCAAGCCCAGAATTACCTGACCCAGGTTGAGAAGGAGGTGGAGAGCGCGAGCAGTCTGTTGAGTAAGAGCATTCTCACGCGGTATCATGAAGAGCAGGTTTGGAGTGATAAGATTAGGAGGGCGAGTACCTGGGGCACGTGGATGCTGATGGGGGTTAATTTGGTCATGTTTATGGTTGTGCAGTTGGGGTTGGAGCCGTGGAAGAGGAGGAGGTTGGTGAATAATTTTGAGGAGAAGGTGAGGGGAATGTTGGAGGAGAAGAGTCAAATCGTTGGCCAAGCTCAGGCTCCGATACAGACGCAGATATTAGCGCAAGATAAAGAAGTGTTCAAAGAAGGGGAGGTGGAGGATAAGGAGGTGGTTGTTAAGGATGAAAAGGGCAAAACTGAAGAAACTGCGACCTCCACACCTGAAATAGTCATTGAGAAGGAGAGTGGGATGGACAGTGAGGGAAAGGCGAAAGATGAAGAAGTCGTTCCCGTTGATGCTGTACCGGTTGAAGACGAATATCTAGGCCTCGTGGGAACCATCTCGTATAAACTGCACGAATGGTTTGGGGGATATTTTTCCGAAGAACAGATCATAACCGATCAGGCTACTATTACAGGCTACGCCTTGGAGGGTTTCTTCGCGGGCGCCATCAGTATGATCCTCGTCGTGCTAGCGACGGTATTTTTGACGGATGTAGATTCATATTAATATTTATCAAATGTTGTTTTATATCTTGGAATTGATGTCAGCGGGATCTCGGGATCGGGATCGGGTAGCTGCAGGGAGGGCGGGCGGTATGTTGTGCCAAGAAAGGATCAGGGAGGGGGGGTTATCTTATTATATGAGATCATATGTACATAATGGTAGATATCGAGCATTAACATGTTTAACTGAGTACTCGAGTACTTGGGGAGTTAATTTGTTAGAGAATAAATGGCGGCATTGGTATTACATTAGAACTAGTACCTTTTAGAAATACTTCCGAGAACTGATACGCTCGGATAGCGGATTGCACATATTCTGTATATTTAAGTATATAAAATATGTCGAGTTGGGGGGTTTAGAGGTGCAGAAAATAGGATCCGTGGATTACTTCAGGCATCAACGAAACACGTAAACGAGTGCTAGGCGGGCCATTAGCAGTGCATCCGGAAGGGTATATATAAATACTGCGGTACATAAATATACCAGTACTTGAAGGAACATTACGTCGCTTACTAAATTCTAAATACCAAAATCCGTGAGGCTTAAGTAAATCTTTTTTAATTAAAGCATGCTTTGATACGATTTGCGTGGGAGAACCCGGTCGCATTGTTCCCTTTTTTCAAATTGTTTAGAAAGAAAAAAACATGTTTCCTTTGGAGATTACAGTACAGTGCAGGACACAAGACTGCAATCAAGCACATGGCGGAGGCATGGGCATGGCATTGGCATGAATCGAAATTCCGCGAGGTGACTGCGTAAGCGAGAGCGAGGTCCGCAGGCATCAATCGATAGAAAAGCTCGTATTCAAATATTCCGGACGGCTAGCTAGCCAGATTAGATTTGTATGGTGAAAAGCTTTGTGATATTATAATGGTGTTTGAAGTATGCTGAACGTGCGCGATACGAGGTTGCTGCGGTCGAATTTCAAATTAATACCATAGCGCATACGATGGGATATCATCCCGATATGATATAAAGATTCGAGGCTACGGGTCAACAGATTTCTTACGTCTTGGGTCAGTCGGTGGGGGGTGTATATAAAAGTACTCAAAAGGTAAGAGCCTCGCCCGGGTGCTTCCTAGCGTGGTCACCTAGCAAGCTAGCCTCTCGAGCTTACCCATTTATTCTCATATTAAGACATCGTGCAGAGCTACCTGATTGTGCAGCTTGGTACCTGGAGCAAGCTTAGCTGCGAGGGACTGTCATCTCGTTCCCACCACAATACAAACCGCACTATAAACCACCGACAGTTCTTCGGGCTTCTCACCATCCGTTTCATTTCAGCTGAAGTCTGTCATTTTAGCTTGTTCGACCCGGGATAATAGCGCTATTCTTTTATTAAGTAAGAAGAGTCTTCAGTCATTGACGTCCACAAACGCACAGACGGTACTACAAAGTGGTGCGCAATAGCATCTTTACCGCACAGCTTAACTTCGCTTGGAATACCGCGGGTCCCCGCCATTGTTACTTTCAGCCGTATGACAATTAATGCAATTTGATAATATATCAACCTGTCCACCATCATCACCGCTAAGACGGCAGCTATAGTTGAAGCTCCTTCTCCGCCCGGCTTGTCAGAGATTCTTCCTCTCTATTCAATACCCCTCCGTGCCAAAATATCAATATATACAAATATATATCGATACCCGCCGAGGCTGTTGTTATCGTTTCTTCCTTGACGCCCTCGTTATCTGCATCTGATCCTTCGAAACCGCTTAAAGAATAATCCCTACGAGGCTAGCCTATCTAGCTGGCCCGGTTTCAAACAAGTTAAAGAATAAAAAGTCCAACCGCGGCTCCCAAAGCTAGCGAAGCAGCAAGCAGGAAGAAGAAGGGCAAGAGTCAAGAGTCAATCGAATCATTCAAATCTCTTTTTCCTGCCCCGCATCAGCTCGGTCGAACTCGTCGCAAAACCTCCCCCAAAATTGCAGAAACCTCAGGATCCCGAGATACAAGCTAAATTACTCAACCTACGAAGCTTCGAAACCGGCGCTTTCTCTTTGTTCGTCCTTCGCTACTAGCAAGCCCGCCTTATTACACGAGTTTACAGGCGCCAGGGCAGCCAGAAGAGGAGAGTGGAGGGGTTTCTTTCTCGTTCGCCTCCTCGTCAGCCCTTTGCTTCTTTGTCAACTGTAACTAAACCGAAAACCCGCGATAACTATAATAATTGCAAATCATCATATACCGCTACTCCACCACTACCACCTCCACCACCGCCTCCCCTTTCGCCCCTCCTCCCCGCCACTATCACCTCCTTCTCCCGACTCTCTTTTTCTCTTCTTCGTTCCTTTTTTCTTTTTTATCATTTTATTTTATTTTTCTTTTCGGGGATCAGTCGGATTTGGTCTGGGAGCTTTAAAACTCCCCGAAAAATACACGTGCGATGACGGCAAGAGTGAGAGTGAGTGGTCCGCCGAATAGTAACTTCCTGGTTGGATATCCAGGCATCTCGGCCACATTGGTATGCTAAGACACCCAAGCTTTCCTCCCCCACAAAACACTATCCATATCTCATCTTACTTCTGATCAATTCTCTACGCTTAATATTTAAATGACAATTTGCTAAATTTACAACTAATTTTTGTGTTTGCGAATACTGTTCAGCCCCGAATAGAAGGCAAGGTCGAAATCCGCCCCGCCGTAGGCGTCAGCGCTCCCTTCAATATCTCCTACGTCTCCATAGCCCTCTACCGCCGCGAAACCGTACACCCCCACGCCGACACCAAAATCGTCAACCACCTCGCCGCGCCGCGTAAAGAATGGTCCGATCTCGTCGGCAAAGAGCTCATGCTCTACCGCTGTCACCAGAGCATATCGCATGAGGAAATCCTCTATATGGACCTTCCCTTCGTCCTATTCATCCCATTCAACCGTCCGGGCTATGAAGCTATACGGTTACCCCCCGCCACCATCTCACTCCCCTCTCGGACGTTAGAAACCTACTACGAGCTCGTTGTTTCCTTACACCAGGGTAACCACAACAACAGCGAGATGAAAAAATTTGCCTTCCCCGTCCCGCTCTGCCGCTACGACAGTCTCTCGACGTTTGGAATGTACAATGTGCAGGAAGTGCAGGAGAAGACGACAGATCATTTAGTCAATCTGGGAATCAAGTTACCGCGGTGGAGCTACGGGCCCGGTGATACGGTTCAGATCAATATTTACGTCTCCCCGAACCCGGATTGGAGTAAAGCCAAGCGAGTGTCGATAAGGAATCTATCGGTGGTGATTGAGGAGGCGATAACGTTTAATCCGGAGGGAGATGAGCCGAAAACTGTTATCAACAAGATCCAAAGACAGAATATACCTGTTAGTAAAAAGCTACCGGCGGAGGGGTATCAGACACATTGTTCGCTGCCGTTTCCACGGAAGGAAATGAGGGACAACGATGGATGTTTACCGCGGCAGAAGCAAGGATTTCCGCTATATCATGTCTCCGGGTTCACCACGGCCGCGTATCTCTACAAAATTGAGTACTTTTTGACAGTAAAGGTAAGCCGACCATTTATCATATACTGTAAGTTTGTGGTTGAAATTTGGGATTGGCTAAACGAATTTCGTGGGGTTTTATAGGCTACATTCAGCGGGGCGAGAGATATCACGTTAAGACAACGAATAGTGGTGTGTCCGTTAGACCATGAGGCTTGTAAGGAGGAGATGGACGCGATAGAGCAAGCTGCCAACGATGCCAAATATGTCAATCCGGAGAACCCGATGCTTCCGTCGCCAGTTATCATCCGGCCGAAGGATAGAAACGCGCTACATAAACTAGGGATGACATATGTCGGGACGGATAGAAAGCTGTTGATCGAATAATTTTACGACATTTTTACAACCCCCCCAAATACCTACATCGAGGCATTATCAACAACATCATCAATCACGAGCATAATAATCAATATAATTATCGACATTGACGGCATATATTTTTCCTTATATTTGTACAAAAAACGGGTATATCTTGGCTATAGCGCTGTCATCTTCCTCCAGCTGGTTGCTATATTTCCATATTTTCTTCGAAGGTTCTCTTTTTTATAAATTTTTTTGTATATTGGAATGAGCACTGGCAGGCATGGCTTTAACTATTCGTCTTTGCGCTTGGCGTTGGAAATTTTCTTTGTTTCTTTTTCTGTATGGAAATAATGTCTCTTTATCTCCCGTATGTTTTGTAGCCAGAAAGTCTTGTGAGCCTCATTGTTGTACTTTTCTTTTCTTTTGAATTTCTTATGTTGTAGGAAGCTAAAAGAGATGATTTTGGGGGGCGTGTGAATGAGACGAGTAATGATACCTATCTTTCTTATTCTTATTCAAGTATTGAGTAAGCGTTTCAAACTTCACGGATACTGAATCACGGGTTCCTCTCTGGTTATCAGTCTATAGACTTCTATTGCAACCCATTATCGCGCACATGTGAGATCATAGAGAATAAGTGGATCCGATGTCAGTATTTAACTAATCAGCTTCTAGAAAGAATGTGAGACAGAAAAATAGTCAGCCGCGAGGTTAAACCGGCCGGTCTCGTTACGAGCTGCATGGCAGACCGCAACGGCCTTCCCGTTTACTATCCTTTCCCATGTGAATGCGACGGCGGAGGATTGTGTTGTGGGTGAGGTTCGCTTTGTTGTTGTGATGTGCGGTGAGATGTGCGGTGCGTGCCCGCCAAGCTTTGTTGTGATGCTTCCTCCGTCCTCTTCAAAACTTCATCGTCTCAATTCAAATCACCCAACCGTTGCTATCGTCACCTCATCCATCCGCTCGGTATTCATTCTCCTGCGCTTCGACGTCACTATCCGATCAATCGCCTTTGGCTCACCTCTTCCTTCATATCATCTGTTCGGTGGGCTTCAGTCGCCGCTTCCACACCCACAGACCATTACCTCTCTAACTACCCCTGCGTGATCTTATCGTCTCCACAGCTTCGAGAACCACCCAGCATCTACCCATACGTTGCCATTCCGAACGAATTGTTTTATCGCTTTACAATCTCCCACTCAGGTCTTTTACCCGTTCGGACTGCAGTATCCGATCTTTACACGCCACCGTACCTGTCCCGTCAGAAAGTTCTTTTCCATGGCGGTTGCGTAAAGCTTATTCGATCGCTATAACTCCACCTGAATACCAATCTCGAGGGAGAGAACAGGAAAAGGCGCGCGCCGGAGCGTCCTCTCCCACCTACCCTTCCACGATTCTACATGTCTGCTACGTCTTCGAACGATTCCTCGAGCGTCGCGCATGGCGGGAGTGCTTCGTCCTCGAACGAAAGCACCCCTCCGCCTCCAAATAAGCCGGTCGATAAAGCTCCTCCCACCGACGCTACAGCAGTCGCACCCTCCCCTCCGTCTGAGAACGAAGAAAAGGAAGAAGATCCGGGCGTAATGTCGTTATTATCAAAGGCCTTTACTGGTCTATTTTCAGGATGTAAGGAATACCACCATCATTGCCATCACACTACTAGCTTAGAGCTCCAAACGTGAGTGTGTGCGACTCTCGGGTCGCGAAATATTAATATTGGCCCGCGGCTTATTTGATTCTGTTTTTTGTTTTGTTTGTTGCTTTCGCGAACAGTACTTTCAGGGTGGTCTACCGATAAAGACGAAACTCCATCGAATAATGCAAGAGACGAACCAGTGGAAGAACGGAGGGAACTGGGGTACCAATCGACCTTTGAAGGCAATTCTAGGAAACGGCGGCGACCCACTCCTTCGGATGAAGACGAAAGACCGAACGGCAGCCCTGTTGCGACCCAGGATTCTCTCCACCCGAAGACTCAATCATCAAAACCTCAAACAGCATTCAATCACGTGGGTTCGTGTAGTAATTCCAACAATGTTAGCGTCGCGCCAATCGCATCGTCGTTCCGCTCCACAACTTCTACCAATTCCAGCCCCCTCACGAACGGCAACGCGAAGCCCGGATCGTTAATTGAGTATACGGAAACGAAATGGAGGGAAAAATCAGAAACACCGGTCTCCGGGTTCGTGAAGCCGAGTGTTGTACCTAGCGGTGATTCAGAGCTGCGGAGATCGTTAGCAAGAAGGAATAAGGCCAGTCAAACCAGAGAGAATCCGTATTTTCGACTGTCATCGCTGTCGCAGCCCGAGAGTCGGGTGGGTAAGCGATCCGCGACGCCTTCGTCAATGCGAAGTTCGATGCGAAGCTCGATGCGTAGTTCACGGGCGCTCCGGACTCCTGGTCGAGGCCTTGGCGATTCCGGCTTTCGATACTTTCCCGATCCAAGCCAATATACTCCGCCGTCGCAAATGGTACAGCGTGAAGAACAGGCTCCGTTGCGTGAGTTGGGAGGTTCATATGGTGCGTATAGTCACTCCATATATCAAGAATCAATACTAAGACAGTTATTAGCATCACCATTCCGGAACAGCAGTTTGGGTAAGAGTCAACGTGGTCCGGCGACACCGCCCCGCTCGGTCCGACTTCAAGAAGAGATGGAGCGAAGTAGAAAAAGAAGGCTTCTCGAAAAGACAAAACCATGGTTGCAGCAAATTGTAGGTCTCCTCAAAGACGTACCAAGGCAAACGCAATTCGCTAATCCCACGCTTTAGGACCCGGAGTCCAAGATTCAAGATGCAGAATCCTTCACCCTCCTCATCAAGAAACTCCAAGAACACAAAGTCGAGGGTTTTGAGAAGTACGATGCAGTACAGGAGCGGCAAAAGTTGATTGACCAACAGATACGTGAGCTTCTCGCACCTGTAAGTCTGATCCCTCCTCCAAAGTACCTAACAGATGACTAACGGATTATCTAGAAACCGACAAAGGAAATCTTGCGCGATATATCGGATGAGACCCTGGAAGCGCTCCACAACTTCCTCAAACAGCCTAACCAACACGCCGGAGGGACGATCGGAGGCTGCAACATGACCCCGTATAATCTCAAAACCCTTAGTGGTGACAAGTGGCTCAACGACGAAGTTATCAATGCTTACATTCACCTCATCAAAGAGCGGGCCAATAAAGCCAAACAAAGAATCATCACCCTAAACTCCAGCTTTATCACCTCGCTCAAAGAGGGCGGGTACAAACGTGTCGCAAGATGGGCTAAGAGGGCGGGTGCGCAAGGTGAACAAATATTATCTCTTGAGGGAGTACTCATCCCCATCCACCGTAACTACCACTGGACATTAGCCTACGTCAATGTCAAGCTGAAGCGATTCGAGTATTATGATTCCTTGGCGGGGAGTTGGGATCCCATCTCGTTGTTGAGGGACTATATGAGGAACGAAGTCGGGGGAAAGTATATTGACGACGAATGGAGCGATTATTATCTTGGGAATAAGACGCCGCAGCAGGGGAATGGGGTTGATTGCGGTGTATTTTTGTGTAAGACCGCGGAGGTTATTGCGAGGGAAGGGAATATATCGTTTTCGCAGAAGGATATTCCGAAGATTAGGAGGATGATGCAGGTGGAGCTTATGAAGGCTGATTTGGCGGCGGTGTAAATTTTTTTAATGAGAAGGTGGAGGTGTTTTATATTATATCATATTGTTGAGGTGCATGCATTCTGGCGATATTTATGACTGTACACATTTTTTGTTTAACGGCCGGGGCGTTTGATTAATCCAGCGGCGCTTTTTTGATTTCCTTTTGTTGAGAGCACTTTAGCTTAGAGTATATTATTAATATCTTTGTCCATACACTCCCGCTCTGGTGATTCTTTACACATTTGATGTATTTTTATGCGATATTGAACATTCGAGAAAATGAAAAATACCATCCAACTACTTCATTTTCCACTGTTAGCTAACTAGCTACCTAATCAGGTTGTAGATAGATGAACAATCACGAGTCCGGAATGAAGTTCAGACCCATCATGGTTTGGCGGCACATATTTCTTAATTCTGATATGTTGAAGGGTAACTCTACATCTGGGTCTATCCCGTCTGGGCATTCACCGCCGTATACCTCGCCCAGTGAGATCGGATAGCTTTGTTCTGCATTATCCGGCGGCGGTGGGAATATCGTCTACATACCATATATTGCCACAACAATCATATTCCACAAATTAGTCTCTTTCTTCTCAAAGTTTTTATACCAATATGTGTGTGTGTGTTTCTACTGGGATAAAGAATAAACGGTGGATAAGTAACGATGTAGCACATACAAATCTAGAACATATCCCCACTCCACCTAGTCCGTTCACCCGATGAATATCCACAAAACAACTAACCGTGCCCCTTGCGGTTTTGGTGAACTTCGTGATGAGTACAACTTTGGTTTGTCCGTTCGTTGAGGTTTTCCAGATTTCCTTGTCCCGTTCGAGGTCGGTTAGTGGTTGGGTGTGGCCTGTTTCGACGACGATGGAGGGGAAGAGGGAGGACCAGGGCATTAGGCTGAAGTTTGGGGTTTTGGTTGTCGAGGTATGTGGTAGGTTGAAGCCTTTGAATTCTGATATTATTATAGATATACTGATGTGAGCGTACTGGTTTTGTAAGGTGTGAAAGCTGTATTATTAAGATTAGACTCACCGATCCCACATAGTGAAGTGACATCGTTATCATAAGTATCCGGCAACATGCCCCTCGCTTTCCAATATGTCTCTTGAGCTTGTAACCATCTCGCGGGTGTATTAATTAATGCATCGGGTTTGGTGATTCGTATCTGTGAGAATTCGCCGTCATAGTTGAACCGTCCGGTTAGTTGTTGGAATGTTGGGCTTTTTACAAGTCTCTCACGGATTAGATCTGCCTCTTCCGGTGAGATTGAGGGGATGGAAATGTAGTCTGATCCTAAGGTTGATTCTGGATCTGGGGTGGTTATGTGGGTGGCTATGAGGTTGAGGGTTCGGGATGTCAAGTCGTTCATTGTTGTTTATATTTGGCGGATGGATGGGGTGGCACATGGTGATGGTATGTATACACGTATTTCAGAGTATAGCGGTAATATACACTTTGAATCTTCTTTGGCAATTTGAGTTCATGTGAGTCTATTAACTCATATTCCCGAATTTTAAAATTTTGGAAGTCCCGAACTCTAAATTTTTAATCTTGATAAAAATGCGTTGAGCTTGTTGTAGTCCGTTTAAGCGTGTTGCCTGGATTCTCGTTTGCGGTTACGAATTGCCAAATATGGTTGAAAGCTTTTACAGATATAGAAAACACCGACGCGACAAACGCTCAATATTGACTTTACAGCATTCCGAGCTTCTAAGCTTCGAGGTATCACGACTCAACTAAGCTTAACACCTCGACGCGAATATTTCATCATGGCAGACGCGGTAGACGACCAGGGCTCGCTCACATTAATCAGTAATGATGGATTTCAGGTATGAGATAACATCTACGACATTTACGATATTTGCGACCGTAGATGGGTTATATTGACCTTTTGTTGTGGTTATAGTTCGTATTACCCAAGAAGACTGCCTTCGCGTCAAAGACGATTCGCAACATGTTCAACAAGAACAGTAAGTCGGACCAAGACCTGCCCGGTAGTTTAAATATACTAAAAAGATTTTATAACAGGCGGCTATATCGAAGCCAAAGAGAATTGTGTCAAGTTTGAGGAGATGAAGTCCGTTCCAACTTCTCTCCAATGATATCTTTTCTCGTTTCAAGATAGTTCGGGTTTACTAATTTTTATAACCTTCATGTTCTTGGATATAGTGCCATCATGCTAGAGAAAGTGTGCGAGTATTTCTGCTATAAAGAGAAATTTCAAGGTGTCAAGGGACAGATTCCGGACTTCCATATCCGTCCAGAGATGGCGCTAGAGTTGATGACTATCGCAGATTTCTTAGAAGCATAGCTTGAAGCCTGTTGATGGAATGCCGAGAGTGCGCCTTGTGATGAGATTTCAATGCTACGTATTAATTGTACCTTGCAGGAAGTGCGGCGGGGTCGGGTTTGAGATAATGCGGGGCGATTTTATGTATAATACAACTAGGGCTAACTTTAGGAATGCTCTCATCATCTAGGTACATGGAATTCCAATATAGTGGTTCTTTCAATTTTATTTTCATCAATTGAGACTCTACAAATTTGTGAACGAGTGTTAGACGTTGGAATTTAGGTGTAATATTGGCAAACCCGAAACAGCCAAAGCCAGCATATTCTTTTCTCTCTCGTGGGACATAAATATCGACTATACCACAAACTGATAGCGTATCACGATATCGCAATCGCATGAAACGGCTTTTGACCTTTACGATATCAATCCGGTTCTGCATACGATTGCGGATACGTCCGCATGATTTACTATTGACAGGCCTTCCGAAATAGGTAACATCGGAATATCGTGAAGTCCAAGCAAGCCTTGAGGTATCGATAGTTTGGATTGTCGTACTCTTGGTGCCCACAGTCTTTTTAGCCCTCGCTTTGTGCGAAAGCGATATCCTCAAGCAATTCAAGACGAGGATAAACTAGTTTCTCAATGTTTTGAGCCTTAGCAAGCGCCGCATATTGACTTTGAGTCAGTTTTCGGGTATCATGAAATTCATGCACCAGCACTAGTATGTTGCGAATCGTTCGAAGAAAGACAAAGCAGCATTACGTCGGCTGTTGTCGGACTCAACCCTCCAAAAACGAAACTTTGTAGCCTCCGAATTGACAAGGTAAAAACGATGCTTATGGCGACAGAGCTCACGCAAAACATGGGCTCGGTGCCTGTCAAGACCTGACGAACCCTCGTCATACCCACTCACCAAAAATGCAAGGGTATAACCGAAATGAACGGGGATGATGGATGAAATGAGCGTGAGCACTTATGAGTAACACCGATTTTTAAGGTTGGCGAAGGCCTTGCCTTGCTTTTGCCTTGGGTGAGTTCGGTGGTTTTGGTCCAGGCTCGGGCTCTTGCAGGTTAAAATTACCTCGGGCGTCTGTGGCAACCCAAAAGTGCACCAATGCCGCATGCTGAAACTCGAATGACGACGGGCGCTCGCACTCGCTTCAAAAAAGGTCCATCGGGCAACGCAAAATATCCAACAGCCAGTATCTCGCCATCTGATCTAGATTTCGTGAACCAAGATATCGTTAGTATCTATCGGGCGTCGTATGAAACTGCCATTTCGCCGCTATCTTTACCAATCTATTAGACTTCCCCAAAAAATAAAGTTAGGGAAAACCGGATTACGCCAAGAATCAAAACTAAACAGGTTCAAAAGTATGAACGTGACATCAACTCACATCTCGAGCTCCATGAATTTCCATGATTTTCTAACGACGAGACTCGTGAAACTGCTAAACTCGCCTCAATCACTCCCAAAAATATCACCTCCTCGTCCCGAAGAATACTCGATCCGAGACGTCAAACCCGTCAGAAAATCCGCCTCTATAAAATCTTAACCGAGAATCAGTCCAACCCTCGTTTCGAAGAAGGCTGAAATATAAGGTATCTGTGGAGATTAGAGCTACTGTATACGCAACCCTCCAGCCGAGATTGCGAGAAGCTTGGTTCAATGCCAATGCAACCCGCTTTTCGAGAAGGGTTACCTGAGGCTCGGATATCTAAAACGTGGGAAAGTACGTTTTTTATTTTTTTTTCCTGACGTGTGGTTGAATCAAATAGTTTCGTTTATTTTAGAATTAGTTAATCAGAACGGAGTTATCTTATTGTAGTAGCATTTATTTGAAGTGAGTCGAGCTGAGTCGGAGTCGTCTTTGGAATCACAGTGCATTAGTTAACTGTTGAGGTCGTTTTCGCATAGACATACCCGGACTCGGAATGACACGACTTTTGATTGCGATCCGTTGGGATACGGGGATCCGAAGGTGTACTGTTAAGCTTGTTTTCTTTTCATTCTTTGGATAGCCGGAGCTGACTGGTTGGCAGCGGGCTGGGCGGAGCAAGGCAGCTCTGTCTCTCCTTTTTTTTTTTTTTTTTTTTTTTTTTTTTTTTTTTTTTCAGATAGCTTCGTCTACGGAGAATTATTTTGCTTTTGAGGCTCTCAGCTTGACGACGCCGTTTTCTGCCTGTTGAAGTGCTGATGCGGTTGGAATGCGACAACACACACTCGTCCAACCAACAACCGGCTAAAATAAAACCTGGAAAATACGTCAACTTCAGGAAACATCTCGAAACATCTCTCACTCAACATTGGCAATGTCGTCGACATGCCAAGTAATTCCATTGCATTGATCAAATCAATCCATGAGAGAGAGAAAATTCATCATCATCAAAAAAAAGTCCTTGGATATGCCACTCCAGCCTTCAAACTTCCCAAAACGATTCCCCAATTTCCGTGAACCATGAACCTAACCCCAATACTGATATATCCAGTCTCACTATATCCACCAACGTCGAGCGAGTCTCCTGTGTAATATAAAATTAATTAAATGAATCGACGCAAAGTTCATATGCAATGCATCTACAAAAATTCCCATCACAATTTTTTTTTTTTTCACCAATGACTGAATCCAATGAATGAATGGATCGGATGAATTGATTGAATTGGATCGAAGATTACAAGTCACCATCGGAAGAAGCATCCGCGCTACTCCTGCACGGTGACCATGTCCCCAGAAAATTCCATGTAGATTCACACCCAATGATATCATGACAACAATTTTTCGCCCGCCGTCATATCCTAGCTGCAACAACATCAACAATAATTTTTCTTTTCCTTCAATCCATGGCGGCGAGATACCCAACTATACGGAGCTAGGTAGGTGTGTAGATAGGTTAGGTATGGCACAGAGCTTCAACGAAAAAAAAAGCTGTGCTGTTTCGAAACAAAACCTCCAGTGAATATGCGCATGCGCAAAATAGAACTCGGACGGTAATTATAATTAAGTATCATTGGGTGACTACTCGTGCTTTCTCAAATCCTACGATATTGCCTCCGAATATACTAGGAGCATGGCTGGTTCAAACAACTCCACGGATCCACAGCAGAATGTGAATCAAATTAAACACCAAAAAAACTTCTGGAAAATCCTTAAAGCTCCCTTCTTCTCTTTTAAAAAAATATTTTAAATTGCGAAAATGTGAAAGTTTCCCTTCTGCGCCGGGGAATAGTAAGATTACAGAGAAAAGGAGTGAGTAAAAGGGAGCTGGGAGCTAAGCTGTGCTTAGCTGGCGCTCGAGCAACCCCAACCTCTACCTTACCTCCCCCCGTCCTTCCTAGTGAAGAAGAAAAATAAAAAAAATTTAGGAGCTTGAGACCTAGGACGACGGGAGCTATCAGTTGACACCCACCGGCGGGAAACCCGCAAGTTGGACAGGCATATAGACGGTAACTGTCAAAATTCTACGCCTCGCGCTATCAACTCACCCTCGACCACAATGTACCTACATATATGATGATATCAATCACAAACTTCAAATCTACGTAGATGATAGGAGAGAATCAAGATAATTGAATAATGTAAAATTGGGGAGCGCCGAAGCAATTCTCCTCTTCAATTCCATTTAATAATATAGAATGAAAAAAAATATAAAGAAATAAGAGTTAGTACAAGCTTTACAAAGCAAAGCGCAACAAAGAGCCCAGCCAAAAAAACCAGTACACCAACGCTAACTAACGGGAACCCTTGAATTTCCACGTATACACCCGGTAAGAAAAACAATAACTCAAAGAAAAAAAAGATGTACAGAAAAATGGTGATTAAAAACCTCCTGAAAAATAAAACCCAGTAAAAACACAGTGTGGTTGTCGGTCTTGAGATGATATACTCCCGTAATGTTGCAGATTCCTCGGATATAAAAATGATATGGTATGAGATGATGTAAAAGGAGAAAATAAGAGGAAAGGAAATATTTATAATAATAAAAGAAAAAACACCAAGGCCTACACCTGTCTGGATTTCAACCCGCTTTCCCGCCCGAAAAACCAAACGCAAACACCTGATAAGCAGTAGCAGCAGATTTGTACACAAGAGGAAACGATAGATGGAAAAAATTGGTACCGAGATAATACAATATCGGAAACGATAGATGGAAAAAATTGGTACCGAGATAATACAATATCGGAAACGAAGAAGGTATCGGAGGTGTTTTTTTGATGGTCGAGAAGGGTTATATGTGAAAAAGATAACTCCGTGAGCAGAAACATAGGAGATGAGAAATAAATCTATTTTCGCCGATAACAATTTTTTTGGTTGATTGAAAAGAGGAGAAAAGATTAAAGAAATGAGGTCATGGGAGTAAGAGAGAAATGATGTCGGTGAGTAAGAAGGCGAGGGTGATACTCGTCTTCAATGATCTCCATTTTTTGTATTCAAATTTGTTGCGATGTGAGGAGTCGGTATATCAGTTTCAAAGAAGAAAAGGAGTCGAAATGCTGAGGAATGCGTAATTAGGGAAGTATAATCGTCCAACCTGGAAAGAACCTGTATATCCGTTGTACAAGCCTTTTTGTGTTTTTGCTTCAAGAAAAGAAGTGGGTATTTTATGAATGGGGTTTTTTGTTGTATAAAGTAATGTTCCGTTAAGCCATTTCATCCGGTGCCCGAAGAGTCAAAAGGAAAAGAAAAAAAAGATAAAAGTCACGCAAAAACCAAGTAAAACTCCCGATTATGACGAACCCAAAAGCGTCAGAAACAAGCCACAGAGATATATGGTGAAATTTACAATGCGAGGTTTTTAATGTTTGATTCTTGATGCAAGTGATCAGTAACAAACTACCATCGACGGGAGGAGTTGGCGTGATGGTGAGTTCGCTGAGGGTGGGGGATCATGTTTGGCGGGCTGGAAACTCGCATGCCAGTATTTGGGTTGACGATGGGGATAGCATTGCGAGTTCTTTGAGCAGAGGCTTGAGGTTTCGACTGGTGAGGATAGCTGCTGATCGGTGCACCAAAAGAAGAGTGGGAGGAGAAGGAGTAGGAAGACGAGGCGGAAGAAGGTTGGATTTGATGCTGTAACGGAGAGCCATTCGGAGAACCGCTAGACAACGACGAACGATCCGAACCGGAATGTACGGATGCAAGCTGCAGAGACGGCAAGCAGGTTAGCGATACAAAGGAACTACAGCGAATAACAAACCCTGGCAATCTATGACAGAATTCACAGGGGTGTTTCTTGTTTAATGGAAAGTTTGGAATTTACCTCCTCTTCCGATAATAGCGCTGGGCAGAACTCGAGATCATCGTCCAAGTCAAAGGACCTCGCAGCCTCGTATCGGTAACGGGCGTTGATTACTGTTTGTTGAGAGTTAGAACCGATTTAATATTTACGTTTTCGAGAGTCAAATCTCCCCGAGTCACGTTTGTCGGAGTGTGGGTTGGATATTCTTACATGATCGGGTCTGGGTGTGGAAGGAAGCGTATGCGAAAGCCATGATAAATGAAAGTTATAGTTCTTTACTGGAGCTTCAAAGTGAAAGTAAAGTGGAGCGAGACAAGGCGGAAGTTGTCGATAGGGAGCGAGTATAAGAAAGAGGAAATAAGAGGGTTATTATTTAAAAAATGGAAGGATGATAGACGGGCAGATGAGGGAGATTGTTTGATTTGAAGCCTGCGACGGATTTGGAAAGGGGAGGCAAGTGAAATTGTGTTGCTGTAACTTTGTTGGGACTAATCAAAGGGAGGCTAATTTGCGACGGCGACGACAGACGAGAAAGTGTATTTTCTATTGAGACAAAAAACAGCGACAGAGTTGGAAGCAGTGATGATGATGTTGGAAGATGGCGATGGTGATAAGAGGCAGTGGTTGTGGTGGGTGGTAGTGGTGGAGAGATAGGTAGTAGGTAAAAGTGTCGGGGGAAAGTGGCGGAGGTTTGATTTTCTTGGAAGAGTGGAAAAGGGGGCCTTTGCGGGTGGTATATATTACTACTGCTAAACAGATTGTATGATATAAGAGATGTGACGGGGGGCGAGGGAGATGGGAGGTTATTATGGAATTAGAGATGGGTCGAATTCGGGGGGAACAGGAAAATGCGATTTTTCTTCTTTTTGCTGGGAGATGGGGAAAGAACGGGCGTCCGAGGCAGGTGGAGGGTGGCAAGGTTTTATTTTATTTTATTTTTGTTATTTCTTCGGCCGCCCATGTTTTGGTTTCTCGCTGCTGGCTGGTGGAACCGGCTAGCGTCAAAAGGTGGGTGGGCTGGTTGTGGGCTGGCTGGCCGGCTTGGGGTCTGGTCGGGTCTTTGGCTGCTCAGAACTCCAGAACTCTTCCTCTTTCCCTTCCCCCCTCCATGTTTGGCCTTGGTGATGCGCTCCAGTACCTCAAGGAATGAATGGACATCAGAATGGGGACCCGCCCAAATTCTAAAATCAGAGACCTGCAGCAGCATCGCCAGGAAAAGGGTCTGTCCACACGCCGCCCTGGCTGCTCTCTGGCTGGCTGACTGGTCGGCCTGGATAAATTGGGAATTCACCTGCAAGTCGCCATGGTTCCAGGCGTGGTGAGATTTCGATCGACCCAGTCGCCGGCATCATAATTATCATATCGGATCCCCCCTTCCCTTCTTTTCGGTACTTCCTTGGAGAAAGCAATATCAATCGTCGTTCGCTGTAGACACTCCATTTTGCGTCTGTGTGTTCATGTATCGTTCGATTTCCACGGATGGGTCAGGCAACATTTAGCGCTCTGCCCAGCGTTTTCATAACAAGGGTAATGCCGGCCCAGCAGCATGGGGGTGAACAGGCCTTGATTGGAGTGCTCCTTGGTGGCTGTAACTGATACATAACGTCTACCCCGCGTCCACCATCCGTCCAAAGTGAAAGAGTCGAACAAGGCGGCCGAACAGGTTTTTCTTCAGGTTCCGTTCCGCTCCCCCAGAAAATTCCACGATAAAACAAATGTATCTCAGTTGTACATTATACCCGCAATTCCTCGCTGGGTTTTTCTTCCCAATGATGCACCAAGTCCTGCAGGATGACAATCAAAAAAAAAAACCTAGCACCGCACTAGTACAGGTACGGTACCCCTTCGTTTGCCTCGACAAGGGAAGAATTCTGTTTGGGGAAGGTCTGGGTAAAATTCTCAGGGAGAAGGGGGGCAAAGGGGTGTGCGCTCCCTCCCATTGATTGGACCTCGACGCAAGGAGTGCAGATTCTTGGCGCATTAGTTTTGTAATGCAACAAGAAACAGGTCCGGTGCCGGTCATTTGCCTAACAGTCGAAATTGGACTAGTTCTCGGTCTCTCCTGCCCTGTCGATGCGGCCGTGACGGTGATGGAATAGACTCTTTTTCGTGGTGTCCTGTGAAGTGGCGAAGCTGAAGAAAAGAATTTCAAGAGTTGCACCGCCTTTCTCAACAGGGACGGTTTCCCATCAGATATGCTCTGCCCCAGCTGTTGGTGGATGCCGTCAGCAACCCTCTTTCGACAACCAAGGCTCGTTCATGTATGTCATTAGCGAGCGAAACGGGGGATCCCCCTCGAAGACGAATCGTCGCTGGAAATAAGCTTCTTTTCTCGTCCTTCATCGACGCATTGCGTGCGAAACCTGACAGATAGCGGCCGTCAAGGGTCCTGTTGTTTTGTTGGCAAAAAAGAAAGATCATTAATTCCTGCAGCAGCAGGAATGTACATGTACACTTGTTACACATCAATAAAAGCAGCAGATCCACACTTCCGTTCGAATAAGGCTAGTCCAAACGAGATGGGGAAGGCCGACCACCTGACCCAAGCTTGTCTTATGCATTATCCAATATCTTTTGGATCTTCGGTGAAGGAGCGAGCGACTAACAATACGGACTGGAAAGAGGACTTCGATCTCCAATCAGGCCGATTGCGATTGTCAAGGGTCCTTTGGCGATTCCTTTCGCCTTTCAAGCGATTACTCTTTGAAGTTTATTCTTGGTGGCGGCGGACATCTCACGATAGCTGACGTCCCCTGATCAATCTCGCAACGCTTTCCCTGCATACCTTATCCGTCCAAGTTTCCCAAGTATCGTAAAGCGATATCATTTCTTGGGTGCACTCAATTATACCCTCCATCTCGACACCTGACTCGGCAAACCAGTCGCTCATCTGAGACAGTCGTGCGCTACTCTGCGGACCAACGGTTGAAGCGGCCGATACCGCCGAACTTTGAGTCGTCGGTGAAGGAACGATGCTATTACTACCATTGCCACTAGCCCCAGCGCCGCCGCCACTGATCGTCATCGCTGTGGAGCCTGATGCGTTCAAGTTGGCCTGAGTGTGAATCGCAGGTCTCACAAACACCGCCAAGAATATGGCAGTGAATGCGATGGTGTGTGGCGGGTAGAGTAAAATCAGATCTGTAATGTAGGAATCGTTGAGGAACGACAGAGCCGCCATAATTTCATCCGAAGACAGCTTCAAGGGTGTTTGCACTTCCATCAATGTGCGATAAGGGTGATGCACGATCAGGTACGAGTTTAGTTCTGAAATCAAGTGGAATTCACATTCCGCCAGTTTCGCGATGTCGGTTGGAATAAACTCTATGCAACGACGGGGGATCAGCATAACGGGCCAGCCACGAGGTTGTGAAAGTCATTTCGGTATTCGGAATTTTGTACCTTGAAACAAAGCTCTTGCTTCGTTGACGACGCCCCTTATATGCTGAGGGCATTCTTCCATCTTACAAGCCAAGTAGACGCAAGTTGAGAGCATGAGGTATGGGTTCGTGTCTCGGATCGAGACTTTAAGGTAAAACCTCTTGAGATATGTTTCCGCTGTCGCCAGCGGCTGTTGCCGCAGTTGAAGTCGCCGAGCGAGACGTTGAAGACCTATTTGAATATCCCTCCATTTTTCTGAGTTTCGGGCTAGAATCGAAAACATCACCGAGCTGGTGACGATATGATGGTGAACTTACAGCTATGGAAGTAGAGCTGCAGTTGTTTGTGATCCGGTAGCGGATACGATAATCCTAGCCCCCTATTCGTATCTTCTTCGTCCAGAGCCTTCCGCATGTCGGCAATCTTCTCCCTGGTGAGCTGCCAATGGGCTCTCTGCGTGGATGTCCAGAAATTGGCGGCCATTTTCGACGGTATGGAAGCTCTGAAATTTGAGGTCGACGTGTGGAATTTAAGGAAGGGTGGTTCCAGTTTAATCGTCTGATGTGCGAGAGAGCATTCAGGTCCAAACAAGCCCTCTTGGTATGTCTCGGATCCTTTCGCTAGGCCGACGCACTAGCTTCGATTATCGCTGGGTGATAATAAAAAGTGAATTATGGCAGTCGCGACAAATCTCGGAGTGTAGATAATCGCGTGAGAATCTCGTGCCTGTCTCGCAATTGTCGGTGTGGCGGATTCGAGCCTTCCAGGTTGAGAATCGGATAGCCAAGCTTGGGACTATCTACCTTATGACTGCCAGTGGTTGAAGCGTATATATATAACCCCGATGGTTCGGCTAGTTGGTAGTTTTGAGGCTCTTGTGGTAAGATCGCGCGATGGATCAATCGATGGAAGGATGAATGTCGAAAAAGCAGCCGGGGTCGGATAACCGCGTTGTCGGCTCATTGGGAGGAAGCAAGTATGATATCACCCAGCCGAACAGCCAAGGAAACCGAAAACCTCCACATTTCGCTGGACGGATTGTATCACAGCTCGAAAACCCGCCTTCAAACATCGGGACTCGTTCATAGCACTTATACGACAAGGATACATCGTAGTCGGTCCTCCGCATCATCTCTCGACCCCCGCTGAATAACCCCGCTTTGATAGTTTGGACACGACCACTTCCAAGCTCCACTCGGTACACTTTACCGCCGCCCTCGTCTCACGCCGTTTACAGCTGAACATATCGGCCTTGTCATCTAACGAGCATACGAGGTATTCGATACAAATTGGACGGCAATGGGACACTTTAGTTCTCGACGGCATATCTAAACGACCCAACCAACAATTCACATTACCACCTTCCGAAACCCACCAACTGCAACATCCCGAATGTCGAGCGGCGAAGGCGATGAAGAGAACGAACGAGCCAGGCGAGCCCGCTTGCTTCGGCTCTTCGAGACCTTGGACACAAATCAAGAGGGTCAATTGGACCTGGAAGCCCTGAGAAATGGTCTGAAGAGACTCAACCACCGTACGTCCATACTATGATATATAAATACATCCACCTACAAATATATATACCGAGCAGCGGTCAAGAAATAGAAAAGAAAGAGAAAAACGACCGCTCGAGATCATAGACGCGAATTTCTAGACGGCTGACGACCACCTTCTTCTTCAATGGTGTTTTATTTTCTCGGCCGGAAACAACAGCTTTACAAAATGCCGATCAGATGCTTAAGGAATTGATGAATATATGTGACACCAGCGGCGATGGGTTCATTCAATTCGACGAATTTGTGGTCTTCATGGAGGCGACAGAGCAGCATTTGCGCGGATTGTTCAATGCCATCGATCGAGATAAAAACGGCCAATTGGATCGAGCTGAGCTGGCGCATGCCTTGGAGAGTAACGGTATTCAAGTCGAGCCGAAGAAACTACAGGCATTCTTTGATCGATTGGACAAAAATAACGATGGACAAATAACTTTTGAGGAGTGGAGGTGAGAAGAAGCATATTAAATATTTTTTTATCTACATCGTATTTGATGTGTCCGAGAAGAGCTCAGTGGGACGTACGTGCTGGTACTGACAGAGTGTTCTGGTGAAGGGATTTCTTGGTATTTATACCACAATTCGATGTTGACACTGGTATAAAAGCTGTGTACTCGTATTATCTGGCAACGGTCAACGTTAATCCTGAAGGTATTTAATTCCCACAACATTGTCCCCTCTCGATCCCAACTACTTCATCATCATCCATCATCAACTTTCTCCCACAACCATCATTCATCCCGCAATTATTTTCCACTCATGCCTTCGCAAACCATGAACGAAGATGGATTATTCACGCACCTTTCTCATTAATCTCTTTCCTCTAGGTGATGTTACGTTGAACGATGATTTATACGAGAGCATTGGTAAGGTCTATAATCCCATATATACAAAAAGACCGCTTTTTACCAACTAAATTACTAGGCTTTTTCCTTGCCGGTGGAGCTGCTGGAGTGGTCTCAAGAACGGCGACAGCACCGTTCGACCGTCTCAAAGTCTATCTAATAGCTCAAACGGATGCCCATGATACAAAAGAAGCTTTGAAAACCGCGGCCGTCAAAGGTGAGGCCAAGGATATGGCAAAGGCAGCTGCGAGGCCTATGAGAGATGCTCTTCGTGCTCTTTGGAACGCTGGCGGGGTTCGATCTTTCTTTGCTGGTAATGGTCTGAATGTTGTAAAAGTTATGCCTGAGAGTGCTATCAAATTTGGTTCCTTTGAGGTAATACTATCAAAATACCGACCAATGTTTGGGATTCCATGCTAAAGAGTGACCCAACAAGGCTGCCAAACGGCTATTTGCTCGGATGGAGGGAGTGGATGACCCTAAGCAAATTTCAGGAGTCTCGAGATTCTTTGCCGGTGGGGTTGGCGGCGTGGTTAGCCAGTTCGCTGTCTATCCAATCGACACCCTGAAATTGTAAGCTTGAGCCTTGGTCTGGACAAAATTTTCAGAGCTAACTCTTGGATAGCCGAATGCAATGCGAAATGGTGGCTGGAGGCCCGCGAGGAAATCAACTGATAGCAGAGACTGCACGAAAGCTATGGCGAACTGGAGGATTTTATCGAGGACTACCGCTAGGGTTAGTAGGGATATTCCCGTACTCTGCCATCGACCTCGGTACTTTTGAATGGATGAAACGGTCCTACATCACAGCTAGATCGAAAGCGCTTGGGATTAAAGAGGATGACTTTCATATGTCAAATGTTATTGTTCTGGCTATCGGCGCAACATCTGGTAGCGTGGGTGCGAGTATCGTCTATCCTATAAATTTATTAAGAACTCGGTTACAAGCACAAGGAACGGCGCAGCATCCGCAGACTTATACCGGAATGTGGGATGTCACGACAAGGACGCTCAAACAGGAAGGCTTCGGCGGGCTGTTCAAAGGGCTGACACCGAATTTGCTCAAGGTAGTTCCTGCTGTTTCTATTGTAAGTCAATTCTTATGTCCCCTGTTACGGATATTTGGATGGCAGAGCTAACGAAAAGACTTTGTAGTCTTATCTTGTTTATGAAAACTCGAAGCAATTAATGGGATTACGATAAACCTGCATATCATAGAACGCGATAAAGGTATAAAGCAAGTATGGGTATACATCATTGGTAGTTTTTCTTGTTTTGAGCGGTTCGCAGCATAACTTTCTGAATCCAAATTTCTTCAATAATTCACACCCAATTTTGTGGTGTATTTTTTGGTGATGAGCTGAGCTAAGAATGGGGATGAAGCCTCCTGGAACTGATGGTGAAATCATGTTATATGTAAATGAGTACCTGTGTATTGAACTCCGGCGCTATGACAAAATTCATGAAATAAAAAATCACTCAAATAAAACATTGGATCTAGATTAATCCACTTCCATGTCACGTTTGGCCTCTGATTCTTCTATCCATGTTTCTAGGGCCATAGCTCCCATATCAAGACTACGGACAGGTATCGTTCGATTAGTCTCCGCTGCTTTTTGGCTATTCGTAGCTGGTCGGCGTTTTGTCTTTTCAACACCCTGGTACTCTGATGCTATCCAAACCGGTGGGTTCTAAATTCGTTCATAAAGTTAGAATCACCACTCTACCACCCTACCTAGCACTATCACCAACCGAGAGATAGAAAGAGAACATACCCCTTCTGGCGCTGGTGAATCCTTCTTCAACTCCATCGACACGGAAAATGTACAATCCTTTGGTAATTTCCCAAGCTTGACGGACGAATAGGATAGTTTTGTGAGTATCGCCCGTAGCTGCTCCTCGAGATACACTTCATGCGAATCCTGCGAATCGGGAACCGTAGGTGTACTCCCACCATCCTCGTCCGGCGCTATTACGAACGGTGAATGTATATCCGACGCT
Organism: Orbilia ellipsospora; assembly: GCA_036971675.1. Lineage (NCBI taxonomy): Eukaryota > Fungi > Ascomycota > Orbiliomycetes > Orbiliales > Orbiliaceae > Orbilia > Orbilia ellipsospora. The sequence continues at coordinate 1,690,316 of JAVHJO010000005.1, forward strand.
GCGACAACGGGAAACCGGGACACATCAAAAACGAAGCGCTCGAGCGGCTTATTTGACGGAGATATGACGTTGACACAAACCAGGTCGACGGTGCATTTCAGGAGTTCTTCGGAGCAGGCGTTCACGGCATCTTGGATCCATTGGCAGACGCGGGGATGACGGGCTTGACGGACCGGGTGGTTGTATTTTCGGGCGGGGATGAAGAGCGAGGAGGGGTATATCTCGCGTTCGTAGAGGATTGTGTGGATGGAGACGAGGAGGAGGTCGGCGAACGAGGCGACCAGGTTGGCGTATGTGTCGATTTTGGAGCGCTCCATGGTTGTATGTCGAGCCTACATGATCGCAGTAGTAGTACTAGACCGGATGATGGGAAGTCTGGCGACGGCTATGAGTCTGATCGTGGAGTTGGAAGTCATCAATTGAATGTTGCCAGGGGTGGAGGTTCTTTGGAGGGGTAAACTATCTCAACGCGTGTTTGGTGGCTCCACCAGAACTCCAATATCGCGAACGACGCTTTCCCCACCGCCTCAGCTCCACCACCACTCACTCATTCGCCCACCGCTTCGGTTCCCTTCGACATTCTCTATCAATTGCCGTCTCTCACGTTCCTATTCCAACCAGTCAGGTTTTTGAGGAGCTAATTGGAAGTACGCCGGGCGCTCGCCGCTTTCTGGAGGAATCAAGAGTCTTGTTTGCCGTTAGCTTCGTCTAGCGTCCTATAGCCTCAGCTTCAACCATGGAACAAAAGTCTGTACCAAACGTTTCCTGACATTTCCCCACCGCTTTTAGCATCAGCAACCGAGCTTGCTGGTGGTTATACCTTGGTGAACTGTGTGCTCACTCTTCGCTGCAGGGTTCACTATCTCCTTACTACCCTTCAATCATCTGATGAAGCCCCACGACGTGCCGCCGAGGGAGAGCTCTTTCAATTATACTCTGACGAAAGTAATTCCATACTTCAAAAGCCTTCTAGCTGTTATTGGTATTTGATTGCTGTATTCTGACAAGTTATCGCGCTATCCTTCATATAGGCTTCCCATCCGCACTCGTCAGGATCGCAGCGGCAACAGACCTCGATTTTACCAGCAGACAGGCCGCTATCGTCTACTTGCGCACATTTATCGATGAATGCTGGTCCCCTCCTTACGATAAATACGCCGGTCCTCCTATCAAAGATGAAGTCAAAGTCCAACTCCGCACCTCCTTGTTACAATTGCTATCCGACAGCGAGCGGAAGATAAGGGCAGCCGCAGCTTTTGCCGTTTCTAGAATCGCATCATACGGTTCGTGTGTTACTTTCTGTTGTGTGGCAGCGAATGCCTTGCAGGGGTAAGTAAGATGGCTGATGGGAGAGTTAGATTTTCCTGAGGAGTGGCCCTCGCTGCTGCAGGATTTGTTGCAAGCGATTCCTACGGCTACGGATGAACAATTGCACGGTTTGCTCAAAGTGCTTACAGGTAGGTTTCTTGGATTTTATTCTCACGGCCATAAGCCAGTCTAATAATGGCTTGGTAGATCTTGTCGAGGACGGATTCAGTGAAGATCAGTTCTTCCCGGTTGCACATCAGCTCGTTGAAGTTCTTTATCATGTTGCAACCTCTGAGAGCGTAAGGAACATGGCCTCAAGCCGCAGAATTCGAAATTGTAAAATCGCAAAAGTTAATTTTTCTGATTCCACTAGCGCCCGAGCACTATCCGAAGCTTAGCGGTACAAGCAGTTCGATCATGCATTGAACTTCTAGAGATGGTTAAAGATGGCCATCCTGGTCCGGTTGAGCAGTTTGCCATCAAGGTGGTCGATGTCTGGATGGCATTCTTTATTCAAGTACTGGAGAAGCCGTTTGTTACAGTAGAAGGCAACTCTGAGGAGTATAACGGCCTGGTAACCCTAAAGCTACAAGCTTACAAGGTACGATACTCCCTAGCTTTTACTCGGTATTAAAATGCTAAGTCTTGAATATAGACTATCAGTAAAATTGTTAGTGTCTTCCCAAACACAATGTCAAAGTATATGCCCAAGCTGTTCCAAGCCACGTGGGCAGAGCTGAGTATCTCAAAAGAGAGATATGTTAAGGATTTCGTTGAAGGAGACGCTGATGGGAGACTTACAAACGTGGACGGTCTACCTTTTACGCTTGATCTTTTGATGTTAGAGGAGGCCGATTTCCTGCAGACCTGTCTTCGCTCGAAATCCGTCAAGGAGGAATTCCTTCGAGCTATTAACACTAGTACCCAGCCGCTCGATGAAATGGTGTATACCTGTGTGCTCTTAGCACAGATTACCGGAGAGGACGAAGGCCTGTGGGAGTTGGATTACAACGTTTTTGTAGCGGAAGAGACAGCTATGACGGCTAATTATACCGCGCGAACTGCAGCAAGTGATCTGCTCACAGTAAGCATGAACTTTGGACGAATTCAAAAGATGGCAGAGTGACTAATTTTCTTCTGCCTAGCGACTGTGGGATTGGCTACAAGCACCAGTTTTAACTTCGCTATTGGGCTTTGCTGCTCGCCCCGGAACAAGGTACTTCCCTCCCTACCATTTACAGGTTTTAAATGTGACCTAACAAATGATGCCATAGCTGGAAGGCAGTCGAAGCTTCATTCTACCTTTTAGAGCAGACAATTGCGGCTGAGAGCCCAAATACGAATACAGTGTTCACTCAAATTGATCACAGCATTATCTCCGGGTTGTTAGCAAACCTTGAAAATGCCATCACCCACGGTAGACCTGTGCCTCCAAAAAAGCCATTGTGATGTTTGTGCTAACATGGTAATAGAAAATGCATTTTTGAGGGCACGGGGGTGGTTACTCGGAAGTAACTTGACGAGTCTCCAGGCACCAGCACTGGCGGACTTTCTCAGTAAGCTCGTACCAGGGTGCATCCATGCTACGTCGAGCGATTCTTCGGACGTTGTCAAGATATCCACGATCAGGGCAGTTGAGAAGTATGCTATATATATATATATATATATATGCCTTTTATTATTTGTGTAGTCGTGAGCTTACAGTTCCTTAGTATCGCGGAGAACTCGAACAAAGACCAAATCCTTCAATTCCAACCCGAAATCATCAGAAGTGTTGGCGCATTTCTGGAAAGCCAGTCTCCCGAAGACCGCGAAGAAGCTCAGGATATGCTGTCCGTGCTGGCCAATACCATAAAATCAACCCTTCGCATCGAGCCTAGACTCGCCCTAGATCCGCACGCGCATGTATTTGAACTTCTCTTCGCGCTCGGAGAGAGTGGTGCAGGAAATGTGTACCTCTCTAACCAAATTCAGGAGATCGTAGAGGATACGGCAGAAGCTCTTCCAGACGACTTTGTGAATCTTTGCAACCAAGCTATTCCTTTGATCATCAAAGTGTTGGATGCCGACACTTTTGAAGAGGAGAATTCTTTCAGCAATGTAGGTTGTTACTAGGCTGCTTATAGATAATATTGCTGATTGTAGCTGTAGCTGGCTGTCGAGCTGCTTTCGGTTATTCTTCGAAATGCATCGGGCCCTCTACCCTCGGGCCTTGTGGGAACTTTGATGCCCCGACTTGTTCGATGCTTATTAACATCACAAGAAACACCACTTCTGCAGGTAGGTCGAGCTGACACTCGCAGAGAGATTTGTGGACTGACGTGTAGGAAAGTCTGGTGCAGAGGCTGTCAAGTCCATAGTCGAGAACGACACTCCGCAGCTATTACAATGGTAGGAACTCTCGGGAAAAAAGCTTTCGGGTCCTGGGCTAAATTTTCGTATAGGAGTGATGATGGTAAGTCGGGGCTAGAATTAACCCTTATGGTAATAGACAGGTTGCTGGGTCCTGATCTGCCTGATCAGGCGGCTCTCGAAATTGGCGGCCTTGCAGCTGAAGTCGTGGATAAAGTAAGAATCGGATATAAGATAATTTCTTGTTATCCCGCTAATTTAACTGCTTCAGGCATCCCAAGAGCTTGGGCCTCTGCTCCCGATCCTCCTGAAAGGTGTCGCAACAAGACTAGCAACTGCGGCTGCTACAAACCTCATTCAAAGTCTTATTGTGGTCTTTGCCCGTCTGGTCATCAAACAACCGAACGACGTTGTCGATTTCCTGGCCAATAACCCAATTGGTGATCGATCAGGTCTTCAAGTTGTGCTCTCAGCTTGGCTTGAAAACTCGAGTGTTTTTAGCGGATACTCTGAGATCAAGCAAAAGTAAGCGGTCTAAATGTTTACTGAATGACCCAAGATATTAACAATTACGTAGTGTTGCCGCTCTTGCGAATCTATACGCATTGAACGACCCGCGAGTCGCCGCAGTTTCGGTTCAAGGTGATCAAGTTGTTGAACAAACAACTCGCATAATGACAAGAGCACAAAGGAAGAATAGTATGTTTGATTAGCTTTTCAGACCTGGAGGTCATCGAGTATATTTAATACGGATACTGATTTACACATAGATCCTATTCGATACACTACAGTTTCTGCTCCCTTGAAGATATTAAAGCTTCTTGTTCTGGAACTTGGGTCTGGATCTGCGTCAGCATCAACTTGGAAGGTTGACATGGCTGGTGCGAAGGGAGCGGTTGATGAAGTGGTCGGTGAAGAGGACGATGAATGGGAAGATGACGATGACGTTCTGGATTTGGGGAGTCAAGCTGTCAAACAGGCCCTGCTTGGGTTGGATGAGGAAGAGGGAGAGCGGTCCGCGTCTGCTATGCGGCGGGGTGATGATGATACCCAGGTGAGAACATCTAAAAAGTTCTATATTCGAAGAGGTGACGTTGATTTTAACGTGAAATTGGTAGGCTTTCATCATCAATTTCTTTAGGGAGTCTTCAAATGCAAACCTTGGAGGGTTCAATGAGCTTTTCGCACAGCTGAGCGATGATGAAAAACAGATCGTATCTCGATATACAGGTTGATTGATGGATATTTTGACATCGGGTTAGAGAATCAAAAAGGAGCAAGTGAAGGGTCGATTATTTTTGCATACGAGATTACCAGCACCATCGGAGCATCTTCTTGTTTTCTGTTTGGTATCGTACGAATTATTGATGTGCTATGAACCTATGACTCCTAGGACGCTATTCTAGCTTGACTATTGATGAAAGAATGCCCAAACTTATCGATACGAAGAAATGCATAAAAAGGCCTCTCTACCAAAAGTTTTAGTCAAAGTACGCGGTGTTCGGCCCGAGCCTGATAAATGTGACATATCTAGTCTATCTATTACCAATCTATAATCTCTACCCAAGCATTTCTATCCATCTAGTATATATATATTTAGATAGCCCCAAAACTCCATTAAGCTGAACTAATGAGTCGTCTTCTCCATATCGCCGGTTGAAACCTCCATAATCTCCTCCATGGTCTTCTTCCCTTCCACTACATCTTGCACATACGCGTGAATCTCCTTGAAATCCTCAAACACCGTAAACGGCACCTTCTCCTGCACACAATAAGTGATCAAATCTTTCCCCTTCTTCGCGAATAACAGATCCGTCTCCCGTGCCGCACTCAAATCGCTGACCCCATCACCGCAATAGAAAAACTTGGGTCTCTGCCCCTCCGGGTATTCCATCTCTTGGGTATATTTCCTTATCGTCCGACTTTTATCGTGGCCGAACCCACTTTCCGGGTGTCGGTATTGTATCGTCCAGGTTCCGTCTTCGAGGTATTTGACGTCGTTGGCGTAGATTGTTATCTGGGAAGCTTCGGATTCGCCGAGGTAAGATACGAGGAGGGCTTTGATGATTGGGATCATGCCGCTGGAGACTACGATGACGGGAATGTTGTGGGATTTGCACCAGGAGTAGAAGTCTTTGAAGCCGGGGTCTAGCGGGATGTTTTGTTTGAGGATTTCGATACATTCTGGAAAGGGTGTATTTATTGATTTTAGCATGTCGACGAAGGCGTCTCTTTATTTGTGTTTTATGTTAGCTTTCGAATTCAATCGAGTGAAAACTTGTGTTTTTAGGATACCTGAAGTTCAGTCTGCCAGCAATCATCTCGACGTTTAGTTCTTGACGTTTATCGTATCCGAAGCCTAGGTTGTCGGTCTGATATATAGCGTTAGAACTCAATTGAGCCATTGAGGCTGAGCCATTAAGTATATTACCAGATAGTCGTTCGCTATAGTTTGATTTATAGGTTACAGGTTAGCAATTGTTGGATTGTATATCCGTTTCCGCGAGAAATACATACAATCGAGCGAAGTAATGGTTCCATCCCAGTCGCTGAAGACAATAGCCGGGGGTACCGGTATTGAAGATGACATTTTTGAAGATATATGGTCTCAAAGGCAAGGGCCAGTCAATATTCAAAGAAAGCAACAGAAGAATGAGAATTGGGGATAATATAACAACGAGAGCTCGAGAGCGCTTTTGGCTCAAAATTTTTAGATGCGAGGTTGAAATTTATAATTTGGCGGATCCGGATGGGCGCCGACAGTCGGGCAAGATCAACTGCAGCTCTGTCTTGGCATCTTTTTGTTGCATTTTGTGTCACCCAAAAAAACAACAACCGACAGAGTTCGGCGACTCATACATGCATCCACGCCTTGCGTGCTCACATACCATCACCTATACATTGTAGATAGGTGTTTATGAGGAGAGATTTGTCTGAAAGAAATACCAGCCTTCTTTCGACCGATATAAGGAGGATATAAGCAACCATGGAAACGGACGGTGTCGCCGGCGGCATCGATGACGCCGACATTGATCTCTCTGACGAAACGCAAGATTTTCGATTCTTAGCTGCGATTACAAAGTATGCATCTATTCCCTCATATCTTAACAAATAGATGAAACAAAATCTAACTTGAGTACTAGGAAGGGAGGAGGAAATATCCCCAAACGTGGAGAAAAAGACTTCGAACCAGATGGCACAAACTTACAATCCTCCACTCTCGACGACAGTCGAGATGCAATGTTTCAAGCATTATCAGTGGAACGAATGCATACAGGGTACGACACCCAAATTTCACTCATCAACGACAATTATATGACTACCATCTTTTAATACTTACTGCTTACACACTCTTCTTATTTAATGGTAGTAAAAACCGCCTAACAGCAACATGGCACCCCACCCGCCGCCTCGCAAAAATCCACACTACCCACGGCACCCACTTCAAATCCATGGGCCGTGCTGACAGCACGGGCACAACATACCTCCTCCCCGAAGAACTAATCTACATGGTCGAACGTGGCAGTCTCGAATGCTTCTACCACGAACCCGACGATTCGATCGACCTCAACGTCCCCATGAGTGTGCAGGCTGTATACGCCGCCGCTTTGGAATCAACAGGCGGATTGGAACGGTATCAGGTTTACGCGCATTTAAGGCGGTACGGGTATATCGTCTACCGCAACCCTAAAGAACAGTATGATGAGTTGTTTAAGAGTGTGGGGTATCAGAATAAGCGCACGGAGTATGGTGGGTTGGGGTGGAGGGTATGGGGATTGGGTATATTCGGGGCGTTGTTTAGGGGTACCTTTCTAGGAAATCAGAAGGGGGATCCGTTCGCGCCTATGGTACCACCGGGATCGTATAGACGGTACAGAGAGATATACGATAGGTTGTTAATACCGCGGACGTCGCCGGTGAGACTAGCAGAAAGGGGAGAGGATGAGAAGTTTAGGATTACATTTCAGGTGTGGAAACCGCGTCCGAATTTCAGAAAGTCGGCGCCGGGACCACCGGATTTTTATATCTGCGTGGTTTCTACGAAGGATACGAGATTGCCGAGTCTTGTGCAGATTGAAGGTTTATTGGAAGGTATTCCGGATGAAGAGGGTTTGGAGGGAGCACCGAAAGGGTTGTATCAAGGGCTGAAGGAAGGGAAGAAGAGTGTGGTGCTAGCGGTGGTGGATACTGGGGTTATCAGCTATATGAGGTATTCGGATTCGCGGTTTGGAGATTTTATATTGGATGTTGATCCGCCTGCGAAGGGTGGTAAGGGGAAGAATCCACCAAAGCAGGGGCAAGGGAAGGGAGGAGCAGGCCAAGGGAAGAAGAAATAGTATATATTCTATTACATTTACATGTATGTATTGTATTGGCACAAGAATTCTAGATCGTGTAAAAGCTAGATGCTCGCGCTGTCAATTGAGAATCAGGCATCCAAGATCAATAAATATAAATCTCGGAATTAGACAATTAAATTTGTATTATTCTTTGGAACTGAGGGCTGTTTTTGAAGCCGGTCTGTTGCTAATCGATTGAATAAAATATTTGATGCATACCTGAGTTTACATCTTTTCGGAAGTTTCTTAACCCCATGGTGAAGTACTTACCTTCGGAACCATTTTGTTATTCGGCTACTGCATTCCATCCCGATCCGTCCAATCACCCGCAATAATCCCTTCACGTCGTCTCTGCGTTGTGAGATCGACCCGAGCATCGAATCCAACACGCGCATCGCCGCCAACACGGAAAGCGGCGTTCATTTGACGTCATGACATCCCGGCGTGTTGACCGCAACGGGCTCATTTAGATGCATGCAAATGGCTCAGAGCATGATATCATACCGATTGGAAATACTCTATAAAACTTGTAAGCAAAAAAAAAGAAGCTTATCATATTTGCATATAAAGGGTACCTCTCTCTTCTTGAAATAACTCTAAATTTCCACGAAATACCAAAGGTTGACATCTACCCATTGTACAATCAATCAATCAATAGCCGGGTTCTGATCTTCTGATACCGTCGACATATCAATCAATCGGACTTGCAATAACTGACCGGAAATTAGATCACCGTCGTCATCTAACGTTAACACCTTTCCATCAATCTCCCGAACCTCTCAAAAATCTTAACCTCCCAATCAATCGTTAACTCAAATAAGGAGAAACCTTCAACAATTGTTAACAATGTCGTCCATCCTCCTTGCCACCCGCCGTATCGCCGCCACTTCTTCTAGATCTCTTCCCCGTGCGGGTGTTACTTCAGCATATTACTCCTCCTACAGTTCTATCCATGAGAATAACCCGGATAGAATACATGAACACAAACACATTTCGTTGAAGGAACAGAAAGACGGGAAGGGACAGTGGCATGAGGATTTAGCTAGCGATTCTGAAGCCTTTGTATGTTCTTCCACCCCGTATATTTAGGATATATAGTACGATAGGTATAAAATGGTGCTAACGATTGGTATATGGGAATATGTAGATCAAAGCAGAACGACAAGAAATCAAAGCAACCGGCGAAGAAATCCAAAAACTACAGAAGGAGACAAACAAATTATTGGAGAAGGCGGGGTTGAAGAAGTAAATATCGCCATAAGGATGATATCGTATTAAGGGGCGTTTATTGTTCTTCCTACCGTCGTTGTATACTTTGTCGGCTTGAATGTTATGACTTTTTGAATTCAAGTGGAATTATACGGAGATTGAGATTTTGTATATTTATGCTCGCATGAGAATGGAAATTGCATGCCTTTGTCAGATATTGACCGATGATGTGATTTAATGTGTATTCTGATTGATTTGTTGAGACATCAGTTTTATTCTTGATTTATAAGGAGTGGTATATCCGAATGCAGATATCTGCGAAGAGGCCAAAAAAAAGAAAAAAAAAGGAGAACACGCTATCTACAGAAAAGACTTTGAAAATATACAATAACCATCGACGAAAAGATAAGAGAGAACTTCAGAAGTTCGGATACCTGTAGGACATCCCCAGTTTACAAGTAAGTCAAAATATAAAGATAAAAGGCTCCGAGAAACCAGTAAAAGTAGAAACCAAAGGAATGGCTAAAATGATAAAACGTAAAAGTTTGGAAAATGCTAGTAAAAGGGATATAAGTGTAGCCAAGACAAATTCGAAAGGGTATTAGTATTATAAACTTCTTTTTGCAAAGAAACCCGCTAGACAGACCGAGATACCAAACATCAACATCAAACAACTAAAAGAAAGATGAAGAAAGCGAAGAAGTCTATTTGAGAAGAGCGATCAGAAGGATTAGCACAATTATCAACACCACAATGGTAATCATCGAGCCTGTAATCCAAATAGCGTTAGTGTCCTGTTTGCATCATTTCAAATACTAAAGAAAGGAAGATGGCATACCATTATCTTTCGCTTTTCTCGCAAACGTATCCAACCGCTTACGGGCTCCTGTGAGCCTCCTTTGCGCCCTATCAACTCCCTCGTCCAAATCATCCAGCAGTTCGCCCTGGCTGTCTAATTCGTCACCGATTTGGATACTCAGCTCGCGCTGACGGCCGATACTCTCGGATAATCTGTCCAACGTATCGTCTTGCTCTTCAATTATTCGCTGGTGTAAAGTGAGGACCTGCTGGTTTGATAGATCGTCGGTGTCGACCAGCGAGTCGGAGAAGCGGACTTGTTTTGATTTCCGGTTAGCCGAAGCGGACGCTGAGAGGTCGCCGTTCGAGTCGTCGCCTAGGAGGCGGGATTTGGCGACCGAAGCGGAATCATCATCTGTATAGGATGCCAAACCTCGAGCGGCAGCGTGGTGATGAGAATGGGATTCCGGGTCGTCGGAGTAGGGGAGAGAGTTTGGGTCTAGCGCGGTTTTCGAGGCCACATTTGAAAGGTCGATAGTATTTGATTTCGACGATGATGTGCCGTTGGGAGACTCGAACTGGGATGTGAGGTTGTCATATTGCGAACGCAGTTTTACTAAGACATCTTCTCTATCTCGGAGGGTTTTTGATGGTCTGGATTTTTTGGGATTAAGAAATTTAAGATTAGCTTTTTGTTGGTTTACTATTTCACAGCACTAAGGGAGATAACGTTGTTAACATTAGGGGTGGGAATGGGGACTGTACGTTTCGGCTTGTTGCTCGAGTCGGGTTTGCTCTTGGTCGAGCTGTTCGATACCCTGCCGGAGGGTTTCTAGCGACCGGGCGATATATGCATCGGCGGTATTTGGCTCGAGTTTCAGGGATATGGCCCGGGTGCGTTCGAGGAGGGAGAGTTTGATATGGTCGGCCAGGAGGAGAAGCCGGTCGGCGTTTGTCGGCATCGTTGAGGTACTGTGCTGAGCGAACTCAAAGACCGAAGATGGTAAAATATATATACGAACTGCACAAATCGAGAAGCGGTCCGACCGGGAATAGAAGCGAGCGAGGGGATATCGAAGGCAAAGAAGGAGACGAAGGAGGCAAAGGAGGGGTGATGGTAGTGATGATGATAGAAGATGATGTTGGAGATGGATGATGGGGGAAAGCGAGAGCTTGAAACGCTCACAAGCCACAGTCCACTCTGTCGCCCGATTTAGCCAGAACACACAAACGTCGTCATGCGATGAGGCACTCTGTGGCGGTGCAGATATAATTCTTTTTATCTTTTCGAACGATTCCCGTCGGCATGATCCATGCACCAGCAGCACACTTGACGTGACAAGGGGCCCCCACCACCCGAACCCATTAATACAAATCAGGTGAGGTGGGCCGACGAAAAAAACCTTTAACGGCACGGGCCACGACTCTAATATCCACTACCACCAATCATCACGACTTTTAACGTCACCGTCGACGCCGAATGGTGGCCGTCTAGCGATGGATGCTAAGTTATGCTCATCGGTCGTCCGCTGCTGCTCCGAAGCTGCTGCTGTCGCCGCCTTGCCAACAAACTTATAGCCACCGCTCCCCGTCGAGTACCCGCTGAAATATTGCGGATCTCTTGTCCGAAGCTGTACTCGACGGATCGAGAGCACAATGGCGATATCAATCCTTCAACTGTCTCTCACAATGGTCGAGGTGAAGCCACCCGGACAGCGGCCGCTCCAATTGTCGGCTCTTTCAACCTTCCGCCCGAAATCGCGGACGATATCGCCTTCGACGAGTCTTGGATAGACGATGACCTTCGGCCGCCGTCATCTCGCCAATCAACCTCCAAATGGGTCAAACCAACCGATGAGGAAGTTCTCCATCTCATAGACAAGCGTCAAAGAGAGCTAGCTAGTCACCGTGCTGCCCCTCCGTCGTCCAATGGCCCTCCAACATCCATTCTCGAAGATGCCTCCCGATACCTCCTCCAAGAACTTCTCGAGAAGGAATTGACAGATCGAAAGAATTACAAGAAACCTGTCTCCGATGCGGAAACAACCTCTGATATTCAACTTCTCCAACGTGTACTCGATATCAGCGCCTCTCGTATTCACACACGCGCAAAGCCTGGCCATCATTCATTACCCTTCTACCTCCATCGAAACTCCAAACGTCTGGATAAAGCTCTTCAAAATGTTCTACGAAAGGGAGAAACGGGAATGGTTAATAAGGTCTGCTACAACTTGCTGGTCTCTCCTGCTGCGCCAACCATAAAAACCTTCAATATTCTCCTCAGACGGTTCACCCGGCTTCGTATGACCAGTCTCGCACGTGTCATCCTCACCACCCTTTTCGCCGTCGGATTCGAACCCAACCCCCAAACATACGCTTCGGTCTTACATTACTTCACCATTATCGGAAACTACGATGCCTTTGGGAAAGCTGTCACGATAATGCGAAACACATTCGTGGACTTTCGAAACCCGATTCTCGGAGCCGCAGAGTTGAACGGATGGTCCAAGTTTGGTGATTTCATGAGCATGCGTCGACGGTTGAGACTATTACAAGAAGAAGGACTACGCGATAACATCTTCATTCTGGCTATCGAATTGAGATATTTTGCGAAAAGGCACATGTGGGAAGGCGGCCTGCCGGCGTTGAGATTACTTTTGGCAAAAAAAGTTGAGGATGTCGATCACAGAGCTTTATTCTGGGCGTTTAAGTTATGTGTTAACTGTCAACAGTACGATTTCGCTGAGCGGTTGAAGACTTTGGTACAGGAGAAGCGATGGCCCGTGGAGGCACTTTGGATGCGACCGGAGAGAACGAGGGGGCTGCCATTCGGTTATAAAGGCAAGGACTCGGGACAGGTGATACCTAAAAGGAGTGATGCTGCACAGTGGAAGCAGTTTTGGGACTCGGGTGGTAGGCAACAGAGGAGGGCGATGATAGATTACCCGCCCGAGATACGTATCGATCCGAAAGTGCCGGAGGACTGGTATGAATACAGCGCTGTATGGCGGGAAGATGTCAAAGAAGAAGATATTATCATGGAGAGTAGAATCGGGCGGATTCTAAGCAACCAATCGGAGGGAAAGGATCAGGGCGACAATTCTAATGGGGGCGATGAAGCGATAACTTCAGTGGATAGTAAATTAGCTTCCTTGAGAGTTCCAGTTAAGTCAACATTTAAAAAGCATAGCGAAGCCACTCTCTTTAAGAGTATTGTGGAAAGTCGGAAGAAGGCGCTTCTAGGAACAAAAGGGTAGCACCTCAACATGTTTCGCGAGGGAGCTCAATTGTAAATAGCGTTAATATTTGTATATATATCATAACCGTTGGAATTTATGTTCCTACGTTGTCTATAAACCTTTTCCCCTGTCAGTTTGATCCAAGCAATTCAATTCCTTCTAGAGAGAAACAAAAGGGTAAGAATAGATGCAACCAGCGCCAGTGTAATGCGAGAGTGGGTATCAATGGAAATCTGTCATTATAATCGTCGTGGGAAGAATCGCTTCACACGTCTAGTGCATCATCATATCACCGTCCACGTCTCGCGCAGACTTTTTGCCTTTCTTCGTGGCGCTCGCACTTTGATGCGACAGATGCAAATCTTTAAGCCTGCTGGTTTCCTCAGCGGTGGGAGAATTGCCATCCGAACCTTCCTCCTCCTCATCCTCCTCATCTCCTTTACCGGTGATATTCAAGATATCCCCGGCTGCACTCTTCTCTCCTTTCTTCCCCAGTTCACCAAAACCTTTCTTCTTCCTAGCGGGCCCTCCTTCTAATTTCTTTGCAAGAGCAGTCGCAAACGTCACAGTTCTGGGGATAACATCACCCAGGAATTCCAGATTATCTATCCTTGCGACCGCGTTGGCTAGGTCCTTGTACTGGATATTTTTGCGAGGTTTCTTTTCGACTTTTGTCATCTTGTGAGCTGCGTCGGCAAGGTGGTGTATGAACTCCTCGGTGGCGATGGATATTAGGAAGGCCGCGGCGGGGGAGCAGGCATCGATGTCATCGTCGAGTTTGATGATCTTGCGTACGCGAGCCACTATACCGTATACCATTCATTCTCATGTTAGCGTCCATATACTTGATTGAAACCGGAGGGCAGGGCTTACGCGGGAGGTAAGATGTGCCGTCCCATTCTTCGCGGCGGCGTTTGGGCGCGATGGGGTTGGTATTGTAGGGCATCGTTGGTTAAAGTTGAGGGATGGTTGGTTGTTCATGGGATGCTGTCACGCTGCCCGTTCTGCCGCGCGAGAAAGACCAACTTGGCTGCTGCTGCTGGCTAACGTAAACCTACGCTCGAACAAGCACCATTCATTCTTAATCGAATTAAACTACCCGATTTCCCAGCTTGCCAAATTTCCAAATTTTATTCAAACCCTCGACATCATTATTTTATTTTTCGAAGCTCGGTCATATAGTAACTTTCGATCGGATGAGATAGTTGGATTCGATTCAGAGCTTCCCCCGTCATTATATGCCGAACCCTTCCCCGCGGCCGCCGCCGTTAAGGCGTGCCTCTATCGGTTCCCGTCGTTCGTCCCGCCTCTCCATCGCGATATCGGCCGCTGAAGCCGGTCGGGCATCTCATGATTCGCGCGACAACGGGGGAGAGCATATACAGGAGATCGAAGAGATTAGGAGATATGAGGTATCCATCCCACCATTCATCCCCACTATACCGTACATGGTCAACCCACTCGAGCTGTTTTCTTTCCTCTTTTGGAGTTTTGTATCTGAGATTTCATTTTGCGATGTGCTTGGGTATACGTACAGCTTAAGCTTACTAGTGTATGTCATCATCTAGGACTTTACAACGATAGGTACGGTACACCCCACTATTATCACCGCCCGAACACACCATCCCACCATGAATTATATCTCCTTCATTTCGTTTTCGTCACGAATATATATCAACGTACTACTGCCTTGCAGAGAAATGCGTGGCGAGGAGTGCTTAAGAATTCTAAATCCTATAGCTCAATAGACTGGGTTCAAGACGCCGCGAAAGCACAGCTACAACGTCGGTTAAAAACGCAACGAAGCTCCGGGACCTTCTTACCGGGAACAAGAGGGTGGAGACGGCGGATATGGGAGTCTTATGAAGCCGGACAGGCGTGGATTGTTGTCAGTTTGGTCGGTTAGTTTTTTACATTTCTCCCAGCATCGAGTGTATGATGGTTTGTGGGTTTGCTGATGGATGGGATGGGGGTGTTTAGGTGCTTGTATCGGATTGAATGCTGCGTTTCTGAGTATTGTTACGGAATGGCTATCGGATATCAAGACCGGGTACTGCACAACAGGGTTCTACCTTAATGAGAAGTTTTGCTGTTGGGGTGAGAATGAAGGTACGTTCTTTATTATCCGTTTATCTGTTCATCTGTGTAAACCGAGCTGATGTGATTGTAGGCTGTCCTAATTGGAAACCGTGGAGTAATTTCCTCCCTGTTAGCTACCTCCTCTACATCCTCGGATCCATTCTTTTCGCCTGGGTTAGCGCCACCCTCGTTCGCGGATTCGCCCCGTACGCTGCCGGCTCGGGAATCTCAGAGATAAAATGTATCATCGCTGGGTTCGTTATGAAGGGCTTCTTGGGGTTCTGGACGTTACTCATAAAATCGATCTGTTTACCGTTGGCGATATCATCAGGACTGAGTGTCGGTAAGGAAGGGCCGAGTGTGCATTATGCCGTGTGTACGGGCAACGTCATAAGCCGGTTTTTTCAAAAGTACAAAAGAAGTGCATCCAAGACGAGAGAGATCTTTTCGGCTTGCGCAGCTGCTGGGGTAGCTGTCGCTTTTGGTAGTCCGATTGGTGGTGTCTTGTTTTCGCTTGAGGTATAATATATTAATAGGGTATATATGGACAGAAGGCTGACAAAATCTAGGAAATGTCGTCTAAATTCCCGTTGAAGACAATGTGGAGGAGTTACTTTTGCGCTCTGGTCGCAACGGCTACACTTGCAGCGATGAACCCTTTCCGCACGGGACAGTTGGTCATGTTTCAAGTCCACTACGATCGCGATTGGCATTTTTTTGAGATTGTCTTTTATATTGTGATTGGTATATTTGGGGGGCTGTACGGCGCCTTTGTGATAAAATGGAATCTGAGAGCTCAGGCCTTCCGTAAACGATTCTTAACCTCATATGCAGTTGCTGAAGCGGCTTTTTTGGCTGCAGCGACGGCATTGGTTTGTTATCCGAACAAGTTCCTCAGGATCGATATGACAGAGAGTATGGAGATTCTATTTCGAGAGTGCGAGGGAGAAGATTACAATCACCTTTGCGAGTAAGCTTCCCTTTGCTTGCAAACGACAAATTTCAATTACGAATACTAATATACGAAATAGTGAGGACTATCGTTGGCAAAATGTATTTTCACTAGTATACGCGACCATCCTACGACTTTTCCTCGTCATTATCTCATACGGGTGTAAAGTCCCCGCCGGCATCTTTGTACCATCCATGGCCATCGGCGCTTCATTTGGTCGAACGCTGGGGATATTGGTACAAGCGTTGTATGAGGCTTATCCTACTTCGAGCTTTTTCTCGAGCTGTGCACCGGATGTACCCTGTATCACGCCTGGGACCTATGCATTCCTTGGGGCTGCCGCGGCCTTGAGTGGGATTATGCACCTTACCGTTTCTGTTGTTGTTATCATGTTTGAGTTGACCGGAGCGTTGACGTATATCCTACCGACGATGGTGTGTTTACCTTCCTTCCGTAGCCGGTGGTAGTGGTGGAGATTTCGGCGGGATAAAGTCAGTAACAACTAACGACGTATTCGGGTAGATTGTTGTCGGTGTCACCAAGATTGTTAGTAGCGGTTTTGGAAAAGGCGGGATAGCGGATCGGATGATTTGGTTCAACGGGTTTCCGTTCCTTGATAACAAAGAGGAGCATAGTTTTGGTATTCCGGTTTCACAGGTTATGAGTGAGAGTGTATCTGTTATTCCTTCTTCCGGGATGAATTTGAACGAACTAGGTGAGATCCCCCTCCAACTTTTTGAACCTCAGAGATGCGAGTCAGTAAGCGCTAACAGAGAGGGAACAGAACACTTGATGAAGGATCATGATTATAGAGGGTTTCCGGTTGTTCAAGACCGTTCCTCGAATCTCCTGATCGGATATATCAGCCAGACGGAGTTGAAATACGCTATAGGTAACACCAACTTTATCTATATTCTTTAATTGCTATAGAGATACAAACTGAAAATGATCGATTTGAATTACAGACCGAGCGAGAAAAGAACGAGCATTATCGCAAAATATTCGCTGTTTGTTCAATGCGACGGCTAACCCGGCGGCACCATCATTAACACCTGTAGCGGATACCCCTCTCGCCGCATCGTCCTCCAACTCGATTGATTTCAGCCGTTTCATCGACGGTACACCCATCACCGTTCACCCACGCATGGCACTCGAAACGGTCATGCAAATCTTCAAAAAGCTAGGGCCGCGTGTCATTTTAGTAGAGCAGCGCGGACGGTTGACGGGATTGGTGACGGTGAAGGATGTGTTGAAATATCAGTTCAAAGCGGAGAATAGAGAGCATCCGCGGGACGATCAGGGGGAGACGGAGATGCAGGATCGGGTGTGGGAGTTGTTGGTGTTGGCGGGTGAGTGGGTGAGGGTTAAAGTTGGAGGGATTAACTTTTGGGGCGTGTTTAGGAGGAGAATGGCGGCCAGGGAAGAAGCGAGGGTAAGGCAGGAGAGTTATGCTGATTCGGTGGATGATGGGCTCGAGTTGGAGGGTGAGGGGAGGCGGTAGATTGGAATAATTGAAAGAATATCGTTCTTGGGTATCCACGCTGTTTTGGTTTTCTTTTTAGGGAGGTTAGGCTTGGGATTACTGTATATTCTAGTTTATAGTTTATTGGTTTCAATGCACCTACGGATTCACCACAGTCACGAGGATAATAACAACGGTCTGATTCAAAATTTAAATGTGCATTTGAAGCCTATTTTATGTGTTGAGAAAGTTGTGTTTCTCAAAATGGACTTTGGCGCGACGTCGAAATCCAACTTCGATCGCACGACGACATCAATCCATCAACTATTTACACCGCCATCGCCCTGCATTTCAACCATCACGACACTCTCCACACGATCACAACGTCCATTTCGATCAATTGCTGGAAATACCCGTCCTACGGTCTCGTCATATAGTGGAATATAGCCCCTAGCAGCTATAACATCTATACCAAGATGCGTCTCTCAGCAGAGCTCCTCGCGGACTCACCGTCATATCTCAATCCTCTCAAAGAGAGAGAACTAGACCTTAGAGGTACCCCTCCACTTTTTCCCGAACATATAATCTCATATACTAATATCTTTTATGAAGGTCATAAAATCCCCATGATAGAGAATCTCGGTGTCGCAAAGGTACATTATAGCCACCCACCTCGCGTCAACCCTACCTACCCCATCGCACAAACCCAATTCTCCCACAATCACTCAAGCAAGCAAGAGAGAATAAAGGAAAAATGAAAATGAAGAAAAAAGCCATCAATATATATAAGCCCTGCTAAACACATAAACGAGTCACAACTTGTACTCCATCTCGCTGATATTGTAGGATCAAGACGCAATAGACTTCACAGACAACGACATCCAACAATTCGGCAACTTCCCGCTCTCGCCGCGCCTCAAAACCCTCCTGCTGGCACGTAACCGCATCACGAGCATCCAAGCCACCCTCGCTGCTTCCGTACCCAATCTATACTGTGTGGCGTTACAGAACAATAATCTCGCAGAGTTGGTCGATTTGGTACCTCTCGGGAGACTTTTGAAGTTGGTGCATCTGGTCCTGTTGGAGAATCCGGTTACTAGGAAGGAGAATTATAGGTTGTTTGTGGTGTGGACGTGTCCGACGGTGCGGTATTTGGATTACGAGCGGGTCAAGGACGCAGAGAGGAAAGAGGCTGAGAAGCTGTTTGGGACGCAGGATGATCCTACGCCCGCTGCTGCGAAGGTAACTATCTACCTTTTTCACACTCCCTACTCTACTATGTTGACTTGAAGTGGAACGTGCTAATGCGGTGGTGGATAGATTCTCGGTGTGAAATCGCGTTATTTCGAGTCTTCATCGACTGATCCACGTGGCGAGAAGAACTTCAAAACGACATACACACAGAGTGAGAAGCAGCGTATACAAGAGATGATTAGGAACGCGAAATCTCTAGATGAGGTGGCACGGTTAGAGAAGCAGCTGCGTGAAGGAACGCTCATCTTGGCATCTGCCGATGATGTGGATATGAAGGAATGATTAAAATAAGAACGTTTCTATTATATTCAAATTGGCGGGGTCCATCTATTTTTCTGGTCCCACAACCGAATTGTATATGGTTCTATATAGTTTCTAAGCACTATAGTACAATCAAGGTATCAAAACGTAATCTATTTACTGGTGAACAAGAATAACGCCAGACCGATCTACGGAAATAACCATCCCGTATGGTAACTCCAAAATCGCAACCTGTGAATAAAAGTCAAGATTAGCATACTCAAATCCCCAAATGTTAGTATTAGAAAACACTCACATCCAAAATTGAGTCCAGATGTGACTTCAGCATCATCTGTTGCTGCAGAGAAATCACAGTCGATCTCGGTGGCCGTCCGGAGCTCTTATGCTTCTTGGAATCTTTAACCACCGCTGCCTTCTCTGTTGCAACTGCAAGATTGCTTGTTCCAACTGGGTGCGTCACCACATATGACGGTTTTCCTTCCTCTGCTTCTAACCCGCTAAATACGGCTGAAGCTTCTACCTTTCCCAAATCCCAAAATCTCAACTTTCTATCCGCGCCAGATGTGATCAAGAACCCCGCACCGCTCTTCCCCTCATCGTGATGCGCGTCTACCCCGACTGCGATGCCTCTAACACCGCGGTCGACGCTGATAACCCCGCTTGGTTCCAATATCTGACTCGCAAATCGCGAGAGTACGGCTTCAGGTGTTTCATCATCGACCCGCCATGGTTCGTACAGCTTCTCGGTTTCCGGCTCGCCAATGGCGCGATACACCTCCTTGCATTGGCATTTATCGACGTCCCAAACGGTAATCTCACCTTGACCGCTTCCACCGGCCACACAGATCCATTTCCCACGGCCCTTGGATGGGTGGACTAGGAGCCGATGGATCATTGTGGCACCGGGAAGTCCCCAGGAGCGAAGACGAAGTCTGAATCTGAGGTCCCACAGGTCGAGGATACCGTGTGAGGTACCGACTAACATCCAAGTATGTTTACGGTCGATATGGAAACATGTTGGTGTTCCGTGATGGACGGGGTTTGATAAGCTGTACTCTTCGCTCATCGTGCGAAGGTTTAAGGCCATAACTCTCGACTTATTCGTCGCGATCATTAGGACAGACATAGTATCTAAAAATCGGTTAGTGGGATTCAAACTTGTCGTGAATGTGTAAATACGTACCGGCTCGGAAATGTTCGATCCATGTTGCCAGCTCACCAGGCGGAAACACATACTCCCTCAACAGTGTAAACTTGGGGACTTTAGGTCCGCCGCTGTATTCCACCCTCACGATATTTAAGCTTCCATTCGACGCTGTGCTGATAAACGTGTATGTATTCTCCACAAAGCAAAGGCATTGCACTTTCGCTCCATTGCTATGCGTGTATGTTCCCCTAGCTTTGGTAGCAACGTTCTTCTCCAGCCGTTTTGCATCCCAAAGTTTCACGGTTCCATCATCTGAAGCGGTAAGGAAGAATGTATGGTCAGGAGCCACCACCACTCGGTTCACAGCACCAGTGTGTTCGTTCAATTGCGCTACCAGGCCTCCATCCGGCTTCCAAATTCCCGTGGAAGACCTGCCTGTATTTCTCTTGATAGGTTGTCGGCGCGTGGCTGGTACTATCATCGGTCCGAATTCTGCGATATCCGAGGGATAGTTATCTTGGAACATGTTGTCTAGAAGTCCGAGAACGTCGGGGTCTCCACCAGCATACGAATGTGTCGGTCCAGTGTTTTCAGCCGGGACGAGAGGACCAGGGTACTTTACTTGACGGTCAGTAAATGCGGAATGGATTGGCTGAAAGCTGCCAACTGCATTTTGGGCTTCAATTCCAACCGAGGCGGCAGCTTTGGCCGTCTTGAAGGGTGGTAGAATGCCGTCTTTAGAAAAAGCTCGGTGTGATGAAGTGGAAGATGTTATCGACAATCGCTCATCAAGACTTGAGGCAGTCCTTTGGTCCTTTCGCAACATTTGGGGTTCGGTGTTGCTGGGGCCTGGCCTGAGATTTTGCCTTTCAGCAGCCTGTGGCGTCCGCGGAGTCACTACACCAGAAGGCAATTGAGACGCGAGTCCGTTACGTGCTCCCATCTGCTGTCGGATCCCATGCTTGTCATCGTTTAGCTCCTCAAAGAAGATAGTCTGCGGAGTAATTTCCAATGACGACAAGGTAACCACATTGTTTAACAGTGATGGTGCGGCCTCTGTTCCTGGTTTTGCTCTTCTCTGGGCAGTCCTATACACATAATCCCGAAGGAATAGTAAAAGGCGTTCTTCCTCCTCAATCATGCCTAAATTTCGCAACTTTTGCAGCCACACCTTATCTTCCTCGCTTCGAGTACCACTCTGGACTTCAGCTAGTGCCACCTGCCACTCTTGTGGGTTGGATGATATAGTCAGATCCCTAAATCCGCCCGATCGGCTATTCGTATTCCGGGCCCAGAATCCCGTCTTGGTAGTGCCTCCCGCCCAATTAACGGCGGTGTCGAATATTGTCCGCTGGATGGGCTTTTTCAAGCTGTTCACCAGAGCAACATCTGATACATTGCTAACAGCCCCACGGAGGAAAGGTAATAACATTGGTTCTACAATGGTAAGAACTTCCGCTTTTGTTAGCCACATGGAACTTGAGGCGAGGAATGAAACTGCTGCCTCGCGAATCCATGGATTTGGGTGAACCAAAAATCTCGAAGTCGTCGTCATGAGTTCCCATGTTTTACTCTTTTGGAATAAACCTAGCTTTGCCATGCGTTTTAGAGATTTCAATACCTTCGCAATGACAAACTCTTCCGGATCTGTGAGGGCTTGCATCATTAGAGGTAAAATAAATTCTTCAAGATTCGCAGATCCCACAAATGTTGCCATTCCAACAATAGTCTCAAAGAAGGCACATTTAAGTCTCCAGTCCTTGTCGTTAAGATACGTATTCAGATGACTCAGCAAGACCTCATTGGCCTTGTTCCTGCCAAAGAACACGCATAGACGGGAGACGCATGGTAAGAAAGCTCGGCGGACTGACGAGTCACCGTCTGTTAAAAGAAGGGTGGCTTGCTGTTCGAAATATGATATCAAGTCGGCCTTTGATACATCATAAGAAGAATGCATGCCGTCTATCTTGCCCGTCAACTCCGCTTGAGGGTCAGCGTGAGGCAGCGAGCCATCCGCTCGAAGAGCTTGAGCCATGTCCAGAAATCGAGACGACGATTCTGCGAGCGAAGCCATACATGACCCCAGTGTTGCTCTCACAAGCGACCCGTGCAGTTTGATTCCTAGATAGTCATTTCCGGTGATCGAAGCGAGATTTGGAAGAATGTAATCGGGGAATACGGATACATTCACAGGCGATACCACTCGGACTTGTTCCATCTGCAAGGCACCGGAGTTAGCATTTCAGACACCATTATATTGCCGAGTATTACTTACTAGCTGTGTGATCGCTTTGACGGCTGCAACCTGGACAGGCTCTACGGGATCTTTCAAAAGTGATATCAAATATGGTAAACATCTATCGACTTTGGATTCATCTGTCACCCGTTCCGCAAAAGCCAGGATCAAATCACAAGCGCGTAACCTTGCCCTAGCTCGGGCGGTGTTCCTCAAACTCGATGTTATTAACGTCAAGAACATCAAGGTCCCATCATCCGACTCCACATTTAATCTTGAAACTTGGGGTTGATAGTTCGGGATGCTCAATGCAACGGGGAACATTTCCCCATGTAGTTGAGGGTTCGGTAACGGATTATCGCTTGGCTGCCCTAAAAAGAACGAAATCTTGTCGAAGTCTTGGTATATCCGGTCGATTCTCTTATCGCACTCGCCTAGATTTACATAGTCCGACGACATGGGACTCCTTCCGGAGGTCGGGTCTGCAACCGTATTCATGTATTGATGGAGGAAACTGTAAAAGTAATCTGGGAAAGCCCTCTGTCTCCATTTTCTTAGGTAACCATCGGCGCTGAGTCGCTTGGTAGGGTCCACGTTTATCATATGGGTAACTAAAGACCGTATCTCTGGATCCTCGATTTTGATGAGATGAGTAAGGGCCGGATCATACTGTCCGCGCTTGTACTTGAATAGTGTAGAGAGGTTAAACAGTGTCGTTCCTTCTAAAAACAGCTCAGCGATGACACAACCGAGACTGAAAATATCCATAGCATCGGTAATCTTGTCTTGTACGGCTCTCATCGGGCTGTGAAACCTCTCTGGCGCTAGATAACATGTTCTCCTCCCGGATGAATCGAAAAAGTATGAGAAATCGGCGGGGTTGTCTTCAGGAAGGTACGTCGGCTTGAAATGTGCGAAATCAGAAAGATAGGCCCAATTCCAGGTGGTGATCAAAACATTTTCCGCCTTGATATCGCCGTGATGTAAACCCTTGAGGTGGCAATCCCTAAGGCCACACAGCAACTGGTAGGTTATCCATCGTTTTTCGATATCTTCTAGGAATGGACGGGTGCTTATTCGGTCGTAGAGACTGCTATAAAGGTGCTGTCGGATTAGATAGGCGGCACGGTCTGTTTCGTATACGCGCGAGTAGGTAAGAGCGTTTGGAATGTCCGCGACGATATCCCGTTCCACTACAAGTTAACTCTTATTAGCAACCCTCTTCCAAGGTAAGCTATTTGGGTGGAATAGCAAATGTCGTACTTTGAACCTCCCGTCTATAGTCATCTAGAGGCAAAGGCTCCAAAGGCTTTGCAAAAATCTTAACCACAAGTTGCCCATCTTTATGTCTGACTCTTATCGATTTCATAAACCTGGATGTTCCCATAGATCTCTCGTAGGTTACATCGTGGAGCTCGCTGGTGTCGACACTGAAAGCGCCGGCGGAGGGGGCGGAGGTAGAATAGCCTTGACCCATGTTCGCTATCCGGAGATTTCAGTGTTGTCGGATAGTCGAATATAGTAAAGGACGAGTGCGAACGAGCTGTTGGTGCTCGAAATAGAGCTTTGGTAGTAGTTTGAAGGATGTCGAAACAGCCGAGAGCTGCTTAGTGTACGTCAAAGGGAACGCTAATAGTGTTCGTAGCTAGATCTATTCTCATGATAGTAATAACGGAAGCTTAATAATGAGAGAAGGCGAGATTGAGGCTCGCGCAGCATCTAGCAGCTTGGTAGCAGTATTATGTCATGCCTGAGAGGTTGTAGCCATCACGATAGCAGCAGCACATGACGCGTGGAGGTTGGTTTGAGTGTGATGAATCCCAATTTGAGGCGATGGATGCCAAGACGTGTCATTCCGCTTTGGGTAGACCAACACAAAACACAAGCACCGCGGGTCTGGTTTCCGTTCAAGACGTCGAGGCTTTAGTCGACTAGGACTAGTTGAACTTTCGTAATTCAAGAATCATTAAAATTGGAATGATGAGGATAATGAGTAAAGAGATTATGATAATATTCTTTTGCCAGTTTCGCTAGAGGATATCATATAGAAGAAATAGAATATACAAGCAAGGGTATAGCTACAAGCCGGCTCAAACGAATGACAATATTTATATCGTGACGCTACGCTAAAATATATAAACTGAAAATAGAATATCAAAACATGGCTCTGTGCTACGGCTCATGTGGATTTTAAAGAAAGTATTAATTGAAAAGAAAGAAATTTACTCAAATTGTGAGCTATGTGCTGTAGCTCGGCTTGTGACGAGCAAAATTGACACGACTTGGAGTCGGCATCCTCACGTCCGGAGCAACATTTAGTTCTCGAGCGGAATTCCGATAGCTTGGGGAGAATTTGCTTGAGGATAATCGTGCAGAGAACCTTGTCGAGATTCTAGTCGGACTTAGACCCAGACCGTAGCTTTGGAACCTATTTTTCTCGGTGTTGCTCAGCGTAAGCCCGGCCTGGGAAGACGCCAGCTTGGAGGCCAGGAGATCCACAATAATGATGATGGGATATAGACACTCCAAGGTGTAAAGGAAACGGTCCATTTGGTTTGCTGTACTGGTTGCTTCCTGGAGAGTATTTTGGTATGAATATGTGATTGCTCGTGCAATGCCGATAGGGCATAACGTCGCAAGGCGAATCTCAGCGCTTCTGGACAGGAACACGAATATTCCCTCTGCTGGTGCGTTGACCGCAACACTAGCACGCCGGGCGACTGTAAACCTTCGGAGGAGGAAGTATGCACTGATGGTCTCCACCATTGCGAGGGTGATAAAATAGGCCATGTGAAGTCTATTGACCCTTGGCTGGAGCACTGCTCGTTGCGCTGGGTACTTGATTTCTAAAACTCGAGTTACCAGGATTGCTACCCTACAAGCGAAGATGACCAACATACACAGCCAGAATAGTATCAAGAATATTCTTTTCTGCTTTCGATGGAGAATCTTCATTAGTATCTGGTAAGAGTACATTGACAAGCCGGCATCCTGGATAAACCAGAAGACGTCAGCGAACCCTGCTGCAATCGCTCTGGAGTTTCTCTGATAGTCGGAGTAGAATGCATAGTAGCATAGACCGTTTGCTATCGCACAAGCAGCTGATACGATAAGTGGAATCATGGAAAATCTGCTGAACTTGACAATTCCCATTACCATCAAGGAAATGAAGAAAGTGACGAGGCCAATCGTGCTGAGGATCGACCAGCTGAGTTCGAAATATGAGATACCGTCTATCATGTTGAAGTTGTAAACTTAGCGTCGCTCTAGATACGGAGAGATAGTGACTGAAGTGATGTAGTTCTCAAAGCAGGGTATCGATGCTTGAAGAACCTGGGTATAATAATTAGTAAGGTTGAGAGTGGAGAGCTAAATCATGAAAACAATTGCGAGGGTCTCTCTAACTATATATGAGAACCGAACATTCGGGAAGGAGCTTAAAATTATGGACGGAATTAAGCTATATATAATGATTTAGTTCTAAAACTTTAGGAATCGATTGAAATCCAATTCGCTAATTTTTGTGGCTGATAATCACGCGGCTTCCTTTGTCAGGGACTTGTATACAATGTCAGGTCCAATGCCGTAAACTTACTAGACACGAGTTTCTGGTGACAAGTGACCCCATGATGGTGTCTTATCGCCTATTTCGCCCAAGAATAGTTTTAAAATTTGTGGGGGATTTGGGCTATTATTTAAAGGCTTGGCTTGGGGACAAATACAATATTATATTTTACGGGGCGTGAGGTTGGTCTCGTCATGCGAATCGAGGATCTGGAACAAGGCGAGAAGGACCTCCCAACTTGGTCTCGAACACCCCTCCTTTAGGTGAGGCAATGTAATGCAAAGCAAAACAACACTTACGAAATATGACTACTTACGTACACATCCTGCGGTTGTGACTGCGTGAAAAGATAAAAAATCAGCCTTGCGATATAGTAATGACCTTTGAATAGAACTTTCTTCTCGAAATTCTTTTCTTCTATTAATTGTACTGTGTTTTGATAATTTATTGAATGTCAATCGGTGTGAGCGAACTGGAGTTGAATTCGCGAGGCGAACATATCGTACGATGCCTTGCCAACTTTTTATCTTCTCCGCTCCCAAAAAATTCCTTGATCCCCGAGAAAAAATAAGATAAAAATAAAAATAAAAATAACTTCTGCCGGTAGCTCATGAAAAAAATCGAATTGTAACTAGCTACCTTCTAGAATTCTACGTTGACAGATCCCTTGAGACGTCGTATCTCCATGACGTGTATCACCTTGAACTCCAGTTTCAGGTCCGCCGATGACGCTAGCTTAGCGCTGTTTAAGACTTTCTTGCGAGGCACTCCGTATCTCCTGATCTGGACGTTAGGTGCGAAGCGAGTTTTATAGTCTCACCTGGAATTAAGAACTCAATATACTACTACATTGAGTTGATAGATGCATTCGAATTCCGATAAATAGATTTTTTTTTTGTTAGGATTATTTGACGCATGCCAATTCTATATCGGAAACGCGATATCTCCGCTCGCGTCATAATTAGCTCTAGCTTGAATTATTTGATGATTAAATATCCTGTTTTTGCAATCTAGGAGGAGAGTATAGGAGGAAGAAACCATCTATTATCGTAATATCTATGAGTAAATTTTAAAATAATAATGCGTGTCATAGAATTTCGATAACGTTTCGTAAGAGTGACAGCCCATTCTAACGCGATCGGATCCAAAGCTACTGTGACAGAATAACGGATGAATCCGAATATCTATTCATCAAACTTCTCGGGGTTAATTACAAAATATTGACGTTGGCGTCGGTAGAAACCCGAAACTATTATCGATTCTCTTTAATTATCCATTTGGTGGTCCGGTGGTATATCAATCGCTGAATAAGGTGGCTCTGTGGAACCCTTTAGATGCGAGTCCATTCTTTAGCAGCTGGAGGTAGAGGCGATTCGAACCCGGTTCATGGGACATTGGGTTAGCCCGGGCGATCTTGTGATAGTTGAACCCATCTATTGTGATATTGTGTAACTGAAAGCCCAGAATTTTATGATCTAGCCCGGGCTAGAGGCAGAACCGTACGATTTAGCAAGTCTGCCCTGCGAGCTGAGTTTAGCATCAGTGGCTCTAAGGAAACGTTTTGATTGCCCATTATTTGGATTTTCCTGATTTCGTTTCGAGATGGGGCTTTCCTGGACGTAGCAGACGATAAAGTCGCGAGTAGAGTTAACGTAAATGTGTTTTGACCCTCCCTACTGGAATGGGATGTATCTATAATTTAATTATGACTCGCTAATTTGACAAATGCAATGGTATCAATGCACGTAGAGAGGAAAAGTAAAGGTGACAATGTAAAAACAATTACAAATAGGTTAAGAAAAATCGTTTTGGGAGCCTTGGATTAGCTCAAAACCAAAAAGTTGAAAAGCCTATGCCTCGTCGGAATCGCTATTCTCCTTTGGCTCTGGAGCTCTATCATGTAACATCGTAAACGCAACCACCGACGTAATAACACAAGTGATCGCTATCGGAGAAAGTTAGCTAAGTATCTTAAGATTCGATCAATAGGGCATAGGAGCTCACCAAATGCACAGTTCATAAAGAAATAACTGATGCTGTCCGTCAAGTAACCAGATAAAAATGATCCGATCGTCAGACCCAATGAGTAACTCACGTTGGTGAGTGAATAACAACGAGAGTAGGCTCCGCCATTACCCAAAGCACCTGGCTGTTTAGTTTCTAGATCGTCGATTGCGCCTATTTTTACCATATAATTGTGATTAACCATGCGAGTAGACTTAAAGAGGGGTGTTATTGAGGCAGCTTACATGTTATTTCACAGATAGCGACGCTGCTGGTAAGATCTGTTGCTAGACCTATACCAACCACTGCGACAACGTATGTAGCTATCATTGACTCTCGACTAGCAGCCCATGGAAATTGCTCTTGATCTGCTGCCCCTAGGAGGAACAGTAAAATGGCTAAGATAGCGTAACCTGCCGTCGCTGGTTTTCGGGTCCCAACAACATCTCTAAGCCATCCGCAAAGAGGGCTCATAACTATCGCGGGAGCTTGCATGGCTGCGAATAGGATGCCGGTCGGGCCGCTTCCCCATCCGAATGCGATTTTGACATGTGCTGGGATAGTGGTGCTGTAGCTCGCGAGCATGGAGGCGTATACCACGGAGGCGCTCAAACCAATGATGACACCTCGTTGTGAGAGTACCAATTTGTAAAACTCTATGGTCGATAAGTCGGGTTGCTTTTTATCGTGAGGTCTTTCCGTTGCATCGTACGATTCCACAGAGCTATCAGATAACAAAGCTGAATCCTCGCGTGGTTCTCCGACCGGGTAACGGCAACCATCGGTATCCTTGACGAACTCCGGCTGTGCTTTCTTCTTCTCAACCATGATGCATCGCATCACGATATCGAGAGCTAGCACGAGCAGAACGCTGGTCCATGTCATCCAGTAACCAGAATATTCAAGCAATAGACCTGAGAGGACTGGTCCTGCTAGAGCACCCATATTGGAACATCCGAGAGCGAAACCAAACGCCTTGCCGATATCTTTTGCGTCTATTGAATCTCGGATAGTTGCCATTCCCACAATCCAGGCTCCCGTTCCACCGATGGCCTGCAAGATACGACCAATGAATACACCGTAAACTATAGTTGCCGATTATGACTTAATATATCAATGGGGACATTTGTCGTACGATGGGGGAAGGAATGACGTACGATGTGTAGAAGCGGCTAGAATTACCGTTCCGACGATGGAAACGGCTAGAGATATTATTAAGGGTGTTCGACGAGTTTTGGCCTTGTCAGCCCATTGGCCGATGAAAGGACCAGAGAAGACCAAAACGACGCCATATACGGTGAGGATTTGATATGTGAGTTTTTGGATATCGTCGGGGTCGACGCCGTTTCGTTGTTCGAGAATATAAGGAAGGATCGGGACAATGAAATCATATAAGAATGTTTCTGAGTGAAAAAATAAGATGCTTTGTTAGATCGAGTCCCATCGGGGAATGGATGGTTTCTTCCCTCAAACATAAGAAAAGGTTTAGAAAATTAGTTGAGAAGACACTAACCAGCAAACAGGGCGATGGTAATGCAACCGAGGATGAAGAACGTTGATGACCGCCAACGGTAACCCCAGGGTTCCTTTTCTGACGACCTTGTATCCGACATTTTGTAAATTAATTAATAACTGTATTCTCTGGAATCAAATATAAGGTGTTCCTCAGAAAAATAGATTAATTTTCCGAGGAGCGGGCCAATTAATATACTCCCCGCTTCCTATCGAACGGGGAGGGCAAAGGCAAGGGTTACCGCTTGAGAATTAGAAGGGTGAAGGTGCGTGGTGGTGCGGAATTAGAAATCACTCGATCGGATCTCAGGCAGCTTTGATCGGAATATTTGAATCAATCAATCCGGGACGAGATTTGCGAGGGAACAGAATCTAGATTCAACTACCAGGGTGTATCCTAGCGTCATTGTGCATTTTCATGTATTCACCTTCATGCGGTCCGCTAGGGTGCGGGTAACCAGGAAGCGAGGGGTTGGGACAATATGATTGACACTTTCTGCGAAGGCGAGGCCTCGAGGTCGAATGAACATTACATCGTAGTGTGCGGCATAGTGCACCAGGGATTTCTGCGGAATTGGAAACTTTCCAGGTTCAGGGTAATTCCCTCAACTATACAGATTTTCTCCTCGATTCCATTGGTTTGAATGATCAGATATCAATATCATTTTTCCTGCTCCCGCTCGATAACCGGCATGAGAAATCAGCTTCATGCAGCCACTTTTGTGCAATTCGCTGGCTCCGAGTGCGAATGTTTACTCTCAATTGCTGCATACACGGGCACACCAGTCACGCCATCCCGGCCGGGAAGCCCTTAAAACTAGCGATGGAATTCAAAACACAGCCAATGGCGTGGATTCGATTTGCTGTGGGTTGCGCACACCAAAGTTCAACCCTGGTCCTAGTGGCCCTCGGTCGGTCAGTTCGGACACTTTTGGACTTCCCGGCTTATTGAAGTACCATCTCGATTGAGTCGATACCGATTTTGCGACGCAAGGGCGGCATGCATTTGGTCTTGCCAAAATAATTTTCTCAGATATATATATCTTTTTTCCTGAGATCCTGGCTGGAGGAAGATTCCTCCGGTAGGGTTACATGGTCCTAGAAACCTATTGGCTTATTCATTCCGTATATTTTAAGGGAACTATGGTTTTCAAATTAGTATAGTTGCCAGTTTTTTGTAACAAATTAGAGCCGGAATGGAATGAAAGTGTAGAGCGAAAATGGCTATGCTCTGCGATGCAATATTTTCTGAATCATCCAATTAGGGAAGTGTGATGAGAGACTATAAACGAAGAATCTGAATCAATTTCGCTTGACTGGTCGTCTGCACGTTGACTACGGGTCACGCTGCAACTGATATATAACACAGGTCGCTATATCCTTGTATTCTGTACATGCGGCTAGCAGCAAATGCAAAAGCTACTGCTACCAAAAGAATTTAAAACTGGCTTACAAAAAATGAATCAATCTCACCGGGTATATACAAACCCGACTCGTTTCGGTCGCGAAACTCTGGACCACTACGGATACTCTTGTACCTTCGGTCCAACCAGTCTCATACCCAGCCGCTGGGTTCGGGTCGATCGGTTGGGTGTCCATGGGGCGGGTCTGGTGGCATATAACCCCGCTGAATATCCATAGTCCTCGCCCTGGTCAACATAACAATCGTCGCTACAAACGCCGCAACAGTCGTACTATAAATCAAAAACGAAAAAACCCTGCCCCATGCTGAAAACAACTTCCATCTCCACTCATATTTCTTCCAGTCATCCTGATAAATCCTCCCAAACTGCCATAATTTAAAGATGCTTCGCGCCGCCAGATAATTCGTAATCAGCGATAAGGTAATCCAAGTCGCACATACCATCCACATATAGTAGGGGTCTGCCCCTGGTGTCCGTTGCTCTTTGTCATGGTATCTGAATCGATGATGTTCTTGCCATGTAATGCCAAAGCATACGAGGTAGAGACAAGTTATTATAACACCGAATATCGCATGACTGTTTAGACGCTTCCTTATTATTTTGAATTTACGCTCTCGCTTTTCGCGACGGGGCATGGCTTCGAGGTCTTGTTGTTCTAAAAGTTTGAGACGCGGCGTCCGTTTCTTTCTTAACTTGTTCCTGTGTGATTTTTGCTCCTGCTGCGGCTGTTCAGGTTCGATCGGAGAAGAAATTTCTTCGGCTACATCGGCCGCAGTTTGAGATATTCTGGATCGAGACCGAGACCTGTCTCTAGAGTTTGCACCGTCAAGTTCTTCCACATCGTTTGTTTCCTCTCCATCATCTGAGGCCGAGGATCTAACTGCGGATTTGGACCTGAATCTAAAACTTGACCCAGATCTTTCTCTAGACCGTCCTCTGGACCTGGACCTGGATCGCGAGCGGGATTGGGACCGCTTTCTTGCGCTAGCTATAGATCTGATACTTCTAGTGAGTGGCGTCTCTGGGACTTGGAGATAATCGCGCTCCCCGGGTGCCGTAGGGGGAGCAATATGTCTCCTTGATTCCCGTTGCGTATATACTGGTCTGGATCGTCGTGGTGCAGGACTATGATCACGTTCATGGCCTGTTAGAGATGGAGAGTCTGTTGAAGGTACAGGTGGGGGTGGTATGTTTAAGGAGCGCTCGTTGAGGACTCTAGGACCGGTTGGTGGTATTGAAGTAGTAAATCTTCCGTCGTAGTCCATGTCTTAGAGTGCGTAGTTTATATATGGTATATAATCACGTATTGGCAGAAATCTGTATGTTTCCCTTGGTGAAATAATAGATAAGATGTTGAGATGGCAAATAAGAAATGCATTCACGGCTAGATATATTAATACGGAATTGTTAGCAAATACATAAATTAAATTAAAAATACACCAGACTTTGAAATGCGACAATCAATGTCTCTGATCAAGCACGATCTGACAAGTTGTAGAATGTAAGTTTTAACGTTTTGATAATACATTTATTATTCGCGAGCGTTAGCAATGGTGACCTTGTATCCAGCCTTGATCCCCCAATACCCAAGAAATATGTATGAATCAATATCGATAGTGTCTGTTTAAAGGTGAAGGCGATATCAATTAGCTATCCAAAGGTTTAATCTCTTACAAGTGACGAGGAAATTCAAAGGCAATTGATCTAATTAAACCCGCTTAAACTCGGCCAACTTTTAACCCATAGATCGCCCTGCATGGCTGTTGGCGTCGCCTTAATAGTCGCAGTTGCAGCATTCGCAATAGATTTCACCGTCGAACCAACAGCACTAAGAGTCCCGTTATTTGCTGCGCATGCTTTCACCAAAATCTCATTCATAGCATGCTCATCCCGATAAAGGTATACCATAATCCCATAAAGACTCGCCATCATCGTAAACATGAGAATGGGATACACCCTCGTCATACCGATACTATAGAATGTAAAGTACCTCCCAAACTTCCTCATCTCTTGCTCATCCCTCAGTACCATCAAGACTCTCATGATATGTGGTCGCGTGAGCTCCAAGAAGAGCGTGGGCACCATAAAGCCCAACGTAGTGAAACCGACCCCCCAAATCGCCTTATTTTGGGTGTATCGCACAACTTTATCCACTTCTGTCTGTTTTGGTTTCGAATTTATCACTGCGAATGTGACTATAAAGGCCACCCAGATTACGAAAGCATGGAAAAAACACAAATCAGACACGATATTGCGCTTCATGTGCCAGCTGAGATAGTCAGTGTTGAATCTTTCAGGGCTTTCTGGGTCGAGAGTGTCGACAAATTGGGGTACAATGAATGAGCGGATGGTGGGGCCTAGGAAATGATAAGTTTGGGTATCGTCGTCAGGATCGGGTCTAGGTCCCATCAGTAGGGGTATTCTAGGCCGCCTGGGTATACGTCTTCTGTGTCTGGGGTTACCGGGCCCGAGAGGTCTTGTGTCTGGTCCCATAAGGACAGGTCCCGGAGGCATCCCGTGTGAAGGATAAGTCTGTCGTGGCCCTATACCTAAACTTTGTGCGATGCTTGAGTGTAGTCTATCGTTTGCATGACTGTTTCTATCCCTCTGATCTTGTAAGTGGCGCATTCGAGGGCGAGCTTCTGCTTCTTGCTGTGCCCTAGGCGCACTAGGAGCCAGAAACTCAGGTCCAGGATTCGGCATCATCAGGCCTGGATTGGCGGGGCCACTCGTACTAATCTGTCCTATTGCAGGACCTGGGTTTCCTGGGCCGCTCATTTGTTGGTGAATGGCATCTGGTCTCTGCCGTGAGCCACGGGATTGTAGCCATCTTGAGAAATTACGTCGTCGCTCAGAGGGTAATGTGGAATCGTCGTCGGCATCATAGCCGCCGATAGCCCAAGGCATCATGTGTATTCCTATACCTGATTCTAATTTCTTTGTATATAATGTCAAGATATCGCATCAATGGATCTTCGAAATATGAAGCTGAATGTACTTAGGTTGTGTGGTGTCACAATCAAATGTTGAATATCTAAAATCTAGAGATTAAATGAAAATTCTGGGGACAGATTTTATTTATTCAGGGGAGCGAGCTTTTACCAAAATAGTTGATAAGAACCAATTCTAATGAATCAGTTTCGAGCAGAGATAATCTGTGGATTTGATATCGGATCCGTTCCTCGTACCACGTAGAATAGCAAATCACTATGGATTTTCTCGTGATAGCCCACGATAAACACTATAAATACCGTAAAACCTAAACATCGGGCATGATGATCTACTCCTTATTGAAAGAACACAAAAGCTGCTCGCGAGTGCTTCAAAATGATGAGAAGAACCTATACTGTTCATTTGTAAAGAATTTTGCTAATCACTTCATATATGTAAAGACAAACTCCCTTAGATAGTAGGTCTAGTCGGCATACAAATGGACTCAAAAACCTCCTCAAGCTGCGCGAGTGATAGAAAGCCGATTAGCAGCTTTTGCGGCTATAGTGTAAACCGCTGGCGCCATATAAGTCGTGGTATAATAGCCTTGTAGAGTTTTGCCAGCAACGACTTTACCGATTTTTTGTCCCCACTGGTTGGTCTGATAACTGTCCTGCTCCGCATTAAAAACGGCATTACTCTTCGTCCACATCCACGCCCCAAACGCAATGATCCCACTGAGCACAAACATCATGTACAGATCCCACAGCCTGGTTACAAACATGGCATCTCTTCCATACATCTGTCTCAGAATCGGGATCTTCCATGTCGGGTATCGGCTGATCAGACGGGCTGCGAGACATATAAACTGGATAAGCCCCATTATAAGACACTGCAGACCTGCTGTTTTCGCGGCCTGCATTGACGTACTAAGAGCTGTAGCGCCAGACCATATTGCGACTATTGCACCGAATGTTCCACTGACAGAGAGGATCACGGCGACTTGACAAGCGCGAAGATGGCGTTGGTGAGGGATGGGTAAGAAGATACAACCGAATAATCTCGCCTTTTCGATTTCGTTCAGTTGACGTTGACTTTCGACAGCATTGAGTTCTGTCGAACGTTAGTCTCCTATTTTGGTTGCAAGCTAATGTATGTGAGGAAGGAGGATACTAACCACCCACGAATTTGCAATACTGCTGCCCAAAATTATTGATTATACCTGTCATCTGGATTTTGTTTACATTCATCTCGGCCATATCCCGGATCAATCCTTGTAATAGATCACGGTTCGTATTCTCGTTCGCAAGTTCCGGCAACCGAGCGTTGGCATTCCCGAGTAACTTTAGCTTCTGCGCACGTATCCACTCATTAAATATATTGCATATTCTTTGAGACTCGGCATTGATTTTGTCGCGGTTCGCGTAACCAACTCCTGCGTCGAGAGGATTGAGCTGGAAGTCGACATTTGGAGTATATCCAGGGGCAGTTTGCTGCAGAAAAGGTGGGATATTAGGAGCCGGTGGCTGCGGGTTCATGGGAAATCCGCTGAACAAGTACGCCATGGTTAAAGGCGTCTTAGAGAACTAATTGAGCTTGTTCGTTTAGGGCTTTGTGAGGGTTGGCTTTCGATTGAGACCGGTTCTTTGACTAGATGTTACCGCCGGAGGGCCATGATCGAATGTGAGCCAGCTATAGAAGCAATGAAAATTCTAGTGCTGTAAAGTGATGGTAATAATGATATAATAATTGAATCCGATCATCACCGTAATGTTCCTTTTATTTATTCACTGCTAAATTCTGCCATTAAAATTTATAAATAGAATGAAAATCGAGATCTTAGTGATGAGATGTCGCACTGACGACAATCTAATCTACAGCTTCGCTTGCGGTTTTAGGCAATCTTCGACGAGAGCGACAACATCGCTTGACATCCCATAGGAAGCTTGATCTACGAGAGGGTTAGCACGATCTGAAAGTAACTGTTCGATAAGCGAGGAAATAGGAAGAAACTTACAACCCCACCCCGCTGCGCCGTAATTATGAACGACCTTGACACCATTGATGACTTCACTCTCAAGTCTCGCGCCGCCTTCTCTCCACGGTCTCAGACCTACACCGTGCCTTATGATATCGAGACCCTCAACGCCTTTGCCACCTGTCAACTCAGGGCAAATCTCCACACACCGCTTCATAATGCGGTTGGCAAGATTCGGGTCGATCTCCGGTGACCAATTGCCCTTCTGATAACACCCACCGAGAATAGTACCACCGCCTGCAGCCCTCATCATAATGTACTATGATCGATATCAATTAGCTCAGATAAAACTTCTAAGAAGAGAATGGTTCGCAAATTGTACCATCATCTCATCATCTCCCTCGTTAACTGCATTGGTCGTGTACATTGCTGGAGCTTCGTTCCTTACAACGACAATCTGACCTCTAGCAGGAATGAGCTTCGCATCCTCCACTCCTCCTAGCTTGCAAGACATAAGACCCGAACAATTGACCACTACATCCGCCTTCTTTCCACTGACATGCATATCTCTCGCATCCGCAATATGTTTGACGACCCCTCTCTTTAGAACTACACCGTACTTGCGACATTGCCCTAATAAATATGGAAGGTATACCGCAGTGTTGATGCATACGCTCTTGAACGTAGTCCCTGAAGCCATACCCTCTGGTAATTCATCTTTATCTAACGCCCTAAACCCATGAACAAGATTTTTGAACCACGGATCTTCCGCCATGAGATCCTTCATGAACCCCGGTGTTTCTAATCCTTTGGCATTGTACAGCCTAGCATCCTGAACGTGGATGCCGCTCTCTGGCACCTGTGTGGCGAGCCGCCATAATTCCGGGTGCGTATCTCGCTCCCATTTACGAGCCGGTTCGTTTTCGAATGAGAACGGAAAGAAGTTCGCACCAGCCCAGGGCGAGGTGTATTGGATATCGTAGTCGCCAGGCATGTGCTTGGCAATGACGGTAACATGGTGACGCCTTTTGGCTAGAAGAAGTGAAGTTGTGAGACCTGCGACTCCGGCGCTATAGCGAATAAGGTTAATATGATTGATTGAGATGACATAAAGAACTCGAGATGCTAGCGATATTTCGAAGGAAGCTTACCCGATGACTACAATATTTGCGGGTGACATGATGATGAGAGATCGAAACGCAGTTTGGGCTAATGCTGGGTGTTGGAATCTTGGAATGAACACCATGAATATTGAATCGATTGAAGATGAAAGGAAGGAATGGTCTCGTCGCAACGGAAAGCACGGAAGAAGAGTGAAGCCTGTCTTGTTAAAGGCTTTCAAGTAGGGAGCTGTGGAGCTCCCTGCCGGCACGAAGCCGCGGTAAGTTATCGATATCAGGCCATTCTATTAAAACGGCCGACACGGCTTCCTCTGGATAATATCAGGGTCCTTGTCGCAGTGGCTCCGATAAGCTGCCATTGCAGAAGCTTGAGCTGACCTGTCGACCCGGTTCTAGCCTGTCCAACAAAACCCTGCGAGACCCACTTTGATCCTGATAGCGGGATCCCGCCATGCACCTAGACCCTTTAAACCCTCTGTTTACCGCTGTAAGAGAGTTTTCCATGGAGAACGTCAGAAGTTCTGGTGTCGGACGAGGTGGCGGAAGCATATCGATTAGCGAGGGAGCTCCCCCATGATGACAGCCTGCAGGCAGCTGTGCACATTATCGCTTGTTGGAAACCGTTAGCGGTGGCTAACCCAAACTATTACTAACAGGTTCCACAAGACACTCCGAGGCCGTTGCAATAGTTCAAGTAATTGGTCGCGCGAAACCAGTTCAACGGAATTTTGATGATAGTGAACGTAAAAGACAGAAAAGGTAGATTGTGAAAGGGTTCAGCAAAAGCGGCCGATATCAGAGGGCTGCCCAAATTTTGTCATATATCTCAGAGATTTCTTCTTTTAGACGAACGAACGATATCCCAACTCCACTCTCGAGCTCTTTCATTTAGAGAAATGCTGATATTTCACTGTCTTTGGGGAAGTTCATCACTGCAAATATTCGAGATGACCGTATACGCGTAACATCGATTATGGTTTATAAAAATCATCCATGAAAAGGCCTGCATTATATGATGACCAAACATTTCACGACTGGTGATCTAGATCGCCGCTGTCAAGTTTACTGATATCTCGCAAACCAATTCAGCTCGGGAAGCAACTGCATTCAATTGAGATCTGGGGTTCCACGAAGACTTACCCGCCGGGAGGCTCGGGGGAAGCTCAGGGAGTTCGACTCTCGGGCAAACAAATGGCAAACATGTGTTGTGGTGTTGTCACCAAGAGCCATCGATAACATCATCCCACCAAACTATCGCCTCTTCATTTCACCACCCCAAGCCCCGCGCCATGGAGTCCTTCTCCAAGATATCGTCCATAATCGGACAAGGTTAGATTCGCTGTAGCTAGACATGGTTTTGTAAAAGGTGCTAACATCTCACAGCTCGAGATCTCACTATTGAAGCTGCCTCGTCAGCTTCCGGCGGCCGTTCATATGGCACGAGAGTCGCTGTTGCGCCTGCGAAGACCTCCTCGCCGAAGGAAATCCGGCGGTATCTGTCCTCGCGACATGATAGAGATATCTTAGATGGACTGCGGCGGGTGGTTTCGGTATATCTATTGATTCCCTTACGTATGGATCTCGCGGTTAACAAAACAAACCTTGCTGGAACGATATAGATGATGTCTCGCGGCGTCGACTGCTCCGAGTACTTTGCTGACGTCGTCAAGAATGTCGCCTCACCAACGCTTGAGATTAAAAAGCTAGTATACATCTATTTACTCACGTACGCGGAGTCCGAGCCAGATCTGTCCCTGCTGTCGATAAATACGATACAAAAGGCATTGACGGACCAGAACCAAGTTGTCAGAGCCATGGCTATCCGAGTCATGTCTGGCATAAAAGTGCCGGTTATTAGTCAAATAGTAGCACTGGGGATTAAAAGATGTGTATCAGACATGTCGCCGTATGTTCGAAAAGCAGCTGCGCTGGCTATTCCGAAATGCTATAGGCTTGACCCATCTACTCTACCTCTCCTGACAGATTATGTCAATACATTACTTGGGGATAAGAGTTACTATGTTATTGGTGCGGCCGTGATGGCTTGGTGGGAAGTCTGCCCGGAGCGCATAGATATGGTGCATCCGCACTATCGGGGATTCTGCAAACTTCTCATCGATATGGATGAGTGGGGACAACTGGCTTTGTTGAGATTGTTGGCAGTCTATGCGAGGAAGAATTTTCCA
Source organism: Orbilia ellipsospora (assembly GCA_036971675.1). Lineage (NCBI taxonomy): Eukaryota > Fungi > Ascomycota > Orbiliomycetes > Orbiliales > Orbiliaceae > Orbilia > Orbilia ellipsospora. Next base: position 1,729,674 of record JAVHJO010000005.1, read on the forward strand.
AAAATCAGGACGAAATCGGTTAAGAAGCGAAAAACAACTAGCGGAACCGGTGGCTTTTATTCCGATGAAGAGAGCGGAAACGAGGAAACAGCTGGCAGTATCGATCCGGATCTTAAGCTGTTGTTGGACTGCTGTCCACCATTATTACAGAGCAGGAATAGCGCTGTACGTTGCATCTTTATATCTATGGCCTCTTTATACATAAACTAACCGAGTAAAAGGTCATCCTTGCGGTAGCTAGAACATACTATCACCTCGCTCCTCCCTCCTATCTTCCAAGCATAGCTCCACCCTTGCTATCACTTCTCCGAGCTCCCCAGGATATTCAAAACATCGCGCTTACGAATATTGTTTTCATCGCACTAACTTATCCCTCAATCTTCGCACCCCACGCAGCTCATTTCTTAGTATCAGCACTGGATACACCACAAATATGGAAACTCAAATTCGAAGCCTTAACACTTGTCTATCCATACGCTGACAGACAAGTCCAAAGCCTCATACTTACTGAATTATCATACTATGCTGGGAGCCACGATAAGGATATGGTTCGTGAGGCGGTCAAGGCTATTGGCAGATGCGCTCAGAATAACCCCGAGCAGGCACCTAGATGCTTAAAGCTTTTGATGCAACACATACAATCTCCAGATCAGACTTTGGTGGCAGAGAGCCTGACGGTTATCCGGCATATAATCCAACAACACCCTGGTCGTCATAAGAAGACGGTTGTGAGACTCGCGAAGGCACTTGATACTGCTAGTAATAGCGCGGCACGAGCAAGTATTATATGGCTTGTTGGAGAGTTCGCCGGTGTGGATAACGGAGACAACGTCGCTGCTGATGTCTTGCGGATACTGGCTAAGAGTTTCGTAGATGAAGCTGAGGGTGCCAAGTTGCAGATACTACTACTAGCCGCAAAGGTGTACGCACACTATCTGAACAGAACACAATCGGGGATGGACTCTGCTGTATCTGAGGATGATGAAGTAGAAGATCAACATCCTATACCCGTTTTGTTCAACTATATCGCCCGTTTAGCGAGATTTGATGTTAGTTACGATATCAGGGATCGGGCAAGAATGTACATGTCCCTTTTATCGGTGCCGAAATCGAGCCAACTCGCGACATTGATATTATTAGCGCCAAAACCGGTGCCGTTCGCACCGAGTCCGAGTGCGGCGATACGCGAAGGATTGACCGTGGGTAGCGCTGCGCTGATGGTTGGGAAGGACGAGTTTGTGAGGGGGTATGTTGAAATGCCAGAGTGGGTTAGCGAGGCGGATGCGCCAAGTGCTAAGCTCAGAGATCCGGTTCAGCCTGAGTACGGTGGTTATGAGGAAGTTAAATATATTGAAAAACCAAAGGCTCAGGCCGCGCCTGTTAGGGAGGCTGCGAATGTGGTTCTTGAACCTGTTGAGTCAATGCCCAATGTGAAAGACGTTAACGAGAAGACTTTGGATGAATGGTTGGAAGATTCAGAGGAAGAAGAAGATTCAGAGGAGGGAGAGGACGAAGAAGAAGAGAGTGAGTATGAAACGGATGAAGAAGAGGAAGAGAGCGAGGAGGAAGAGACAGATGAAGAGGATGCGACAGAATCATCCAAAATGCTGTCTTCATAGCATATTATATAACTAAGCATAAGCATATGGTGAACTTTGATTCTCGGTCATATACATGAATAGAAGCAGTATCTGATTGTCATTGACTGTACGAAACTATTTTAATTTTTTTCAATTGCAGCATATAAGCTGTCTACCGAGAGATCAAAACTGTAAATGCAGAGTTGAGGCTATGTGAGAAAATATAAATCTTGACTAAATCGCATAAACTGTCTAATACATATGATAATGATGTATATTCTCTTATATTTTGCAAGAAGAAAACGATGCTAAAACTGGCGTTGAACCGGTCTCGTCGTTGCTCTGTTTTATCAATGGTGAGATACAGATACTTAGAAACTTGGGTATGAGGCTTGCAGGAACTGTGACTTACCACTCTAAAATCCAAACTTTTGTGGCTCCAAATCTCGTTTCAAAATCGCAAATCGTTGACGAAAGAAACTAAAAGACTAAATGTGGCCGTTAGAACTCATATATTCGAAAAAAAGCCCTTCCAAAAAATTAGATCAAGTGGACTTATGGTTGCCACAAAGATTTGGCTTGTTAGAAAATTCTAAAAAATCCAAAAACTAAAAGGGATGATGCCCTGATCCCCTCATCTAGCGACCGAATCCCCCTCCACCAAATCCACATACCATCCAACTACCAACACAACGATCAATCACAATAAGCTTCAACGTCGTTATTTTTCCTATATGCCAAGCTTGTGATTATCATAAAGGAGAGGGAATACATATAGTGTGAGATTTTAACTGTAATAGTGATATTGTGGTGAAAATAGTAATGATGGTAATACTCACAGAGGAAAGGTGCTTTGAAACACAGAAAATAGCTTGAGCGTTTGCAGAAGTCCTACAGGATGAGAAAAGAGCTTTGACGGACTACCTCCACGAACTCAAAGGTTAAATGGTGGAATCGGCCTACTCATTTTGACTCAAGGGCACGAAAGGGCAAAAGTCGCAAGGGGGCAGGCCGTCTTTGACAGTATGGTGGCCAAAGGCTCCATACCGCACTCCCCGAGACTGGGCTAGAAATAAACAAATTGGCAGAAATGGGTAAATAAATAAACAAAAATAGGATGAAATAGGAAAAAAGATGTGACGTGAAATAGGATGAAATAGGATGAAAAAAGATTGAATAAAATAAAGGATAAAACAAGATGACATAAGATGGAGATAAATTAAGATAGATAAATTAAGATGAGAAATAAGATAAATCATAGCTAACGGGCTGCTGCTCGGACGTGAAATGAATTGGACAAGACCATTCATCGCTGGGCAACAACCCGTTTTAGCAATCTCAGCACTCCAATGTGACGTCTCACAACCAGACAATGTCTTTTCACACATATCATATGCATGAAGGAAGAGGGGTTTCCCTCTCCCAGAAGTGGATTTAATGTCACGGCTGAGACCGCGCTTTGAGAAAATGACCGGGGCATTAATTTTATCAATGAAGAACTAACGGGACCACTTACTTGGATGATTTCCTGATGTGGTTAGTGGCTGAGGACAAGCACACACAAGGCGAAATTGAGGTTCAAGTGAAATCAGAAGCAACGTTGGGGATCGGAGTGAGGTGGAGTGAGAGAGGAAGGGAAAGCAGGGGATTTGTGGAACCTGCCTTTTTATGGCCTTCTTGCTTGGTGGATATGTGTTGCTTGTTGCAATTTATGATAGCTTTCAGGCATCGAACGCTCTCAGTCTCGGCGCAGATTGTCAAGGCTATGTCGGGACTGGGTGTGAAAATCGTTTTACGGTACTCAAATTTATTGCTTGGTATAGAATTTTGTATTGCATTATGTCATAGATATAAATTATGTTGAATAAAAATGGAGTCTATTATAATAAATGAGTAATGGTTTCTACGTGGATATCCCGGATAATTTTATTCAATGATCCTCATCAATGAATTTAATCTTTTCGCCACCAAGCATCTTCTCCGATGGTATAAAGGCCCCCTTTAACTCGTCAGTTTTGCACATCTTCACAATTTTTATGTTTCCGTCAATATTATCGTTTGTGTGATCGTTCATGCGACCGATTATTCCTTGATCATCCTCATTCTTTTTCTTTGGCTTTTCAGCATCTGATGGCTCCACCTTTCTTAGTTTGCCAATTGGCTTGGTTCTGGAGTAGCAAATAGCGCCTAATTGCTTTTCAGCTTCGTAAATCTTCCACATAAAGTCCCATGGGGTTTTCTCAAGTCCAGCTCCACCCTGGATGTCGAATGACCCTGTAAGGGCCAGCTTGACTGCAAGATCGTCCTTCGTTCTTTCCGCATTGGTTTGCGAATTCATCCCAGGGCCCTTGAGTAACTTGGGCATCTTGACACCGGGTACCTGGATTTCCTCAGAGTGCAGTCCCGACCTGGGGCAGTCACCACTATCTAATCTTCCCGCAGTAAATTTTGCCTTCAAGCCGAAGACAAGATCTGCTCGGATAGTTGGGAGCGGCACTATCTCGAAACCCGGTGACCCATTCATGTACATACCGAAACCAACTCCCAGCGTTGCTTGATATCCAATATCGCCTTGAAGGTTAACATCACCCATTTGCCAGTTCCAGTTGGTGATATGATCCTTAAACCCTTTAGTGTTGGATTGCAGTTGTTCGTCGCGGCTACCGCCATAAAAATTGAATACTGCGTCATTTGGGTAAGTAAATTCTCGGTTAACCACGAAGGATGCAGCTCCCTTTAAAGAAGCTGTAAGCCCGTGAGCCAAACGGAAATGTGGGCCAACCGTCATAGGGCCAATTGCGAAAGTAGAAGCCCCGAGCATAACCATCTGTGGTTCTATTTTTAGTTTTGGAATATCAGCCTCGCATTGGAATTTAAGGCCAAAGTTTCCGCGAAAGTTGACAGGGTGGCCCGTTACAACTAGTTTTGAAATCGTCCATTTCGTGCTTGTCCAGCTGCTGTCAAAGTCGATCCGGCCTTTGAGAGTGGTATTTGTGAGTTGAAATTGGATTCTGGGAGGACTGCTCTCTCCAGCGCTTTCCATTGTTCTGCCCAGCATCAAGTCGTTAGAAAGGTCTTTGTCGAAAACATGGCTGACTTGTTTCTTATGATCGACTGGTCCAGCCGGGGCTTCTTCAATATGTTGCTTTAACGCACGAGCAGCTTTACGTATCGTGCGAAGAGCAAGCCTCGAACCCCTAAAGATACCTCTGAGTGTACGGAATCCGGTGTTCACCGCGTTAGGTTTCTCGGTGGCAGTATCGATAACGTCTTTGAAACCTTGTTTAAATTTGCTGGGCTCTGATGTTTTAACTCCTTGCTTCGATTCTTTGGTGCTCTTCGAGTCTCTAGTGGAAATCCTTCTCTTTTTTATCAAGTGCTGAGATGCATATTCAAGATTCGCATCACTGAGGACGCTTTGTTCTTGAGAATGGGGTCTCGTAGAAAAGGACATCTTATGATTCCCCGCAACATCACGCCAAGTTACTTCCTCCGTGGTGAGAATAGCTCTCAGCTCTGTGAAATCATAGTGTACTTTGACGACTTTGTATGGGTGTCTCTCGGCATCAGGTCCACAGCCATCGTGATTGGCTATCAAGTAAAAGTAGTCGGATTCCTTTTCATTGATCCAATCCCACTTGTTGATAGCATACCTGAGAGCCTTTTCATGGCGGAATTCGAGTTCGATCTCAGGTTGCCGACATGTAATACTCTTCGTAAGGTCGTCTAAATCTTCAAGTGCTAGGAGCGGATGCTCTGGATCCGGTTTAGAAAGATCCATGTCAAATACGACTCGTTGCCCATCTGAGGGGTTTTCACATGTTAGCCTCCTAAATCCAACTAAACCAGAAGTTAGATATGCTTACCATGAACTTGGGCCCATGTGAGTTTGACCTGATGTTTAAGATCAAATCCTGTGACATCTTCTGGGCTCCTCCTCGCCAAGTGTGGATACAAGTATTCTCTTCGAATGGGAGCAACCTTAATGATCGGCCCGGCCGCTGCTTCGGTATACGAATGTACCTGCGATCCAAAAACCGCGAGGGTGAAGAGAAGTTGGCGTAACATTATTACAACGGACGGAAAGAAATAAGCTAACTATTATAAAGAATGGAAAAATTAAAAGTATTGACAGCAAATAAAGAATTGAATAATTCAATTAAGTAAAAAAAAGTGTAAAAGGTGTAAAAAGAATGAGAGTCCTGCCAGCAGGAGTTTTGCGTTGGAGAGCGAATGACTTGATGACTTGGAAATCGCAAATCGGATAGACATCTCTGTATATATAAGAATATATCCTTGAGTACTAAAGGTTTTAAATATTTATCTGATCTAGGTCGACGGAGACTCAAGTTTTAGAAACTTTCGCCTTATACTAAACATGGTAATTCCCCCGTCCTCAATAGGCAAGCCACGCAGAATGGGATAGTGTTTCCGTAGGCTTTAAGCGCTTTAGTTAGTGGAAACAACGCTGGATCAGCCACAGTGCGTAAATGACGTCGTGGACTGCATAGGCACTGCAGATATCTTCCGATTTCAAAAGGAAAATGTAACCTAGGGGCTGTACTCACTCTCAGAAGAAGAGGAATCATGCGATAGACTAGTCGCATAACCGGCGGTAGACTGATTCCGGTAGTAACTCTCCACTTTATCTTTGTGTTGCGGATGGTTTCGAGGATATTGCTTTGCTGTGGGCGTCAACTAACAGTTTAGTTACTCGACTGATTGCTTTGTTAGCCAGGTTTCAAGCAAATAAACTTTTTTTGAAAATGTCACAAACTAGTTTCCCCTAGTCTCGAAAACCAAACCTTCTCGAAGGCAATGCTTTGTGTGGCGTTTGGTCACCGAGGCCCGTTTCCTACCATTTCTGAAGGTTGTCTGGTTTAGTGGTCAAATGCAAAGATGCTCCGAGAGATTTTCGGCCATCCCGAGGGATAATATATAAATAAGTATATTTACGAACCATTCCCAGATCACATTCATTATATCGGCATCTTTCTAATATATTACTCAACTTAGCTATCTCTAAGATCTTTTCTCGAAGGCTGGCACTCCGAAGAAGCATCTCATCGCTCACTTTTTACTTAGAAACTTACTTTCTTTAGTCGCATATATACATCTTCTAGCTAAATAAAAACTACATCATAATGAAGTTTACACAGATTATTGTTACTGCACTCTTCCTCGCTACATCAGCATTCGCAGGACCCCTTACTAGCCATGCGAGCAAAAGTTCTACTCCTGGCCAGACACACAAAGATTCTACAAGCTCGCATACAGCTGCAGATACAATTGACGAAGGAAATATTGTGAAGGATATGATCATCACAGAAATTCAGAAGCTCCCAGGTGTGATCGACAAAAAAACTCTCACTTACTTGCAAGATCTCAAACCAGCTGAATTTCTCAGACTTTCAGAGCTATCAGATGCCGAAATGGACAAGGAGCTTACAGCCCTTCTGAAGAAAGCGGCCGCACATTAGCATGAGGTTTATCTGCTATACCCATAATCGTTAACTCTTTACAAAGTTCCTGTATATACACCTTCGTCCTTTAGAATAATGCTGCACGCTCAATATAATCTAATTCGAGGCTAAATATATGATCCTATCAAAAAATATGTTTATGTGTTCCTTAAGTTTATCTTGCGTATGACATTATAATTACCAACTGGATTGTCGTTATGGAGCATTTGATTTTTCATATAAAATAAACATAGACGATGAAACTGGGCCACTTAATGTACTTTAAATCGATAAATATGATCCGGAGTAGATGGAAAAACAAAATAATAATCCAAAACATCAAAACAACGATATTCTGAAAATCACATAACGAAAATTTGAGATTTGCGTTGAGCGTTTGGTTTACGAGACAAATTTGAGGACGTTTTGCTTGAAGTTTCCCACTTAGTTGATTTAGTAATCTTATAGATCTTATTCTTCAGTCTCTTTCTCCTGATGGAGTTCCATCTCTTCATGCTCCTTTTCATCTAGTTCATCCCACTCGAAATAGACATCCTCATGCTTCCATGACTTTGAGCTCTATCTTCGTTTTGACAACTAGAACGTATACATTCTGTCATTAGAATCACTCCTATCATCGCAGTCTTCGTCGCTAGTCCACTCCGAGTTCTCTTTCAGCATAAGAACGACGCGTTCGATCGCAAATTGCCCCGGGATTGAATATAAAGCTCGTATCGCCTCCACAAACGGGTTAAGAACAAAATGTATCCTGATACCTCGTTTTTGGGAGGGCCGGATGGCGTTTTCAAACCATTTCCCATCTGGTTTGCATTCGGATAAGTGATGTTGTAGAAAACCTTCCCCCCATTCCCGGCCGCCCTGGACATTAGAAAGTAGTTCACCATAGGTTATCACCGGGGCCAACAGAAACATATCGAGAGTGGGAGTATCCTACCACTTTTCCGCCAATTTCTCAAATATTTCAGCCCTCTTGTTTCCCCTTCAATTCTCCCCATTAAATTGATATGTTTCAATTTACGATAAACAAACTTTACGAACGTGTTATTGAGATGGATAAAAAATCAATTCAAGATTATTTTTAACAACTTATTCAACATAGTTTCTGACCAACTCCTCCACGGCTTATCAGAATGCATCACGCCCAGTGCCAGAAATACAAGCAAGGAGAGACATAAACTCACGGCTCCCATATTAGGCTCACCTAATATCCTGCAACTTTCATATGCCTTATGCGGCATTACACGCTTTGTAGCACTTGCCTGCGGTATAATAAAGCCTTTCTCATCGATATTATAGGTTGTGTCTGCACTTATATTGTATTTTTCACTGCTTTCGCGCAACTATAATATAAATTAGCAACAGCCATCTAATACAAAGGATAAATAACAAAAGAAAGGAAAGTTTAAACCATACAAGGTTATAGAAATACTGAAATGATGGGGCATAATCAGTTTTATCTCTCTGGTTGTCAATACAACGTAATATAAACTTTTTAGCCTAGGTTGATAGCTAGCCACGTGCTAGCTATAAACCTTGCTGTTTAGTTCTTTCCTACAGGGCCTTGATCTATCTCTTCAGCCAAGTTCTAGACAATTCTAGGGGAAGGGGCTTGCTGCTGAAGTGTCAATACAAGACTAGGGAAGGAGATATGCCCCAGTTAGTAAGCATATTTACACAATCGATAAGGGCCTCTTCCTGTACTGGTGTAAGTGTACTGGTGTAAGGGCCTAATGGTGTTCAGCGGTTGCTGCCTCTCCAGTCCCTTGTGGACCAAGATATCATCTCCAGAGGGTTGCATGGTCAACCTTATACGTATAATTTCTGGATGTTGCGGAGTATTTTATGAATTTAGAACATCCTAGGATTCTAAATCTGCAATTGCTTGGTCCATCCAGTAGGTTTTGGTTGAGTTAACCATGTTTACGTGTCGATGAGCTGGTCGCGTTGCGTAGATTGTTAGGTGGTTGGTAGGAGAATTTCGGTGTGGTCCAAACGGTTTTTCTCGTAAGCCGCATTGCCTGCATTCAATATTTCTCTCGCTCTGCGCAATACCGTCAAAAATATCTCACTTAAATCAAGGTCAACAGCCCCGAGCCAATGTCACACCCCCCTAGCGCCTTATCGCGCTCCTGTATGGAGTGCCGAAGACGAAAGATCAGATGCGATAGATCCCTGCCGTGCTCATATTGCGTCAAAGTCAGGATTCAATGCAGCTACCCTCCGCCGAGTGCGACCTCTCAAAAGACCGACAGTAAAACAGCAGATGAGGATGTGGTAGCTCGCATGGAGAGGGTTGAACGAACATTGGAATCTTTTGAGCATGGTTTTTCTCGGATCTGGCAGCTTTTACAGGCGGGGCCTCCAGCGTCGCTTTCTGATGGGAGTAGTAATGCACATGACTTGGTGCACCATCCCCACGAAATCAGTAATGGTGATATTGAGGCACGCGAGAGTCCAACATGGCCACATAAAGACGATGAGCTGTCTCCCTTATTCAAGCTTCCCCTGACTACCGCACTCGAATGTCTACATCCTCCAACAATACTGATATCCTTCATATGGCAAAAGTACCTAGAGAGCGTGGAGTCAGTCCTGAAGATACTTCATGCTCCCAGTGTTCAGAAACAGATTGTGGATTTTATTCGAGGCCGACGTATCCTTGACCCACCCACTGAGTGTATGATGTTCGCCATTTATTATGCGGCTGTAGTTACCATGACGGCAGAGGAGTGCCAGGCTGAATTTAAGGAAGACAAACATGAGATGTTGAAGAGGTATTTATGTGCCCTCTAAATTCCTGAGTGAGTCTCACTGACACTTAAAGATACCGTATTGGAGTTGAAAGCTCCCTTTCAAAAGCCAACCTGCTGGAGTCATTGGATATGACAGTATTGCAGGCATTTGTAATCTACCTTGTACGTGAACTCCATGCACCAGAACTGATCAGGCTCTGATGTTCGTTGTAGATTTGTGGCAGACGTGATGATGACGGACCTGATGTTCGCGTGCTGATTGGTACTGCCATCGGGATTGCACTCAAGATCGGTCTTCATCGTGATGGAGCCGCGTTAGGTTTACCTCCATTTCAGGTCGAACTGCGACGTCGGCTCTGGTGGCAGATATACGTTCTCGACATCCGTGTCGCGGAGGACCGTGGCGCTAGTCCACGTATCCTAGAGTCATGGTTCAACACAAGATTCCCTTCAAACGTAAACGATGCGAGTCTTGATTCCGAAATGAGAGAGCCAGTCCCAAACACACCGGGGAGAACAGAGATGCTATTCAGTCTCGTGAGATTCGAGATCAGCAATTTTGCCCGCCGAGTAGTTTTCACCGATGAATTCTGCTCGGAGAATTGCTACCCAATCCTATCAGTTTCGCAAAAATGCAAAGCCATAGACTCGTTCAGGGAAAAGGTGGAGAGGCAGTACCTATCGCACTGTGACAAGAATATCCCTCTGGACTTTCTCACCGCAAGTTCCAGCCGCTTGATACTTGTCAAGCTTAAATTGACAGTCAGCAAGCCACGAGCGCGGCAAGATCAGGCTCTGCTTAAGCAGGCGAACTTCCGAAAGATTTGCGTCGACATTCTGCAGCAGGCTCGGATTCTCCGAAGCTATGAGAAGGGCAGACAGTGGCTTTGGCTTTTTCAGACCTATATCGAGTGGGATGTGTTGACATGTCTGCTCATCAATCTTTCTTTGGTTCCCAAGGGAGATGGGCTGGCTTTGGCTTGGGAAGCTGTCGATGAGGTTTATGAATACTGGAAAACTAACGCTGATACTCATCGGGACCACCGCTGGGAGGGTATCGAGGAGCTTCGCTCAAAGGCTCTGCTCGCACTGGGGATGATAAAGAGTGATCCAAGCCGGTGGGAAGTGTCCTCAGACGATAACACCATACTCGACGAGCCGGAAACTATGACTGTAGTGCCACCGTCAGGTAGCCCGGGGAGAACACGCAAGCGTCCAGGAGAAGACAATCCTGATCTATTGTCGTACCAGGAAGCGCGGTGTCCAAAACATTGTTCCCAGTTGCGGATAATCCAACCCGAATTTGAAGAACCTCCTCGCATGCTGGCGTCGGCAAAGGCCACTGCGGCTGCTCAGGTTGCTATTCATCATTCATCTCACACGGAACCTGTCACTGGAGATACAGATATACCGAGCTCAGGCACTGCTTGCCAATGGAGTTCGGCTCTCATTGATAACTACTTTCAAGTTTTGGGCTCTGAACACACCTCTACATCATGGTTTTGAATGATCAGATTTTGGGCATTTCGGCAAATTGTCCTTGGGGACCCCGTCAAAGATTGCACGCGCTAGATCTTCAGCATGGCTAATCACGTCAGAGGTCATGTGAATATTTGCTACCCAACTTATATAAGAATAGCACGCACTGGATATTCACCGTGTGTTCTGGAAGATCGCCACCTGCTTATATATGATTAAAAAATCATGATAGAAATCGATAGAACCATAATTGATAATAAATCATAGAGGAAAAAGCAGGAAGTAGAATAATAGAAATGGTATAAATAAGGAGTGATTCCTCACGATGTTGCAGTTTAGAAACACACGTCTTTATCTAGTCGATGCAATTCAGTTTCGTCTCATAACTTTAACAAATCTCTATTTATTTAATTGTATATACACTAAATTGCTATGAAGGGATGAAAATCTATTTTATGCTAAAGGTGACCTAACATTTTCGCATTCTAGAAAAGAAGTTGCAATATTACTTTCATGAAAATTTCAAGTTAATTTGGCAGATTACCCACGGTGTCTAAGCTCCGATGGCCAGGAGGCTCTTGATGTTATCAACAGTACTCTTCTCGAGATCAATCCAGTCGATGCCCAAAACCCCGGTCGCTCTCGAGTTATCATAGCCAGGAACCACGGCGGGGTAGTCACCACCCATGACCTCCTCCGAGGGAAGCTTATCCTTCAGCTCAGGGAAGTTCTTGCGCGCTGCCGCCGCGATCTCGCGGTTGCAGAACTTGCCCGCCGTGCAGAAGAAGCGTTTCCCGCCGGCATCTGGCTTCTCGAATGCGGCGACGTGCGCGAGCGCCACGTCGCGGACGTCGACCCAGAGATTGACACCGATAGAAGGGAGGATCTCGTTCTTCCATTTGCCCTGGACGAGGTCAACGAACCGCTCGTTGGAGGTGTTGATTGCTGAGAGCGAGCTGAGGTGGTGTACGGTGGGACCGAAGACTAGGGGGGGGCAAATGGTGACAAGATCGAAGTTAGGCTTCTCCTCCGCGACGAACTTCCAGGCCGACTGCTCCGCAACGGTCTTGGACACTCGGTATGCGGCCACTTTATTGCCCGTAAGGCCGTCCTCGTACGTGTTGGGGTTCCAGTCGGATTCACTGTAGACTTTGTTGGGGTCCTGGAGCCCTTCAACGGATAGCATCGAGACGAAAGAGCTGGTCACAACCACCCGCTTAACGCCTGGGGCGGACTTCTTGATGGCTTTCAGGATAGATGTGGTTCCAGTGATTGCCGGTTCTAGGAGTTCCGTCTTTGCGTCTGACCAGTTAAAATGGAAAGGAGAAGCTGCTGTTGGCGAGTCAGAATTAATGTCATTTCAAGGTCGGAACAAAGCACTTACTGTGAAGGACCACATCAAGGCCAGGGGTCTTGACTACCTCATCAAAGGCATCGGGCTGCGCAATATCTGGGACGATGACTACTGACAGCTTGGCATGGGGATGCGCCTCGCGGATCTGAGAGGCCTTATCCTCGGACCTCACAGTGGTGACTATCTCGTATCCCCGTTGGACGAGAAGCTCGAGGATGTGAGCTGGAAAAAAATATTAGTAAGGGGTATAAACACTAGTTATAATGGTATATACCGGCAATAAAGCCTGATCCGCCTGTTTCACATAGTCAGTAAGTAAATCGGATAGATTGATTTAGAAGGTGGCAGCTGTAACCACGAACCTGTAAGCAATACTTTGGTCATTGTAGAATGTCTTGGGATATTTCTATGCGCTAACATGAAATAATGGAAGAAGAGAGAGCAATCCTAATATATATACCTCGCGGCCTCGGGTGTTGCAATTTATAGGCGAACTGAAAGTTCCTAAGACAAAAAGGTACAACATGTCAGACTACCAGGGTCTTAATGAGGTACGCCTACGAAGGAGGTACAGCCTTCGTGCGTCGCGGCTGGTTTACGAGACAAGGTACAGCAGTAAAGTAATATTTCAGCACTAGTAGGGTGCCACCTTGTCTCGTAAACGTGCCACCCTGGACATCTAAAATTTTTATAAATATGTACGGCCCTGGGAAAGCCTAGCCTGCAGTTTTAGGTGGATTACCCGGTTATATGCAATGTCATCCCCTTCCTATTGCTTGATCATCCCAACAGCCTGCAACTACAAACTGACTATCTCATTTCAGTAGGTGATGCATCACTAGATTCGCAGACAAATATGAGGTTAGCAGCATATGGCTTTGTACATATATTTACAAGGTGGCTGCCAGGAGGCAGCGCATAAGCTCGACTGGAAGTCGGGACGTGATCCTAATAGTTGATACCCACATAACTGATGCTATAACTGATCTGATAGCTGACTACCTTTCAGCACCCACTCCCTACCTACCCACCAAGGTGGGGATTGAAAAGCAGTGGCTGGTTGGCTGACTACTGTAGTTAAACATGATATTTGCATTCTTGGTGGCTGGTTAATATGTACTATCTGATACTTGTTACTAGCGGTAGCCTTGGCTGGCCGGCTTGCTGATTGGCCGATTGTATAAATCTTTGTAGTGTATTCTTATAGCTTATGCTTCATTACCTAAATAGGAAAACAACAGATTCCTATGATATATAACATAGTCTGTTTACGAGTAGGTTGGTTAAATTTGATATCGACTAAGAACTACTTCCTATAAAATAATTAGTCCCTTCTTTTTAGTCAGGGCATATATTTGTCAATTCACTTCTTCTGGTTCGCTGGCTTCGCGAAAGAGAGCTAGGTGCGCCATGTGTCTCGAATGTACCCTCGGCGCCTAAGGTACTTATTTCGTTCGTACATAGCCTAACGTCAAACACAGGATCCGAATCTGGCTCCCTTATTCTCCTCTACCAAGGCGGGCCATTTTGTTCTTCCCAAAAGCGCCACCCATCCGGATCGCATACCCACACCCATTCTACAGTTGGTACTTGATCTTCACGACTCAATTCTTAATATATATCCTTTTTGGATCTTCAAGGGAGGCTCGAGGCGGCTAGTGTAAAGCCTGAGAAGGGGTTGCTTCGTACGAGCTCTACTGGGTAGCTGGAGCAAATACTCGTAGGACCACTACCTCTCTTCAAGGCGTGTAAATGATATTAAAGTTACTAGTGTAAGATCGCATTCTATTCTTGATGGCTGCTATAGACAAACAGTAAGAGATTTATTTCTTGAGGACACGCTTAACCACGTCTTTGACGTCTTCCAAACTAAGTCCCAGAATATCATTCGCCAGCTTCTCATCTTTGGCATAGTTTGCGTGGAGACCCGGGGTGTTACCAAAAGCAGTGGCGCGGACCAGTGCGAAGGCACCACTGAAATCCCCAGCTTGAAGCTTCTTAAATCCTTCGTTGACTTGCGTGTCCGTTGTTGTATGAGTCACGGTCCAGCTCTCTCCTGACACTTCCTCCAGAGCAGCGATGATTTCGTTCTGAGTGGTTTCAACCGAAGCGACGAAGAGATACTGGTTGCTTGTTTCCTGGGGATGTTGCAAGACAGAAACGACAGCCTGGCCTAGTTGCTTCTCGTTGGTACAGGTGAAGCTCTTGTTGCCACCATCCCAGATAGTCGCGGTGCGATTGGCTAAGTCGAACTCCAAGAAGCCGTTCTCAATTCCCTGCTCCAGAAGGATTGGTCAGATAATCTAGCTCGTGTGTTCAATCTGGCAGGATGACTTACCCAGTCAAGTAAACCGGAAGTGGCAAGACCGGTCCAAGTCAAACCCTCACTCTCCTTACTTCTAAGGTAGTCGACCAGTTCCTTCTTCTGCGCAAACAGTGGCAACAGCTGCAGCACCGCTTGGTTCTGGCTACTCACCGAGAACTCGGATGGAATGAAGCGCTTGACTCCTGCGCGGAGGGCAGCGTCAACGAGCTTCTTTTGCTCGCCAAACGCAGTTGCACCTACCGCTGAGATGACAACATCTTGGCCCTTGAAGGCGGCCACAAGACCTTCGTCAGAGAAGTCAGTCTTGATAACAGCCACCCCGGATGGGAAGGTAACGTCGCTCGTGTTGCGAGAGATAGCCGTAACGTTGAACTGGGCAGAGTCAATGAGGCCGCCGAGGATGATTTTGCCAATGCTGCCGCTGGCCTAAGAGATTGTCAGTGAAGGAATAACCTAAGATGTAGTGGAGGGCACTCTCTTGGCCTGAGAATGGGGCTCACATACGCCAATAATTGCAACGTTCTTTAGAGTAGAAGCCATTGTGGTGTGTGAGGTGTAGCTGGAGCTTGTGGTGCTAAGTAGTTCTTGTTTCTTTTCGAATCTGTGAATCTGTGAATCTTTCAACGAGGAGGAAAAGAACGGAGTCTTTTATATACTTGAGCTCTTGACGTGATTTTACTTCGCACTCTTCAATCTCCGGATGCCAATGTTTTGCTTAACAATACGGACTCTCGACCCGCTCCTCCCGCCTCAGTCCACCCGACATGATCGACAATAATCACGACAGATCTCCAACCAACTTCGGGGATCATCCAGATGTAGGAGTTGGCGTCTTGCTGCTGACGGTGGTACAGCAATGTCCCAGGGCGGCCAAATGGTTCGCCCTAGAGGTTAGCCACGACGCGTCGTTCCGGTTGGCTAGAGCGGAGCGGCGGGGACTCCACTCCGCAGTTCTACAAGGTATAATCCTAGCAGATAAATGAGCATGGATCAACTCACCCTCGTGTCGCTAGCCGTACCAGGTCCAGGGACCTTGTTCGTATTAACAATACATCATTCAGAACCGAGCCTCATTGCAACACCCAAAAATTTGTTGTCACCGAATAAAATTCTCGTTTAAATATCTTAAGGAGGCTACTTACCCTCCTAATTAGGCATAGCGCCTCGTAATTGCTTGACCCGACCCGGTCAGTATTTTTGGTTACCGTCAGGGTCTTAAAAAAAACCCGATCAACCCCCAACCCCCCCCGATGTAGCAAACTAATCTGATCCCTTAATGCCCTTGTGGGGATTTCCGCCGATTTCGCAAACCAGGAGGGAAAAATCTCGACGGAGATACTAGTGAGCCCAGGCTAAAATATGATTCTACCAGTTACTCGTAACTATATACATAGTTTTATTGATTGGTTGATTGATGTTTTCACACCGCATGCGGCCGTGAGGCTATGGCAGGTAAGGAAGTAACTAAATACACATTTGCAAAATTCTATATAAACATATTAACAAATGAAAACATTGTTTACGTGATCCTCTTCTATATGGGTCGGTCTTCTTTCCCTTCTCCAAGGCTCGTGTCTTTTGTTCTGATATTTTGTATTGCAGACTTTGCTGTATCTCATCTCTATTCCTTGTCTGGCCTTCCCCAGCCTACTCTTCTATTTTTATTTCCAGCTTTTGGTCATTTCCCTATATTTGTGCTTAATAAATATCCTTCTAGCGTTTTGATCCCTCGGGAAGTGTATAGGGCTGTGTTGAGAGTTAGTGATATATCCCTTTTAGGTTTTTTTTCAGCTTTTTTCGTCGTTGTCGATATTTTTTGCATTCAAGTATTAGGTGTTTGGGCGTCTGAGAAACCGGGTCGCATGTACAGTTTTTTGTTAGTACACCAGATTTGGGTATTCTAGCTAGGTAGCTGTTGAAGTGCCCATGTCCTCTGCGTAATTGTACGATAGTTGATGACGTGATTCGGGGCAGAAGATCTCTCATTTGAGTCTTTTAGTTCGGCTTACCCGAATAGGACTTACCTTTCTTAGCCTTTTTCGATTGCTCCTTCCATTCTATTGCGGCTAGTTATTCGATCTGGCGCTTTAGGAAGGTTACTAACATATATGGGCAAGGGGTGGGGGTGTTACCTATCGTATTCTTGATAGCCCCGTCCTTGGCTGGTTCGTCCGCTATTTTGTTACATTCAACCTCACAATGCCCTGGGACCTACTCGATGTATAAGATAAGCTTACATTAAGCTTATTTAGTTCTTCATTAGCTTCCTAAATATTAATAGCCTGTCGCTATCCTGGGCCGGCTTCTCATGGCTGTATTCATTTGATTGCTACTTGATTGTCCAAGTATATCCAGATATTACATAATCAGGTGTTTCGTGTAACTTCATTGTAGGCTAATCGCGTGGCTTTGTCAATTGTCCATAGTTCTGAGTCGCAGACTTCGATAGAGTTTCCCAGTGCGTATGACTTTTCAAATTGGTTGATTGTCACTTTCTGCATAGATACCAGCGCCTATTGTTGGTGTGTCTTTTTTTTCGAGTAGTAACCCGTCACTATATACCAGGAGATTTTCAGGAGAGTCCTTTAGTGGCTTCTGATTTTGGTGTTCTATTGCCGCCATTTCCTTGTCGAAGTGGTTTATTCGGGTCTCGATTGTTGTTTCTAGCCATAAGTTATTCCAAGTTGTTTCGTAATCTTCTAGGTTCGATTTTATATTCACTAATTGATTGATACCTGTGACTATCCTCTCGATTGTTGTAATAAAGCTTTTCCTCTGTTGATCGCCTGTGTGCCATTCTCTGAAATTGTCCTTATCGTCGTAAATTATGCCTACCTTGTAGTTTGGGGGGAACGTATCTGTAGTTTGTTGTCTTATAGGGTGATTCTAGTCTAGCGTTACTACTCTAAGGGCATATCAACATTGTTGGTGTTATATCTTTATTCTCGATGGTAGTAGGCATGCTTTTGCTTCTAAAGCAGCAACAGGTGCGATATCCTAGTATCTTTCTTGCAGCTTTATTTTATAAGATCTGTAGCTTCTTAATGTACCCTTCCTGATTTTTGAACCATATCTCTGCTCCGTAGTCCGAGATTGGGCAGATGCAGGCTTTGTATAACCGAGTCATTGCCTTTTATCTGAGGCCGTATTCTATGATAGCTAGTCCTTGGAGCATTTTCATTGCCTTTGTTGCACTCGTTATCTTTGTATTTACATATTTTTTAAATGGGCAATTCACAAAGATTTTTATTCGAAGGTCTGCTAAGATATACGGGAGGTCGTCGGTCATTGCGCTTTGGCCGCAATATTCTCATGTTCCTTCCAAGCTTCAACAATTTGCTCGATAAAACCACCATCCACTACTCGAAACGCCTCTCTCAAAGCCAAGCTAGCAGCTTCGGCAGCAGCTGTGCAGAAAGTAAGCCCTCCCTCCCGCCGTTTCTGCTTGAGCCAGAATCCTAGGAGTTTTCTGCTAGGGTTGACGCTTGCATCCTCTGTGCTTGACTCCAGGCGCTCCAGCCATTCCTGCCACGGTACAGTGTCGAAATCGAGTCCAGCACGCTTCAGGGCGGGCAGGAGGTCATTCTTCCATGAGAACACGCGCGGGTTCACGAGGTTATAAATGAGCTCCACAGATTCCGTTGCGTGCCCAATGCCAGCAAGCTGCAGGATAGAGTCAGCCAACGTATCGGCCTCTATCCAGTCACAGGCGTCACGACCAGTATCCAATATGGGTAATGCTCCCACGGAATCCTTGCCGGCTGACCGAATCATGAGCGGCAACGCTTCGGTCGGGTTCCAGAGTTTAGTGCCACGACGACGCCCTGGGATGATCTGACCGATGCGTAGCACCGTTGCATTTGCACCACTCCTGGCGGCTGACTCAATAATACGCTCCCCGACGAGTTTTGATTGCGAGTATCCCATCGGGGAACAATTATCGAATGATGGGATCGGTGCCGAAGCGATCGTTGCGGGACCATTGGTTGATTGGGCCACCCCTATCGAGGAGCAGAATAGCAAGCGTGCATTTCGGTCAGTCTGTATAGCAAATGACAATAAATTGTGCAGACCCAGGAGTTGCGGCTCGAACGCGGAAAGATGGATTGCAAAGTTCACAGCCCAAGCACAATGGATTATATGAGTGACGTCAGATTTCATCGTCTCGTATAGTGCTGTAGTCTCGAGGCCGAGGCTTTCTTGTGTAATGTCATTGTAAAGTGGTACGACTTTATCTAGAGATATGCTGAACCCTTTGTTCCGGAGAATGCGCTCGAGACGAACCACTGGGGTTTGACCCTCTTCACTGCCAGGTCGCATGAAGGCGTACACTTTGCTAACACTGTTTGACGCTACAAGTGCAGCAAGAATATGGGCTCCTAGGAATCCAGTGGCACCGGTGAGGATCTGAAATATTGTTAGTTAGGTAAAAGTAGTTGGGTCAAGGGCTTCAGGGGCAGCCCTTCGATCGCCCAATGACTGGAGGGCAAGTCCTAGTCGCAACAACTTACAATAACATGACCGTCATTTAGAGACGTTGGCAGTGGCGAGTCTATGTGGCTCTCGCATTTCTCAAAATTAGAGTACTTTTCAATAAGGGTTTTCATGGTACTTATTGCCCAGCCCTGCTCATTGTCAACACCGCCCTTTGTGCGAATGGCATACAGTTTCCTCGCAAGGCGCTCCGCATTCCCACCGTCAAACACCATCATAGATGTAAATTCTGACTCGTGGCCGCCAAGGTCAATATTGTTCAGTATCAGCCCTCGTAAGTGAATTGCTTGAAGACTGTCCATGCCAGCAGAGAAGAAGTCAGAATGAACATCCTCGATCTCGTACCCCTGAGATCTGACAGTGCGAAGAATCCAGTTTTCAAGTTCTGGGATCGTTAGTTGAAGAGATTGTGCCTTGTTCGCACTCCCAGCAGCTGCATAGGTGCTATCTATAACAGAAGCAAACTCTTTGTAAATAAGTCCACGCTTGATGGAACTCTTGTCAGTCAGAGGACACTCAACGCCCTCTGGAATGATTGCCACCATTTCCCTAGTGATTTGAGAAAACGCCTCTGCATGACTGTTCGCATGTTCAACAGCGGGCCAGACTTGGTCGAGAAACTCCTGATCTTCCAAGTGACTTGTTTTCAGCGCTCTGAAGAGCAGCAACCCAGGTACTTCATGATCAATACCAAACATGACAGCTTCCCTAACCAGTGGATGATCTCTGATCCGGGCCTCGATGCTGAGTGGCAACACCTTCTCGCCGTTGATAAGTGTAATGCGGTCATCCATCCTGCCAACGAACTTCCACGCATTAGGAAGAGTAGGATGCGGTACAAAGAGATCATTGGTACGCCATGAATTAGGTGGATCGTCTGAATTCGACATCGTCTTACCTTTGTGGCCATCGAGTACGATGCACTCATACTTCTCACCGTCAATCGGTTTGAACATTAGGTATGGAGCAACATGCGCCGGTGGCCGAAGGTAATTCCATGCCTTGTCTTCGCGCGGCCTATAAGCCGAGCTCAGGATGAGACCCGTTTCGGTTCTACTAGATGTGTAAGCTATGCTCATCGAAACCATTCAAAGTCTCAGGGTTTAGAACATACGATCCAAATTGCATGCCAATATGCACACCGGCATTCGTCAGCATATCACCCTGCTCATCGTGCAGCTTACTCCCTCCACTGCTCACGAACCGACAATTCCGTATGGCTTCGATACCATCCGGCTTCTCAACCAGCAGTTTCAAAACATATGGAACCGTCCAGACAATCTCCGGATTGGCCCCTTTAATGGCAGCAGTAATAGTATCGTGAGTCTGTGGTACGTAGCCGCTCATAGCGTAGATGGTTTTGCGCCGGTGGATCGCTTGCATATAGGACATCATGCCAAGAGCATGCGAGAAGGGCATGGTTATGAAGGCCGTCGCATCCTGTGCGTATATACCTGCGGCCATCAACTTTTGGTGATCGTAATCAATGGGTTTCGGTAGGCCAGTCGACCCTGAGCTGTGGAGTATCAGACAACGTCGATGATGCTCTTTGGCATGGTCGATCCCCTCGAGACGGAATTCGGGAGTCTCGCCATGCTGCGAATTGTCGTACTCATCACGCGTCACAATCGGTTGCAGCTCCAAGTTACCAAGAGCACCAAGCTTGAAATACTTATGGTCCGGAGCATAGAGCAGCGCCTGGCGACGGTGCTGTACCGATGCCAAAAGCTCCCTCATCGCACTCGGCGCAAGACGGGGCGAGAGCTGGAAGGCGGTATAGCCTAACCTGATGAGTGCAAATATAGTCACAAGATAGTCCAGGTGCGTGGGCGCACATACGCCAATGACCACCTCCTCATCCTGTAATATCCGACGTGAATTAGTGACAAACATGCGGAAGGTGAATTGAAACATAAGATCATCTACTTACTACTGCCGGAAAGCCCTTTCGTATCAAGCATTTCGCTGCGCCATCCACGAAGCGATTCAGACACGCACCGGTTATTAGTTCGTAATCAGCGATGCCTTGCTTTGTCTTTGGAAATGCTAGGATTGGTGTCTGGTCTTCATCAATGGCACGCTGCCGTAGCAGTTGGTCAAACGTCCAAATCTTGTTTGTGTCCGACATATTCTCCTTGAAAATTGCTGCACTGAACGAACTCCTCGTTGAGAAATTGCTAAATATTAGAGGTTGAAGGTAGGGGTTAGATGTATTATGTCCGCCCGTTTTGTATTTAAGAGTAGAACCTGAGGAAGAGTTACATCGTGCACAGTTGGTGGGTCCTAGGTCACTTCTTATATTGATGTGGGTTGGGAGATAAGGCCAGCTTACGAATTCAAGGGGCCACTGAAGGCTGTGTGAGACGGAAACGGACGTTCGACAGGGACAATCCTTCCTCGGTCTAATACCCAAGCAACATGCACCAGCATACTGCAAGACTTCAGCAAAGAGGAGCAACAAGTATATGCATGAATAGTATTTGGACGGTTTCTTTTCTTTACAACTAGTGACTAACTACAGAAGGAAATCGTAATCTTACGTGCATACGTGTAACAGATGACTACGTGAGGCTTCAATAAACGGACCATCAGCATCAAATTTGACGGGAAAGATACGGACTAGTATGCGCTCATTTATCGCTCTAGATTTAGTATGGATACTCGAGAATCCCCAGCAAGATACAAGGAGAGGGCAATATCAATTCATAAGCAAACGTGATTAATCAATCATAATCTTAAACACGCGGAGTAGCAAAAAGCTCCGGCGTCAAATATATCTGCATACTAAGATCCTTCTTAGTCGGATCCTCCTTCCTCCCCAAGCAGATGAATGAGAAAAGGCCTGTCTTTTCATCTAGGCTTCTTTGTGTGCTGCAAACCAGTGTTAGCAAATCTAGGTGCATCACAGCGGACACGATTCAGCAACTTACAAAACACTCTTCATCTGGTCCTCAATGCTCTTGCTGGGGACAGGCCAGTTATACTTCTGCAGCCATGAGTCGAGTCCCTTTGCAATGATTTCATCATTCGCGGCAAAATTTGCTGGGTAGATGCCTATCTTTGGCGCAGGTGTGGAATTGTCGGGCGACAACGAGAAGTAAATGCAAGTCATCTTACGGCGGAAGTTTGTGTAATGCAAGTCGGAATTTGTGCCACCATGCTCGATCCCCGGCCCCGTCAGTGCAATGAGGTCGCGGAATAGAGCCTTGTCACTATCCATTGCAGGTATGCGCCCGCCCAGCGTGTAGTAATCCCATATCTCTTCGAATGATTCACCGGGGTAGCGCAAATAGATCTTGAGACGAGCTTTTCCGGGCGCCACAAAGTCGGTGGCTAGATATCGTGCGCCGTCCTTCCAGTTGTCTGGCTTGGAAGCCAGGTATTCGCTGATAATGTCCAGAGACTTCAGGACGTTGGGGAAAGAGGTGATGTCTGGGAGCTGTTGAACGGCCTGGTAGATTGCATCCCAGCGGTTGAGGCCCTTAGCAGCAGCGTAGTGGCAGGGTGGGAAATAGACCTTACCCATGAAGGGTAGCGTATCAGGTTTTGATGAAGGTTTTGAGTAGAGGTCAAACCCGAGAACGATTGAGGTTTGGTGACCCGCCTTGGAGACGAGCTCCAACTGCTTGCTCTTGGAATTGTGAGACTGGTCAAAAAATTTGACGAGAGAGCGGTACCAAGTGTCGTCGAAACCCACGGTTCTTCCCGCTAGCGAATCAACAACCTTTTGAGTATTGGTCATGTCCAATGGCCCGGAATCATCGCCATCGGGGGGGCTGAGATTCCCAAAGTCGACACCAAACCGGACGGACTCTGAGGAACTCGAGCTCTTGAGCTCAAAACTATACTCGAACGGACTGCCGTCCCAGCCCAGCCCGCTTTTGGCTGACTTGGCTGAAGGCTGTTGTCCGAGCCGGGGACAGAGAGTTTCCCTGTAGTAGGTGAGGAACTGGCGCTGAACCTCGTCTGGATATCCGGCTTCCAGCATCATGTTGGAAAGATCATGACCGCTGGTACGCCACCAGTAAGCTGAATCTGCGGATTCCCCATTTTGCAACGGTGTTGGTGTTTGCATGGTGGTAGTTGTTGGAGGCATGAAAATGAAAGTAGCTTCACTGCTCGATGAGTATAATTTTCAGACTCAAGCTGGGGAAAGGCAGAGAGTTTATTTGAAGCGGGCCCTGGAATACGTACGTATGCGGTTCAATGTTAATTTGAATATTCTGTATATGTGATAGGAAAAAGTTATCGCAGATTAAATAGGAAATCCGTGAAAAAAAGCAATTTCCCTAGTAAAATTAAAATGGAATTTTTAAATTTTTAGATTTTTGTTAGAGGAATTGCTTCTTTTTATAAATTTCCTAATTTGGCCCGCGGTGACTTTTTCCTATTACCTGTATGATTGGATTCCGTAAGATTGGTGGTAGTATGTATGTTGGTTAGCTGTGGTAGGATGCCGAACAGAATCCTAGGATTTATACGAAGTATGACTGGGTGAATCTAATATTACGTAGAACGAATTCCTTTTAGGGAAGTGATCTATCGGTCGTACAGCAGGGTTAAAACCCGGCCCCCGTTAAAGCTTTTGACCAGGGGTAGGTATCCTGGTTTTGCACTTCGTGCCTCGCGTCTGGTTTACGAGACAGGCTTTGCACCTTCCAAAAGTTTATCTGACCGAGCGACCAAGAAATGATCTTAGTCTAATCGCCTTCTGCATCCTCTTCCTCTTCCCATTCCTCATCAAAATTGTTGACCCATCTAAATTACTATTGTGAGCATTCTATACCCCTGGGATATATCTTACCACTACCCTCACAGTACTCATCGCCACCCTTCAGGCGAATGAGCCCCTTATGTGACAGGGGACTCTATCAATTCTTTGGCGAATGCGATATTGTGTCAGCTCATCCCAACTTTTGCGCCATGCTGTACATGTAGCAGCTGACTTCCTTTTTGATGGTGCGCCTCGTTTAGCAGTAAATTTCTTCATCCAGGGCCAACATGGCTCTATTGGATTAAGGCTAGGTGAATTGCCTGGTCAGAAAAGGTGGATAATATTGAATTCCTTAAAAACTTGCGCTGTTAATAGTAAATATGACTAGGTACCTTATTTCTTACAGAACGGTTTACGGCCTAAAAAACTTTGCAAATATCAAGAGTTTCTTTTACAGTATATACTTCTAATAATAGTACCCGTCAGTCCTACTCTTACTCTTTCCATCATGAATACATTTAGCAGTATTTCATTAAATCTCTACTATTATAAATAGTAAGTAAGCTTAAACTACTGTAAAAAGAAGGTAAATACTCATAAGCAGCCTCTTAAAAAAAACCTTCTTTTTTTCTTATCAAATCATTTAGCGATATGTAAATGACTTTAGACCTAAAACCTCTAACTAAATATCTCTTACATCAGCTTATCTGCTTATTGTATTAATCCAAGTTAACCGCCCAAATCAGTATGTAGAGCTCAAGAATTATAGTTCAATTCTGATGTATTCTATTCTACGGAAGTTACTATCTTAATATATATATTGTTATTATGCATTGCATTACGTGATTGTATAACCTATCTACCTATACTAAATATCGCGTGCCATATACCGCACTATTGGATACAGCGCTTAATGGGTACTTCCGGCCGGGCCGACGGGTGGCGGGTGGCGCAGTAAGCAATTAGTTCGGATATTTGCCTTTAAGCCCCTTGTTCTGACGTTTCATTTCGCAATTTTGGTCTATTAAGCTTTCTATAGTCCGATCATCTCATAGTTGAGGGATGTAAGAAGTATTATTAACACATTAATACGAGGCTGAATTAAAGATTCGGGTAATTTTAATATAGACAAGGTGGCTGCCGAACCAGCAGTAAGTTAGAGTTTGTCCCTTAATGCCAAGATTTTCAAACAAATCGTATAATGCATGGCAATCAGTCGGAGCAAACTCTTCCGAATGCATGTGAAATCGGCATGTCTAGGTCCATGTTCCGTCCGCCCATCGATGAGTCTATTGATAGGGCGCCCTGGCATTAACATCAATGGTGAGGCTGAACCTCTTGAAAAAATCTCAGCTCTTCATGTTCCTATCGCATTTCCTGTTCCATTAATCGCCGCACCTCTTTGGAATGCTCTGTTGCCTATCAGATAGTTGGTGGCCTTGAGTGTGGGAATTTTATCACTCTTGCTCAGCGTACAGAAATGCAGGATGTTGAGCGCTTTGCACGGTCAGGAAAGAAGCTGACAGCATCAAAGTCTACAGCGCCTGCTACAAAGAAAGCGAAGAATACAAAAGGATCAGAGCTAGTGGGCGTTGTAAGGTTTAATTATGCACATAAATTTAGTTGGAATTTCTTGCATTATTCATGTTACGGAACATATACGTAAAAGCCTAATCACTCAAGGAAGACCGCGTTCGCGAATAGTCACTCATCTTTTCTTTCTTTTTCTTGTTTCACATTCAATCGGAAGAGTAAGGAATGTATTTGTAGTGTTCCCTGGAGGCAAATAGTAGGTAGGTGTCATTTTAGACGCGAAAGGATGCTCATGTCTAATCACTCTGCGGCACTTACATCTCAAGTTTTGCGCACGCATGAAGGAAAACTACCTTTCATACTACAACACCCAGCTTTAAGATCTCGAATCTCTTGAATTATATGGAGCTTTCAATGCCACATATGCGCGGAAAATGTCAATCATAAACTACTTTAGACAGTTGAATTGTAATTCTTGATTTCGAAATCTCGTATTTATGTCTGGGATTAATCATGCAGAACATGCAACATCAGCAATAAAAGAAAAACCCCGATAATCAGCTGATTTGGTTTGTACCTAGTTAACGTCAAGGTAGAATTAAGCTATCGCAGCGGCGCTCTATGCTTGATGGCCTTTTTACGGCCCGGACTTTTTTTCCTACAAGGGTTACGAGAGATCTATCACGTTCGCTTATACCTTCAACAAGGGAAAAAGTTTGTGAAACGACAGTATCGAAATACCTCACAACCTTCCATAGCTGACATCAACCCCTAACATTCAAAAATGCTCTGTGTTACATAATAGTATTATTTCAACTAGATGAGTGATTCGGGCATACGCAAGCACACAGCTACCGGAGAGGATTAGCGCACCTCAGATTGGACGAGCTGGTATTTTCCTGCCCGATTAGTCCTCATAGCGTTATGTTAATCTAGGACACCAGCTTCCAATTCGTATTCTCGAGGTACGTCATAATAAGCACTATCTTGTGAGATTTCACTTACATACTATAGCGTCATACGCTGCCCGGTGTTCGTGGACCCTAATGTAAGCTGATTCTCCGACAACATGGAAGTGTTGCTCGTATAGTGTGGTGACCTTCCTCTTTGCTACCATGCCTGTATAAAGCAAATCCTAAAGGAAAACAGTTAACTTGCATCGGAAGCCTCTTCTTTAATTCTCAAACGTCCCCATAAACATTATATGCTCACTTGAATCTCCCTAGCGAGAAGCTGGCGAATCTTCGCACCGTCTCTTTACACAAGCTTCAGAAAGTCTCTTTCTTAGTTCCAAAATGTCCCCATCAGCATCATATTCTGAAATCAATCTCCCCAGCGAGAAGTTGGCGGATCTTCGCACCATCTCTTTACACAAGCTTCAAGCTGGTTCAATTTCGGAACAGGATCTTTTGCTCCAGGCGTGTATCGAGGATGGCTTCTTCTGCCTCGACCTTACACACCCCAGATTCTCGCCACTGTTGAGTGATGTCGACGCCGTCTTCAAGCTCTCAAAGGATTTATTTAACTATCCAACCGATATCAAGACCTTATTCGACGTTGATAAGGTCTCCGACTTAAAAACCAACGGCTACAAGCCCAAGGGTCGAAACGTCGTCGCTAAGGATGGCAAGAGCGATGGATTTGAGAGCTGGGTGGTAAGACACCAAAATTCTTTCTCAAAACCTCAATGGAAATAGTACTAAGATATTGCCGTTATTCCAGCTCCCACGCAACGGACTTCTCCAACTCACGAACGATCCATTTTCACATCCCCCAGCAATCGCAAGTAATCTCCACTCTCTCTGTGGCCTAGTCCAAGGCCTCAGTTCTGCGGCCTATACCATATTCAGCTCCCTCTCTACCTCGCTTGCCCTCCCCGCTGGTCAACGTTTTGAGGACTTTCAACGCTTGTCTTGCCCAGCACCGGATATCCTGCGTCTGCTCAAGTATCACGCCGACGCCAACACAAACTGCCTCCCACAGACTCCTCACACCGACATGGGCAGCCTAACATTTGTCTTTAGCACCCGACCTGGCCTCCAAGTCCTGCCCGTCGGTACGGGGCAAGATCTCGGCTCGTACGACGAATCGGACTGGCGCTACGTGCTGCCTCGACCTGGGCATGCTGTTGTGAATATCGGCGACTGCCTATCCATCATGACCAACGGGCTACTGAAGAGTGCTCTGCACCGTGTGGGTCCTGTCGCTGGGTACGCAATGCCCGAGCGGTATAGTATGGCTTACCTCATGCGGCCCGAGGATCAGACGATGCTGCGAGCTCTAGATAGTCCCTTCATCCCTCGAACGGTGAGTAATGGCGATGACGTTGTTACAAGTGGGGAGTGGATTAGAAAGAAATTCAAGGCGCTCAGGGGGCAGAAGGACGCGGGGAATTTTGATCAGATTCTTACTGGAGGAAGAGGCGTTTTGGCGTAAGGCAATGCATGGATGAGATGTAGAGTCGATTTAGCAGTTGCGAATTTATTTCACATATGTTTGTTGTTAATAACGTACTTTATATATTAAATGAATAGTTTCAATAGATTACTCTTATACACATGTACGATGACACCTTGCAACTGGCTAGTTTCTGAGAATTACTTCATATACAATACATCAGATGCGAGCTGCGTCGGAGACGGTCATAAGTTGGGAGAAGAGAAAAGTTTGACCCAATTTTTCAAGCGAGGCGAATGGCAATACAACAAAATCACAAAGATAAATGTACATAACAAATAGTACACAGTATCACCAGGGTCTTAGCGTTAAATGCAAAGAATCCTCAGAGCAGAATATAGCTATAATTTCGCAATCTAAGAAACGTGCACTACCTAGATGTAGTCGTGGCAGATATTTGGATCGTAATGCACGTATACGCCAAAACACGTAGTATTTTTGGGGGATTTTCTGTTGATAATTTAATAAATCGTTTACCGATGTGCAATAAAATTTCGTGGAGTGGCCAAAATACTAGTGTGGCCAACTTACTGGTGATTTACGTTATGTAACGTTATATTAACCTACAAAGCGACAAGGAACCAAGACGTTTGGCAATGCCAAGACGTTTCATAATGCCGAGGTTAACTAATATCGATAGGGCTATGTCCGTGCTCATAGGTTGTCTCAGAACTGGATAGCAATATCTTCGGATTGCACGTTCGCGTTCACCATCAGCTTAAATGCCAAAGTGCGCCTTGATAGACAGGGGCCCCTAGTTCCCTGTGCTGTCCAGGGCATGTAAGATTCCCCAAAATATTCGGAATAAACCCCTGGTCATGCAGGGTCGGCCCCACGCTCGGAGCGGGTGTCAGCCATTTATATGTATCTGGTGTGAAACGTCATCGCGGATTAAATACGAAACCCGTAATAAAAAAAAAGCAATTTCCCTGACAAAAATTAAGACACACATTTTCAATTTTTAGATTTTTATTAGAGAAATTGCTTCTTTTTGTAGATTTCCTAATCTGGCCCGCGGTGGCTTTTTCCCACCATATACCTAGCTTCCCATTAATCCAATAAATCTGTTTTCTATATAAGGTACCGAAGCTGGCACGTGGCTGGTTCAGCCCAAGTTCACGCGTTACACACCCATAGCTACGAACCCCTGGAGTCGAGCCGTAATGGCAGGTATAAAATGGAGTACCCGGATTAATACGCCTTTTACGATAGAGCCAATCTTAAGAAAATACAAGGAAGCTTAGCGATAAGTCCTGAAAGTTTGCAGAATCTAGGGACGAAATTCCTTAAATTAGTTAGCAAAGCCGAACAACTATTAGTAATTCTTCTGAGTAGAACCGTGATCCATCCGCCCAACTGATCAAATCAAATACTAAATAATCGACTCATATTTACGAAGGGCTTTGTCCTTTTCTCCGTTTTTAAGTTTGAATTTGTTATTGCCAACTTCTCCGATAAGTATATCGCCGTTTTGGTGAACGATCCACACGCTATAGATCAACGTAAAGAATATGTCTTGCCTCACTCTTTTCCTAGCAGGCAGCTGCTTACGCTTGAGACTACTCTGTACTCGTGTAGCTGAAGATAGTAGCGCTAGATCTTGGCTATATTTCGAGCTTACTTTTTGCGCCCTATTAGGATGGTACAGCAAGTCCAGTGAATGTATACCGTGGGTCGGCGTAGGAATCATGAGCCATAGGACAAGAATGAATGGTCCAGGGTAGTCAAATTATTCTCAGCCGCTTATTACAGGGGTATGTTTCTCGTATACGTATACGGCGTACTGCTTCTATCTGTCAGTTACTTCTGCGCCTCAGTAGAGAAGGGCGGCTTTCCCGAGACGGGATATTGGAGAGCTCAGGTAGAAATTTCAGGGTTAAGAGATGGTTCGAAGGACATAAGACATCGTGAAGATATCAAATATCACAAAGAGAAGTCCCGTAGTCAAATCCTTTAAGAAGGACGGTTTCCCATCGGTTCTTCAGACGTCGTTATTGGATATCTGTGTCCATCTATAGTATTATTATAACATTATTCGCTAGTAAATAATGACGGTAACGCCATTCATCGTTAAATTGCTCACTGGAGCGCTGCCATTATTTGGCTCCGGGCTGTCTAATAAGCAGACTCATGGGTGAGTAAAACTCAAAAATTCTTCAATTCGCGACAACTTTACACCCTACTCGCAACAACTTAGATGCGCGAAGGGAGGCTGATTGCTTTTTGTTATTAGAAACCTGGACAGCAGTTCTTGGCAGAACCTTCCAAAGTTCTTGCCTGGCAGTGTAAGTCGCTGACTGCTTCTTCGTATAAGATGGTACTGACAAAAATTCCAGCCGCTTATACACGGATATCCGTGGGGTTTACTTCAATATAAACCAGATATCGTGAACGAGCCACTTCCTAATACTGGCGTCACGAGACGCTATAACTTTGAGATTACTCCTGGCAAGCTGTCTCCCGATGGATATGAAAAGGAAATGCTACTCATCAATGGCCAATACCCTGGGCCATTGATCGAGGCCAATTGGGGTGATTGGATTGAGATTACTGTCACGAACTCGCTCGAAAGCATAAACGAGGGAACGGCAATGCACTGGCATGGTCTACGACAATATCAAACTCAATTTGCCGACGGTGTGCCAGGTGGTGAGTTTCCTACGATCCGCAACTTGAATTTCCACAGCAGTGCTAAATTTGGACAGTGGGGCAATGTCCCATCGCTCCGGGATCCAACCATACCTACAGATTCCGCGCCGATCATGTCGGAAGCAGTTGGTACCACTCTCATTACTCGGCTCAGCTGTCTTCTGGGCTAGTAGGTCCCATGGTTTTCTATGGCCCAAGATCTGTACCTTATGACATCGATCTTGGCCCCGTACTTCTTAGTGACTGTAAGTCTCGGTCTGCTGTCCACGAGTTTTGATATTCTAACTAGTAGACGAAGGGTTTCACCCATATTACGAGACTCTCGTCGCAGGGATCGTGGGTAATGGCACGAATTTTAAGCCTGCCTTCTCGAACAATAATCTGATCAACGGCAAGATGAACTACGATTGCTCTCTAGTGAGGGACGGAACGCCCTGCGTCAGTAACGCTGGCGTTTCCAAGTTCCAGTTCAAGCGAGGGAAAGACCATTTACTGCGCGTGGTCAACACTGGTTCCGCAGGCCTCCAGTTCTTTACAATTGATGAACACGAAATGACGGTCATTTCGAATGACTACATTCCAATCAAGCCATACAAGACAAACTCCTTGACTCTAGGCGTGAGTGCACCAAAGGAAAAGTAAACGAAGAAATTTGCCTTGCTAACATTTGTCAGGTTGGTCAACGATCTGATGTTATTGTGCATGGGAAGACGGGAGTCGATGCGAATCGGGCGTACTGGATGCGCTCCAACCTCTCAGTCAACTGCGCCCTCACCATGCAGCCGCATGGCCTAGCCGCAATCTACTACGATGAGGAGGACTTTGCAGCAAACAAAATCCCAAAAAGCAAGCCCGGACCCTTGATCAATGCCAAAATGCCATGCCAGAACGCACCCCTCAACACCACTATTCCCATTACTCGCATTCCTGCCCCGCCCGCAGATAAAGTGGTTACTATCCAAGTGCTCGACCATCTTAATGCCACGGGCCACCCAGAATACCTGCTGAACAACCAGACAGGCCGTGTCAACTACAACAAACCACTTTTAAGGTTCGCCAAGCAGGCTAACTTCACCGAACTCTCGAACCCGGAGTGGAATGTTCTCAATACAGGCGACAGCAAGGTCGTACGTCTAGTCTGGGAAAACCGAAAGGTCGACCCTTCAGATCCAAACTTCTTCAACCTCACCTTCGCGCATCCCATGCATCTGCATGGGCATGACTACCAGGTGCTCTCTTTTGGGCCGGGGGAGTGGGATGGGACGATTATCAACGGGGCTAACCCAATGCGGAGGGACACGGCTATCCTGCCTCCCAACGGACACTTGGTGATGCAGTTCACGACGGATAACCCTGGAATTTGGCCAGTCCATTGCCATGTGGCTTGGCATGTCAGCGCGGGCTTCCTGATGGAGATCTTGGAGCGACCGCAGGAGCTCGCCAAACAACGAAACGTCGAGAAGGCCCTGTCGGAAACTTGTGTTGCATGGGATAGGTGGAGTAACCAAAATGTTGTTGATCAGATAGATAGTGGTTTGCGCAGGTTCATGGAGCGACCTTGATTGAGCGGCTCCTAATTTTCAAGTATATTATTGATAAGACTGTATCATTTTCGGGGCGCAAATTTTGCATCTCTCTCTGTTAGTATAGATTTCTGTTATGCTCATATATAAAAGTTGCCAAAATCATTTCAAACCATATTTTGAACTGTATGCTATAATCGGGACATATAAAAAATAACACGCTGCAACACATCAAGAACTGCTCGTCTGGCTCCTGGACTAACCCAAGATCAACTTCATGTTCATATAGAACCTCACATTTTCACAAATGGGAGAGGTCATTTGATGAGAGTTTCGCTTCATTTAGGTTGATTCGATTTATCAGAGGCAAGGATTTCGAGATTTCGTAACGCATTGCCAACATACGTTCATTTCTTGCATACTCTCAGCTGGTCAGGTAGTGAATGACATGGTACAGAAGATGAATACCATACTTTTAAGCGAGATTCAAAATTGCGTCAACCTCAATAAAATACACGTTTTATATACAAAATTATAAAATATTCTATACCAGACCATACCATCCTACCACGCTAAACCAAATCGGATTGAAATGGTATTACACATTCTGTACCATGTCAAACCCTAAAAAAGAAGGTAAATACTCACAAACACTCTCCCAAAAAGCCTTCCTTTTTCCTTATCGAATCCTTTAGTAATACGTAAACGATCCCAAATCTAACATCCCTAATTAAGTATCTCTCACGTCAGCCCATCCACTTGGCATATTAAGCCAGGTTAACTGTTCAGATTAACATGCAGAGCTTAGGAAGTACAATCCAAACCCGATATAATCTATTTTACGGAAATTACCACCTTAACGTATATATCATTATCATGCATTGCATCACATGATTATAAAATCTATTGGTTATATCGATTAATCGGGTACTTCCGGCCGTGCCGGCGGGTGACGGGTGGCGGGTGGCGCAGTAAGCAAGTACATGCAGAAAGAACACGAACGATCCACGAGGTCCATATTGCCGTTTAGAGTAATAGAAAAAACAATTCTATAGTGCCTCGACCCTTGCACGCTAAGTGACTCGTTCGGATTCTTTTCGCTCGTACTGTAGTTCGTATATTTGCCTTTAAACCCCTTGTTCTGACGTTTCATTTTTGCGGTCCCGGTTTACCAAGCTTTCCACACTCCGATCTTTTCATGGTTTAGGGATACAAGAAGTATTACGAAGTGCTAATATTATAATACGAGGTTGAATTAAAGATTCGGGTAGTTTTAATATCAATACAGCAGCTGCAGCAGAGTGTGGTCAAGGTTAAACTAAACCTGCTTGGGAGAAACATCCCAGCGACCAATCGAAAACACTCTACGGAACGGTTCCTAGATACGAGAGCTTTCCGGCCGCGTGGGGCAGATTAGTGGCAGCGGTGTATCAGCTTCAGCTTCGCCTGGTCTGCCCAAACCAGCATGTGAGATCAGCATGCATGTCTAGGTACATGTTTCGTCCGCCCATCGATGAGTCTATCGATGGGGTGCCCTGGCAGTGATATCAATGGTGAGGCTGAACCTCTTGAAAAAAATCCAACTCTTCAAGCTCGATTGTGTTTAAAACTCTGCAACCTCGTTTCGCTTTTCGTTCTCACTCCGCATTTTAATTTCGATCCATTCCTCTCTCTTCAATCCTCTTTACTTCTTCTTCTCCGTCTCATCTATATATTTTTACAATCGGTGAAGCGTACTCTTTTTCATACCGACCATACCTTTTAAATCCCAACCAACCGTGTCCCTACACACTATAACGCCGAGATGCCTTCCTTGTTGAACTCCGGACTCGAGGAATCTGAAGACGTGAGAGGTATATTTAAAACCCATTGGCTGTTCTCGTCCTAATAATAATCTACTAAACGATCAAAGAATATCTGATGAAGGCTAACCGGCGCCGTTCTTCTCGCTTCGAAGCGGTTGGCTACGATCCCCTCATCCCGCCCCAGTTGCTTCAACATGAAATCCCCGCTGTGAGTTGACTTACCCCTCCGATTGGCCAACCAACCAATTGCTCCACCAAGTCGCTCCATTGATATATAGCTGACCGCAAACTTGATACAGTCTTTGGAGAGCATAAAGACCGTCATCCAGGGTCGTAGAGAGGCCATTAATGCCCTCAATGGCACCACCGACAAGTTGCTGGTCATCGTCGGCCCATGCTCCATTCACGACCCTGAAACCGCCCTCGAGTACGCTACCAGGCTGAAGGAGCTCGCCGCAAAGCTTTCCGAAGAGCTGGTCATCATCATGCGTGCCTACCTCGAGAAACCCCGTACCACCGTCGGCTGGAAGGGCTTAATCAATGACCCGGACATCAACGAAACCTTCCAGATCAATAAGGGCTTGCGAGTCAGCCGCAAGCTCTTCTGCGACCTCACCGCTCTCGGTGTTCCCATTGCCAGTGAAATGTTGGATACCTTCTCCCCACAGTACTTGGCCGATTTACTGTCTGTTGCCGCCATCGGCGCTAGAACCACAGAATCGCAGCTACACCGTGAACTCGCATCCGGGGTGTCCTTCCCGGTTGGGTTCAAAAACAGTACGGAGGGGAGTTTGAGCGTTGCAATCGATGCCATTAGTGCTGCAGCACACCCACACCATTTCATGGGAGTCACAAAACAGGGTTTGGCAGCTATTACCAGGACTACTGGTAACCCAGAATGCTTTGTCATCCTGCGTGGGGGCTCCAATGGACCAAACTACTCTGCTAAGCACGTCGCGAAAGTCAAAGCTTCGTTGAAGAAGGCAGGACAGAGGGAGGTCATGATGATTGACTGCTCCCACGGAAACTCGTTGAAGAACCATAAGAACCAGAGACCCGTCTCTGAAGATATCGCAAACCAGATCCGTGGAGGTGAAGAAGGTATCGTTGGTGTCATGATTGAATCGAATATCAACGAAGGCAAGCAGTCCGTTCCACCGGAGGGACCAAAGGCGCTGAAGAAGGGTGTGAGCATCACTGATGCTTGCGTCGGATGGGACGAGACTGTTGTCATCCTTGAGAATCTCGCTGCTGCTATTAAAGAGAGGAGAGACAAACGCTGCTGAGGCTGAAGCTGAAAGCGAGTAAATTTACGACCGTGGTTTATATTATTTCTTTGAATTTCATCCCTACTCATTTTAATTTGCGTGTTGCCTGTTCGACCTGCCATTAGAAATGCCGTTGCCATTTTTAAACATGTATACTAGAATATTTATGCAGCATATAGACTTTTAGTTCCCAATGGTTGGAGAAAAAGAGAAACAAAGAGAGCAGGTGTGCTTATTCACGTAGATTCTGGCGTTATAACTGATGTATTGTACTGCTGTATTGTTGGTATTTCAAATTAAGGCTGTTTCGGATATCGAATGCGAGTTTCTTCTACCGTACGACATTAATGGGAGTACAGCTTTTCATTGTCTTCATAATAGGGAGATTTGGTATCTAATAGCAATCTATTGTCGAATAATATACATGTTTTCTAATTAGAAAATGGTTCAGTTTCTAATTAGAAGTAATAAATTGTGTGTTAGGCTGTTGACGTAGGCGAGCGTATGTATTCTGAGGGACGACGGACTGTGACAATGATATTATTCTTTGAGGCTGTGCTAGGGCTTTAGGCTTGACAGGCATAGGAGATTGTAGTGTGTTATAGAATATATTTGTTCCGATCTGTACTTCAGAGAACTTCGAAACCTAAATCATCAGCTATTCTAATTAGAATAGTTAAATTTGAATATAAGAGTGATAATTACGGTAGGTTTTTATTATTAGATGCCTAGGAATTGTACAGATCCCGCGGTCTGGTTCAAACCGATAATAACATCGGTGTCTAAAGCGGACCTAGAGTTGACAGCCACTGCAGTAGCTTTCACAGGCAGCGGCGGGTTAAAGTCTCTTGAAGCAACGCCCATCGCATTTGGGGAGGATTTTCCTACTGGATATTTCTAATTAGAAACCGAAACTTTAGGCACATGATACAAATATTGACGTACCTCTGGTTTCGCATGTGAGAATCTGTCTATGTCTCGCAGATTAATGACCTTATTTCTTAAGTAATATACTCCCGAGGATTAGTTCCGATATAGGTGTCTACGATATTTTGGATATCCCGTTTCCATTGAGAACGAGTTTGGTCGAAAGCTTTAGATACCTAGCGACGTAAAGGGCATTGGGTCAGTTGAAGTGGTCGCATTGAGTTCTAATTAGAAAGAATATATACGCAAGATATATCTTCTTCGTCTGGCTGTATATCATGGCCGTAATGCTTGGCTGCCCGATCCCAGCATTCACTAATAATTCTCCTCTCATCATCCAACAGA
The DNA here is from genome assembly GCA_036971675.1 of Orbilia ellipsospora. Classification (NCBI taxonomy): domain Eukaryota; kingdom Fungi; phylum Ascomycota; class Orbiliomycetes; order Orbiliales; family Orbiliaceae; genus Orbilia; species Orbilia ellipsospora. The sequence goes on from JAVHJO010000005.1 coordinate 1,766,364, forward strand.
GGCCAGGGCGTACTATGAAGTGGCAATTGAATGCATATGAGGCTCCTTATGTGTATATTCGCCCGTCTCGTATTCGCTTCCAAGCTCGAGAGAAAATCCTTAATGTTCTCTTTGATATATATACAGATATTTCTACCAGTCGCGCTTCATTGACATTGTTAATCTTTTTGCCCCTCAGTTGTTGATCGCAGGTTAAACACATTTCTAATTAGAAAAGTTGTTAATAGGAGGACTTCCCGTTGAGCGTATTTCTAATTAGAAAAAGAATGCTCTACCAACATGGGGAAAATTTGCTTGAAAAAGGTTTACAACCAGTTATTAACAACGTAGATCGCGAGTACAAGAGCACCCATAGCTATGAAAAGTGGCTGCAGGGCTTCAACATAAAGGTGTCGGTTTTTAGAACGTACTATGGGAAGTAGGATCCTCTCCATTTTTCTAATTAGAGCGCTGCTCAAGCTGTTATATTAGGAACGGAATTCGACGCCTGTATCATGACCTCACTGACCACTCTCTCCGTAGCGAAATCCGTGCTTAGATCAAAAATTGCCCGAAAGAGCCAGGTCTGCGCTCTTAATCCATGTTATATACACCATTCCGTGTTGGTGCTGTTGCAAATTATCATGCAGTCCTAACAAATTTGCTAGAATATTATTGGTTCGCGAGCGCCCTCATGATCAGCCCAACAATTTTCGACGAGGGGCACGCGTTCCCGTTTGATGAAATTCTTTTGTTCCCCTTTTCAGCATAAACCATCGGAAAATGGGGATTTATGGAAATAATAAGAAACGGAGGACTTCAGAACGAAAATATATGACTCCAACCAATGCGAGCTACCAAATCGTCTCCGGTATTTACAACCCCGACAAGCGTTGAAATCGCATATGGGGTGGTGCCAGGCGCACCGCAATGTCCAACACAAGCAAACCCGCTACCAAGGCAAAACAAATTTCTAATCAGAAAAAGGACTTAACGAGCTTCAGTTCCGATCTGGATATCGTGTATGTCGAAGATACCGTCGATGAAACGAATTATTCTAATGAGAATAAGATGGCACCTCGAACCATGAAGTGTTCTCGTTTTACCGACGAATATCTTACATCCGGTGCCGGTGCCCCGGTTGGACACAATCTTATTGCAATCAACTCACCCCGAACACATCAAGATACCCAACAGCAAATCTGGAACCAGTCGTCGAAAGGTTGGCCAAGTAGCCCTCCGCGTTATATACATCCTTATTCCAACTGGGCCTGGGATTTTAAATATATCAACATCCACGAATCCCAAACTTTGGATTCGCGACACAATCTTTTCAAAGGGGTCCTTGCTAAACTGAACGACTGGACCCTGAATGCAATATTCACGGATCAAATGGGTTCTACTCAGAAATACAGCGAACGTGGCATGGAGCGTACTGCGACAATATTAGATAACCGCTTTGCACAAATTCCTAGCTTTACTGGTTTACAGACCTTGGCTCAACAACTATATGCTGCTGTCACTCCATTAATATCTTTCAATGTCAACTTCCTCAAATTTATCAAAGCCTTATTAGACCTAACCTGCATTTTTCAAAGGCAGATCATTACCGGACCTATGAATCGTGCGATCACTAGATATTTAACAATTTCTAATCAGAAAAAGGACCATCTTCTTGACATTATAGAGCTGAGGATGAAACCGGAGAGCGGCAAACGTGGGACTAGCAAATATAGAGCATTTAACTTCCCGAAATTCCATGCAATGGCACACTATCCGGCGCAAATCGCCCTATTTGGGAGTATGGACGGCTATACGACAGATACAACAGAAGCTCTTCATCAAATACGTGTTTTACGTCCATACAAAAACACAAATAGACGAGGTTGGGAAGCGCAAATCACCGGTTTCAACACGAGAGATGTTAAAGTTCGTGCTTACGGAGAATATCTTAAAATATAGAAGAAATACGAACGGTGTGTATTTTCTACTCTTTGTTCATTTCTAACTACGACAGATTTATACTTCTAATTAGAATATAATCGTTCTTTTCTAATTAGAACACTCGCTGATATTTAAGTAGCAACCAGTACGCAGAGCTCCACTCCGAGCTTTGTTAATGAAATGTCAGTTTACCGTACAGGTATAGATGGCATCAACGATTTTGTGTGTATGTACTTGTTAATGTGGATGCGGTGTCTTACGTATTTTCTGATCAGAAACTGCGTCAAAAGCTCGGAAATCGGATTGCGGCAAGGCTCCACCTTTTGTTCACCCTTAGAGAAGATCATGACATTCGACACAGCTGTGCCCTAGTATGTTTAGTCTTCAGCTTGTGTTGCGTCCTGTTAGTTACACACATTACATCGTTTACACAAAGCCACACTTTTTACATTCACTTACATCTTTCGTCCAAGTTTGCCATGATAGAGATATCGTTTTGTACGGTAACTCTTTGATTTTTGGACGGGGGTGTTTGACTTTTTAATATCCCCACCTTTCGGAAACGCCCCCATACAAAATCCCACCTGTCGGTTGAATTGCGGAACGAATAATAGAAAACGGTGGGTTGAATCACCCAACTTCGAGAATTCCGCCAAAGAAAAACAAAAATAAAAATGGCATCTAAATCCCCTCAAGGACCGCGCCGCATTGCTCAATGGATCTACCTAAAGCCAGAATGCATTGAGGAGTACAAAAAGTGCCACGCAGCGGTATGGCCGGAAGTTCTTGAGCAGATCAAAGGCTCGAACGTTCGCGATTGTAAGTTTCTATTTTGCGTTTTACAGTTTCTTATATAATCTTTCCGGTTCGAGATTTATGGCGTCCGATTTCTAGATTCAATATTTCTCTCGCTGGAGCCGCGGCCGACATTGTTCGCCAGCTTTAAATATGTCGGAAACGATTTCGATGGGGATATGGCGCGGATGGCAGCTAATCCCAAAGTACAAGAATGGTGGGATATGACGGATGGGATGCAGGAATCACCGGTTGAAGGTGCAGTTGGGAGCGCGAGCGGTCCAGGGTGGTGGGGGCAGACTGAGGAGGTGTTTTATGTCGACTAGGAGAATTTCATTAGGATGGCTTGTCTCCAGCGCGTCCAACCCTTAGACCCTTAAAAAATCGTCAAGATGAAAAACTGCTTCGAAATATTTGAAACTTTCCTTAACATTTACGTTAAGTTTTATCCGAGGAAGCTTGGGTATCCATATTATTGCCGAACCTATCACAATTTTATGTACGCCGCTCGCCAATATCCATACTGGCGAGCAACCTCATGCTCAGGCTATTTACACTTATATTTAAATGACTGCTGGCCACCTTATCTTCTTCTAGCTATCATCACGCCTCTTTCCGTTACGTGGTGATATCGGGATTCAGCATTTGAACGGTGGGTTAGCATTCTTAATCAACGTCTCGACGTATGCCTCGTTTCTATTCAAAATTACAAAGTAGTTAGCAATTATGTTTCAATATTATAATCAAAATTTATGGGAAACGTACATACTAGTCACCAGTTTGTGGAGTAAGTTGGAGGGCATCAAGGTTCATGCAAAAAATATCAGAGAGAACCTTCTCAAGTCCGAGTTCTTCTTTCTCAATGCTAGTATGTGGAAGGCGAATCGTGACGGTGTTTTGGGTTGGATGAATTGTGATTATTATGTTGTTGTCTACGGGGCTGCGTGGTTTGTAGCATTTGGTAGCTCAGATGACCGGAGGTTTAGTGAGTGAAACTACACAAGGCCGGGTGACGATTATGTGGCTATCGATGGAGAAGGGCAAATGGTGGCACTCAACTATCCTACTTATGACTATAGCCTTCACAACTCTTACGACGCTTCATAGAGAGTAAGAACAATATCCCTATATGCTGAGAATTGGAGCTAATAGTGAAAATCTAGTTCTTGCATACGACGGAGAAAACAATCACGATTTTTACGGCATCCAACAAAGGGTTACCAAGTGGAGTACCGCAGACTATCACAATACCACTGCTATTCGTTCGCAGTGGAATTCAAATCATTGGGGGCAAGATAAGACAAAAAATTGGAAACTAGACCCAGATCACTGATTCGGGCCTTGGAATATCAATAGCATGATTTATGTAATCGCAAAGCTTAGGGAACGCATTACATCAACTGGTATTGTTGTATTGTACTGCGGTATTGTTCATATTTCAAATTAAGGCTGAGAATTATTGCCATACACGTGTACACGTGCCACAAAAGATCGACAAGGTGCCACCGCACTCGCCAAAACACATTTCAGGTGAGGCCGCCGCTACCTTTCTCAAAGTCTCAGCCTCAGCGAAGATGGCGTGTCTTTGTTGAGTGGGTAAAAATAAGGAGGCTTGGAAGTTTGTTGTTGTGAGGAAGACCGCTAGCAAAGCCTCAGTTTCGGTACCGAGAGCCTCCCATATAAAGGTTTCTCAATATCTTGATAGGTTCTCAAGTGTTCTGCCTTTGAAAATTCATGGGATACCAACGTCCTGGACCGATACGGAAACCTTTCATCCTTGGGAGCATCCCTAACACAATGAGACAAAAGGTAGTTAAACAGGACCTGGCGACAACAGCACCTAAGAAGAACCAGTAAAGGATTTTCGTAATAAGGATCAAGCGTTGAACCACAACTGTTGCAGTTCGAAATTTAACAAATACGGATACTCGCCTCTATATAGTATTCATTTTCGTGGCACATCACCACCAATACCTTCAAGTCTCATACGAAAGCCCTAAAGGTAGCTAATAAACGGCGTCGACTCTTTCAAACCTCCGTTTGAATTGGCCCCGTACGCCTGTACTCTTCAACTACTCACATCAGCATATATCGTTGCTCGTCGGTTATCTAAGCGAAATAATTCATAATGGGTAAGCCATGGGAATCGTATAGAGAAGAGATCCGCCGCTACTACATTGAGGAAGGTAGGCCTCTTGCAGAAGTGCGTGAGATTCTCAAGACAAAATACAACTTCGAAGCTTGGTATGTTCGTCAATTCGGGAATCAAGTGACAATTTTTTGCTGACTAAGGATACTTTCTATTACTAGCAAACGAAGTTATCAAAATCAGATTGAACTATGGGGTTTCAAGAAGAATGTGCGGTCTGCAGATATGCGCGCCTATCGTGAACCGAAGCAGCTGAATATTTCAAATTCTGAAATGGAATTGAGCCAGGATACCATTGGTAAAATTACCTCACAGAAGGTTCGAATATACGATCAGCGTCACGTCGGAAAGTCTAGCCCTACTCGTGAAACAACATCACCGAAGGAGAGCAGACAAGCGGAAGAATATAAAAAACTGGACTATCAGCAGCCTAGCCTGTTTGAATATCCCGAACCATATCCTGTTGCCCTTCCTTGTAGTCGTGAAAGCCGTTTTTATGCAGGAGATATGATGTCCAAGTAAGTGGTCTTCGTATCATTGTACATATAGCATAACGATGGGAACAGCAAATTCTAATAAGCATTTCTCTATGCTAGTTATCCAAGCTTCGATGAGCCCTTGTTGCAATTTTCCGGTGCTACTTTCGAGGAGCCTCTGTATACCTCGGGCGGTGGCTTTGAAAATGGACTTACTACCATCGACCAGGCCGAGGAAGACAGGCTTAAAGCTCTACCAACAACAGCTGAGGCTAATGTAGCTCAATTTCAATACAATAGAAAACCTAACTCTCTATTCAGTGTCCGCACCCAGAGCGATACCACCGTGGTGGAGCCAAAAGAATATACTGTTCCCCCAGCGCCATCCCGGCCGGCGCCTTTGTTAAGTGGAGCTTTTCTTCATGATGGATTGGCTAGTAAAATGTCCCCGGGTAAGTTGGGCGAGACCCCATCTTCTAATCACGAATATTAGTGAGCTAACCATATTAGCGCTGGGCTCATCAAGCTCCTCTCCAATGGATTGGCTGGGCTTCTACAAGTTCCGGGTACTTCCTAGAGTAACCACGAAATCCTTTTTCTGTGTCAACGACTTGAAAATATGGCTGGAAGATATCATTCATCAACCTGTATCATTCTGGCCACTTGCGCAACCTCAAAGGAGATGTAGATATGGCTATAATAGGCTGTACTTGGATGACGTAAGTTATCTACCTATCTACTTCCGTGGAATATCTCTAGCTCCCGGGATTTAGGGAGCTTACTGACGCGTGATATTCTAGTGCCAGTCCGGTACTAAGGAGGTTTCAGTTGATATACCATCTGAAATAATTGCGTCTACTACCTTCCAGCTTAGCCTTGATAGACCTAAAGGCTCCGATTCAGTTCATTATCCTTTGAAAACAAACAAAGACCCCTCCGATGCAGTCGGAACTTCTGGCACTAGTTCTAGTAATACGAGCAGCGCTGATGGTTATACTGAAAAGGGAGAAAGTTTCTCTTTAGAAACTAAAGTTGTGCATGCCGGAGAAGCATCACCTGGCAATAACTCCGTTCCAAGCACAAGGAATACCTCTGGCTCCGCCGTAAACCACCCATCTACCCAACTTACAGGAAGTGGTAGTCCAAATACAGGGGGAAGTGGGAATGGAGCCCTGGGTAGCAACCCTGGTGCGCCGCAGGGCTATAACACAATAGTCTCAACGATTCAACGTGTGCTTCCAGAGAATTTCAATATTTTCTTTGTCATTGAGTGCCCGATAGACCAAACCGTTATGACGACAATCAAAATGAATGGTACCCACAAGGACAGTGACCTATTCCAAAATCTTCGTGAGAAGTATAAGCTGGTGCGAGGTTGGCGCCACTACTTCTCATTCACAACTATTTGTGATATTCAATGGATTAGAGTGGGTTACAGCTAATATTCTGAAAGTTTGAGTGCATTGATTCTCACCTAGCTAACTCAATCTCATGACAGTTCAAGCGATACAGCAGTAAATCGGTCTCCAACGGTGATGGGCTTTGTGAGGACATCGCCGAAAGCCTTCCCAGCCAATCCGACACGGACTACAAAATTAGATGGTATGAGCCGCCTACTCCTATTATCCGTCCGCTCGGCCGGCAACGAATAATGGCACTTTACGAAAACCCACAAGATTCAATGAATTGCTCAGATTGCCTGGATAGATCGATGCCGAAGTGGGTTGGAACAACTCTAGCGGGATCTGAACCAAAGGCATGGGGGATTTACGGGGTCGAAGGATTCGCACTATTCAAGATGATGGCATGGGCTTTCGTCATAAACCTAGTAACTACGGTGACATTTGCTCCTTGGTGGTTGGCCAATCATCCGGGAGATTTGCAAAATGCATTTGTTCCGAACACAATAGTTTCAGTTTTTTATTTCGGGAGTGTGTCGCTTTACGTTACGGTAAGAGCCAGGAATCTGAAGCTATAATCATTTGTGATGGTGTGGGATTTTAGGAACTATTGGTGTTTGGGAGTTCGAAAGCGCGGCATTAATCGCAGGAGAATCTTTATCCATACCATTGGGGTTCAAAAAATGACATAAAAAGGGATTTGATACTTCTATTCTGATATTCAAGTAGTTGCTCCGCATGCTACTAAGGCTATGCCGTTGATAAGGCTACATAGTTGGTTGACCTAGAGGCTGATATAAAGCGTTTCCAATCGGGCCAAAATGTATTTGTATTCTCGGGAGCATACCACATTGCTCCGCTGAAAAGGACACCCTTAACGAGGCGATCGGGGCTCCCACGCGCCTTCTAGCGATTGTTATATCCTAAAATCCGTCATAGGAAAATCGAGAATAATACTTAGATATATTTGCTATTCCAACTGTACGGGCTCTATATGGAATATTATTGAATAGGTGATATTTAAATACTATTGAGTAGTCAAAATGCTATGCACATTAAAGATGAGATCTAATAACTGTATAGGCAAATGTGCTCCATTTTTCTCCTTGTTTTGAAACATAAAACCATGGTCCATACGCACGCCTCTATACCGCCAAACTAGAATATATTTTGCACTTCCTATTGCTTAGTCCTAGTAGCAGATCCACTTCCCTCTGCAACTGTAGAATCCAAATCCATCTTACTTCCCGATGCACCTGGTGGTGGTGATTTCTTCACATATGGCGCGGGTTTATACTTATTTGTTATCGAGATCATTTTACAGAAACTCTCCGTTTGGGGGTTATTAAACGGGTCGACTATAATCTCCCAGGGCGATAATTAGAGTCCACTCCACTTACATATCTTTTAAGAATCAGATTGTTAAGAGGTTACTCACGTTGCTTTGAGGCTTTGGTATGGTCATCGTACTGCAAATCTGCTGTTCGTTCCCAATTCTCTGGTATAACGAGTTGCTCATCCGTGATATTCGCATTAACCCACGTCAGTTCCACCCTCATCTTCTTGTTAACCTGCGGTTCTGTTCTGGCAATTTTCATAAACTGCGATAACCCTACGCCTGAGGATACATCATATCCATCGAATGCACGAACGACGGCGAGCCATTCTCTGTCATATTGGAGGCGGGTGCGGAGTGGGTCGTTGACGGGGAGCGGATTGCGAGATGGAATTGTTAGGATTTGGAGAAAGTCGCGCCGGGGGAGGAGTTTATCAAGAGCAAGGAAGTGGGTTCGTTTGTTTGTGGTTGGTGCGGAGGGGTATTGTTCGTAGAAACCCGATGATTTGCTAGTAGTTTCCGCAGGTTTCGCGGGCTGCTTTTCACTTGTTTCTGAAACATCAACATCTTCCATATCGAGATCAATCTCGTCTTCGTTCTTCGTTGCCTCGATCATCTCTGGCACATCCGTCCAGTCCGTTGGGTCTATCGGTGCTTCCGTTCTAGGACCCTCCTCATGATCTACTAGAGCGGCAAATTTGACGTGCATATGCGCTGCGAACCAATACCTCGGCTTCACCTTCCTCAGCACCCCCATCAACGGTGGTGCACCCAATGTGTTCGCCGCAACTTCCGCCCTAAAATGTTGCTTCCACTGTAGCAACCTCCTCTCATTCCCATACTTCGTAATCCCCTCCGGCCAGTCATGGCTCACGAAAATATCCACATCCCCGCTCAACATATTCAACCTGAACAACTCATGCGCGCGATAATGGTACGCGCCCCTTACACTCCGATCATCATACGGCGGCTTCTCGAACCTTGGTCTTTTATAGTTGCCCTCATTGTATATCCCGCTAATGCCTGCGATTCTGATACCATTGATGTTTACCACCCCCGTGCAACCCATGTAGTAAATGTTAGGACACACCCAGCCACCGTGGTTCAATTCCCAGAGATGGGTTGAAGCTTCGTGGTTCCCACCAATGAAGAGCGTGGGGATGGGTGCTGTTTTGGAACCGTTGTAGTATTTGTAAAAGTCGCCCATGTGGCGATATTTAGGCGGGCAAGCCATGGTTAGGAGGTCGCGGGAGTTGCGGACGGCTTGGAAGTCGCCGCATATAATGAGGAGGTCGACGGTGTAATCGTTCAGATGGCATGCTTGTTCTATTGTGGCGTAGATGCCGTCGAGCATACCGTGGCCCTGTGGTGCGGTTGATATGTTAGTATTGTGTGAGATGGAGGTTGGAGAGCGATGCGTACGCAGCCTTGAATCGCTACCCGGAGACCTTTGGAGAAGACCATTTCGGGAGCTGGTGGTGCCTGTGAGGCTGAGGATGTGGATATTGGCGGTTCTGGATCCATGATTGCTGAGCGCTATAACGCGCTATAAGGAATCGCAATTTATGATGATGTTAGTTGTGGTGATTGGAGTTGCAATTGACGATTGCATAAAGATATCAAGATGTAAAGGAAGCTAGAAACCTTTTGATTTGGCGGTTGGAAGGGAAGCTTACCTCAGAGCGCTAGCAAAAGCGAAGGGTTTATATACCCGACCATTGTATTAATTTTGAAACCCCGTTTGAGAGTGGATTATTAGTAAAGATGAAATTTGAAAATGTTCAAATTGTACAAGTGCGTTTTCGCTACCAAGAGGGTCTCCTTTGCACCATTGAGTCACTCGACGTGAAGTTGTGAAGCGAGAATATTGACCCCGGTGTTTTCCCAGGATGCAGATTTCCCGGGGGATAGCTCCCGAGCTCTCATAAAGCTCCCCCGGAGGCAACGTTATAATATCCGTCTGACTCCCCGCCCACCAGAACCATCTCGTCAATACAACGATGGACGAAAACATCGAGAAGCGGGCCGCCCTCCTAGCTTCAACCGCTCTCGGTCTCTTCCGCGCCGGTCGCCTAGAGGTGAGTACCCCTTTGTGACTCCAGAAGCCTCAGGCATGCCTTAACTAACTCATACTTCACGCCCTTAACGTAATGCAGGATGCAGCACGGGCCCTCCGCGAAGCAATCCACCTCTCCCCTTCCAATCCGCAAGTCCTCGCTGCATTCCAACACATTCAGGAAACCCAAGACTCCGGCTCCAAGATTCCAAATCTTTGCCGTAAATTACTGCAAGATGGCGAAGTATCCGCTGGCGAGGAAGCCGTTAAAATTGCGCAAAGTGGAGGGAATTTAGACCGGGAAGCGGCGAAAGCTGTCATTCTCGCCATAATACAGTATGACAAAGAAGAAGATGAACATTTAAAAATCCGGTTGATCGCTGGGAAGATACTAGCGGCACTGGTGCAGCATAGCAGTGATGCGAAGGTAGCCTTTGTGGCTTTGGTCGCCGGCGGTGAGATGACGAATCAGGTGTTTGCGAAGGTTCTACTGTTAGGACCCGACGCCGCGGATGCATTGACATCTGTTATACTCGATGCGAAAAATTGGAAGGAAGAACAGCAAGATAAGATTTTGAAATCATATTTTCAGTATCTTTTGGATCGAGTAGCGGATGATGAGGAGGCTGAAGTTGCGATACGGCCTATATCGAGATTAGTGGCCGTTGAGGCGTCACGGTTACAGCCACTCATTGGCAAACACGCACTGGTGGACTTTCTAGAATTGATCACGAACGGGTCCAAGGAGGAGGTTAGAACTGGAGCGCTATTGGCGACGGCTAAATATTTGGAGTCGATAGAGGCGGAGAAATCGTTACAATTGCTGGGGGACTTTTTGACTACGAGGATACAAACTGGAGATGATGAGGATATGGCACTGGCCTTTAACGCTGCTGCTGCACTCTTCCCTGTCGCTACAGCCAGCCTGGCAAACCTTTTTCATACGGATGGGTTTGTACAAAACTTGGTGCCATCTCTTCAAGGGAGATCGACGAAGGTTGAACTAGCAGCCATCAATCTCATGTCTGCCGCTTGTGTGGATAAAACATGTAGAGAGGCGGTGGCGAAGAACTGTGAGATATTCTTGAAGATAGTGGCTGCTAATGAAGGCGAAGGGAGCACAGCTGCTTCACTGGCACTGGCAAAGCTATCAGGTGATACTCCGACACCGAAACCTGGAGAAACAACAACAAAAGCACCTAAGACGAACAAGGAGATTGAAGATCTGGCATCGACATTCAAAAAACTCTTATTGAAAGATTCGGAGGACTCGAAACAGCAATCGGTAGAGGGATTGGCGTATACATCTCTCACACCGTCGATCAAAGAATCTTTAGCAGCAGACAAAGCTACCCTGAAATCACTCCTCGCACTGTTAACTCCTACGACCTCCGCGTCCATACTCTTTGGCATCCTAACCACCCTTGACAATATCTCACGCTACACAAAACCAATAACAGAGGAACAACGTAAGATGGCGCAATTGAAAAACTACGCCAACGCGACACCGCAAAACAAAGACCTCGAGATACATAAATTTGATAAAGACCCTTTCGTTACTAAACGGTGTAGAGCTATATTAGACGCTGGTGTCATACCCGCTCTTGTGCGACTGAGCAAGAAGACATCGCCGCAAGCTACAGCGTTAATCTCGTCAATACTCCTCTCGCTGGCGAAAACCACCTCCCACCGGGGCACAATGGCACAACAGGGTGCTGTTCGCTTGTTACTACAAATTTATTCTTCCCTACCTGCATTTCCACCACTATCTGATACTGAAGAAACTACAGCTTCAGAATCTGCAATGGCGACGCATATAATAACATCCCACGCACTCTCCCGGTTATTGATATCAGTGAACCCCTCTCTAGCATTCAGTGCAACACTACCTATAACCTCAGCAGTTGCACCAATCCTAACCCTCATCAAGACAATTCACACTTCTACAGCTGATACAAGAGATTTGCTGCCCCTGTTCGAAGGACTGCTAGCCTTAACGAACCTCGCATCGACGACGGATTCCATTAGAGATGTGATTGTGAAGCGTGAGTTTGGGATGATTGAGGAATTGTTGGTATACGCAAACGACATGGTGCAGCGTGCGGCTGTCGAGTTGGTTTGTAACTTAATGGTGTCGCCCGAGACCGTTGCTCTGTTCGTGGATGGACCACGGAGTGGGAATAGGATGCAGATTTTACTCGCTATTGCCCAGGCGGATGATTTACAGAGTAGATTGGCTGCTGGAGGTGCGCTAGCAATGTTGACAGAGTGGGATGCTGGAGTGAAAAAGGTGATTGAACGAGAAGGAGGGGTCAGGAGGATCTTGGAGGTGTGTGAAGATGAGGATGACGGGGTGGTGTTTAGAGGAGTTGTAGTTGTGAGGAACATAGTGATGACCGGAGGGGAAGCAGGGAAAAAGAAGGTAAAGGAGGAAGGAGGAGTAGATGTCGTGAAAAGGATACTGGAGGATGCCTTGAGTCAAGAAGAGAAGAACGGGGAGATGATGCAGGCTTTGGTGGAGGTTTTGAAGGAGCTTGTGAAATAGGCAAAAGAATAATTGTGTTGTGCAGAGCGTGCGGTGTGTCGTTCGGTGCTTGTTTTTCTTGGCGCTTTCCCTTGTTCACCCATTTCGCTGCATCTTTCCATCCTTCCCAGTTCTCATCATCAATCGCATCGATTCGATCCTTCAACAATAGAGAACAAAAATGTCGCGAACGAACCCCTCCTCTTCATCCGGCGGCCCAACCGGCGATGCTATCCTCCTCTCTGAAACATTCAGCATAAACGCCATCGATGCCCAAAAATACGACCGCGTCTCCCGCATCATGGGTTCGAACCCGGACATCAAATTCCATCTTGACATCGCGCACGACCTGTACCCCATGTCCGCCGGAGAAACTATCGAGATGTGTCTCGCGTCTACCATTAAATTTGACGGGACGAGTGATATGGAACAGGCGAAACAGGGATGGCGGGATCTGGATGAGATGCCGACGTTGGCGGACGGGTATGATTATGTTTGTTATGGGAAGGTTTACCGGTTCGAGGAGGCCGGAGTGGATTCGATGTAAGTCTTCATTCTCTGCTCTCATACCCCTTCATCAGGTGGCTATAAGAAATGGATGCTGATACGATTATTATTGGGGTGTTTAGAAAGGCGTACATTTCGTTCGGCGGACTGTTGCTATACCTCGAAGGATCGGCGAAAAAGTTGACGACATTGAAGCACGAGCATGTTTACTGTCTTATCAAGAAGGTATAAGCATGGCATTATCGAGGCACGGGTGTTTATACGATCGATATCTATATTCGATTATATGATGCTTTTGCCAGATTAATTGAAATATTTATTGGGAGCTATTTCTTGCATAGAGCGGAGTTATAACAGGCGCATAAAAAACAATTTCAAATTTTTTTCATTCGATTCTAAAATTTCACATCTATTCTAAATAGAACCGGACAAGTACCATAATAACAAAGTTATCAAAATGATGAAACGGCAGAGAGAAAAATTAAACATATCATCAACATTAATCCAAAACCCAAATTGAAGAAAGGTTTATCTGGTCGGAAATTCGTGCCTCCTATGCAACCTACTATAAATCTCCAAAAAGTCCTTGTCGTTATCTTCTCTCAAAATCCCATGTCTGACAAAGAAATCGAGCATGACAGCCGCGCAATTCGGCTTAAACTTCCTCGCCCTCAAATTCGCCTCAACTTCCTCAACTGTCATCAAAATATGCTCCGCAACTTCCCCATCGAACGGCTTCGGTATCGGTCCATCCTCACCAACAATCATATCGTAACAATACTCAACCTCAGGCTGCAAGAGTCCCACTTCACCCCCGGCCTCCTCGTGCCTAACATAAAAGTAACTCACAAATCCCACGGCTTTGGCATGTTGGCGGACATATGATTCGGAGAAACTAGCCTCCTCGCCGGCTTCCTTGACGATGCATTCAAAGGGATCAATGCCATCGCCCATACCACCCGCGACAGTGTTGTCGAGCATGGAGGGGTAGGTTGCTTTTCCGGCGGCGCGACGGGGGACCCAGATGCGCATAGGTGTGGTGGCGGTGGCGGGAATGTAGACTGTCATGTGGGAGCCGTACGTTAATACCCCGAAGCTGTACACAGTAGTTGTTAGTATGAGTGCTCGCTACTTTGTATTATATTGGACTGCTTTTTTTACAGAGGTGTAGCACAACGTTCCATGTGGAAGCAGGGTGTGCTCTTGGGTGCGTAGACTGTGTATTTCTCATTTCTCCAACCTGCATATCATCAAATCCATAATTAGCCACAGTTCGCTCCCTGCAATCTGTAATTATGGAATAAGCATACCACTGAGGACCTCGAATCGATTTGCCTCCCTCCATCGTCTTGTGGTCTCGTCGATATTCCTCGTCCGCTCTTCGACGGTATCACCCTTCAACGAAACAACACCGGGTTTGATCTCCCACCAGTCGCCAGAGAGGGTGGTGTCCTTTAGGGCATCCAAGACAATGGGGATGATGTAGCCAATTGTGTGGGAGAGGTAGACGAAGCGGGAGTAAGGTGCTGTCTTTTCGGCGAAGGCTACTGGGTGTGTTGCCGCGTTTGGAAAGCTATATTGTATATTAGTTTTAGATATTGAGCAGGTCGGACGACTATATGCGGAGATATTCACGTACGTATCAACCTGGTCGACGAGGTCGAGGTAGGAGTACTTTGATGCCATTGTTGGATATGTCGGTGTCGATAAGATATGGGATGAAGGTGCAGTAGAGTGAGACAAGTGTATGCGAGATGTAATCGATAATGCAAGAATCTTGTATTATCCGTCGGTGTACGGTGAATATTTATATTCGAGTTGAAGTCTCCTCAGCTTCATCGCGTGCACATTTGAATTCTATAGACCTCGTACATCCATCCTGCACGTCTGAAAAAATGTTTGGGGTCGTTTCCTTTGCCCTTTGCGTTTCGGTGATTGGTTCGCGCTAAATGACTGCGCCGCCCGGCATGCGGTGGATCCTTCGCACACAAAAGGCACCCCGCTGCCCGTTCGCAAAAGACTGCCCCGCGTACTGCCCCACCCACCACACCGCCCATTCCTTTCGATCCTCGGAATCCACCCATGACCCTTACACTTTCCACATCTCGTAGCTGCAGGCATCAGACCATCCGGATCCGTTCATTTTCGTGGGATGGAGTGACATCAAGAATTTATAATCGCGGTCAATTGGCCAATCGCCACTGCTATCCGTCTGTCCCAATAGCTTCCTTAAGCTTCCCAGCTAGCCAGCTCTAGACCCCTCGCGGACCAGGAATATCATCCAAAACGCAACAATTGACACATATTCGCAAGAAATTTATAGACAATACAGCAAAAATGAAAGAACTAACCGTCGGCCTGCTCATAGTCTCCGATACGGCGGCGGCAGATCACGGTACCGACCGTGCGATAGACACTCTCACCGCCGTCATCGCCGAAGCTAACATTCGCCTTCCATCCAACACCTACGAGTGGATCATCGACGAACGAAGGATAGTGCCCGATGAGAAAGCCGAAATCCAAACCAAGGTGAAGGATTGGTGTGACCAAAAAATGTTGAATTTAATCATCACCACAGGAGGCACTGGGTTTGCTAAGCGGGATGTCACTCCTGAGGTCCGTCTACCATCGAATTCTTTTTGATTTTCGCCAATTCGTGAAAAAGATATTATATTATATCTTATGTATCAGTAAAAGATACCGGGGTTGGGGAGAGTTATTTTCGTCACAGATTTTATGCATGCACGGGTATATGTAAGGGACTAGATAGGCTAATTTTTGTCTCTGAATTCTGGGATACAGGCTGTCAGTGAATTATTGGACAAACCGGCGAGTGGGCTCGTGTGCGTCTATTTCATTCCTTCTTTTTGTCACTCTCCCGCCCCTTCGCTGCATTCCTGAGATCTTACAAGGGAGTGTGTAAAGTATGTTGGTTTGCTAAGGATTAGGCGCATACGGCCTGTTTCATAATATATAGCCATGGCATGCTCGCCGCCTCTCTTAAAATTACGCCTTGTGAGTGTGATCCCACTGAACTCTTTTATTTTACCCCGTAGCTCCTGCTTTTATCAAATATTACCAATTATATTTCCTCAATATTTAATACCGACTGTCTACATATACTGATGAAATATTGATGATGAACCTTAAAAGTTGCGATGATGTCCCGTCCTGTAGCCGGGGTACGCAACGAAACGGTGATAATAACCCTCCCCGGTTCACCAAAAGGTGCCAAAGAAAACCTCGAGTCTATTATCAAACTCCTCCCACACGCTTGTATTCAAGCCGCAGGTGGAGATTCTCGAACGCTCCACTCTGGTGGTATCAGAAAATTGGAGAAGGAAGCAGGAGTATCCACCAGTAGTAACCAGCATGACCATCAACACTCTCATCTGCATGACAGTGGCGGTATAGCCTCTGATGAAGTTGCTACTGCATCTATTGGCGCAAGCGGATGCGGGCATCATCATCATCATGGTGGCGGCGGCCATCATGCACCCAAACCACGCACTCAGCAGCAGGATTTCAAATCGAATGAGATATCGGGTACCGTCACCCGACGCCACAGAAGTTCGCCTTACCCCATGATATCAGTTGCTCAAGCTCATGAGTTGATCTCGAGCAACCTTCCTCCGCCCACCATTGTGACAAAGACAGTGGATACGGATTTGGTTGGGTACATTCTCGCTGCGGACGTCACTGCACAGGAAGCGGTACCAGCATTCCGAGCTAGTATTGTCGACGGATACGCTGTTTTGCACACCGACGGGGTGGGGATATATCCTGTCGTCGCCGTGTCTCACGCTTCACCTGGTGAGATTGCGCCACTAAAGGCTGGTGAAATAGCAAGGATCACAACCGGTGCGCCGTTACCTCCTGGTGCTACAGCTGTGGTTATGGTGGAGGATACTCGTATCTCTAAAGCTACTGAAGATGGGGAGGAGGAATTAGAGATTGAGATTCTAGCGAGTGGCTTGGAGGAGATGGAGAATGTGAGGGAAGTGGGGAGTGATGTTAAGCTCGGAGAGGTGGTGTTGAGGAAGGGAGCGGAGATTACAGCTGTCGGTGGGGAAGTTGGGTTATTAGCTAGTGTGGGGATAAAAGAGGTGAGGGTTTATAAGAAACCAGTAGTGGGGGTGCTTTCTACTGGGGATGAGGTTGTGAATCATGATAGACCTGGGGGGTTAAGTTTGGGAGAGGTGAGGGATAGCAATAGACCCACATTGATGGCTGCTGTCAAGGCTCGTGGGTTTGAGTATGTTGATTTGGGTATTGCGAAAGATCAGTAAGTATACATATTCACCGCTATATATCAAAGAATTATAAGCTAATGTGGTGTTCATCATAGACCGGGTACATTGAAGGATGTTATTAGGGAGGCACTGTCCAAGGTGGATGTTATAATAACCACCGGAGGAGTCAGCATGGGCGAGAAGGATCTCCTCAAACCCACTATTGAGAGAACATTCAACGGAACTATTCATTTCGGAAGGGTGGCGATGAAACCTGGAAAGCCCACTACCTTCGCAACCATCCCGATAGATCAGGGGAGGCCGATATTTTCGCTACCTGGCAACCCTGCATCTGCTACTGTCACGTTCCACCTCTTCGTTCTACCGGCCTTGCGACAGCTGAAAGGACATATCGGTAACGATATACACCTCCCAAAGGCATTAGTGACCGTTGATCGTGAGATACCACTCGATCCACGGCCGGAGTTTCATAGGGCCACCATCAAGATTGATAAGAGCGGGGAGTTGGTGGCGAGAAGCACGGGAGGACAGAGGAGCAGCAGGATAGGAAGCTTGGAGGCTGCTAATGCTTTACTCTGTCTACCTGCTTTGACAGAGGTCGGGGACAAGAGGACGCATATTCCAAGGGGAGATAAAGTCGAGGCACTGCTTATTGGCGAGCTGAAGGTAGATATTTAATGTGTTGCTGAGTTGTATATTCGAAATGTTTGTCGGGAATAGAAATTACCTGATTAGGAATTATCGAAGCTACCAAAATTTCTTTGCGCGGCGTTAAACCTGCTGCGGCATCACATCACTTTTTGAACTTGACTATTGTAAACTTCAACATCATCGTCAACTTTGTCGACGAATTTCATATCAATTACATTTGCTTCTGTGTAGGCCTTACCCACGAATTACTTACTTGAGTTTCGATCACTCTATCAGCCCTTACAATCATCTAGACTAAACGAAGGAAGGAAGCTTTATACAATCCTGCAGACTCGATCTGACGACATCCATCCCACTTCAACCTCTAAGCTATCCTTCCGCAAAAGGCACCAATGCAGACCACCCAAATCATCACCGCGAGCGCGGTAACCGCCGTGGCTCTCACACTAGGTATCTCCCGCCGTACAATACGATACGCCATCTCACCCTCACCCCAACCCCTCAAACGCCTTCTCTTCTCCTCACTGGCAACCCCGCTAACAGTTCGCTCTAATCGACCGTTATTACCTCCAGCGTACGCAATCTATTTTGACCACCGTCGCCGCCACGACCCCGAATTCCGCAAATCCCTGGCCCGCGAACGCCGCAAGCACGCAAAGGCCCAAAAGGCAGAACAGGAAGCCGAAATCGAAAACCAAAAGTCCCAGCTCCGCGATGCTGTAGCCGCTATTAACGAGGAAGGTTTCCCGAGTGGAGTTGAAGAGCGGGAGGCGTACTTTATGAATGAGGTCGCGTTAGGAGAGCAGTTGCTGTCGCAGGGCGAGGGGAAGGCTGTGGAGGCTGCGTTGTGCTTTTATAAGGCTTTGAGGGTCTATCCTGATCCGCAGAATTTGTTGGGTATTTATGAGAAGACTGTGCCAAAGGTATTTAATCTCGTCTCTTTTTCCTTTATAAATAAAGTTGTAGTTATGGGTTGTGTGGGTGCTGACTTTTTTGGGGGTAGAATGTGCTTGATATTCTCGGAAAGGCGATACATCTTGAGGATGCTAGCATCCTTAACGAGCCGATAGAGTAAACGACTCTCTTATATATCTCTTGAGTTGTCTGGTTAGGCTTATGGCGGAGGATTCGACGGGAAGGATACTGGAGGTAGAAGGATATAAATGATCTTTTTGTACATAGATATATCGGAAGGATAAGAAAAGCAGGCTTGTCGCTGTTTTGTTTTCTCTCTCTCTCTCTCTTCTTTTTCTTTGTTTGGGTATCGGTTTTCTTTCTGGTTTTTCCTTTTTCCTCTCAGACCTTGTTATGGTTGACGTTTATACTCCACCTTGATTTGATCTCTCTTCTCATACGGTGGTGCTGATGAAAGATGGTATTAGATGGGAAGGCTTATATAGATTCGAGAAATTCACTTCCGATTGTAAATAGATGAGGATGATATCTTCTTGTATTATAGCTAGCTATCGTACCGCAACCGTATAACCCCAAAGCTTTTAAGTTGTAAACGCTTCAAATATAGTACTTAGAAAATCCAGCTACCATGAAAGTTTTAATGGTATATTTATCCCATACTCTTCGGCTTGGCTTCATTTTCTCCCATTTCCCTCACAAACAGCCTATTCTCAGGATTAGGTACCGTTTCCTTCCCATCCTCGAATCCATTACACGAAGCGATAGCGAGATGTTTCCCGTCGGTGGAGAATCCCATTGCTGCTATTGATGCCGGGTACTTGGGGTATTGCCTTAGCCTTCTCTTCGCTACACCGTCCCATAACGCTACCACACCGTCTCCACCACCTGATGCGAAAGTACCATACCTAGACGAAATCATTAGCATTCATAAAACCATGAAAAATGAGATGCTAAGTGGTGCAAGCGATAACTTACAAAGGATGGAAAGCTAGCGCGTTGACAGGATAAACCACATCCACATCATCCTCCGGTTGTCTATGACACTTGAACGCATACTTCCGACTCTGACTCTCTTTACTCGGATCAAAAAACTCCACCGCCACACGTCCTTCGATACTAGAACTAGCGTACCCCTCGCCGTTGGGCATACACCTCACCGTCCGCGTCATGAACTTCAAGGATGATTCACGCCGTTGGAATGGTTCCGACATGTTTCGTAGGTCGTAGATGTAGATTGATCGGGAGGCCATGGCGACTACTAATTTTGTTTGAATCGTGGAGAGGGAGAAGATTTTGTGCGGAAGGGTGTGTGATGAGGTTAGGGTTTGGGATTGCGGGGAGTGTAGGTGGATTGTGCGGTCCCAGGAGCCGGAGATGATGGTTGAGAGGTCGGTGTTGTAGCAGATTGATTTGACGGCGGAGGTGTGCGAGGAGAGCGTGGAGGTTAGTTGACCGCGGTTCAAGTCAAAGCTATCATATTAGTTGTTAGTTTGGATTCGTGATGTATATATGGGGCGAGGAGGGGAGGTGTATAGTACAATTTGACGCCCTGATCCAATCCACCTGCCGCAGCAGACTTCCCATCCTCACCGACGAAACAAGCATCGAGTAAAGGTGCTTGCGAGTCTATCTGGAGTAATTCACGGCCGCTGGTGCCGGCATGGGTGTCTATGAGACGGAGGGTTTGATCCCATGACGAGACGAGCAAGTTGGTGCTATGCGCGGGAGAGTAGTTGACCGACGAGATGGCGTCGGAGATGGTTGTTGCGACTTCAAAGTTGTCTGTGCGATGGATGGAGCTGTTAGTCTTAGGAATCTCAAATCAGCATTTGTGATGTTATATATGAATTGGTAGCGATATGAGACTTACTTGACATGGTGGTTGTGATGATGATGACGATGAGGATGGATGCGAAGTGAGTGATGCTTTTTTCGTTTGTCGCGTCTTTTGCGACGCCGACACCAATCAACAACACCAAGCTATCACGCCCACCACCAGTACTAGGGGCTATTAACTACTCGATTAGATAGTACGATGCGAGTAGCTTTTGCAAATAGCAAAATTTAGTCGTTTCTCTTATTAATCAAGTCTCAAATGTCTGCACGGTATCAATCGTCTTTCGAGCAGGTCAAGCAGCCTTGTTTGACAGCCCTTGGCATGGCTGAAAATAGTAGCCAATCGGAGCGGTACCGAGGAGGCTCTGTTGATATCACCGGCCCTTCAGCCTTGGTATAATCCCGAGTCTTCCGCGCGTCGTCTACGTCGACATTTAATAACCATAGAATTCAAAAGAACATTTTCAAACCAAAATCTGCCTGAAAATCTTGGAATTTTAGAGTATGGAATGCCTCGCTGACCAGCTGAGGCGAATTCTCTCACATTTCGGAATATACATACTCAACCTCGAGTAAATGATACCAAATATGGGGTCAAGGGAAAAATATCTCACGAAAAACGGGACTATAAAATGCTCCGAACAAGGATTCCGGGGAAGGCTACACAAACGGTAACTCGACCCGCCGCATGCAGCTTAGCTTTCCTCCACCTGTCGCCCTGTTTATATATCCCATGCAGGAAACGCATTACGACGTAAAACAAGGTGTTGATCTGTTAAGCTATCCTATATATAATACCCTCAGTCTTACGCGGGAGATCTCTCTCAACGTTCATACTTAAATTCTAAGTTCTCAGCTATAAAACCGTGGAATCCCAGACCTGTTTCCTACTTAGCACAACACCATTCTAACCGATTTCCACTTTCCAATCCATATCTGATAAATTGAGAAATATTAAAAGAGTTGTAGTTGTCCGGTCCGGTTCAAATGGAAGTCAAGGAGGGAGACTACAAGATTATAAACTTCAAGACTAGCGAGAGTGCGCTGGACCTCTCCGGTACCGACGGCAAAACAATCAGTGGTTGGAGCCATACCGACGGTGATAACCAGAAGGTGCGATTAGAAGGCAGCTATTTATCAATGTCAAATATCGTGAATTTATTGCCAGAGCTAATTAGAATTCTCCGTATATAGTGGCACATTACTTTAAATAGCACAGCCGACGCCCATCACATCCGCAACGCAGCGAGCGGTAAATACCTAGCCTTCAACGGCGAAGTAAGAGACGGGTTTGGGAATACGTTAATTGTAGTCGACGAGCCAGTGGATTGGTGGCTCGTGGCTGCTGAGGATGGGGCACCACATGACCCCAATGCTCCCATACGGTACGCTAGCATTTTGTCTCGCAGCTTTGATATCTGATTCCAAGGGTATCAAAACCAACAAAGTAGCGGTGGGATATATAACAAATTCTAACGATCGCGGACTGAATGAGTAGTATCATGGTTCCGAGAATGCCATTCTGCCTCGATCTGACGGATAATGGTGATCCTAAACCGGGGACTAGAGTTGAAGTCTGGGGGAAGTGCGATTTAGATAGCCAGAAATGGCTCTTGCAGCATACGCATGGTAAGGGGCCCTTATAAGACTCTCTTTAATATCAGTATAGTTATTAATACAGAACCGTAGTAGCGGAGACAAAAAAGGTCCCGTGGTACAAACGGGGCCATCACCACCACCACAGAAAGGAATCGAGAGAGTGTTCAAGGGAACGGTCAAAGGAGCGATCAAGGGAACGGAATCCGCGGGAGTGAACTGAAAGGTAATCATAGAACCAGATCTTATACATTGTATATTTAGGTAGGTCCTTTCTCATCATATCTGAAGTGATCATGGATTCTAACAGTGTTAGTGTGTATAAGGGCATACTAGATATCAGCCGGGTCACAAAATTATGCTCAATCTGTGGATAATTGCTATGTAAATTTTACTTTCCAATGGTTACGCCGAAACGCCTTTGGAATATGGGTATATGTATACACGAAGACTGAATGCGCATGCTGGCACCGCATACGGTTTCCGTGTGTTCCGAGAACGAAGGATAAAGGAGCATTGGACAGAAGAAATAAGAGGCTGTTCTATTTTGGAAATCATCTAAATTTATTTATCGTCATTCAGGGCTGGTATGCGGATGTGTACCGCTAGGCGTGGGATTGGTATCAAACTTATTAATTTTAGATTACCGCATTTAATCTCAATTGCAATTGACTTTTTTGATTTCATGGCTCAAGTTTATATTCCAGCTGTGAGCCTACGGCAGCTAAGATCAGTATTCTAGAAGATTCCACATTCGCTCATATACCCGAAATCGAGTCACCAATACCGACCCTGCCGAATTGATTTGGATGGGCCGCCGGCCGGGATGCAATACAGATGTGGTCCCGAAACAACGCGGCTTCCCGTGAGTGCGACCAACGAGGCTCTGGACCCGCATGGCTCGTGTGACTTTGACAACATCGACATGCTTGACCTGTTAGAATCCCCGTCAACGAAGGATTCAAAACGCTATTTTATCCGATATAATACTGTTGGCGCATACGTATTCACAACTGCGACCGTGAAAGAACCAACAATAGTATTGTCTTGGTCATGTCGTATCCAACAATGGACGCCGGAGTTGGGGTTCTGGCCAACGCTTCTTCGACGCACTTTCGAAGCTTTCCAACGCCACCAACAATAGACAATGCACGACCAGTCGACTAGTCGACGCTGGAAAAACACCCCGCCGTCGTCGAGGGAATCTTCCAAACCGACAAGAAAGTCATGGCTGGTTCGCGTGCTCGCATTTTCCCTCGCCGGGACCCTGCAGGCTGCTATTTATACCCTCTTCCTCCCCCCTTGCGTGTCCCGGACCCTCCCTGCGAAATCTCTCAGCCTTGTCTCCAACACTTATATAGCAAGCATCTATTGAGCGCCCTATATAACATATAACTAACTATATATACGAACCCTCCTCCAATCACCAACAGATGACAAATATCGTATCTGAATCTGCATCCTGCCTACAAAATGGCGAGCAAGTTTGCCCATTTCCAGTATCACGATCCCACGCTCGTTCAAATCCCTACCAACGTCAAGTTCAACAACGTTGATGGTCTGTCAACTAGCAGCAAATTAATCGTTCAGACATCCAGGACGCCTGCGGGGCATTACCAGGAATGGAAGAAGTTTGAACTGCCGGATGGAACCTCCATTGCGAATCCGCGCCTCCGTTGGTCGACTAAATAGTAAGCCAATACCCATCCTTCAAGACCGGTTTTCTGGAGATTTCTAAACTAATCAATCTCTTCCTTAATGAAATAGTCTTCCGGCGGCCGGTTCGCCAGGGCGTGCTACCTCACCTAAATCTCAAACTTCAGGCACTGCTGCTAAATTTGTCCTTGATATAATCTATCTCTCCAAGTCAGGTGACTATAGATTTGCTATGAGAGCCAACCGAGCTGCTGCCTGTGCTGTGACAACCGATGAAGAATCCTTCTTGCTCCTCTACCTCACTGTAAGTTACCTGTTTCGTCGTCTCTAATGATCACGGAATTCCGTTATTGACATTCTGGGATTAGGACGTCTGTGAGTGGGATGCACCACCAGGGGGCAATTATAAAAATCACAAATACAAGCCTACCAACTGGCTCAAGCTCCCACAAACTCTCAAGCTCTTCGCTAAAAGCCCCGACGACTTTTTGAAACTGAAGTTCGAGACCGTAGCACTTTGCATCTCTCAAAATATCATGATTTGGTGTCCGAAGCTCAGAGAAGCATTTGTGAAAACAATGAAAGAGCCAAGTATGCAGCAAGCTCTTATTCTTGCCGAGAAAGAAAAGGAATATTTTAACGATACACGCAAGAGGTCTTCGCTCCTTGATAAGCTTGCTGCTCGAATACCCAAGGTCAAACCTGACGAAGAGTGTCAAAACCCATTCACGATGGAAGACGCTGGCCCTTCACTTGTCAAATCACCCCTCCAGACCTCTCCTAAAACGATTTCACATATCGACAGGCGTAAGAGCCTCCAAATTCCGTTTGGACAATCTTATAAAAGACATACCTTTGCCACTTCTCCTTCGGTTGATTCTCCCGAGACGGAAATCAGTCCAAACAGTCCAGCTTCCCGCAAACAATCCAAAGAAGAAGACATCTTCATCAGAAATGCATCTTCATCACCATCGCACAGCCACGGTGGAAACGGTATGACACCAGACGAAGTTGACCTCCTATTCGAGCATCGAATTTCTACCACCGAGATTGGGAAACGAGTCGCCCCTGCCTCTCCTCCACTCTCCCCAAGCTCAGACCGTCCGAACAAGCGGCTATCTCGCTGGGGGCCTGATCTTAATATTGGCTTTTCAGATGACGAGCAGAAAGGGGTAAGCCTGGGAGAAGATATCGAGCTACCAAGATCTAGTCCCCCTCTCCGTCTTCGGACTAAAATTCAACGGCCAACTTCATACCCACCCGCAACTGAGCTCTCTACACCCACCCCACTCTCACCCGAAGAAAAAAGGAAATCTTTCGGGGATCAACTCAAAGCTGTCACTGCCGCAGCATATGTTCGTGTTCAACCCGACGCGGTCAGAATCGAGCCAAGGCCAGATTACGTCTATCTCCCTAATGGGCAAGATTTGAATGTTGAGTTTAAGCGTAAGTTGGTTTTCGGAGAGGCTGTTGTTGCTCAATGGGCTAAAGAGTATGATATGAGACGCGGGTTGCTCACACCGATCAACTTGGATAGAATTACTGCGTTGGACAGAGAGCCTTGCGAAGAGAAATTCTATGACGCGAAAGAGCAATAGATTTAGATCCGGTCAATTTATTTCTTTTCGTTTTATTTTTCTTTGTTTGTTTTATAGCTTTTAGACTGGCGTTGGCGTTTCTAGTAACTCAAGAATTTTTTCGAGGGGGCACCCCACTTTTGCGGAATATAGTAGTCTGTATATTTTCTTTCGTAACCTTTAATCATTAATGGCATGAATAGCATTGGATCCACTGCATTCTTTGCAACCTCTAAGACTTTCTATTCCAACCATTCTCCTTCATCAACACAGCGAATAGCTCTCCAAAAGAAATAAAATTCTAATTTAAATAAACACTCGAGTAATATAGCGAGGTCAATATCATAATATTATATCCCTTAAAGTCTTTGAAGATAATTTGTCCAATCCAACATTCTCGGGCATGGCTAGGTACAAGAAGAGCAGAGTATTAGCAGAACGGCAGCCCGCATTGCCAACGAAACCAACGGCCAACACGAATACATGCATTTGCATGCATAGTATAACATGGGAACGGGCCAGCATCCAGCTGCAGCTGCAATGTTTCGCAAGGGACAAGCCTCAGCAAGCTACACCTGGTACAAAGATTTTCCGGGGTATCTCTCCAGGCTTACTATGAAATAAAGCAATAGTATAACAATAATACCCCGAGAACAATAATACCTCGAGACCAATCAATACCGATTGCAACACAAGAAAGGTAGAGTAAAAAGGATAAATTAAAGGCATAAAAAGAGAGACATATATGAATACATTAAATGTATAGACATCTATAACTCTTAGGAGGAAGCTATAATAAAGCATTCCCAAAAACCGAAAACGAATGAAAGGTTCGGAACCGAGTATCACTAGTCAGTTAATGGTATCGATTTCGTCGCAAACTTTATAAAATTTACGTATCCAGTCTCGTTTCCGACCTATCTTCGTACAGCTCTGGACTCTCGGGTTGAGGTTTGAGCTTGGACTTCGGCCAGAGAAAGCTCAGACCTCCGTATTCAAGAAGGGATTTCAGCGAAGACGAGGTTTTTGAAGTGCTGGTTATAATGGTCATGGCACTTTGGGGGTTTTGGCCAATAGGTAGACTGGTCTGAGACGCCGTTGGAGATATACATGGAAGAGCTACTTTCTCGTGAGATGGGTGGGTATCGAGCGAAGCTTGTTTCTGCTTTGAGTATTCTGATGATGAATATGATTGTCCCGTCCAGTTGCTTATTGTTTTAGGAGCTTCCAAGAGACTGTCGGATACATCTACTACTAGAGATGGGGTCATATCATTGGCCCAAGTACTTCCAGGTTCCATGAAAAAGTCAATCCCAGAAGATGCCAATTCTGTCATTATGGTGTTCTCCCGCCAAAGTTGGTGAGGGATATTGTGCAGGACGGGATTTATATTATGGGACGGCTTTGGAGCGGCTGGAGTGTTAGAAATCACGTAGCTTTCAAGAGTTCCAGGAATATTTAGCATTCTAACGAGATGTTTATGAAGTTGGTGGCGGTTCTGAGAGAGATAAATATGGTTAAATAAACCAAGGCATTCGAGGTCGTGACAATGGAGTGCTATTCCCAGTAAGCACCACAAATTTTGCAAATTGTCCGGCTCCAGCCGTTGAAAAGTCAGTAGCTTTTTGAGAGTATCGTAGTCCTGAAGCAGGAGCGCGATATGTATCGGACTGATGATGCCTAAAGGGAATTTCATGAAGAAGTCCCCGTCTTTCGCTTTGATTATCATTGGAGATGTCCATCGAAAATAATCGCAAGAACCCGTATTACCGAGTGGTGAGTTTAATAAAATTTCCACAGCTTCCAGATTACGGTGAAGAACCGCGAGCATTAGCGGACTGACCTGCCAAAGAACGTCCAACTCGCTCATATTGGCCAAAGGTATACCTCTTTCTTGGAACAGATCCGTTAGTTTTGTGCTCTCAAGTAACACATCGAATTGGTTGATTGGAGCAGGGGGCAAGTTCTCAAGGAATGCCCTCACGAGGTTGTTGCGCCCTAAACTGATGCTTAAGCCTAGTGGGCTCATTCCCTCGAAAGATTTCGCCCAAAACTCGTCCTGAGTTACTGATACTTCAGGTATGTCAAATGGTAAGTCCAAATCAACGGCCATATGACAAAAGTTAATGCCTAGTAGCGTCTGCGTATTCAGAACTTCTCTGCCCCAGCCAGCGCTGCATACTTCATGTAATATGTGAGGATTGAGGCTAGCAACTTTGCTAATACCAACCATCAAGGGTCTTAAGCGAGAAAAATAACTCTCAATATCGGCAGTGCCTCCTAAATCATTCCATTTGTCTAGCATAAGCTGAGGGATCCGAAGGTTGTATTTTGATATCACGAAATCGAGGATATGGCGGGCTGTAGAAAAGTCTGGGGGCGATGGCATTGCACCACCGTTTTGGGGAGCCTCGAAATGGTTCAAAGTACGATTGAGCCATCCGAAAAGTAGGAAGTCTTGGGAGTTGCCTTGGTTACCGTCACGATCCTCCCGAGAGGGTTCAATTTGATTGGAAGGTAATTTATCCTCATACTGCTCGGGGTGTTGTAAGATAGTATTGATTTGTTTACGAAGTTTTCTCCAGGGAGGGGAGGCGGAATTGAAAGACCCCCCAAGTAATTCCAGCCGTCTAGAGCCCACGATAGATTCTAGGTAGTCTCTGGCGCCTCGTACAGTCTCGAGCATTAGTTGCACTCTTCTATTCTCCAGGTTGAATAAAGTGACAAGCGCCGACGAAGATGTGCGACAAATCTTTTGGTTCAAGGCCTCGATGCGTCGCTCAACTGATCGAGCCCCGGCAAGGAGATATAATAAACAGTCTAACTCTGTCAACCTAGCCGAATTTAGAAAGAATACTCCATTGTCTTGCGTTTAGGGACAGAAACATTCAAAGAAGACATTTGAACGTACAGTGTTTGTGCATCCGGCTCCACGCTTAGAAGACCAGCCCCGATGCCATAGGAGATTGTAGGTAGCGTCGGCATATTGGTCCCTCCCTGCGGGTTCATGAGGCCTGGGGGAGCTTTTATGATTACTTGTCCCGGATACGAGAAACATTGCTCGCGCTCAGAAGGCGGTATCGGCCTCGGCATCGGCACCGGCCTAAGTTCATGCCGCTGTGATCGCCATCTCTCCACAATCGGGATCTTGGGTACTGGAAACCCAAATTTAGAACAAGGTTTACCTAATTGCGTGCATCTATCGCATTTTGGGTGGGACTCGTCTCGAATACACTAAGATGAACGATATAATTATAAGTAATTGTACACGTGTCGTTCGTTTAGAGCTCAAGAGGATATATAGCTGAAGCAAATATCACGTCTTCGAGCTGTAGAATGCTTACCTTCTTTTTGTCTTTTCGACAGTAGAAGCATTTCCGAGAGCGGGTCATCTTTTCGGTTGCAACTTGAAACAAGAGCAGGAGAGTATATTATTATGTTTCGAGGAAATTGCGGTACGTATAATGAGGCACGCAGACTGCTAATGGATATATAGACCAGAGCGACTATTTCCGAGTTCAATTTCTGAGTGGAAAATACATTATGCCATGGTAAATGAAGAAAATACACAGATATATATATGATGCTTTGGGATAGGAAGCTCGACGTCTCGACGGGCGTGCCAGCTGGGTATTTATATTTTAAACCTGTGGTAAGGTTGAGGCTAATACTCCTATGTTATCGCGCGTATGATTTCTCGAGCATCTTGCATAGGTTAATCTTTATGCAGATTTGTGAGCGAGTGTGTTAATTGTTGGAATCCACGAACGCGCCGGTACATCGGCGGGGATTCGATTCGAGGCTGCGCAGTTATAGGAAATAAATGTTGTTCAATTCGATCCCCTGCCTGCGACTCTGGATTTGATTGGTTAAGCACTGCGACCAGCCTCGAATCACTGCGACCGCCTTGGCGGGCGACGACTCAGCTTGTGGTTGGTTAGTTCAATACTGCACCATTCGAAAATGCCGTGCAAATGAACTGAGTTTGTTCATGACCACTCAATGAATTACAACAATTAAAACACTTGAGCTTTATAAACTGGCATAGGTTAGGTCGAAAATGTTGATATCTGAATGCTTATCTCTACTTTAACTTTTTCTAGTCGGGCGAAAAGTACCGATTTGCATGGTTTCGAGGTTTGCAGTGTTGGCGTGTTGCGTTATATTTCTCATAATTAAATATCGATGCTGGCCTGGTCGTGTCTCGCAGAAGATTATGACCTTTGCAACCTCTGGATATCAGTCGATTCTTTCATTAGGATCAACTTCAGGCTCTTGTTTCCATTCAAGTTTGGTTATCCTGTCTTTCAGTCGCTGATATTCACCGAAAGATATATTATCTTGAAGGGAGCTTCGAATTCGTGGTGCCCATGATTCGACTCCTGCAGGCTGGAAGCGAGATCACTGCAGGACGACTCGGTCAAAACCACCACAAGCGAGTTCTGACCTGCCAAGGCAAACCATTGTTACTCAACTAGCCGAAACTAGGCTTGCTATGGGCAGGCAGATATCAGATCTGGATCCTTTCATGTACCCATGTTTAAAAACCCAAAAGTGTGATATGACAGTAACTCGAAAGCAGATAAATCCGACCTGCGAGTTCGCTTGCTGTCCAAGTGATCTCACGCGCAACAAAAGCATATGGAAGCATGGCGTGGGAGAATAGAGGCCAAGTCCGCCGCAGCACTCGCAGCTTATCTCAAAAGGCCGCCTCGCTCGCCGACACCCAACAGGACGAGAATCTCGCCGCGGCCACTGCTCAAGCTCTCATATCACATCCTTCAATCAGTCTACTTCCCGCTTCGTCTAACCTCAGCCCCAAATCGACTGGTCTCAAGACACGTGACCTGGCACTTTTACAACAAAAACAACGCCTTTTAAACGCCTCAACGCCTCTCGCGTTAGCCTCGCTCATCGAGCCGCATTTACAATCCCCCCTTCGCGCGACATTAGTTTTCGCTCAAAAGGAAGCCGGAACAGCATTTTGTATCTCCGCGACGGGATTATTACTCACGTGCTCCCACTGCGTTTCCGAAACGCCAGAAGAGCTAAAATCCAACCGCACAAAGTTCCTACTATTCGCATCCGGCCGTGTCGTCAAAGCGAGATGCATAAAATACGATGAAGTTCGAGATCTAGCTTTAATGCAGATAATAGCAGCTGAATCCACTACTCCATCATTAACTACCATCACTAAGTCGCAAGAAACAAGTTGGACGACCTTCCCCTTTATCAACATCTCTTCTATTCCGCCTAAATTAAACGCAAGGATGATGTGTATCGGCCACCCGGGTGACGAAGATCTGGAATGTACCACACCCGGAAAGAAAACAGGATATGATGTACTTCATATGAGCTTTGGGAAGTATAGAGGGATAGCGGAAGATGCGGATGTACAAGATAATAGTGAAATCGGGGCATTGATGCACGATTGCTGGACTTATTGGGGACATAGTGGGGCGCCGTTGTGTTTAGCGAAGGATGGCGGGCTTGTCGGGATGCATTCGAGTTGGGACGATGAGACGGGCATGAGGAGGGGAGTGGCGTGGGAGGCTATTGTGGCGTTTTTGGAGCAAGAGGGGAACCCTCATATTGCTACAACAAGAGATGTATTGACGGAAGGATCGAGTGAGCGGCCGATTTTATTGGGGTGATATATGTTACAAATGATGGTCTCACGTGGTAAACGATGTACTCATAGTCTGTTCTTTACTTGCTGGCTTTTTTATTTTTATTTTTCTAGCCATTTTATTAGTTACAATTCTTCATCTTAAAAATTAAATAGATACATTAAGTCGATGCATATATGCTAAATCAAAATATACAATAAAGTGTGAATGTTCGAGATAGGACTAGAATACCATAGCTGCGCCCAAGTCACCATGTCTCAGACGGTAGATATCCCTGATATACAATGGTTCTGATAGTTCTTCAGACTCGTCTAAGCCCTCCAAATCGCGTTTGGTCCGTCCTTGGCCTCTGTGTCGTGGGGCTGGGGCCTTGCCCTGAGGTAGGCGAACTTTTGGTGGTGGGCGATTACTTGGTGGTGGGCGGTTACTTGGTGGAGGGCGGTTACTTGGTGGTGGGCGATTCACGAGAGCAGGCCGTACTTGGGGAGGACCTGGACGAGTGACTTTATTGAGGGGTTGAGGAGGGTGAGATTGCTGCTTCGGTGGACGAGGTTGCGGCTGCTGTGGGCGCTTACTCTGCTGAGATAGACGGTAGTTTTTTTGCGGTGCTGGCTGTGGATTATTGTGAACTCGCTGAGGATTTAGAGGAGAATTTGGACGCGTTGCCTGCTGCTGCTGGTGATACGCTTGTTGAGGGCTTGGACGCTGAGGACTTGGACGCTGAGGACTCGGAACCTGAGGACTCGGACGCTGAGGACTTGGACGCTGAACCTGTTGAGGAGAAGTACGCTGAACTTGTTTAGGAGGGGTATGCTGAACTTGTTGAGGGGGAGTATGCTGAACTTGTTGAGGAGGAGTACGCTGAACTTGTTGAGGAGGAGTACGATGGTTTTGCTGAGGTTGTGGGAGCGCTGCTGGTCGTTGATTTATTTGATTTTTCTGCGGGTTGAGCTGATTCTGTTGTGGGATAACTTTGTTCCCATGTGGATTGACTTGCTTTACTTGTTGACCTACTTGTTGGCCAACTTGTTTCCCTTGTGGATTAACCTGACTCCCCTGGGGTTTGCTCTGCTGCGGATTTATAGGTTGCGGTTGAGGTTGGTTTGGGCTCGATTTATGAGGATTTTGTGGGCTAGAATTCTGTTGACCAGAGTGCTGCTGGCTAGAGTTCTGTTGCTTGGAGCTCTGTTGAGGGTTTGGATGAGGATTTGGATTTATATATGGCTTTGCAGCTGGAGTTTGATGTGGCTGATGGTTGATTTGCTGTGACACCGCCGGCCTTGAGGCGGGTGTCTGCTGTGGTTTTGTTACCGGGCGAGTTGGTTGTGGTATTGCGGCGGGAGTTGGAAGTATCTGTTTGGCAACAGGATTTTGCGGTTTCTGCGGAACAGGATTTTGCGGTTTCTGCGGAACAGGATTTTGCGGTTTCTGCGGGACAGAATTTTGTGATTTCTGCGCAACAGGATTTTGTGATTTCTGCGGAACCGGTCTTGCGGTTGCACTTTGCAGCTGCTGCGGCTGTGGAGTTAGATTTTGAGGTGGTCGTCGAGCAGTTGTTGGTGTGGGGGATCTTGCGGCACTTGATGCAGTGGTTGGTCGTGGTCTCGGACGCCGCACCAATGTGGTGGCAGGGTTGTAAACGCCTTGGAATCGATTTGAACTTTGGGCTTCACTCGGAACTTGATTTTGGGCCTGGTTCGAGTTTTGATATGTGTTTGGATTTTGATAGGTATTTGAATTTTGATAGGTATTTGGATTTTGATATGTGTTCGAGTTTTGATAGGTGTTAGTGTTTTGAAAGTTACTATTATTTTGGACTTCGTTGGAACCTGTATTTTGTCCTTGATTGGAACCTGTATTCTGTCCCTGATTGGAACCTGTATTCTGTCCTTGATTGGAACCTGTATTCTGTCCCTGATTGGAACCTGTATTCTGTCCTTGATTGGAACCTGTATTTTGTCCTTGATTGGAACTTGTATTTTGTCCTTGGTTCGAGGTTTGCGATTGGTTGGTGTCTTGCCCACTGGGACTCGACGCCGCACTGGTCTTCTGTATAGCATTGTAATTTCCACCAGGAGATGCGACCCCTCCATTGTTTGCCGGGTTCACACCTAGGTTAGGTGCAGGGGGTAGTCGATAGTGTGTTCTGATCGCATTGACGTCGATAGTAGTAATACCTATCTCCTTGGACTCGCTTTGCACAGCAGGTGCCATAATCGCACCACTACTCTGAGGAAGAATGTGATCCAAGCCTAGTACATGGCCGAATTCGTGTGTAAACACATTGTGAATTGTGGCTATATTCCACGACCCAGGTCCTGACTGCGTATTATTGAACGTGACTTTTCCGTTGGGAT